>OX374617.1:18750000-20000000 GCA_947347705.1 Nymphula nitidulata
CCATACTTTAGTAGTTTTACAGTAACCTAATGATAATATAAATAGAAAAATAATATACTACACTTTAGCAAAATCATCAATAATATTACAAAGAGAGTAATGAGATAGGGTATGTATTTAAGATCTCGAAACACATGTAGGTACCTACCGTTATTTTGAGTTTGAAATTTTCATAATCTAAAAATTTTTTACCAAATAAATATGTCATTACAAGCGTATGTATTCATCAATTGCTGACAGGTTGAAACAAATTATCCAGCCCTAAATTCGTTCCTGTGGCATCTGTGACACGTCTCCAAGGAGCCCCGCTCGCAATGGTTGGTTAGGTCTTCCGTGCAAGTTTACATTCTCTTTTATTATTTTCATAACACGAACCACGGAAATACTATCCAGTTTCAGCTAAGGTATTTACGTTGTATCGTTAAGTGTCAACGAGGTAAAATCCGACAGTTTTATGTATATTGTGGTAGTACCTAGATAGCACAAAGAGTTTTGCAAGCAATTCTAAACATAAATTTACTCCTATTAACTAGATATTGCGTTTATTAGACATAATATTTTGTGAAATACGTTTGATTATTGTTGGGTATTTTATCGCCGCAAGCAAATTTATTGTGAATTATGACGTATCTTTAATTTCATAAGTTTATTTACATTTTGCTATTGCCAATTTCAATAAGACTCTAGAACTAAGTACGTAAAATTTCTTTGATACTAAAAAATCTCATATATTATTAACTTAGGTTAATAATAATTTCACATACGGCACAAATTCCATGAAAATTATTCATAAAGCGAAAACTACCGCGTCTTTGAGGTTATTTTTCTCATTTCAAATTCTGCGTAGAGGACTGGAATCGTAAAAAGCGGATTATACCCAGTGCGCCGGGAAAGACGGGTAGCAGTCGAGTCGGCAATATGGGCCGCTTTATTTACTTCTGCCGGTTCTGTCGCTAAGCTGCATATAATGAAACGCAATGTCGCAGGGCGTCAAATGTTGGAGAGTGAATAGTGCCGTTATAAGTCGTGATACTTGTTTTCGTTTAATGTCATTTCAATTTGCAGTATAAATTACGTAAACCTTAAATAAATTGTTGAGATTGTTTGGTAGATGCATTGGAACACTCTATGTTAGCATCCTTGCTTTTTCATAGCCACGTAATGTAGCTAATTATAATTTCCGTAATTGTAGTTAGTAGGTATTCTATTCTACTTGAATTAAATGGTACAACAACGACTTCATTCATTTATCCTATTCTTGTCTACCGAGAGAAATGCCGGACCTCCTACCGCTGGCGTAGCAGCGGGTGTGTGCGGGGATCGCCCAGAGAATCAAAATCTAAATGCCCGAAAATGACCGCCAAAACTCCTTAATAACTCCCATGCCTTTCGTGGAGGTGATCTGGGTTTTGCTAAGCAAGTTTACCCGACCACAAAAATTGTGACCCATAGGTGTGACGCGATCCATAGGTATACTTAGTCACGGAGATTTAACTGTAAAAAATTTCAAGCTAACAAATGCGATTCGAGGTGTCAGAGATACTATTCCAAATATTATACCAGAAAAAGATATCAAGAATTCTAGTTTGTTACAAGTTCGTTAAGTCATAATAAGCATATCCAAACAATAGTCCAGACATATTCTTGTCACGATTGAAAATACAAGAAAATCGGCGTAAAATAGTTCGACAATATTAAGAGTCTTGCTACTTTTTTTTATTACTAAGTAGCTTCCGCCCCGGCTTTGCACGGGTGCAATGCTTATGTCAGACAGACGGCGGATAGCGACTTTGTTTTATACTATGTAGTGATTAACAATAATTTGAAATACGTTTAAGAACGAGAGAATCGACACCATATTTTGGTGTCGATTCTCTTATATTTACTTATAACTTATACTATATTAACTTATATTAAAATTGAGTGAGCACATAATACATTGGTGATACTGATATGCCTAATATCTAATTATTATGTAGTTCTCTACCATATTCAAGAATTTGTTTTTAATTATGTGAGCACGACCGCGACACGATATCCCTCAATCACATGTCCCCAAAACTTTGAGGCCAGTTGGGGACACATCCTCTCCCCGCACTCACCACACGATTGCCCTGTCTGGATGGCTTCGTCAGACCTCATTTTCACCTCTGTGCTAAAAATATATAAAACACCAGTGGCCGCCCTCGACTCCGCAAGCGCGGATTTCGGTGATCGCGCCAAAAGGTAACGATATTCTTTCTCAAGATGCAATCTATTTTGGTTCAGGAGTGAAAACGTAACAAACAGACAGAATTACTTTCGCATTAATAATAATAGTTTTCGCCTGAAACTTCAACGGCGCTATCCCATGAACGGATTGCTGGGATGAAGGTATGTGTTGTTATCCATCTTTGGGCCTAACTTCATTATAGTAGTTCTGGCAGGATTAAGTAACAAATACTTATACAAACCTTCACATTTATGATATTACTTGTGGCTACCCGCAGCCCCGCACCCGTGTACATCGGTTATCGCTCAAAAAAATATTCTTTGTTCTTTCCAGGGTCTCAAATTATCTCCATACTAAATTTCATCTAAATCAGTTCTGTGCTTTGGGCGCCAAAGTGTAACAAACAAACAAAGTCTATTTCGCATTTATAAAAAAAAATCTCGTAAGGTTATTTTTATTCAATGAACGGGCTTGCTCTTCATAGAGGTAGGGTAGAGGAGCCTGTTCAGCTTTGAAGGAACTCAGGTTGAAAGCAGTAGGGAACACTGAGGCCGCAGTGCATTCCATTAGGGATCCTACTAGTATGATTAGTATGGATGTAGAGTTCGTTTCATCTATACGTAAGCTTATATATAATACAACGCCTACACTAGACATTTTCTGGTTGAAAGACAGCTTGGCCCTATTTGCCATTTGAAAAGCATACGTAGTAGAAAACAAACATGCCAAAGAAATGTTTTAATGAGTAATAAGCGTGCTTTTTATTTCTGATTATGGTTTGTTACAAACAATAAATAAATAATTATAATATTCGCTAGGCACGCCAATCTTTTGTCTAACACATGATTTGTAATATTGCGATAGCCGTATAGGTTGTGTTTCTGTTGTGCAACCCGCTCAAAAACCTGTAATTAGCATGCAATGCAAGCGTTTTCAATGTTTTATGCACGCTACAGCCGCATAAAAGCAAACATTGCTTTTAACGTGAGTATAGTGTAAAGTGATTAATACTTATATAATTCTCAAAAAATTTACTGTAACTATTTAGATTTGTACTAAGAAAGGAGTAATGAAACAGTTATTGAACTTTTTATACTTGGAGCTTATGATAGAAAAGGATAACTAGCTTTTAGCCTTTTCTAAGCTCTAAGTATGAAAAAGTGGAGGTCATTTCAGCTCATATTCAGCGCACGATACTAAGCGTTGCCCCTCCCCTACCTCTCGCCTCCCCTCTCTACGAGCAGAACGAGATTATAAAAAATAGCTAAACGTTCAAAAATATAAGTATCAAGATCATTTCGTCCGGTCAAAAACTATTCGTACAGCGCAGTCTGTTGCTTATCTACGTCGCATCTCTTGTCACTTGTCGCACGCCATGTCGCCCTTACTATGGCCGTGAAGTCTTCTAGCACCCGTCCTTTATTCGAAACACCCACTTCTAATTGCCCCTTGACATTTTGAGGAAATTATTTATTTGTTTATTGTTTCTTTTTCCTTATATGAAGCGTGTACGTTCCACATCACAGATTCTTTTCTTTGAACGATATTCGGATCGTTTACATATTACATAAAGTGACAATCAAAAACAATTATAAGAAAATGTTATTTTTATTCATATTTGTTTTTTTTAATCCAACTACCTATCGACAAAGTGAATCCGGCTGCCTATAGCTAGCAAAGGTGCTAATTAAGATAAAACTCTACAGACTTACAAGAAGAACTCTAAATTACGCTGCATGGCCAAATTACTAGTGAGGTGGTCCTAAGTGTGCCATAACATTGATATCGATTTACTTTTCATATCAGAGCATTCTTAAATCATTATAACAACGATGCTTTAAAATACATCACCTAAAATTATTCGCGCTCAGTACTCTAATATCTGACCCAATCGAGAGTTGTACCTTGGGATTTCCGATTTAATATACAGGACTTCTTTCCACTCCACCAATCAGTCGTCAAATACCTGATTATTATTTTACCAATCTTGTAACATTATAAAATACCTTAACAAATAGATATTCTGATTCATGTAACAAAGGTGAACGAACCCCTTTGCAACTATTTCACGACTGGCAGCTCCTTGAAAACCGCAGAATACAATTCGCAATACAATTTTATATGCGACTATAAATCGGTTGTTCTTCCAACAAAGAGCTGAGAGCCAACTATTGCTAGACCCATATCGGTCCCTATAAAAATGTTTTATGTTAGTGGCTAATAAATGACATCAGCAAATTCAGTAAGACAATATGAGAGGCGCTCTATGCATCCGGTTCCTTTTATTTCCACCCCTCGCAATCATTGTTTCGTATAAGAACGAGGGCGCCGCCTTGTCGCTTGGCAGAAGTCTCGCTAATAATATTCCATTGTTTTTGTTACATCTCGCCACTGTTGGTGAATACTTTGCTAATTGGATTGCTTTGGGTGATAAAATCAAATAAACATCGAACATCGAACAAGCTGAGTAATTAATCACAAAACCTATTTTTAAGGGTAAGAGTGAAACTGTTATATGAGAACTATATGCTACATGCCGTGTCCGAAAAGTTTGCCTGGCTATTGATACCCTACAAAATATACTTCGGAGAACCTATAAGTACTAGAGCTCGACTCGCATTTTCTATCAGAACACATGACAAAGAACTATACGCAATCAGCCAACAAACCTAACACGAGAATTAGGACCAATGCTGCGCGATATGCTCTTATTTGTCCAAAATATAGGTTGCGCTGCTCACTCTTTACGGTTTCATTTAAACATAGAGTGAGCTCACTCGAAAAACAGTCTTATCCTTAAGCCAATGATTGCTTAATCATCTCAACATCTGGGGGGAAGATGTTGCTACTAACATAACATTAGTTTTCAAAATTACACATGAACTTTATAAGCTTTGCGCTTGTTCAGAGTGTTATAATTAACAAAAAACTGTCTCTCTACATTCTGTAGGGCTTCTCGAAACTGTTTTGTCACAATCCATTTTACAAGCTCTATTGTTTGACCCTTCCACAGCCTTAGTGAGATTGGTTTCACTCTTTTACAGCTCCTTAAGTTATTGTTCTGAGGTCACACATCATTATTCAACGTCATATATCACGAATGCGAGCACTCACAGCGAATGGGGTGGACTTAAGTGTATTCCATTAACCATCAATCGTATTTCACATTTCGACGATCGTAAAGATACATCGTTGAATTGTTATGCCATATAGTCATAAGTTTAGCTTTACTATAGGTACTTATATTGTTTTAGGTACTCGCTGTGGTAATGGTATAAACGCTGTAGTTTTGACTACGAAAACCAATTAACTTTCGCGCCGATTGATCTAGGATCATCATCATCAAGGATCTCCAATCCGATCGCATCCATCCGCTTCCCGAGACTCTCACCAGATCGTAGGTCTACCTTGTGGAGCCTAACTGCGTCTTCCGGTACTGCGTCGCCAGTCAAGGACCTTCCTGCCCCAACGTCCGCCAGTCCTCTTGCGATGTGGCCTGCCCGCTGCCACTTGAGGCTCGCAATTCTTTGGGCTGTGTAGAGACCTTAATTCTCCTGCGGATCTCATCATTTCTGATTCGATCACGCACAGTAACCGCGACCATAGCCGTCTACATTGCTCTTTCAGTGACTTTGAGCCTTCTTATGTGGCCCATTGTAAGCGGCCACGTCTCGGTCCCGTATGTTACATTACTGGCAACACTCACGAATTAAAAACTTTCGCCTAGAAACACTGCGGAAGTTGGGCCGAAAATATGCCGCGCAGCTTGCTGAACGCTGCCACGGCGAGTTGGATCCGTTAATTGACCTCTTTCTGAATATGGGATTAATCAATTAATTTTAAATGTATTCACTAGTTTCTCCTTGACTTAAAAGACACATTCTGTATTAAATTTATCTTAAAACATAATCTTCAGTCGAATGTTATGCAAATTACGTAAAAATTTTAGCGATACGGCAAAGATGTTGTTCAGAATGAGACTGTTGTAGAACAATATCTGAATGGCACATTATTTAAGCGTTGTTTATATCACTTCACATTTTATTACAGTTTCCTCACATACTGTTAAGCCTCAACACCTTACCTACCACACTTAATAAAAATTCATCGCACACGCCGAAAAATCTTTAAGAAAGAAAATATCCGAGATTCCGTCCCCGGTGTTTGCTGTTGGTGGTTAAGCTGCATCTAATGAAATCCCCTGTCAGGATCTTCTTGCACCGAATCTTACAGCGGCTGGCTTATCTTGATACTTTACAAACAGTGTCTTTCGTCACGTACATTTTAGTTTTTTGTTTACTTTGTTGATATTTTGTATCGCATGAACATACTTAAATCTTTTGTCAAAAATATAAACTGAAAAACGAATAACTTTCGTTTTTATACATTACAGTTAAAGAAGTCCCTTAACTCTAATGTACTAATGTAACTAATTTTGAGTCGCCGCCGCCAATCAGAATTTATTTACTCCTGGAGGGTTGAGGCATACATCTTCCTCCATATTCATCATCATCATCAGCCTATATACGTCCCACTGCTGGGCACAGGCCTTCCTACATGGGAGTAACACATGAGGAGCTTGGGCCATAACACCACCACGCTGGCCCAGTGCGGGTTGGTGGGTTAAAGCGGTTGCAGTAACAACCGGGACCAACGGCTTAACGTGCCTTCCGAAGCACGGAGGAGCTCGAGATTATAAATTTGATTGACCCATCCCAGGACCGACCATGGCGAAAGTTGCTTTGTTTTCGTTATCGAAACCAGAGCGTTCAAACCACTACGCCACCGAGCTCCTCGAGGCAGGGCTGCCTGCCTCCATATTGATTTATTTAAATTACCCTATCGAATAAAAAAGGATAATCATAAATATATATCTTTTTTATTTAATCAGTGAAAATTAACAGTTCATTGCTAGTAAAAAATATTAATAGCCATTTTAGTAGATCTTTGACAAACATGCTATTTTCATTTCTACCTAAAAATTAAGTTCGTGACAATTTTTTATTGGTGGAGCCGTATCTCTTTAAATACAGTTAATTATTGCTTGACCATCAGATTCCAGATAGGTACAATTGATTTTTCAATCATCAAATCAAATCAAATCTGTCAAACGGCGTTATCCCTCCGGAGGGCTATGACAATTGAAAAATCAATTGTATCTGGAATCTGATGGTTGGATTGCTTGCTTAAAATATAATTTAGTATTCATACACTCAAATTATGCATCAATAAGACCATGTATTTTGGAAACTCAGTTTTAAATTGAGAATTGTCACATTACATGTTTTATTGGAAAGATAGTGAAAATGTTTTAAATTTTAAAGTATCAAGATTTGCCAAACACATTGATATGAATTTCCGAATTGGGGACTTTGTATTTTCACCGCTCTGTTTAGTAGTTGTTCACTGTTTGGGGGATATTCTGATCACGAACTGAGAAGCAGTGGTCTTTTGATAATAGATTTTTTTCAATAAATACATATTAGTAATATGTCTTGCTACTGCACAAATAAAACGGTTATGATTTTACTTCTCAATGTCAAATAATTATAACTTTGTGAAATAATTTCATTTTTATGATTTTTTTATGGGTAGGAAATAAGTATATGGAGCAACTGATGGTAAACGGAAACAGAGCAGTAGCTAGATCTTGGTAATCAATCAAATAACGACCATTTGTACTGCATGGAGAACCACGCTGTACAAATTGTCGAGCGAAAAAACGAGACAAGTCACCCAACTACTGTAAAGAGTTCCCATATCAGTCAAGCGCTCTTATTTGAGTGGAAAGTGCCACTACGAAAATTTCTTTAATCTTTTGTCGCTTATCAAACGCTCTCGGTTGGTTCAACTATTTGACAACTGTCACGTTGGTGACATAAACATTTAAAGTTGTGAAATTCGGTATTTATATAGTGTTTTTGGTAGTCTTTGTGAATTATATTTATTTAAAATATAATTAGAGGATCGATTCTGCTATTTATTTACCTAAACGAATCGGCAGCGACTGGTAATGCGGTTGTGCTATAAAATAGGTATTCCACTAACATAAAGCCGGAACGCTAACGAAACGCTCTCGGTTGGTTTAACTATTTGACAACAGAAACTGTCAAAAGTTAAAAATTCGGTATATACGTATATAATGTTTTTGGTAGATAAACTTGTTTAATAAATAGTTGAAGTAGTTTTAAAATAAATTAAATAGTAATTTTATTACATATAACTAAATGTGAAAATGTTTTATTTCCCAAAAATATCGGAAAAAATCATACATTCATGATAAGTATGATGACTCGTCCAAGGTTTTTATCCAAATTATACTTGATGCAATCCTTTAGGCACAGAAACTTAGTTATAGAGTACTTTTTATTCTATTTTTCGAAATCAAACGTTACACAATTACTTCCGTTGTAAAACCGTAACTTTTGACAGTTCAACCAAACAACTACAGATGCGTTTCGCCTGCCACAAATGTTAAATATTTAGCAGAATACGAAACAATGATTGAACCGAACGGTTCGCGTTACGTGTTTGTTAGTAGAATACCAAACTGATGCGTTTCGGTTACGTTTCGATTGCGTTGAGTTAGCAGAATACAAAAACGTTGTAACTTAAGCGTTTCCGATTCGTTACAGATCAAAATACAATAGCAGAATTGGGGGGCAGGTCTGTCCATCTCACAGAACATAATCTCTCTCTATTTTTTGTGGTCCATCTAGTGAGAGGCCGTCCTACTTTGCGCTTTCCGATACATGCTAAAACTTTAACACCCCATCGACCATCCGTTCTGCGTGCTATGTGCCCTGCCCGGTGCCACTTCAACTTACTAATCCTATGAGCTAGTCATTGACTTAAGTAATTATTTTAATATGTAATATTTTCTCTCATTATCTTTCAGGATTTAATCCAGTAATTGAAAAGGATTTCCTAATAAAATTATATGGATGCCTAGCAGTTTAGGAAAACAAAAGATAGGACCGGCATAATTCAGTCTCTGAGTTTGTCCGGGTGTTTAAGAAATCCCGGAAAGTAGCCAACTGTACATATCTTTGAATAAAACCCTCTTGAATTGAACAATGGGACGGTTCAGCCTAGTGGACATCTAACGCTTGACCAATTCTCCTTTGTGCGAATGCGTACGATTGGAGAATATCAAATGGACAAGTCTTGAGTGCTGATTGGGTCTCTTTTCTTTGAAAATCATTGATTTTGAATAATTCACTGAACAATATTCTGGATCAATGTCAGGTTGTTTCAGATTTAACAGCATAATTGGCTACAAAACCAACTTGTTAATTCAAATTAATTCGTCCATGCAAAATATCGTGACCTTATGGTAACAAAATGATACTGTATTTTTTTTATTTAAATAGGCAGTGAGTGTAATACAATTTGAATTTTATTGAGTTGTAATCTTGGGCCATAAATGTTAAGTGCTCGTCTGATGTTTTGACGTTTAAAAGCATTTTCCGCCATGTATTGGGAAGAAGGGAAACTTTCTCACGTAGTACGTGACAACAACGTGTTAAGTAATTTGGCGTCTTCTTCCGATAAAAAGCGAGCGTGGAGGGCTTTTCGGCAAATTAATGTTATCTTGCAGTTTACGTTTTGATAAAAAAATCTATTCTGTTGCGTTCAGTCATTATAATGGATGAGTCGACTTTTAGTCAGCATGGGTCTGGAGAATGAATAATTTTAAAACGTTTAAAAACCTTAGAATATATATTATTTAAGTTTTATTTGTTCTAACTTTTTATAATAAACCTCAAACGTCTCAAGTGTGAGATCTACGGCAAACGCAATCACCGCGCTTAGTGACCATAGTAAACTCTATATTTTTATTTCGTTTCTAATATAGAGGTGTTGCTTTTACTTGCACATGATTTGACAGTACATGCTAATATGAACGTATCACGATAAAAGAATATTATTCTTGGGTCTAATAGCAACCGTTTATAGGTCTATGATTTGCTATAATATCAAATTAGAAAAAGGACTATTTAAAAATGTTGTTTAAAAAAAAAAGACACATAAATATCTTCAAATAATCACAGAAGGTAGTAAAGTAATCAACAATAAAATACTTAATACAGATTTCGATAATTTATCGCCGCATTGCGAAATAACTCCGGTGCGGAAGCTACTAATTTTGCAATGTGCCGGTTGCGTCGCTGGTATATTTATTTCTGCGGGATTTGTTCTTCTATCTACTGGATCTGTGGCGAAACGAATGATTTATACAAGCCACGCTCATCCCGTTTTATTTACGAGAACGTACCGAAGAGTAATTACAGAGCCGCATAAACGTTCACGAATGTAAAAAGGGGTGGTCCTTTTAATAATTACGATGTGAATGGTACCTATGAGGAGCAGTATCGCTGTCATGAGACTCTTATTGAATAAAAGATAATTTAGAACTTTTAAGTAAAAGGAACTAAAATAACACGTCGGATAAGGGAATGAAAAGACTAAAATAAGACGAAAATAATAAAACACTTAAGGGGAGGGTCAACTCCAAAGTGGATGCGTCGAGGATCGAGTAGGAGCGAAGGGTACAGAGAAGAGGCTAGTGGTAAACTCGCAGAAGGCACCCGGTCGAGGCTCGCAGCGCAGGAACCCCCCGACGACCTGGAGACTGCTTGACGGGAACTGCCACCACTTCTTAAGACCATCTCCCCCCGTTCCAAGCAATTTACTCTGTCCCTACCTCACATTAAGCCCTCATTTTATATTAATTTCCAGAAATTAGTAGACAAACAAAAAAGAAAAGCACTAGTCAAAAATGAGAGAGAGAAAAAAAAGATGTGAAAAATGGGTAGAATACAAGTGCAAACGCAAAACAGTGAATTATTCACATGGAAACATACATTTCAGACAAAAACGTAAAGGTTTACAATAAAAAAATTGTAAATTGTAAGGATGAAATAAAGGTACAGGTAATTAAGTTTTCGATTTATTTGCAAGTACTTCATTTATAGAAGCAGCCAAAAAAGTGGTGTTAGACACCATAGCACTGCAACACCTCTTGGGAGATTATACATTTAAGAAATAGGTAGGTTTTGATTAATATTAAGTACAATACAATACAGATTTCGTTAATGCACACGTGTAAAAACACAGGACATCTCTGTCGTCTTGTGTTTTAACTAGCAAGAAAATATACATTTATGTGTACATAATTATGTAACACTAGAAAGACCGAAAACGCCCATTGAGTGAAAAAACGGCTCGCAATGCGTTAGGGTCACTGTGAAACATCCACATAGCGAAATCCGTGTTAGGGTTCTTATGACAACGCTTTCGACGTGTTGTGGCAATCACAGAAAGACAACATAACAAAATTCTTGTCGCGGCTATCATTTCACACGACCACAACGCGTTGTGGTACTCAAGAAAACCGATGTCATCTACCTTTCTTTTCAATACGAAACACAGCGTAGGTACTGTATTACGGCAAAAATACTAAAAGGTGATAGATGATGTAAATAATAGGTAATAAATATAAAATATAATTATTCAAATAGAACTAAGGACGGAGAAAGTGATTTACATTCAGTAAACCCTTAATTAAGTTTATTGAAATCAAATAAATTTTAATGAGAGTAGGTTTGAGTAGGTACTGCGTAATGCAAAACCTCGGATATAAATATATGGAAGATCTTTTGCTATTTATTATCAAGTGATTGCAAATTTGCTTAATCCGGTTTTCAAAGCAGATCTTAATTGACCGATTTTACGAAGGTTATACATTTAAGCACCAAATAACTGAACAAAGTAAACTTTCTTTGAAACTGGTTTAAAAAAAAAAAAATTATTCGTGTTTTATTTTATTTTGATAAGTATGATGATCATGTATTTCTCCTTGTAGTAGTGTAGCCTGTGTCCAGAAGTCGGACGTATATATAGGCTGATGATGATAATAATGATTATAATTTATCTGAGATTACTACTTTCCCGAAAATTAGTGACGTAACTTTAACCGACAAAACCTAGCATATATTCCTACCTAATATCATTATATGCATTGTGATAGATGACTTGCTCAGAAAATATTTGTTAATAATAGTTATAATAAAAATGACATAATTATATAGGGTAAAAGCCGGATATTTGCCTCGATCTCAGATGCCCCGGTTTTGAATACCTATGTTAGAGATGCCCCTTTAGTAAGAGCTCTTTTATGATTAGAAGTTAGGACTTCTAATCACATAAGAGGCCTATTGGAGTAGGCTCAACTAGGCTCCAGTAGGCCTCAGAGCTACATAATATTTAGGACAGGTAAGTACGTGCTTAGTCTGTGTAATGGAAAATCTGAGGCAAGCCCTCAACGACCGTCGAAATTATATTTGTCAGTGATAATTAATATATTTTTTAACCGACTTCAAAAACGAGGAGGTTCTCAATTCGGTGGGTATGTTTTTTTTTCATATATGTACACCGATTACGCCGAGATTTCTGATCCGATATACGTGATTCTTTTTTTGTTCGATGCGGAATAGCTGCCATTTGGTCCCATAAATATTTATTCCAAATCAGTTGGGTAATTTGGTTTTTAAATCAAACTGAAATGAGTAAGTCATCTACGTATGCGAAATTGCAGATTTTTGCTTTCCTATGACTTTTTATTAATTTTTAATTATTAACTTTTTGCTTTTTGCATACACTGGAGTTTAAATTACACGGTAAATTGTGTTTTATTTTCAAATAGCTTTTATTTAATTTTTACATAAAAAGCCGCATATAAGTAGCAAGGTTATAGTAACAACTTACAATGGACTAGATAAAGCCGCCGTACAAATAACGAATCATAATATACTACCACAACAAATTAATTCATGAAAAGAAAAATTACAAACACAAATCTTTGTTAGTTAAATATTCATAAATAGAATAATACCTTGTATACATATACATAGTTAAGATTTTAAATTATTCAGCGTCATCAACATTAACATTTCAGCCGAGAGATGCCCCCTGCTGGGCATAGGCCTCCCCTAGGGATCTCCCAACCTACGCTGCCTGCACCCATCGGCTTCCCGTGGCCCTCACCAGATTGTCAGTCCACCTTAGTTGCGTCTCCTGGTACGTACATAGCCGCCACTCGAGGATCTTTCCTCAATGGCCGTCAATCCTCCCTGAAAATCAAATTATTCATGTTATTTTTTTCTATCAGGTATTTTCCTAAGCTATCCGCGTTACATTTTACCTCGGTCGTATAAGGTCACAAACCAATAGCTATGTCAGCAAAACAAAAGCTCCGCAAAACCAAAATGTTCAGTTTATGTTTTTGTGAATAGATAAAAAATGTTAACCCGTTTCCCGCGTACGCCGGGCGTCGGAGACCATTGTTGCTCCGCGTCCCATTCAGCCACACTGACTAAACGGGAAGCTTGAAAACATTCAAATTAGTCCATTGTGATTTATTTTTCTTATGGTTGCTTTTCGAATAATAAAAAGCCGGTCGACGCGAAAGTTCAATGTCATGGAAAACATTTGCCAATTGTTTGGGGAACAATAAATTTGAAACGTGGTTGAAATGTCGAGATATCATTTTGATGTTTGTTTTTAAGTGGTTTTAGGTAAATACACGCAAACATTAAAGGGGGTTTACGCAGCACGGATTTTTATATAAACTTTCAAGTTTATATAAAAATCCGAAATATAAAAGTTCGAAAACATTAGAAACGAACAAACCCATTTTAACAAAACTTGCCATGCATATAAAGGTAGTCGGGCTAGTCTAAAAACTTTTTAGAAGATTTTTCTCAAACATGCTTGGAAATTTGAGCATTATTTTGACAACCTTCTTCGAGATGAATCGAAATTGCTATATGGGCCAAATACATGCGAACAGCGGCCGGCAAAAGTTATATGAAAATCTATATCTGTCGTGCTTTAGCGGCCAAATATCAGAACAATAACTAAATCTCATTGTTCTGAGGTCCAAATAAACTACTATGTAAACTCATATTATTATCTGCCGTGGAATTTAAAAATGTAAAGAGTTTTTTTATTGCAAAACATGGCAACCAAGAAGATAATTAATCAAAGGTTTTCTTTAAATTTCGAACTGGCTTGCACATAGAAAGCTGCTGAAAAAAATTTTGTTATTCGTTGCTCGTCATTGATATTGAAAAGTAATTGTATTGATTTTTTTTATACCACTAAGGTGGCAATCAAGCATACGACCAACCTGATGGTAAGCGGCTACCGTAGCCTATGGACGCTTGCCACAAGGGGTATCACTTGCGCGTTTCCGGCCATTTAAACAGGTTTTCACGCCTTTTTTGAAGAACTCTATGCTGTACTCATTCGAGAAAACATTCGAGAGAATGTTTCTCTGAAACCGTACAGTACGTGACCGATTTGTTTCCAATTTGTTAGAATGAACTCCCTGGCCTGATGACACGAGCACCACGTCAAACCACTTCGTGTGGTGCTCAGCGGCGGTCACCTCTCGCTGCCAACCTTGGTAAGAGCCATGGTTGGTAGCGAGAGGGTTTGAGAGGCTGTCGCCTCCTTCTGCGAGACGGTGCTCACGCAGAAGGTGGCAGCGGAGAGGCAGCGGGAGGCTCTAGCCGCTCCTATCCGGCGTAGACGAGTGGGTGCAAAAAGGCGGGCGACGGCGATCGCCCGACTTCCTGCGCCCTAGGCGCGGCCGCGTGCGTGGGTGGCCCCCACGCATGCATTGCACATGCCGCCACGTCTGGTATTACCCAAGTGACTCTGGGTAATCCCCATCGGCGCGAAACCTGGCCGTAAGGTCAGGTTGCCTGGGGGTGGGCTGGTGAAATTGCTTCGGCAGAGCCCAGGCTACCCCCGCTAAGGGCAGCGGAGTTACCGGGGAGTTTTAGTAGGTATTTCTAGTGCTGCTAGCGCTGGATGACCTCCACACACGCCCGTCGCTTAGCCAGCGGCGGGTAGGTCTGTAAACGGATTTCTCCCCATAAAAAAAAGGATGAACTCCCTGCCGGTGGCGAGCGGTGCGATGATAGAAAGAGGCAGTCGGCATCAATTCAAATAGTTCCTCAGAGCCCACGCCGTTATTCAAACGGTAGAATACACACAACGAGGCAAAATCCTCTCTCAGGCTTAAAGGTTCAATACCGCTTGTGAGTTCAGGATCGTCGACAATTCTCATAGCGCGTCTTTGTAGCACGTCAAATTGTCCAAGCTGGTATCTAGGTGCTTCCGCCCATAAATGGCAGCAGTACTCCATATGGGACCTGACTTGAGACTTACACAGTAACAGTCTTTGCTCCGAAGGTACTCCGAAGGTACCTCAATGCACTAAAATAAGAACCCTTGAGTGATTTCAATAATAAAAAACCAAAATTAAAAAAAAAATTGCTCGTACTCAATTAAGTACTATTAGACTTTTCGAAAAATCCTCTTATAACTAATTAGATTGCTTATGCATGTAAAGTCTTATTAGATTCGGTTTGTTCGTTTCCAATATTTTCGACTTGAAAGTTTGTATGGCGTAATGTTGTTACAAGGATGTACTTATAACAAAATTGGAGTATATTAAAGTTAAAGCACTTGTCAAGAAATGTTTTAAGGAGGTTTTATTAGGCAAGGGTGTCGTCGTTGCCGATGTACTAAGTAGTGTTAAAGAAACGTATGGCTTGCCTGATAGTAAGCTGTTACTGTAGTCTAATATACAGGTTGGCACATTTATATCGGTCAGTATGGAAAAGTCTGAAACTATAAGACATACGAAAATCTCTTGTTAGGAACCATGTCATCGATTTTAGTAATAATAAAAACTACATTCATACATTTTAAAAAAAGTGTACTCAGCTCGGGAATCGAACCCGGACTTTTTGAAAAATAAAACTAACACTATTTCTGTTTAGATATCGATTGACATGATGTCTAAAATGAATAAAATGCATTGTTTTCATATCCTTCAATTTATTTTAGTAAGTGTTCGAAATTGCCACTCTACACTGGGGCAGTATTTAGTACTTGACTCCACTCTCGTATGTTTCTGTCAATGTGTTACTGTGCGATTAAATAGTAATATTTGTGATAAAAATTGTGTAAATACCTATAATAATACTTTCACGGAACAAAAAATAACTTACCAATGCCACTGTAACAAGTAAATAAACAATCCACTGCCTATAAAACGGATTGAAAGAAATGCAGTTTGCAATTCATAGTGGCCACAGAGTGCATTAGCTCTCGAACTCAAGGCGGGCGTGCAATCGTATTTGTATTATAAATGTGTACCAACATCTAATGGTCTTTTAGACCCCGAGTAAATAGTCAGTGGTGTTTATTTTATTACGACATTTAAGTGTTCGGTCTTATTTGCTAGAGAACTAACAAAAATTTGTGACTCCTTCAGCTTTTGACTGTACACTTTGTGGGCAACTTGATATTCTAAGAACGCACTTATAATAACGTAGGCATACTGCGACTAAATAGATTATCAAAAAACATTTTTGTCAATTTGCGATTATAGGCATAGTGCGATCTTCTGTATGAAGGTTCCATAAAGTAGGCAAGGTGCTACCGATTGCGAACAATCGAAAAGTTAACTAATGACGATAGTAGGCATCGTGCTACAAAATCCTCTTGACTACTGCGAAAACCTCTTTTCTTATCAACAGTCGCAAAGATTAAAAAAACTATTAATTAGAAGTTTGCAACTGTTATCTTACTATTGATATAAATGTGCAAAAAATATTTTAATATAGCTAGATTTCACAAAGTTCCATAGAAACTAGATTCCGGAACTGCTGAGCCAGTTTCTCTAGATTAAGAACAGGACCAACCATATTTAGAAGAATACTATTAATAACTTCAATATAATTATACCGAAAAGTGTTCAAGAAAACTACTTTCTACTGCTGGCACGTGAAAGATGTTTAAAATGAATTCCGTAAAGACAAACTATAAATTTATTTTCCTTTCGTAAAAACAAAAACATTAAATGTAAATAAGTTTTCACACCCAGACCCGCCAGTGTGTTTCAGTAAAGTCGTGCCGGCCGCATACGCCGCCGCTTGGCACGGGCATGTTGCGGTCAGACGTATACCCACAACCATTTTGCAAGTGGTTGTTACTCTGGTACCCCTGTGAATTCTCTATCGTGTAATTAATATTGTTACGTAGGCGTAAGAACGTTATGAGTTATTATCTCAAGGATTATCTGTCTGTGTAGTTTACAGTGGCTCAAGATTAGAACTATTACCTGAGGTTTATTAATTTTCTTCAGAAGATTTTGGCATTGTTTGATGGCTCAACAAAACTAAATTAAATATAATTATTATTGTTGTTATATAGCTGAACTTAGACGTATTTCTCACACGTAGGTAGGTACTTGCAAAAAAAACATAAAAAGAGAATAATAACGTAGCAAATATTTTTTTCATAGATTTAGGTTCAAATTAAACAATAATTTATGTTTCACTCCTGAATGATTATTATTTGTTTGTATATTATATCTAACAAAATTGTGGTATCGAACATGTGAATAAGTATAAGGTGTATGAGCAATCCTACAATTTACCGTAATGGATCTTAAGGCCCTTCACCAGACATGCGGCTCCAAATTTAACAGCAACAGGAAACAGAACACTGCCTCGGAGTCCACGTACATCCATCAAATTCTGCAAAAAGTGGAAGAAACACAAAGAAAGCTTTCTCAACAAACACATTAGTGCAAAACTTGTTAAGGTCTCGCAAAAAATGAGACAGAAACACCTACCGAAGTGCGTACGAAATGTTTGTAGCTAGTAGACGAGTCATTAATGCACCCCTCACGACCCTCACATTCAGATAAGTAAGTAAAACAACTTTATTTGATGTCCGTCGGATGCCACAGGGCTAGGGGAATGACGCCTGATAAAATACCTGGCGACTTGAGAAGCGGGTACCGTGTGTCGGTTTTGAATTTGACTTGTAAATTGTCGTGGTTTTGTTTACAGTCGCAGATTTACGGTAGCGGGGTCGCATTAAGTAAGCAACACTCGCAATTCGTTGCAATGGAAGAGCTGGCGCCTTTGGCAATGGAAATGAATGCGTTTTAAACAAAATACGTAGGTAGGGCTTTTGACGGGTTTTCGTATTTATTTTACAGATGTGATTCTGTGATATAATTTTCCTAACATTGAAAACAAAATCATTACATTAATGAGTTTATGTATGATTGAAAGGCATGCCAACTAGCAAAACAAAAATTGTTTTTAGAATTTTGTAAGACCCATTATTTCGCACCACATACCAAATAAGTACATATTTTTAATATTACATATTAAAAAACAAAGCTAGAAATAAGCTAGAAACAAACGGATAGATTACTAACAATGATTTACAACTGGAGATACTTACAATTATGAAATTTTAATGAGAAATAGATGAATAGTGCAAATAACTAAAAACAAACTTACAAATTTCGTACAATCGTGAGTTTAATTGAGTATGCATAGTATAAAAACAAAATAGTATAATTATGGAAATTAATAAATTATGTAGACCCAATAGGTGTTTGAGATTGTGTGCGTGTGTGAGTGAAGAGTTTGTGTGACCAAAACCTTAAGCAAACTAATAGTTTATACAATAAAGTAGCGGCAACGATACTGAAAAATTCAGTATCCATACGGAATCGAAACGCGAAAGATTGATCTCCAAGCCACAAAAAAGTAGTTCACGTCAATGCACATAATACCCTCTCCTCGCAAATGCATCGCTCGCTCGATAGCCTATTTCCATCCAAACTGAAACCTCTCTGCATAGAGACAATTGTTCTTAAAGCGGCAGTCACTTAAAATGTCCCACTTAGCTGCACAAAGGGACTTTTATTCTTTGACTACATCGACGCAGACTTGTAATTTGCTCGGTGTTTGTTAGATGGATGGAATAGTGACATTTGATAGAGATGTATTTTTATAGAGACAAATTAATTTGCTGACAGAGTTAGTTAGTTAGTTACTTAAAAACCAATGTCTCGAATAAAGGACAAAGTATGCCAGGGATGATTTAGTAGTCCATTTTTAAGCAATTTTTAGCCGACTTCAAAAACGAGGAGGTTCTCAATTCGGCCGGTATGTTTTTTTTTTCTATGTATGTACACCGATTACGCCGAGATTACTGATCCGATTTACGTGATTCTTTTTTTTGTTCCATGCGGAATAGCTGCCATTTGGTCCCATAAATTTTTTTTCAAAAACAGATGGGTAATTTGGCTTAAATTAAAAAAACTGAAATTATGAAATCGTCTACATAAGCGAAATTGCGAATTTTTGCTTTTCCAATGACTTTTTTAATCTCTCAAATTCTGACATAACACAATTAGAACAACAGTAAATTTCGACTTTCCGTCATTTATGTCTAAAATTTATCCATGGGAAATTTACAAAATTCGATGGACGCAAACACGATTTAACCCTATCACTGCAAAACGGACACTTTTCAAATAGGACTACCAGATGGCGCGGTGAAATCCGCGGTAATCCCGAATTTATTATCTGTTTGCAACCATTCTGTTGCATTGCTATCCTAGTATTTGAAATGAATGTGCGCGAATTCACACCGAAACCCGACAATTCTAAATTGGACCCCGGTGGAATATCTATCGCATAATGTATGGTTCGATCTCGATGTAAACGATGTTTGTAGTGAGTTTTAAAACTATGAATTTGAAAACTGTAGAGACAATTATTATCTTACATTTAGAAAAAAAAACATTATGACTTAAAATAGGATTGGTAATTAATTATCAAATATTTTATAAACTACTTGGTAAGTACCTTAATATTTCAGAGCTGAATTCGGAAACGAATACTACGAATGAGCTTGCGTCTGACAAATAATGAAGTTTAATAATAAAAATATCATCATTTTTTTATTTCATAAATACTCTTTTTCTTTCTAAACAAACTCTTATTCGTAACTTCAAGTAGAGCTTGAGCATTAATCATGTCTTTGCGTCAAACTTCCACAAAAGACTAGTGTGTAAAGGTTACTGGAGCGTTAAAAAATTATTTTACAAAGTTGCTGGTTCCACCACTACGTTATTCGACGGGTTGAACTTTTAAAACCCCGAAGAAAGTGCCTTTTACACTTTCAATGTCTTTGCACTCGAAAAACCAGCGTATTATTGAAGCAAATCTTCTTTTTACTTTGGAACTTGGTGCACTCACTGTGAATTGAATAAAATAATATATCAGAAGGAAACACAATGCTGATGTTGGCCCCAACGAGAAAAACTTGTTCTCTGAATGTAAAAAGTACGTAGCTAGCGCTGGTTTCAACAACTTTTTTATTTAAAAAAAATACCTAGAATTTTCTTTATTTCATTTCTATTGTAAAAACAATAACAGCTTAGTACCTATCATTCATAAATGGTGGAAGATATGGTCCAAAACTTTTCATTTCCTATATTTATCTACACATTATGCAGAAAAGTCTGTGCCCTATTGATGATGATCATGATATTACCATAAACTTAAACTTTAAATAAAGTTTTGTTGTGTTCTGTTGCTTAATGCACAATTGTGACAAACTGCATATAAAAGCTAAACTATGACTTATCAAGTTTTACAAAACAACTTCTAATGCTCTGTTGATGGATTGTTACATAAGAATAAGAAAAATAATAAAAATAAGGTAATAATTATTATTTTCCTCTTAAATCTCCACCTTACAGTTACTTCACAAATAGAATATATCCACTCCAAGGCTGAAAAAAGCAAGTGCTAAATTTTACGGTAACCATAACGTTATAATGAAAGTTACTCGTAGAAAAATAAATAACTTAGTGTTACTAACTAACTACATACAACGGAATTGCAAGTAATTAAATCAGAATCATTAATAATTCTCCTATAATGTTAGCTGTTCTGTCGATCTATAAAATCTTGTGAGGATTACTGTGTTGCTTGTACAGGTGGCCAGTAATCCCACACCTGAGTCTTGGGAGGGTTAAATCATACGATATAATCCTGGCACCTTTAACCATACACCTAGCTAGGGGATGGCTGCAGATGTCCCTTTAATGGTAAAATCTATTGCGAGGAATTCATTACCTACTTTATTTCATATTATGTTACTTTAACAATTTACCAAGAGCAAATTATTTCAATGCTTAGTTATCTCTTAACTAGAGAATAATTTCTAATAAAAATTTTTTTAACAAAAATTAAAACCGACTTCAAAAAACTGAAAAGGATAAAATAATTAAATTTAAGTAGGTATTCATCCCCTAGAAACATATTTTGGAGTCGGTGCTTCACTTTCTATTGTTTTTGGAAACCACTTAGCACCAACTCCAAAAATATGTTTCTAGGGGATGAATACCTACTTAAATTTAATTATTTTATCCTTTTCAGTTTTTTGAAGTCGGTTTTAATTTTTGTTAAAATTTTTTTTTTCACAATTTTTAGTGGTAACTTTCTACGGTCGAAGCTAGATGGGTGATTGTAAACTTATATTGTTTCCTACTATCGTATCGTTTCACTAAAAAGTCATTTGAAAAGCAAAACTTCGCAATTTCGCATATGTAGACGACTTCATAATTTCAGTTTTTTTAAATTTAAAACCAAAGTACCCAACTGTTTTTGAAAAAAATTTTATGGGACCAAATGGCAGCTATTCCACATCGAACAAAAAAAGAATCACGTAAATCGGATCAGTAATCTCGGCGTAATCGGTGTACATACATAGAAAAAAAAAAAAAAAAAAAACATACCGGCCGAATTGAGAACCTCCTCGTTTTTGAAGTCGGTTAAAAAAGAATCACGTAAATCGGATCAGTAATCTCGGCGTAATCGGTGTACATACATAGAAAAAAAAAAAAAAAAAAAAAACATACCGGCCGAATTGAGAACCTCCTCGTTTTTGAAGTCGGTTAAAAATTAATCTACAGAGCGTCTCACGGCTATGCCACATGGAGGGAAAGTACCTTGAATATTGTAGATGGAACATTTCACTGAAAGAAGACTTTATTTTAATTTAAAAAACAATTTAAACTGCATTCATAGAGTTTTATATAATGACATGGTTGAGCCGGGAATCGAACCCACTACACGAGAAAAAAAATACCCTGTAACTTTATCATACCGATCGAAAGGCTTCATAAGGATTATTTTTTGCTATGTAACATAGTGTCGGATATAAGAGAAAGACCATGAATTTTTACATTTTATGTGAAATTTGGTTTAGAAAAATGAAAAGCTGACATTGCCGTAAGGACATACAACTGACATTATCAAAAGTACCTATTGCTAATAAATGTACCCACTGGAGAAGTACGCATCATTTCCCACGTAATTAGTAGGTACCTAGTGTATGTAGAAAATCGAGCCGTATCCTGAGCCAAAAGATGCGTAAATTGATTAATTTTGTATTAAAAATGTTAAAATTCGTGGTCTTCCTTTTATTTCTGACATCATGTTAATTAGCAAAAAATATTCCTTATGATGAAGCCTTACGATTGGTATGATTAAGCTACAGGGTATTTTTTTTCTCGTGTAGCGGGTTCGATTCCCGGTTCAACCATGCAATTATTTAAAATCTATGAATGCCGTTTTTTTTAATTAAAATAATGTCTTCTTTCAGTAAAATGTTCCATCTACAATATTTAAGGTACTTTCCCTCCATGTGGCATAGCCGTGGGACGCCCTGTATAGAAATTCTAAAAAACTTTAAAATTATCGGGGATGACGACCGGATAAACAAGTATCCTTTACTATACAGGCTACTCGGTCAGAAGTCCCGGGTACGAATCCCGGTAGGGACTAAGCGCATTTGTTCATAAGTCATGAATGATTATATTATCATTTAGTACATTTCTAATACTTATATATTATACTACTTATTATGAATATTTCTCTGTTATCTAGTTTCCATAACATGAGTTCTTAATTTTGCTTACTTTGGGCTATCTGTTGGTTAAATAACATCTGACGTATAAAATGTTGCTCTTAAAATTTTGTGGACTAGAAAACAGACATGATATTCTTAAGTTTAACATCTTGGCGTATTAAAAGTCGGCTTAATTGGACGCTTAAACGGATAATCTTGTATCTGAAGAGTTTAGGTATGATAAGTAGATTTTAGGTTATTTTTTATGACCACTAATAACTAAAACCATTTCGGTTTTAAGTAGTAATAAAAATAACCTTGTACCTACCGGTCACACTAACAGTTACACAAAAGTTCTTCGAACTAAATAATCTGCGTAAGCGTCCAATTAATTGGCTAATTTAATCAGATAGCTGTCACGAAGTTCAGACATCTGGTTAAACGTTGTCCTTAATAACTTGGCTTGTTGTCCTTGAGCCATTTAATTGAATGCCGGCGTTAAATAAACGGCCTAGGCATCCAATAAAGTGGTTAATTTAACCAGATGGCTGCAACCTACCTAAGCCAAAGGCATCCGTTCCATGTCCCTACCGGAAATCGAATGGACGCTTTACGATACGGTTATTTGAGTATCACCTGTATCATAGAAATTTTTTTTTCATTGCCGATCGTCTAATCATTTTGGTAAGCATTTAGCTTTTTTTAGTAATCTCTTTAATTTACACCGTAAAATCGTAGATATTATAGTAGCAACAGTTGAAATAGTAGAGTGTTTAATACTATTTAACTAGGTGTAGTAGGGTCCCCCCCGTATGTAGGGTCGTCTGGGTAGGTACCACCGCCTTTCTCATTTCAGCCGTAAAACAGTTCGCTGTGTTTCGGATTAAAGGGAAAGGTAGCCAGTGTAATTACTGGGCATGGACGGCATTTCATCTTAGGCCCCAGGATGACAACGCACCGTCAATATCAAGTGATTTGTCCTTGTTATTGCAGGTGTCTATAGGCGGCGGCCGCTTACCATCAGGTGGGCTGTCAGCTTGTTTGTCATCTAGTTGTATAAAAAAAAAACTATCGAAATCATATTAGATAATATTATCAATATTATCTTTGTCATAAATTAATACATTTGACTTTTAGAGCTTAGAGTTTCATTGAATTTTTATGAATATAATTCATCAAATTCCCTATTCAATAAAATGCTAATCAAAGTAAAAAAGGAGATGGTAAAAGTTTCTATGGGATTTGGGCCAGCTCATGAGCACCATTTTTTCGTACAGTTACTTTTGTAAGAATACATCTTACCGTATCATTTTCATAAATATTGACTGACAAAAGTGGCAAAAAACTATTCTAGTTTGCAGAAAAACATCACACAGGTATCCATTTTGAAGAAAACAAAATGTCAATGTCATAATACAATTTTGATTTTTTTTCGATTTTAGGTTAAATATTCAATAAGGTTACTTTTCTTGATACTGATTTCGAAGAACAACAAATTCAAAAATACAGAATGTCAATTTTAGGCAATATGAAAATAAAGTCAACTTTTAACAGCGTTATTGTAACTATAGACTGTGCTCTTTTAGACACTTTTATGACTTTTATGTTGCTATTTTAGACAATAATTATTTTATTTCGCTATGTTTTTGCAGTAAAGCAAAAGAGTTTTTTGTTATGTAATGGAAACCATGTTATTTAGTACATTATTGTCAACAATCTGAAATGGTGCTCATAAGCTGGCCCTAAACTTTACCACCCCCTTAGGTTTACGTTTAAAGTAGTCTCATTACATTGACATTACATTGTCACTTACATGAGAACATAACCAATTAACAGATTGAAAACTGTTCGTGGTCACAAAAGCAAATAAAGATTTTTTTCGTTTAATTTACAAATCAAACATTAAAAATGAATCATTTAAATGAATTATTATAGCTATAAAGGGTGAAACTACTGTTGTCTATATATTTATAGATGTTGCCTTTTTATAATACCTTTTTTTTCCTTCTTTGTACTAACATCCAATTAAAATGAGGCGGGTCTTAACAAGTGAATTTTTAAAGTATTCGGCCGTAAGATCGACAAACATAAACTTAAAAGTTAGTCTCGTTTCAAAGATACCAAGAATAATTTTAATGTCTGATAAATTTAAAAGCATGCTAAAACCAAAATAGCCAGAATAACAACACTTGAATAAAAATGTTTTGAAATGAAAGCAAAGAAATTAAATTACCTATTCAAAGTTGGGAATCTTGTGATGTTTGTTTGTGGAAAAAAGAAAAAGTAGATGCATTAGGGATCTTATGAGGTGTCCCTCACACGTGAAAGCGAATTCTGCCCCTTCAAATGCAGTCATGAATATTTGAAAGACGTCGAAAAGAAAAGTGCCGAATGTATGCTTAGGGGTTTTGAGAAGGTTCACTATACAACTTGTTTTATTATTTAATGTACGCGTGTGTTATTTATTGAGTATTTGTGTAATGGATTGTACAATTTGAGCATGAAGTAATCTAATATTTTCTGGGTACGATATTAGGGTATTCTTGTCGAAATCACTTGAATAGTGGTACATAAGCATAAATTTACGGAAGAGGTAAACATGTAAAGAGGTGAAAGGATAAAAATAAATGTTTTATTTGTGGCAATTTTTAACGCATGGCAAAGTTATTTTATATTAATTTTGTATGTTAGCCGTTAACTTAAGATAACGTTAACGTAGAGTAAAAAGATCTAAGTGAAATAAATTTATGTGAATTAATAATAATATTATTGTGCACTCACGTCCTTTTAAATCATTAGAATTATATTTAATAAAGATACACAGCGAACTTAACATACGTAGCGTTGTCTCTCTTCCACAAAAACCATTTGAACGAGGTCCAGTAACTATTACTCGATCTTTCATTTGCTTTTAACGAGTCAAATGACGCTTAGAGGGTGTCATATCTTAAAAGTCTTGCTTTTGAATGATTCCATATTAGTTCATGGTAACATCATAAACATTAAATTATAGTAAAATGTTATCTTTGTTTTCACATTTACGAGTAAAAATATAACTAATTCTAATTTCAAATAATTTGGAAATTGAACGAAATATTAAGACCAACGGCCCGTCAGATTATGACGATCATAAACAAACAGTTCTATTGAGCAATAAAATCCTTTTGTCGGACAAAATGAAATTTCTATAAAGAAATAAAACTAAAGTAATTTTGTTCCAACGTGGCTTTCTTTACGATCGACCGAACACGAAATATGAGGGTCCTGCTGACATTATTTATGCTTTCCGATAAAATTTATTAGAGGCAAATTTTTACACACTCCCAAATATGTACTTTTACGCTAAGTACAATGTTATTGAATTATTCAAAAGCCTATAGGTATATGCATTAGGTAGAGTTGTTCGTATGGACCGAAAATGGTACTTTATATTTAACAAGCTTATGTTTTACCTAATGGTGAGCAAAGAATAGAAGGCGCTATCTGCATATGGTACAAGTCCTCCCAATACAACATTTCCTCAGTTAACTGTAGTTTTCTTACTAACTTCGGAATACAACGCATAAACTAGTTTTATTTGACTGCAATCTTCTGTAAGGTGTAGGTGATTCCCGGTCGGCTGCTCTAATTTAACCTGTGAAGCATGAGATTCCAGACACAATTGATTTTTCCATTGTCATCGCCCGCCGGTGGTATATTGCCGCTTGACAGATTAAAGTAGAATGGCAAAATGTAGGTATACCCGCGTTGCGCCGTGGTAGTATGCTCGGATTTTAGGCCCCCGACAAAAAAAGAGGGGTGTTATAAGATGGACGTGTCTGTCTGTGTATCTTTGTGTGCTGGGACATCGTAGCTCCTAAATGAATAGACCAATTTAGATTTTTTTTTTGTTTGAAAGCTGAAGAGATTAGGATAGTTCTTAGCTATAATTTATGATGATCAGTTCAGGCGTCTGATGACTATCAGCTCATTTTCTACATGATAAAAGGGTTTTACTAACTTTCACGGATCCGCTTGATTTGAAATTTGGTGTACTGCCACATCGGTGATATTCCCATGTCATATTAACCTGGAGCTGACCCTAAACCATCAAAAAGTCTGCGGATTGCTTAATTCTTCAAAAACTCACAGCAAATATAGCGTGTTTGGGCTCATAAGAATAGTCTCAAAGAGATGGTGCTAGACGATTAATAGGGCGGGGGTAACTTAAAATATTTAATTTTATATTTTATTTAGGGATGTCTAATATAATAATATTGTTGGCACTTCTTAGAGAAAACATAAACGGTGGTCTTAGCCTATATATTATAGTTTTTCAAGTACGGTTTTGCCATATTGAAGATTAAAATAAGTCTAATCAAAATATGGCTTTTAAATATGGTGATCTGACTTTTAATACAAACATTCAATAGGGTTTCCAGCTTAGCAGCTAACCTTCTTAGACGAAACCATTACTCAATCGGTAGGCTGTTGCGCGTTATTAGCAAATTACTCTATTCGTACAGGAGCTATTATTACCCAATAGGCAGGTGCGTAATAGGACATAAATAAATAATTCGTACTATCTATTACTAAATAGCAACGTAAAAGAGACTTCTGTAGAATATCACCTCTTTTAATAGGATTTAACTAACATTTGCCTTAGTAATATATTCCATTTTAATATTTCATAAATATTTTTTTATTTACTCGCCCATTCTAATAAAACGTTTTTAATATTTTCTCAATAAAGCTAACTCGTCAATCTCTTTTGTATTTTCAATCCATTGTTAAATTTTAACGCTATCAATACTGCACAATAAAGGCACACCAAATTACGTTTAAATGTGGAAATTAGCATAAGCTACCACATTACATTAATTTCCACATTTTACTTAAATTCTTAACTAGTAAGACTAATAAATGAGTTAAGCTTCGCTAATCACACCGACACTGAATTATACAAGAGTCGGAGCAAGTAAAATCCTCAGTAATTAAACACGGCACAACAAAAGTGTTTTTAAACAAAAGATTCAACTCAACGGGCTAATGTTATAGGCCATTAGTGTTCTATATAGCGAGCATTCATAAAAATATTATTAGCTTTGTATTTTGTATCGACATTAAGTAGAAAAGGATAGAGAGAATATTCTAAATTAATCTTTAATATTTTTATAGCTCCGTGGAAGTATTTCGCATTTTGTATTACTTCTTCTAACGATACTACGCAATATATTGAATTCAGTTTAAGCGATTAGAAGTTCGGAAAAGATATATGTATGCTAAATAAAGAATATGTAAAAATAAGCTTTGTAAAAAAATATCTAAATAAAGTAATTTTATCGATGTTTGAACGTGATTCTGTAATATCGACGTTGAACAACAAAATAATGAAAAAACCGAGGCGCTAATTGTGAAAAAAAATGAAATAATATCATTTTTTAAGAAAGGCTTTTTATTGGCTTTCTTAAAAGAAAGATATTATTTTCTATGAAAAATACAAGAAAAGTGTTACAGATAAAAACCAGATGAAACATTCCAATATCGTTAGGCCTCTTTATAAATCACTGAATTTGTCAGTCAAATACGTTATAGGAACAAAGTTTGATCGGTATAGTAAAGCTTTTATATCTTACGTAAAAATAGACTTCTTATTAAAAGAAGATACAGTTGGAGAATCATGTATGCTATATAAGATTAAAGAATGTATTTAACTGTCCCGTTCAAGCCGTTGCAATCACTGCTATTCATCACGTGTGCTAGCTCGATGTATGTTCCACAATCTGGCATGGATAGGGGATAGGAGTAAGAATCGGACTTTTATGAGGCTGTGTATGTTAAGTAAGAAATTCGTGCGAGATCTACAATAAGAGCAATGCTCACGCAGACAAGAGAGAGCAGTACCCCTAGCACGACCATTTTTAAATTTCGAATCGTAATCGTATCGTTCAAGCACGCATAAAATTTCAAACAAAATCCAGACAAAAGCTAACGTAACTACTCGATACGATAGTGATTCCAAATTTAAAATTGTTCGTGCTGGGGGTACAGTACCCCTAGCACGAACAAATTTAAATTTCGAATCGTATTCGTATCGTTCGCGCGCTCTTAAAATTTCAAACAAAAGCTAACGTAACTACTCGATACGATGGTGATTCGAAATTAAAAAGTGTTCGTGCTGGGAGTACAGAAAGATCAGTACCCCTAGAACGAACTCTTTTAAATATCGAATCGCCATCGTATCGAGTAGTTACGTTAGCTTTATCTGGCTTTTGTTTGAAATTTTAGGCGTGCGTGAACGATACGATTATGATTCTAAATTTAAAAATGTTCGTGCTAGGGGTACAGCTATACGATTCTCTAAAGTCAGCAGCCATGAATTCGTGGCTGTCGGCAGCGCCGTCATAATTTTGGCGTTTGTTTGACAACCGTTGACGACACCAGCGTTCCGACGTCGAGCACGGCCGGAACCGGAACTAAAAAGTGCTTGATTTTATATCTTTATGTAAAAAATCTATCAAATATTGAATGAAGTCATTGCGATACAATTTTAACACAACAAAAAAGAAATGAAAAAATATCGATTGTACTTCATGTCGTATAAACAAAACAAGACAATCGTACACAGCCTAGAGACCGACGTAGAGATTAGTGAATACGGATTCATGCAGCGCAGTGCGCAAACGTCATAGCCAACGGCAGCTCGTCGTCTTTGTCAGACGTCAAGTTCGATGTCGAATATCTTTGTTTGTGAATCACACTGCTGATATGATGTTAAGGCGTTATTATGAAATGCTATGTCAGCCGAGACAAAGAGATATGACTCTCACTGCGAGGAAAAAAACACAATGATAGCGTTCGCGCATGTAACGAAACCAAAAAGATACAAATTATTTAATAAAAAGATTACCATGGGATTACAGAAAAACGATTCGACACGGTTTTGACTATGTTTTTTAAATTAATATCCTATCGAATACCTAACCTACTTAATATCAATTACTAATAATATCAAACTTTGTCTATCAAAAATGTCTTAACTAAAAATATGTATGGAGACGAAGACTAGTCCTAAATAGAGATATAAGGGAATGTATGTCCGATTTTAAGAGCTGTAAGATCTTTCAGCGTCCAAATACAAAAAACATACCAACCGAATTGAGAACCACCTCATTTTTGAAGTCAGTTAAAAAGGGCGATTTTGTTTCATGGCGGAGACGTTACAGCCGCGTGTTCCTATGTTGTAGCCGCACACAAAAATATTGGTTTTGACATGAAAATTTGTGTTTGCTTCTTTAACAGTGTATACCGAATGTCACGACAAATCAACACGCTTTGCATGCCACCCTGTTTAATTATTCATCTCATTAGAGAAGTTTCTAGGCGTTCCTTTGTAAACTAGTTGGATCGTACTGCACTGCCGATAGCCTAGTTTCGAGCTCGAGTTGAGTGCTTCAGAAGTTTTGTGAGTATGTGCGCGGTGCTTAACTTATGCTGGCTGCATACGTGCGACAGACTTGCTTGTTATATCAACTTTTTAGAAAGGACAGCTACTATCTCAAGTGCTGGTACTTTGCCATTAGCTCTCTTATCCATATCAAATTATGTGTTTACTATTAGGTAATAAGAAATTAAATGGTACTTGCTAATAAAACTGATTTTTATTTACAATTATTTTAAATAGTGTCGAAGTGGTTTGGAAATCGAAGTTAAGTCCCATTATTTAAATGTCTAATTTGATCACCAAAGTGGAGAATCATTGTAATAATAAATTGACACGGTATAAAGGCACTGAAAAAAATATTTACTCAAACTACTTCGGTTACTTTAGTTAAAACTAAATTTTAGCAAGGCGTAATTAGGTACAGTTTTATTTGTTTTAACAAAACAGTGCATCTCTATGCAACTTTATAATAATAATAATCTTTATTTAAACTCTTAAGTACATTACATTATATGGGTTGGTACATCTTCTTTTAAGTTTGTAGAACCTGTATTAGAAGAGTACCCTCTTCTCTGTGGCGTTTAACACTTGAAATTAATATTACAATTAAAACTTAAACAATAACATTGTATTTATAACAAAATGCGTGTCTCAAGGCTGGTATTTAAATAAGAAATAAAATTCAGTAATTTTGTGTAATACGCGTATGTTGGAGTGAGCCAGTGAGTTTAGCGCGCGCGTGTGTGTGTGTGAGTGCTTGCGTATGTGTGAAAAATATTTTTTACAAATTCTAGCTTTCAAAAGATAGCAAGTTTTCTGTGTCATCATATGATAAACACTTGAGATATGATGTGACTGCTTTTTTGCATTCTCTGGATGATTTTGTGTATATTTTTACTTTGCGATTAATTATATTGTATATTCTTACAGATTGGGTACTAAATTGTTACCCTATGTTAAGTAGTCACTTTTTTTAGCTAGAGGTAGTCGAAAAGTTGTCATTATTTTCAGTGTGGTAATTTTGTCGGTACCATCACAAAATCCTCAACTTTCGACTGCTTTAATTATATGGAAATGGCCTTATAGGCTTGATCCTTAACTGATAATATGTCTTTACGATGAGTTAATAAGCACAATTTAGTTCTTTTTTTATATAAATAACATGGAGGTAAAAGAACTTACAATTAGACTGATGGTAAGTCGCACTTGAGCAACTGCAAAAAGACTGCAACACCATAGGCATAATTAGAATTCGTTAGGCTGCGGTCGTCCTTAAAAATACACACTGGTGCTGTGAGACAATATTATTAGAATTTATGTCTACAAAAAAAAGAAATAAAATATCTGTACTATTCAGAGTTTATTGAAAATAATGTCATTTAAGGTCATTGCACGACAAAAGATAAATACTGAGTGTAAATCGTTCTGGATCGGCCACCAACACGGATTTGAATTTAAAGAAATGAAATAACGTCAGATTAATACAATAACTGTCAATTCAGTGTATTTTTTGTTGCGCAGGCCACCTTAAATCTTCTGAATTATTTTATACTAGTTCTACGTTGACAATGTCATTTTTAAAATACGAATCTTTGACAAGTCCAACTTTCAAAATTTAAGAGATTTTTTATTTAAACAGAAAAAGCCAAATAACTTCACACCACTTGATGAACAGCAGTAAGGTAAGTCTATAACGCAAAGACAGCTAAAGCAGCAAAGGATATTCAAAATACTATTATAGTATGTTGCCTCAAATGTCCTTATCTAATCTAGAAAGAGAAATAGTACCTATAATAGATGCCATTTCTCTTTTGTTGCGAAAGCTATTTTTAATTTTGCGTTTTAACTGTAAATACGGTTTCTAGAGCTTCTCTGGGAAATATTTAGGAAGCAACAAACATTTCACAAGCAAGCACATGATTGCCATCGAGTGATAGTGTATCATTATCTACAAATAATGAAACACCGGTAATGCTCGGACAAAATTAAGTTTGGATTTTATTGGGTAAGTACATTTTGTATAGTCTTATGGTTGCAATGCTGATGGAATTATCGACTGTGACTTAAAAAGGAAGGGCTGATGGTATTTCGAAAACTAATAATTAGTTGAATATTTATCGTTAAAGAATTAAGTGCTTCGCCTTCGAAATTGTGACAAAAAATAAAAGAGCCGTTAGTACTCCAAGTTTTTTTTTATATTAACTAAATTTAGCGAGATCTTCGGTCTGTCGATTCCAAGCCTTGTTTACCAATTCAGTGGGCTTTTGTACGACATGTAGTTCGTGCCCACTGGGATTTGAAACGCCTATTGTTTTTGAAGCTCCGAATAATATTCCGTTTTATTTTGACTGGAATATTCCGTAACAATTCTGAAGAGGATTTAACAAGCATAAAAATGTGTTTGATAATGGCTCACTGATTCGTTTTAAATATAAATTTAACATGTCGAGTTATGATTTTTAATGTTCGTTTTGTTCATGATAATAAGCTAAGTACTTTAGCTGTCAAACCATACATGCTAGAATCCAGACATAGGTATGTCCGTTTTCACTAACCATTACCTAAGTTTAGGTGACTCTTATCGACATTTGTCTCCTTCTATCTCTTTTAGTTAGACTAAGCTAAAAATCGCTAAGAGACTCATAACGCTTAAGTCTTATGCAGGTTCAAAAATTAAAGATCTTTATTTTCTGTCATAGTTACGTGCTTCTGCGATATTCTGCAAATGTCGCTGAGGCTTGACCCCACAGACAGACACCTGTTGACCTTTCGATTTCTATATTACTAATTTTACTGTTAATGCTAACTCATTTGTCCAATTTATTCCCTAAAACAGACAAATTACTGAAATGTTCTTGTTCATAAACATTAAACACTCCCAGCAGATGCTGCATCTGATACCTTTGCAACGCTTATCTTATACCGCTTCTGTGGACCATCCACCTCAGATCGGGAAGTCCGGGGTTCGATTTCCGCGGGGGCAGGAATTCCCTGCTCAGTTTTGTTTGTGGTACTGCTTTTTTTAATCGTCCGCTTGGCAAGCTACCACTATCTTGCCTAAGTCTGCCGCCATAGCAATAATGTTACAGCATTGTTGTGTTCGGGCACTTGGAGTAAAATAGTTCCTTTTTGGTGGAGAAATCCGGGTGTAGCTCGCTTAAATCTTCGACCCTATCATCACTTAAGTACTATAAGATGAGCTGAAGGCCAAGAGTTATCCCTTTAAGAATAGAATAACACTTTTCTTATATTAAGGACTAGCTTTTGCCCGCGGCTCCACCCGAGCGGATGTCGGTTATCGCTCCAAAGAGTATCCTATGTTCTTTCCAAAGACTCAAACTATCTCCATATTAAATTTTATATACTTAAATTGGTTTTATGGTTTAGGCATGAAAGCGTAACAAACAAAGTCATTTTCGCATTTATAATGTTAGCTAGAATTTACAGGCCACTCAATAATTAATAAAAACTTCTAAATAAAAAAGACCATTAGTCTAAAAATAATAAAACTGTCCGTACAAATATGCATCTCCATAAAAATGCCTATGAGAAATTACGGGATGTTTCTATTTAGAAAAAAATAGAGTGCATCAGTAAATATTTACATGTTAAGTATAGGTATTCAGCCCCACCAAACTAAATTGTGGCATTCAGCTTACCATTTAACCGCACCATTTGTGTTTAACCGACAATCCGATCACATAAAAATTATAATTGCTATGTAACTATTGCATTAAATATCTACATTTATTGCTACAAGGGTGACACTGAAAGTTTTTAGAACTGGTTACTTGTAAAAAGTACATTAAAAAAATAAGTTTAAATTTTGAAAATGGAACTCTTTGTTCACTTATTGAGTATCTATTTCATCCATTTGTCATTTGTTTTAAGTTTTGGCGGGCAAATTTAAAATTGTCTGAGTCACGTCAGCGTGAATTTTTAGATGTAGGTATGTTTAGATTGAGCAGCCACATTTCGAATCTTAAAAGTCTTAATACAGTTATTTAGTAGTAGTTTGTTTGCCCTGATCCTGGATTTTGTGGTGGAATACTTCAAAAGTTAAATGAATATAAAGGTGGCTCTTCAATCTAAACATTTAGATTGAGTAGCCACCTCAGAACTAGGAATATTATGGATTTATTATTTATCAATATTTGGCATGATTTAGTAGTATTTGAGAATAATTAGTACACAAAATCTCAACTCGGTAGGGCTGAAACCAAGAAACCGGCTATACTTTATATGTGGCTCCTCAGACCAAACATCGACGCGTACATTTTTCCAAGGAAACAAAAGTTAAATCAATCAATATGAAACTTCTGTATCATTTTGTAGTATGTGTATTTGAATTGTAGGACAATATTCAGTAATTAAAAATTAATGTAAACTTGCAATTTTTATTTATTCCCGAAAATAGAATAAAAAAATCGATAAAAACGTGTTATGGACGCCGAGGAAGCAGTGGCTGCGATTTACAAGGCCGTCGAAGAGACCTCTAAAAACAAGTGGGCAAAGTGCTTTTTTCAGTGTTATTTTGAACAGATATATTACGAGTAAAAATAATTACTGGCTAAGCAGTTTGCTCAGTTTTTGATTTTTTAAGAACTTTCAGTTTGACCCTCGTATATTAGCATTACTGAAAAATATTCAAATCACTGTTAAAACGTGTTTTGTCTTTTTCTTATTTTATTAGATACATACAAATAAGATAAACAAAACAATAAGTCTCTATTGACTTAACTAGTTTTCATGAGTATTGTGTTGAGCTCTGCAAAAAAAAGTTCCTCATTAGAAATAATTGTTAGATTAGATAAGAACGTTTTGAGTATAGTAGAAGAGATATTCTACCTATCTAAGGATTCACATCGCACTAAAAATTAAAGCACCAACATTTGCAAGCTAGACTTTAAAAATCTTAAGACTCAAACCTTTCAAATTCTTTGATAACAAAGATAAAGTAAAGACATTGGAGTTAAATAAACTTTAACATTAAACTTAACAAGACGTCCTGAATAAGGCGCTTAGCAACTACGACTTATTTCGTTAGCTAATAACTATGTTAAAGGAGAAATAAAACTACAATGAACTGCAGATGAAAGGATAGAGATAGCAAAAAGCTACAATATAAATAGATCAAAAATATTAAATTCCACCCTCCTGATGGTGCGGTCATGTGAAACAAGTGAGCATCGCATTGTGCAACTTTCAATCAATTTAGGCGAAATGTCAAAGTTCAGACGGGCATAACGTATCGGCGTCACGGACAGCCGGACGCCTGCTGTATGGTGCCGGGGCTAAGGTCCACGGATAACTTTGAAGTTTGACTACAGTCTCCTGAAGAAATGTCCTTCAGGTAACTTAATCAGATAACTCGTTTTAATAAAAAAACCCAACCTTAGATATAGTAGGTACCTAAATTATTAGACTACTTAGACTACTAAGGGAAACAGAAATATTAGCAAAAAATGTAATGAGCGCAAAATAGGAACGCATCAAACGTAACAAAAGTAATTTATAAATATGAAAAAGGAACATATATACAAGAATCGTTGCTTCAACAAATTTGAATATATATATATATAAAATAAAATATAAATATATATATAAATGAAAAAATTTGGGACAATTGCGGAAATATTTAACAATTGCAATATAATACATGGGATACTACAAAAAAATATTTTGACCCCTGGTTAGATGCTTATTATTAAAATTTATAATTTTTATTGCTTTAAAATATAATGTTATTATAAAATATGCAGAACTCTAATTATATTTACCATTCTTCATACTACCTACTCTACAATGCAGAAATTAAGTAAATTAGTAGTATATTTTTGTATTGTTTTTCTTTGCATGATTCGTAAAATCTTTGTTTTCTTGCTCTGCCTGTATACTGGCTCTAAGACTACAATATCCCGACGAGGGGGATGTCAGGAACATTGTCAGAGCTCTAAGTCAATTCTGTTTATAACAATTCCCATGATAGATATCGCTCACGATATTAGAAGTTGCTGCTATCCCTGCAAAGTATTTTCTATACTTAGTCTTATTGGGTAACAAAATACAAAATGGATCACGTGTACAGACACCAGATCCAAATAAAATATGCTCATACGTTTCATAAGTATCTGAATATATTAATAAATATTTTAATGTAATAAACGTTTATTTTTTAACGACTATTTTTGTATTTAAAAAAGCAAATATTATTTATAAATATTATTTTAAAATATACATATTTTTTGTCGAGTTGTTTTATATTTTGAGTAGTTTCTATTTATTTACAAGCTGCCCTCGACATGCTTTGCAATGCATGATAATAGAAATTTGTTTGGTTTTATATTAAAATAAATAAATTATCCATGAACTTTTGCGGGCGTCACCAGAACACGATTCCAAAGTTTCATTACAATCTGATCAATAGTTTCGGAGCGCATAGGGGACATACATACAAACATTGATTCTCTTAGTTATAAGATTATTAAATAAAATTAACTGCCTACGGTGGAAATAATGACGCGCAGTGCCCATAAGAATGTGCTGTTTATCTACAATGTTCTGACACATATTGTTTAAAAATTATAATATTAATAAAGATTATGATTATACTAAAACTTTTTGTGTAATCCACAAATAAGATAAAAAACTTCATGCACAAACATATTAAGTACCCGCCAAAATTAACTTTCTAAGCCGAAAACTCAAAGAGTTTACAGCCCCTTATACAAGCAAATTAGATAAAATCAAATTTTGACACGGAGCGGGGAAACATCCCATAGACGGGAGAAAAGCAAACAAGTTCCGACGTGCAAGAACAACAAGCGAGCGAACGACGACGTGACAAATGACGTGCAGGTGTCACGCGGTTATCAGCCCGCCGCAGCCGCGAGCGGAACGATATACCGAATTCAGAATGCGCCGATATATTAGTTAGGTGGTAATTGGAAAAGTTTAGGATTAAATATACTAACAGGGAGCGTAGCTTAATCTTGTAGTACTATTATTAATTTATATTTAACTTTTTATTAAGGATTACATATTTATACCTAACTGATTATTTTTCGTATATTGTGATTTAGTCCACCTGATTATTAACACTTACAAATATCCTAAAGTCGATTGTAGTAGATACCAGGCTAAGCGAATATTTTTAAAAGAGTTGATTTGTGACTGTATATAGGCGACCGTTGCCGCCACTTAACATCAAATGACATTTTGACATTCTTGGGTCTTATTAAAAGTGTCAAAAGTGATTACTTACTTAAACTAATGACTGTACCTGCGCATTACGCTATAGTAAATGGAAGTGGAAAACAGCATTATGAACGGTATCTTTGGGTTGTTTGATTTCAGATTTGCTTTGAACAGTGAAATGTAAACATCTAAGTAAGTTTTTCTAACGTTGGTTTCTAAATTGACTTCGGAAAGCTGGAAGATATCAATAAAAACATATCCACACACTTGAGTTATTAAATCCTGATTTAACATGAAATTTGAGAATAGAAAGTAACAATATTTTGAAATGAAACTGGGAAATCTTTAATGTCAAGTAGACACGACTTGATTACGTGAAATGAAGGTGTCACGCTGTTATCTGCTCGGCACAGAACGCGAATAGTGTACTAAGAATTACATGCAATACTAAAAAAACTCTTTATTGCACCAAACATAAAAACAAAATAAATGTATACAGTAGTATGCAAGGGAGGACTTATCTCTATAAGAGATCTCTTCCAGCCAACCCGTCATGGGTATGTGAGTTATAATGTCCAAACGTACGTGACACCAGTGCATTTAATTATAATCCACTTAATATCAAAATACTATAAATATACCTACATAAAAAATACCAAATATATACAATACATAATATATACTCAAATGCATGCATACATACATACATATATATATTTAAAATAAACTTACTATAATATAACTATACAAAACCGGAGGTTGAGTCAATAAATACAAATTAGTAAAGAAAATAGTCACGTGGAAAGTGCCCGAAAGTGTTTTTTTAATTTAAATTTAAAGGAGGAAACGGAAGGGCTATCCTGTATGCTTGCTGGGAGTTTATTCCACAAAATGGCTGCACGAACAGAAAAGGAGTGGAAAAAAAAATTGGTGTTGCTTTTCGGCAGCTCAAGCATCTTTGTAAAGCAGGAACGCCTGGGACGAGAGGGTGGAGGAGACAAATCAAAACGAGAACGGAGATAGGATGGGGAATTAGGGTCTTTGAGTATTTTAAAAAGGGTTGTGAGTATGTGAATATTACGACGATCACGTATGGGGAGCCATTTCAACTGTGCCCGAAACTCGGACACATGATCAAACTTGCGAAGTCCAAAAATGAAACGTATCGCTAGGTTCTGCAGGCGTTCCAGCTTGTTAAGCAACTCTTCAGTGATGTCCAGATAGCAGACGTCGGCGTAATCGAGGATCGGGAGGAGGAGACTTTGCGCAAGCATGATTTTGGTTTTAAAAGGTAGGAAAAACTGAAGCCGCTTGAGGGAGTGATAAGAGAAGTGCATACGCCTACTTACCTCGTTGATGTGAGATGCCCATGACATTGTGCTGTCCATAATTAGCCCTAAATTTTTGGCTTTGTCCGTGTATTTGATAGGAACTCCACCGTAAACAAGATCCGGCACAGAGTTCCAAATCAGCTTGCTTCTTAGCCGTGTGCTACCAACAATCATTGCCTGGGATTTTGAAGGATTAACTAGTAACCCAAAAGAGCTAGCCCAAATCTGTATCGACGCCAAGTCACGGTTTAGATCATTGATAGCTGCAGTAGCCTCAGATAAATCAAAGTCACGATATATCTGCAGATCATCGGCGTAAAGGTGGAAAGGTGAGGTTAAAACAGCAGATATTTTATTTATGAAGATGGAAAATAAGAGGGGGGACAGAACACCACCCTGAGGCACACCAGCAGACAAGCAAGACCAGTTCGAGTACGTGTCATCATGTTTAACACACTGCTGGCGACCAAATAAGTAGGAATCGAACCACTTTATAACTGGAAGTGAGATATTTGCCGAACGGAGAGTGCTAAGGAGTATGTCAAGGTCAACTGAGTTAAATGCATTGCTGAAATCCAGCAATACAATTGCCGTGAGTTTCGTGTTGTCCATGGCACAGCGAATGTCCTCAGTAACATTTAGTAGTGCACTAACAGTGCTATGCGAGGGACGAAAACCAGATTGGTATGAACAAAGAACAGAGTTTTTAGTAATGAATGAGTACAATTGCTTATGTACAACTGACTCTAGAACTTTGGAGAGGATAGGAAGAATGGATATAGGGCGAAACTCAGATAGAGAGGTAGGATTAGAAGTTTTAGGTAATGGTATGACAAAAGCTTTCTTCCAAGCTGTAGGGAAAACATTGTGTGTAAAGGAAAAGTTTATGATATGGGTAATCATTGGCACAATGTCATCCAGTACAGGGAGAATCATATCAATACCAGGACCATCACTGCCAACGGCTTTGGAAGATATGGTAAGGACACTCTTCTTAACGGCTTCATCTGAAACAGTGGTAAATGAGAAAGAAGGGCAATCTGGAGGAGCAATATTTGAAAGTGAAAAGAGAGCACTGGACTTGGCGCATATATCCAATTTGAAGGGTGAAGAAGAGAAGTAATTATTAAGTACATTGAGATCCATAGTACATTGGCATGCATTCATGGACTTGCCTACACCTAATGTCCTTAAGAAATTCCAAATATTACCAGGGTCCGAATTTTCAATATTTGTATGTATGTAGCTACGCTTGGCATCCCTACACAGTCTGTTACACCGGTTTCGCAGCTTTTTATAACGATCTAGATCTGCTAGTGAAGACGATTTTTTAAATGCACCTTTGGCCTTATCACGTTTAGCCATCAAATTTCGGATCTCCGATGTGAGCCAGGGCGCCGGTAAATGCTTAACACGTACGGGTCTAACTGGAGCATGGATGTTATAAGCTTTGATCAAATTAGCAGATAGGTTTTCAACCATGACATCAATATTGTCAGATGAAATAAACGATGACCAGTCCAAACTTCTCACATGTTCCCTCAAGCGGGCTATGTCCAAATGCTTAAAATTGCGCCGAAGTAGCACTTTGGTTTTAGCTTTGCGAGGACGAACTTTATAAGTTAGATAAACTAGGTCGTGATGAGAAAACGGAGCAGTCATTTGCCCGTGAGAAGCTACAAGATTGGTATTGGACACTATAACCAAGATTATAAGAGACGGTTTACAATTGGGAAAATAATGAGTAGGAGAGGATAAAGGAAGTAAATGAAAATTAAGCGAAGTGACTACATTAACAAGTTTACGTGCTCTAGCATCATCTTTGAGTAAGCAAGTATTTAGATCACCCATAAGAATGACACTGTCAAAAAGTGGAAACAAGCTCTCAAGAGTACTTTCTAGAGTGTCAAAATAGTCAATCTGGTCATTCGGACTATATAAAGCACCCAGAAGAATTTTTTTATGTTGAATGACAATGTCCAAAAATAGGTATTCCAGGGAGCCAGTGCTTTGAGAAGGAGAGCATTTGATTACACTAGCCGGGATATGGCCACGCAGGTAAATACCAACAGCCCTATAATACTAAAGCCCCGACCAAGTATTTTAAAAAATTTTTTTAAAGTTATAGCTTATGGAGCCAGTCAGTTTCAGTTATTAGGGTAAAACCGGGATAGATGCCCCACTTTTTAAAAAAGTCTCCTAATTTAGAAAATATTCATTGATATGAATAATTTCTATGAATGTGGACTAGCTCAATCATTCATGTTGAATTATAATTATTTAATTTCGACCTATCAATCACAGGTTTTGCAAAATTTAGCTTTTTGTGGAACCTTTTTTTTGAGGATAGATGCCAATATGGATACCTGTATGGATAGTTGCTAATTATGAAAATACTAAGAAGGATAGATGCCTGCAGTGCGGGATGGATGCCCTTTATACTGTGTAAACGAAAAACCCAACTAAATTTTATGAGGTCGTTCTACTCCTGAAACAGCAATTGTCTCCAAGAAACATGTGTCGAAGTACAAAAAACATTTTAAAAAAATATACAAATAATCATAATTAATTCCTGCCTCAGGACGTGAAAAAAAAATCTAGTTTTATCATATTTTAATTACTAATCATAATTAAATTTTAAAAACCTTTGTTTAACAAACATTATTAATAGTTATTATAAAATATTAATTATAAAGTTGGTCTTCGGTCCAAGTACATACTCTCGTACGCACTCTCACTCTTCTTTTCTTTTATATTTTCGTGGCATGGTTCTGCAAAAATCAGTAAAGAGACCATAATTATATAAATAGATAAAAAATATATAAAACACTAAAAATAATTTAAAAATATACACTGACATCATAAATAAGAATAGATGCATGAATCCTTTTTGATAGGGATTTTAGAAAAAACATTTATCAGCCTCCAGCTGCACACTTAATGAACCAGTACATTAACTTAAAATGAATTTGTTGTAAATAGTTGCATGACCTGCCTGCAGCCTTCATCTAATCTATTTTTATGAGTAACCTACCGTTTACTGAAAAACGCAAATAATTCAAATAAAAAAAATATGTAAGGGTAGGATTGATGGGGACTTACACATTTCATTCAGGGTAGAGTTTTTTTATACAACTGGATGTCAAGCAAGCAGAGGGCCCACCTGGTGGTTACTATTGATATTGTAGGTCCGTTGGCATATTGAGACCTAAGATTAAATAGCTTCAATGCCTAGTAATTACACTGGCTACCCTTCCTTTAATCCGACATAGCATACTGTTCTACGGCTGAATTAGGAAAGGTGATGGTAGGTAACGCTACATCTGTATGGAGCGTCATCTGCCACCGCTTTTCTTATTTCTCTTCTATTCTATCTTATGCTATCGATAGCTATTTTTTTCCTTCTTCTTTTTCTATAAGTTTTTAGGGTTTTACAAGGTGGTAGGCCCGTGCCCGTAGTAAAGCCCTAAAGAGTGGGATGATTACGAACACCGGGTAACTTTGAACGAGGTCGATTGTATCATGACCAAAAACAAAAAGGATGAGAATCCCATGTTCAGTGCAGGCTCTCAGCGAGCAGAGAGAAATTACGAACTTTCCTTTTCTAATATGATATCCGTGCCTTCTTTTAAAATAACACTGCGTTCATAATTAATCCACTCTCCATGTTATACATACGTGCCTACATAAACAACTTCTGAAGTGTGTATAAAATTCGTCATACGGATATAATTGTAGTTCTGACACGACAGTGGAGGGACGTTATGACTAATGGTTTCACTGTCACGTTCTGACTTTCCAAACGATGACGTCTTATCATCTTATCCCGAGTTTTCACACTTTTTTTCATAGGTTTAATTTATGTTGTGCTACAAAAAAACTATTTTTAATGATGATGTGCAATGATTAGTCATTGTATTGTGAAAAATTAGTTAATTCCCCAAAACAGTATTCAGATATTATCTTCCGGTTGGCTCTTTTTGTATGTTTTGATTATGTCGCTAATTTAATCATTTGTGTCAGCATATCAGGGGGAGGCCATTGATTTCCAAATGGAACGGTTCTGCGCAGCCTGCTTCCAACAATTTGGTTATCTTACGGGTGTCCTCATTTTAGACAGTAAATTTGTGTGGTTTTGATGATAATAATATTAGGAGTTCTTATGTGATGTTTAATGTGGTGTTATCTCTTTAATACCTCTATATATGGAGCTGGTCAAACGTAGTAGTAAATTTGTAGTTACCAGACTGGAGAGAATGGCCGTATACGTAACTGAAGTATTACTATAATGTTCTGACTTCTGTACACAGGTATGTAACCTAGCACGGGAGTCAGAGGTTTCACTACATATTTTTGTACATGTTTTGTGTCAATAAAAGTTTATTATTATTTATTATTACTATAGTTATGTGCATTATTTGGTCATCTTTTCGATCTGAGGGCGTAAATTTTGACGCAGACACAGACATAGACACTTGAATTTTCATCTACTGTGTATCTGGCACTGAAAACTGTGCTTAAAGCTCTAGACACGGTGTGATAGTTACACGTTAATGGTTTTGATTAAAAAAGTCTATAACTAAAAGTGTGTCACTGTTTAGTATGGGATGCGTCATAAAATGCGATTTCTCAAAAAACATCCATAGGCTATGGTGACCGCTTACCATCAGGTGGGATATATGCTAACTAGCTATCTTAGTTATGGAAAAAAAACTTTGCAACGCAACGCTCTTAAACAAAACTACGTATCTCGATCCGTTGAGCGTTGCAGTGTGCCGCCCAATAGATACAAGTTCTTCCTTGCATATGATAAGTACTATACTTACTGTCTACATTATTTTGTCTTTATCTCTGTCGTCTAACTCAGACAGGCAAGTGTGATTTGCGACAAAACCGCCAGGGGGCGCTGTGACAAATGACAATCCAGCCTCGTGGTTTTCTAAATGTCGATCGAACGTCTTATCAACAGTCGCAGCGAACCAGAGACAGCTGTCGCTTCCTACATTTTAGGGTAATGTTTATCACGTCGTCTGATCGATCGGACTAAGCAGTCGGACCAAATGTTCACCAGGTAATATTTATAGTTACAGTGCTGAATTCGGTCGATGGTCTAGACATCTATCACAGATTTTAGTTATAGATACAAGCATAACCATAGATAGATATAACCCTAAAGAGGTAAGGCGAAATGGTATTTTTCTGATTAAATTTAGAGCGCCTGAAGAACAATAATTATCAATAGAACATTATTTTATACTAGGTAGTGGCTGCCGGCGGTTTCGCCCCTGTGGATGTCTGTTATAGCACTAACTAATAGGTGGCTTTTGTCCTATTCCAGATTATAATCTCTCCAAATGTCATTTAGGTGTGAAAACATAACAGACAAAGATAAACAGAGCAACTTTTGCATTGATAGTATGAGTATAATGATAGTTTTCTGTTTCTGCTTTAGAAGCGCTATGTTGGGAGCAAGGGATTTGTCTTCTATGCGGCCAACAACAACTTGCGTCTCGTCGTCACCAAAAGCACCTGCACAGTCGGGCGCTAAAGAGTGAAATGAAATATTATCTAATATCCATAATAATGACCGATTAAGTGCCAAGAGTTGCTTGACAGATGCTATTTTTAGCCCCGAAGAAAAAACAGGGGTGTTATAAGCTTGACGTGTCTGTCTGTATATCAGTGTGTCTGTCTGTGGCATCGTAACTCTTAAGCACATTTTGATTCGCTTTCTTTGTTTGAAAGCTGACGTGATCAGGATGATTCTTAGCTGTAATTCATGAAGATCGGTTCAGGCGTTTGATGACTATCGGTTCATTTCCTACTTGACAAAAGGGTTTTACTATTTTTCACAGATTCGATTGATTAGCGTAGCGTAGTTGGGCTCAAAAAAATAGTCTCAATGAAGTGGTGCTAGATAGATGATTAATAAGGCCGGGGCTACTTAATCTTCACATTCTTCATCTTCACATTCCAGACACAGTGGGGTTTTAATTGTCATAATCGCCCAGGAGTCCTACGCTGCCTTTAAAAAAATTAAAGTCTACAAGAACAATAATAGACAAACAGTGAGTTTTCTTAGGAAAATTCTCTAAGAATATCGAAGTTAACGTCTACGCTGTTAGTCTCGTCATTCGCTAATCGGCTGCATCGATGAAAACTTCAATTTCTGCAATGTTAGCACACGGTAGTCTTCACATTTCAAGAACCTTCCATCTAAAGCTTCTAAATCCTTACGGTTCCTCTTAGTGGCTCTCATTTTATCTCCATGCTTTATGGTTGAATTTTTAAAGAACTTAGCTAGATTATACTTAAGCGTTTTACAAATGCGACCATAAGGGGAAAAGGTAACTACTGTACCTGTACTCTAAAACTACGCTTTTACAGTTTATTACGCTTTTCTATAAGTTCGAGTGGTAAGACCATTAGTTCTTTACCTTGAATTTAGATTTTTAACACATAGATGATCGCGCTAGATAACACTACTTTATAGTGTTGTGTGGTGGACAACATTACCGTGGTTGTGTTCTTGCGGCGAGTAACGTTTCACAGGATTGGCGATATAAGAGTAGTGCCCAATGCGCCACTAGCGTCTATGGGCCGTCTATGGGTCCATGCCACCCAAAAGCCCGCGCTCGACCGCTAAAGCTGAGCTGACAGTTTCTAGAAGCGAGAAATAGTTAAAATGTTAATAACGCGTTGAAGCTCGACCAATAGCTGCCAGTGGTGTTAGCACTAGCATGCCCCTACGAGGCCAGCCAGGGGCGCGCGCGGGGTGTGGGAGGCCGTTGCCGCCTATTTCTGCTATTTCACCTCGCTCCGCTAGACTCTTTCGCGGCCGAGCCTCCACTATGAAATTTATCGTTACCAGTTATACAGACTCATTTATGACCTCGCTCATTTCGCAGTCGAGTCCCAGCTTTATTGTATAAAAAAATCAGCTCTAATGTACGTCGCAAAGAGCGGCGCGGCGGCGCAGTGACAAAATACAATGAGCAGGTACCTTTATAGCGATATGAATAAAGCAAACGGTACCCAGCCTATGAATAATTCCCTGTGAAACAAAGTAGCAGGTCCCATCAAAAACATACATTTAATTTACAAGCAAAACAGCGGTTATCGAGTTCTACGCGCATTATAATATTATGCAAATTCCCCGCTTCATTCCGGTATTATGCATATTATTTCAAGTGACCACTGAAACCACAGGCAGACGATATCACAGGTAACGCAGGCGAGCCGTGTTTTCTTTTACACGTCCTTGTGAGCTCATTAATAATTTTGAATGAATTTGATTAAAATTTGCCGCCAATTTCGGTAATTGCACAAAGCTCAGTGAATCGCGGCTTTCAATGCAGCTCCCTTGATTAATATTATCTGTGATATGCCAAGTGGCATTGCTTTTCCCATACATAAAAGTGCTTTATTATGTTATGGCATGCTTTTTGAAATTAAAAATATGTGCGTATTTTACAGTTATAATCATAGTATCATAGAATCGTTTCCTGTGATTTCTGTAGGTATAGAATAAAAACATAGATTGATAAAATTATGAAAATGAATCACTACTTTTGACAAACATAAAGTAGGAAGGTATGTATTTCACAGCTGTTATCAGCATATTGATTAAAATGGCCCGTTTCGAAATCATAAATTTTAAGTGATCACCTTTTAATAAAACGATGGAGGCATTAAATATTGTTGATGACCCCTGACTATCGTATCAGTCACGGGCCAATAAACGTTCGAATGCGGTTGACGACTGCCAATGCGTCAATTGACGGATCGTCACCAGTCGTGCCCTGAATTATTAAATTGCATGCAAACTTGCTCTTTTATAAAGTATTTATTTCACTGAAAAGCTTTTCGATAGTCTTTTAAAGTGGAAGCCACGTCAACTAAAGTTAAAATTCAATGCTATTTTCTTGCTTTAGGTACTTATATCGAGATAACATTACTTAATTAGGTCACCGGGTCATTGAGAATTTGATTAACAATTTAAGTTAAAGGGTTTTTGAAGAATATCAGCAAGAAATGGGCTGAAGTCGCTTTCATAGCTCGCGGCTGGAAGCTACTCAATCATTTACTTTCAAGAAATCCGAGAACTTATCGTCTACGCTGCAAGCTCGCCGTATTAGTAAGTAGCAAGTTAAGTTTTGTAGAGATAATGACTATTGTATTTTTGTCTTCTTTAATTTATCAGGAGTGATCATCAATGACTAGAACAAAGATCAAATCATGGAACTCAGAACCTAAGATCCTGTTTCGAAAGCGAGCTTTCACTTTTTGATAAGAAATTCAAATGCCAGGTTGAGCAAAGTATGAAATGGGGAATAATAGCCTCTATAGAGCCCGCTAAATTCATACTATAGATATGTCCCCGCCATCTGGTTATATTCGCCATTTAATTGGATGTCTAGTCACTTGATTAATCACCGGCATCCAATTTAATACCTAGGCGTATAGTTGATTGAACTAGCTTCGTCTTGTACTGTAGTGTCTCGGTTTGATTGGTAGGTTCAAGGATTTTTTTTGTAACCACTTATAACCGACAAAGTTTTAGTAATAAGTGTTCATAAAAAATTACATTAACCTACCAATCACTGAAACAGTCACACAAAAGCTCTTCGATTTAAATGACCTGCCTAGGGGTCCAATTGGATGGCTAATTTAAACCAGACGGCTGACATGACGTTCAGCCATCTGGTTAAACGTTGCGCTTAATGACTTGGCTAAGTCGTCCTTCAGCCGTTTCATTGGATGCCGGCGTTCAATCAACGGGCTAGCCATCCAGTTAAATGGCTAATTTTACCAGACGGCTACGACATATCCACATCGTCCGAAATCTGAAATGCAAGTAATAATTATTACTGTTCTCTTTTGATTTAAAATAGATATAATTATGCCACAATGCATGTATGTAGCAATAACCGGAACATGCCATATGGCGTCGTACTAACCCTCGCTTGCCGTATGCCAAAAACGATCATTTATTACCCATTCCAAAATGCGACATAATGAAACAACAAACAACGATACAACCCGTAAAAGAATACGGAACACCGTAGCTAATTCAAGCGCCGCGTGTTATATTCCTCTCACGTAGTTCGTAAGTAACGGCGTCTCCGTAGCGAGCATGTGACACCTAGCGTTAGGTGCCGTGAAAAATGGTCCATTTTCCGACGCAAGGATAAATTTATCTTCTCGGGACTATTGCGACGCCAGCGTTATTCGAGTGTTAATATTCATTGCGAAACAACAACGTGACTTTTTTTGAGTTGCAATCTTCTTTGGATTTTGTTTATATAGACAAAGGTGAATTGTACTGTCAAATCTATTACAGATTTGTAAAGAGTCTACGTAGAACGAAATTTCCTTAAGATGACAAGGAAAATGTTTGTGTTCCTCCATTCAATGGATCCGTAAGGAAATAAAAATTCACTAACCAATAAAAGAAAACCCAATGTGTCCTATGATGTGAATGTGATATTACCTACCTATTAAAAAACTGGTTCGATAAATTATTTTGTATATGGCACGTGTCTATTCAAAAATAAATTTATCATAATCTAAAATCTAGTAATAATAAATAAAGAATAAAACGCATGTCGTTTCGTCATTATTCAATTTTGAAGAAACTATAAACTATGTCACAGTAAGTAATCCGGAGTGGACACGCCGGTGGTTTGGTAGTGAATCATAAAAAAAAGTTTAAAAAATGAACCTAAACGATTTAGGTTTCATTTTTAAACCTTATCTCTAACTAAACACATAAAACGCGCCATTAAAAGCCGGTATAAGTGCAATTATTTGCACAAAACTCCGCTCCAATTCGTTTTATTCACAGCTTTATTTGTCATCGTTATTTAATTCGTAAAAATGGCCTCGCGGAGAATTTTAAACCGTCGACAAAGGCAATGCACCGAAAATGTCACACAACCGCAACGCCAAACCAATTAAGCGTATCTGCGGCTATAATTCCCCTCTGTATCGGGACGTACTATCCTATTCGGATATGACAAAAATCGCATAGGCACCAGACGAACATAATTCAATTATGCCGGTCAGAATTGATCAACGCTGGTAAGATCAACGCGAAATCTGATATTTGGTGGGGACGGCCGATTTCCTTATCCTAATGGATGAGGGACTGCTAATAGATTAGCGTAAATATATTTGTTAGAAATAAGAACAAAATAAATATAGATGCATTAAAAAATAAGACCATTGTAAAACATAAAAATGTAGATTGCACTGGAAAATTAAGATACACAAGCTTCTACTTCGCTTGTATTAAGTAACGTCATCCGAAAATACGGAAGACGACAAAGGCTAATAATGACAAAATGCATCAGACTACAATCTAGCACTGGAACAAAATTCAACACTGCGCAAATACATTAATCATTCAACTTTGTGAAATAAGTGAAGGCGACAAAATTCACTGTGATAATTTATTTACAAATTAATAATAATAATCATACACTCACACCAAATTATCTAGTCCAAAGTAAGTACCATTAAGAGCTTGTGTTATGGATACTAGATAACGGAGAAATATTGATAATAATATGAAAATGAAAGAAATTATGATAATAGGTAATATACATGTTAGGAATATACTAAACAAACATATAAACATCCATGACTTAAAAAAAAAGGCTCGTACTCACCATACAAACATTTGCTCCTACCAGGATTCGAACCCGGGACCTCTTGACCGAGTAGCAGGGGGTACAGACCGCTCGAACAGACGGTCGTCAAATTATTTTGTATTTTATAAAGCTTTTTCTGTCAGCCATAAGTTGTTACGCAAATTAGATCTCAAATAATTGACAATTATAGTATTTTATTATACTCCAACCAACAAATACAATGTTCTCTTATTCTTTTTTTTCGGTGTTTTAAACATTGTCTATACACATACATATGTTTTCATCCGGCAGAATGAGCAAAATCCACTCACTAAGCTGTGACCCTTTTGCACTCCTGCAACACACACAATGACACGTAGTTAGAGGTATATACATATAATTATCAAATTTGTCCAAATAATAATTTGTTATCCATTCCAGACATTTTTGTGAGTAATGGAGTAGGGAAAATAAATATATATCTATCTTATTGAGAGTAGAGTTGCTCTATTAAATTTACAAATTATAGAAAAAATCTTATAACTAGATACGTCTAAATCATATGGGTTGACGCATAATCATACTTGGCATCTAGGATATTACTTTTTGCTTGCTGGTGGTGACATTTGCCGATTTTCTGTACCCTATTGCAGGGACGCACCCTTCGAAGAGCGCTAATCGAATTTTAGGCCCTGACAAGTGAACAGCACGCCAACGTTAAATTAGCTTAATCGATCTGATGGTAGTAAACGAATTATGTCTTTTGATTTACTTACTATACATTATGAAGTAAACGAGATATGTGAATTTTAATTGTGCCTGTACAATAGTAGTGGTAGAGCTTTCGCAATCTCATTCCTTTCACATAAGTCAATGCAACATCCACATCACCTACATTGATGTATATGTTCACCGCTGCTCGTAGAAATCGAACAAATCATAATGGTCCTTAGGCATATCAGAAAGAGAGAGAGAAAATAATAAAACTTACTCTTATCATCTTCATCTTTTGCGAATTGTTCTTGTTTCGCTTTAATCAATCAAACATTTATTGCCAAACCATAATATACTTCTAGAGTCAGTAATACGGTTCTGGAATGCACTACCTCCCCCTATAGGAGGCCATAAATAAACTTGCTTTGAAGCGGTCAGTCTGCAGTCTCAACTAGGATCCTCAACCTTAACCCAATTGATCTATGCTTTATTTATTTATTTGTTTTATACACAAAACAGTTTACAATTGATTAAAACATTAAACTTATAATTATACAATTCACATCCAGATTGTAATTTACACATAGGTGTATTTTATAAAATTTACAAGTTCGACGTAAAATACAAATGAGAGAAATAAAATGTGGCTCAAATTAACTAGGTAACTGCAGAGACAATTCTCTACCCTACACCGATATTGAGTTCACACTGTCGTCGGGCTTGGAGTAGAGAAGAATACCTTTTAGTGTTCTTAATTAGATGTTTTATCTCTGATAATCCATATCTAAAATTTTTTTGGTTTTTGCACTACCTATTTAATATTTCTGGATTCAACATTCCGATTGACTGGTAAACAATCCCCAATGGAATTATGTCTGCCAATTGCACCTCTCTATAGGCAATAAAGCTTAAATAAATAATCTTAGAATCATGACGCATTAAAAATATTCGGGGTTCATATCAATAAATAGTATTCAATTTATTCGGTGCATTTGGCAATCACACATGTCATTTATTGCAAAGACACCAATCTGTTGTAACTGTTGGTGACATTTGGCGATGCCATGGACCCTGCATGCTCTGAAGCGGATAATTCGAATACTCGGCCCTGACAGCGAGCTGCGCGTCAACATTCACAATTGGCTTAATCGATTCAGTAATCGGCATCAAATTGTGGCTTGATTCGTCTACAATTGATTTGTGAACGGAATGATAAGCATCATTATTCGTTATCATCTTTATTTGATTGTCAAATGTTTTTACTTCTTATTCAATTGTACTTAAGACAAATGCGTCGCAATAAAAATGTAGGCTATTTGGGACTTTGAGACGGTATTTATTCGGTGACCTCATTAAACTATGTAAATTGAAATGACCTTGATAGAGCTGAGAAACGCAACCGTTTGAATTATTAAATTCCCTAAGTGATATTAAATTTGGTTTTAATACAGAATTTGATAATGACAATGGAGTATGGTGGATAGGAGAATAATATATTATGTAAAATTCGACAAAGTAAATTTTTAAGTTTTCTAAGTCTACATTTATGTTAAAATGTTGTCCCTTGCCAGCCCGCCTACGTCTCCTCAGCTATAGAACATCCATTGTTTCTTGTTTGTCGATACACAAATTTGGCAAGGTTGGCCTATATTGGTAGGTATTAAGTAATGAAGTAGGTAGGTATCTTACAAAGAGCATCCATGACCTCATCAGAGATGCCAACGGATAAGTTAAAACTAGCAAAGCTGTGGATAACGACGCATTAATTTGATCAATACAATGTCGAGAAACATATAAAAGTAAACCGTCGGCAAATTCTACAGCATGTCTAATATGAGAACTTTTAGTACATGTCCTAAGTATACGGGTACTTCAATTTGTGGAGCCGCGTAAATCCGCGTAATACTCCCAGAGGAGCTCGGTGGCCTATCGGTTTGAGCGCTTTCGTTTAGATACGCAAAACAAAACAACTTTCGCCATGCTCCTCCATGTTTCGGAAGGCACGTTAAGCCGTTGGTCTCGGTTGTTCCTGCAACCACTTTAACCAACCAACCCGCAATTGGCCCAGCGTGGTGGTGTTATGGCCCAAACTCCTTATGTGTTTCTCCCATGTAGGAAAGCCTGTGCCCAGCAGTGGGACGTCTTTAGGCTAGTGATGATTATGATGATGATGTAATACTCCCGAGAGACTATCAATTAAAAACCAATTGTGTCTGGAATGTATAAAAGACACCACAGCAATTGTAACAGTTGCTCTACTAAAGCCACCTCTATACGAATGGAGTAAGCGATTTTAAGGTCAAGCTGTTACTCTTGATGTGCTGTCGAATGAATAGCTTTACAGGTGTTGCACGAGTCTGTTAAAGGCTAAGGTTCGCCTGATTTAGTATACTTGCAAGCACCTTTGACTGTCTAAATCTTTGTGTATTCTCACTGAAAAGCTAAAAAATTGTACGAAAAGGACAACTTTTTTTATACAACTAGACTACAAGCGTTGCCAATAAACACCTGTACTAACAAGGAAAAACCACTTGGTATTGCTGCTGTGTTGTCACTTGTCATCCTGGGGCTTATGGTGAAATACTGTCCATGCCTACCTGGCTACCTGTCTCCCTGGCTACCTGTCTTACACTGGCTACCTGTCTCTTCAATCTGAAATACGACGAACTGCTTTGTGACTGAAATGGGACAGCCAGACCTACCCAGACGACCCTACAAAGGGCTTACTACCTAGTAGAAACCATCTTAGCTAAAAAGTATCAAAAATCACTTTCCTTTATCTAGACTGAGTCTTCGAATTTCTCATATTTGTGTTTAACCCTCAAACTCAGGTCACAACAAAGTCAGAAGACATTCTATGCATTATTTTTTAAATCGGCCTACTTATGCTCGGAATTCGATTCCGAAACTGAATTTCGAAGTGTGTTAATTGTAAATTAAATATATAGTATGTTTTTCTTTTGTCCTAATGTGCAATAAAGTATATTTGTATTGTATTGTATTGTAAATTATATATTACGAAATTACACAGCGATGTACTATAATGCGAAAGTATTTATGTTACTCGCTTGACGCGGCAAAACAGAATGGACGAATATTTACATGACGTTTCGTCACGTAAATTTTAATTCCCGTCTAAAATTCCTCAGGGCCTCAAATTTAGGAAACGTTTGAGTATTCAGCCGTAATATATGCTTTCTTCAGCCTCACAAGCTAATTAAAAACAATATCATACGTCAGAATTTCAAACTTCGCTACCGTGTACTTTCGAACTCGATTAAGAACTAAAGTACTTTGAAATTCAGTAACGGAGAGTCGGAATGTGTGTAAAGCTACTCACATATTGCGTGGCAGTCCATCAGTATGTAAGATGGCATATTTCATCACAATACTAGGTAGCCTCGAAAAATTAATTTACCATTTCATGCGTGTAAATATTGAATTGTAAGCCCAGTACGGGTCGAACCATCATGAACGACATACTTTTGTAGGAATGTGTTATAGCTACCGCGCTGAGAGCACGGCTCAACGCGGTTGGAATGGTCTTAATTAATGTTTCCACTGAATTTTAATACCTAAAATTTTTCAAATTTTATCAGCTTTCGATTACATCGACGTAATATGAATGTGCGGTTTGCATAAAATGCAACGTATAAACTTTAGTGCCACTGGTTTAGTTCTGATTTGGTTATGATAATTGTGTTAAAGTGGACAAAATCTATACAAAGACTTATTTTAAAACGTCTTTCGTAAGTAACCCTGAACGTACTTCTTAACGTTAATAGCACAACAAGCATTTTTGGGGTCAATAGTATGTACATTCTCTAAACTATTACGCGGCGGCGGTTACCGCTTCCCATCAGGTGGGCCGTCAGCTTGTTTGTTGTATAAAAAAAACTATGATTCTATGTACAGTCGACAGCACATCAAGCGTAACACTTTGACCTTGAGACAGCCCTTACTCCACTCGTAATAGAGGCGAGTTTCGTAATGCAACTGTTACACTCGATGTGCTGTCGTCTGCACAAATCGCACATCTAACAGTGTTTTTACAAAAGTTTGCCAATTAGCCGTACTTTAGACAGTCTGTGTAGCCACTTTTTAATCATCGTAATTCATAAAATATTTTTTAAGTTGGTAAAGTAATATAAGTTGGAATTTCTCCGTAGAGGAATGTAGTGGAAAATTTCCTCTTTATTATTAATATATTGATTTAAAAAAAACATGATACTCGTAGTAAAAAAAGTGGCTCTACCGCTGCTTCGGATTAAGGGAGTCTTTACTGAGAAGAACCAGCAAGAAATTCAGAAACCTATCTATATATTTTCTTTATCCATAACACAAAAAAATATTGTCAAATTTTATTACTACATATTATGATAAATAGTTACGGTAAGAGCGTTCGTAATATACTCCTAGAAAGAAAGATACAGAACTTACTATCTATGGCGAATTCGTCGTTCCTATAAGTTAACTGTATAGTAAGACAAAAGAAAATTGACATATTCCATAGACTGAGCGCACTAAAACTAAATGGTGCATACTTTATAATAGCCTTGATGTCCCTAATAATTATTATAATTCATAAGTCTGAGTAAGGACAGTATTCCTGAAGCAATGCAATTATGTATAGTAGGTTTATGTAGTACACAGTATGCTGAAAACTAACATCTTCGTCATTACCCTGAAAAAAGTAACGCATAATAAAAAGCTCCGTCGAGGACTATAATGTATTTCACAGAACGAGCCGCCCTAATACCAATTTCAAAACTTTTTCGCTTGAAAAGTTGAAACTGGCTATTTTTGCAGACCCTAGCCCTTAAATGATTGACTAATCGGAAATCCTTATCTTTTGTCAAAGGTTTTCATTGTTTTTAAAAAACATCGGGTCGCAAAGGTATTGATAAAACATAATGTGAAAAAATAGGGACACGGTCTAAAATTGTATGATAGGTGGGCCTGAGAAAAATCTTTAATTTGCTAAACAATTAAATTCTCCGACTAGAACTACAGTTATAAATGCCATACTCCCTCTTGAAAATTTTATCGATGAATTAGTATTTATCGACATCACTGAGATAAATAATTCAAGCAAAACAAAATTTCGACTAATGAGCTACTACTAATTAAGGAGACGTGTTAGCGCACAGTTAACTGGGTGACGGCAAATAAAGGTAAACTGAACAGTTTGGTGAAAGCACGCGCGCCGTAAGTTCGGAAACTTTGATCAAAATAATTTTCCGGATTGGTTGTAGCACTTAGATCATTAGTATAGCAATTCCTTGTTTGCAGGTGCTTTGTTAGACATGAATAAAGTTTCTGATGTCATTTCAGAGTTTGTATCGACGTTGAAGTTATAGTTGACTGGAGTAGTTCAAGATTGGTTTATAATCTTAAGGTGGCAAAGTAAACTAAGACTGATTTAATGCTTTGGTGATGTTTATTAATGGTTATTTGTCTAGTTTACTTAAAGAGGAAGGTGATATTTCACACTAATATGATACTGACTCTGTCATGCATTTATTGGATTTAGTTGGGAGTTGGGAATGGATCGTACGTCCATAGAACAGAATGCCATATCGTATAATCTGCTTCGTAATATACAAAATACTGGCGACTTGCTTGGCTACACGTTGCCAGGTTGCCAAAGTATTCATTCTCCACGTAGTACGCTTCCAAATTGGCGATGTTGCGAGACCGTAGTTTTAATACGAAGTCTTTGGATACATAGGGTCTAAACGCTCGTATTTAGGATAATAGATAACTGATCTAATATTAAGTGACATATCTATTACCAAATAAACATACAAGCAAGCATCATACAAACATCGGCTGCTACCTGGATTTAAAGAACCCATAAGTCTACTCTACTACCTATAAACCTAGAATCTGGGGAATTTCATTCACATGAAGTAAAGGAGCAGAGGAGATAGCACAGAGCCCTGAGGGACTCCGGCTTGTATCGGGTGAGAGAGAGAGCGCGTTCCGTCGACGCGATAGCGGAAGGAGCGATTCGAAAGAAAGTCTCGTATGATGTGTACGAGACTATCTGGCACTTTGAGCTGATATAGCTTGTAAATCAAGCCTGTGTGCCACGCCTTGTGGAATGCCTTCGCCACGTCGAGGAAAAGCGCTCCTCGAGATAACAAACTTTGATTGACCCGTTTTTCGTATCAAAACCAGAGCGCTCAAACCAATACGCCACCGAGCTCCTCAACTGTTTGTTTATAAGGATATTATTAGAGAACACAATTTTCGTAAAAAGGGGTACAAAGTTTTTGCTTCACGTATTACAATAATGATTTTAGAGCGTGTACGTCGAATATTTTTTCGTGCAAACTTTCAAGTCGAAATACTAGAAACGAAGAAAAAGATTCTAACAAGACTTGCAAGAATCAGTCTAAAAGGTAATCAAGCGTGAAAACGTTACAAAGAAACAAACACACTTAATTTCACATTTACATTATATACTAGCTTTTGCCCGCAGTTCCGCCTGCGTGGATATCGGTTATCGATCCAAAAAGCTTCCTTTGTTCTTTCCAGGGTTTCAAACTATCTCTTTAAAAAAAATTCTTTAAATCGGTTTAGTAGTTTTGGCGTGGAACTGTAACAAACAAACTCACTTTCGCAGTTATAATATTAGTTAGGAAGTATGGGGGTTTTAAAAATACTTATCTTTCTAACTCTGAGAGCTCATTTTGATGATGATTGTAGTACGTATATCAACAAATGACGCAACATGTAATTACGTGCTCCGAATTTCCATGTGTAAATGAATTCCGTCAAATAAGTAACAGATCTTCAAAACTACATATACCTCTTTAATTAATGACGTAGCTACACGAATTAGTTTGAGGGAAAGGGAGTAGTGTAAATATTTACACCGACTAAAATTATATCTCACGTGGCTAAGTCCTTAATAACCTATCTATGTTAATCTTCATAGCCTTATAAGTCTACAGAGCGTAAGTCAGAATCTTTGATGGATTAATATTAGCCTCCTTGTAATTCCTTTGGCACACTGGCGGGGTTTATGTTTGAGCTTTAAAAAAGTTAAGCCAACTTGAAAAATATTTATTAAAAAGGCTCATTCTAAATTTAAAATACCAATAGAATGCATAATATAGACGGTGAACAACATTTTCAAAGAGCCTGCCCAGTTTATTATGTATTAATAAAATTACACCATCTAATGAGTTCTCCCTAAATGTAGATATTAAAATAATAAATATGTTTCTGTCTTTGAACTATTAATCTCTTATATTCTTATAAGCATAATGACCCTTTTACGTTAAATATTTCTACGGATAGACAATGAAAAAAGTAAGTTAATTTTGTTTAGCAAAATGATTCTTTACGGATGATTGATTTATATATACAGACAACGTCTTTATGTAACAGAGAGTACAAATCACACTGCCACTAACGTTTACACCTAACAAAGCCTTGCTGACACACTGTATGTTAGTACAGTCAAAAACAAAGGTAAATAATCATCGGGACGTTCCAAGAGTTCTTGTAAATAAATAAAATAACCACTTGGTGTCAACAAAATCTATTGAGCGTGGCCCAACAATCCCCAGATTACTCTGAGTACTTATGTCAATGTTAGTTTTATTTTCCCGCTCGCTGTAGTAGTTACTCTCTTAAGATGTTCAACCGAAGTAAAGTTCTAGTGCGGAAATGAGAGACATGGTGGATATGCAACGGGTTGCGTCAGGAAGAAAGGAGAATGGTACTACTTTTCGGGTTCGCAAAATAATGAACCGTAAACTTTTGATAGCTCAATAGCCTTATTGTTTTCGCTATAAAATTCTTATTTTTTTCTGAAAACTGTAGGGTGTCCGCACATTTTAAAAAAAGTTTGTTTCGAGTGCGTACACAGCTATACATGTCAAATATCTACCTAGCATTCACAATAACGAAACAAACAAAGCTCATATTTCGAGCATGTTGCTTAGTTATTTTTTGTGTAAAAACGAATTTTTGTACATTTACTACTCCGTGTATGCCGGATGGTATGTTTCAGTTTTTATATTTTACAAATTTATAATGAGAAAAAAAAATAGTGTGCTTATTCAAGTGTACATTTTCTTTGTTATGTCTTACTTTTAGCGGAAAGCATAAAATTTTCTTAATTTTATTTTTAACTTTATTTACAATATGTTTAATTGATATTTAGAAAAATATTTTATTAAATAATGTATTGAATACGTAATAATAATAGAATGATACATGTTACTAGAAAAAAAATGCCAGCATAAAATACGCCTAAAACCAACACAAAAATTAAATGATCGAATTCCAGACACAATTAATTTTTCAACTGTCGTAGACTCCCGGGAGTCTAGCGTGGCTTAACAGATTAAAGTACACATTGTTCCTTATAAGTCTACATTGTTTAATACCTACATACAGTTGAAATATTAGTTGGATCGAACTTATAGGTCCAAAGCGTTCAAACAATATGACAACGTGAGCTGAGCTGGAAATTACCGGTCGTAGTTCCGATTGAGTAAAAACTAACATAGAAAGCAAAGTTCACACTCAGTACCCTGAACACCAAAGACTACAATTTGATGCAGTTCTTGCATTTCAGTTGGGTTAACAGTTTAAACAGAGTTAGTAGTAGCGAGAAGTAATCTTGTTAGCTAACAACCTGCTAGGAAGGGCTCTTACTGCAAAGTTAGGCAATTTCCTATACTTAAAATACAAGTTTCGAGACAAGCAATTCTATATTTAGGTGATGCTGTTAATATTTTAATGAAAATGGTTTTATTTATTTTAAATTCGAAATATATCTACATTTAAAACGAAAAAACAAATTAAAAACTGATACTTCATTATTAATTTATTTTCCTGGTTCCCGTTTAATGTTGCTACAGACGTCTGATTATGTGGAAAATTTATACAGGGTGAGTCAAATCAATTCTCCTGCAGGGAAAGTATCCTTAATATTGAAGTTAGCGAATTCTATGAAACTTTCTTTTATTTTTAAAAATAACCATAACTGCATTCAAAGATTTATCAAAAGTCACTTACCTGTGCTGTCGAACCCGGCAAATATAGAAAATAAATATCCTCTATTATTATGACCCCGATCGATAGGGTCTATTATAATGAACAAAACTCTCTAGCAAACATTGCCTCTAAAATCAAAAGGCGATAAGAAAACAGTAAAAGTAAATACAAATAAACGTTCGCTTCATGAATTTTACATATACTTAGGCGCTATGATAACAACTGCAATTCTTCAACCAATCTATGTAATTCCTTTTAATTTTAATTGACAAATTATGTTGGAGGCAATTAGATTGCTAATAAATACAAATAAATAAATGCGACTTCCATCTTCTGCAGGGAAAGTATCCTTAATATTGAAGTTAGCGGATTCTATGAAACTTTCTTTTATTTTTAAAAATAACAATAACTGCATTCAAAGATTTATCAAAAGTCACTTACCTGTGCTGCAAAACTAAAATTCGCTAAAATTCGCCGCAAATCTAAAATACACATATGATGGCAATTAAGCATACGGCCCACCTGATGGTAAGCGGTTACCATAGCCTTGCTAGACGCTTGCAACACAGGGGTATCACTTGCGCGTTGCCGACCCTGTAAAAATCTTTTCACGCCTTTTTTGAAGAACCCTATGCTGTACTCGTTCGAGAAAACCTCTGCAGGGACCCCATTACACAACCTGAGCGTACGTGGGATAAAGTTTCTCTAAAACCGTACAGTACGCGACCACTTTGGTTCTAATTTTGAGGATGAACTCTCTGCCTGATAGAAAGAGGCCGTGAGCATCACGTCAAAGTAGTCCTCAGCACTTTTGGAACCGTCTTTGGACCACGTCAAATTAATGATCTAAGCTGGTATCTAGGTGCTGCCGCCCATAGATGGCAGCAGTACATCATATAGGGCCCAACTTGAGAGTTATACAGTAACATTCTTTCCCCGAAGTGAAATACCTCCGCGCCACAAAATAAGAAGCCTTGAGTAATTTCAATAGTTAGTGGCAGCTCAGATACGACGAAGCACCAATTTAGTTTGTTGTATCTCATGAAACCTAACTGCATTGTAAAATTTTATGGTCTTCCTAAAATTTTAAATATAATGTTTATAAAAAAGATTTGTTCTTTATGATGTATCCTAACGATCGGTTTCACAATAATACACAATGTTCATTTTCTATATTTAGCGGATTTCATTCCCGGATGAGGTACTTAAGTGACTTTTAATAAATCTTTCAATGCAATTATTGTTATTTCTATAAAATAAAGGAATATTCCTTTGAGTATAATTTGCTAACTTCCATATTTAGGACACTTTGCGTGAAAGTGTACTAAATATGGAAGTTATTAGTTTGACTCGACCTGTACAGGTTTTTCATAGACACGCAAATATAGTTTTTCATACTAGGCATATAATATCAAAACAAGATATCCCTTACTTAAATTCCAACTGTAAATAAAATAAATACGTAATATCAAATTTATATTACACACTTCTTAACATTTAATGATAAAGATACGTAATACTCTATATAAATACAGCTTAAATCACAACATAAAAGACCAAATAAAAAAATGTATTGCCTATGAAGCAGTTATATATCACAATTATTTTTGCCGTCCGAAATTTCTGTGACCTACAAAGCAATTTTCGGCAATGATAAATATATTTTTGTATCATGGCTTCATTTGATTTTATGGCCAGATCTTGTTCGGTTTCATAAAAAATACTGCTAAATGAAAGGTTTTTATATTTTTCTCTTTATCATATGATAGATTATGGTGAAGTTGTGAGAATAATAATATAAAAAGCTATATACAAGGTAAAATCAGAAAATATTGAATTAATCAATACAGGATAATATCTGTGCCAGGTCAGTGCAAAAGACAGTTGAAGGTTTAGTAGAATTAAATTAAAATATTTTAACTCGATCTTTCATATTCTTTAGCCATCACGTCCTTTAATTAAGACACAAATTGAAACAAAGTCTGCGTATTAAAATGAAAATGAAATATTTTTTTTATGTCCTGTTTCATTGGCTGCGATCTTCAATAAAGAAGACCTAAATATATTGGTATTGACTTCGGTACCGTTTATACCGCCACGACGTCATTTTGAAAGCGAGAATCAAATTGTCGTATTGAATTTAATTATGACATTCACTGACGTGTGAATGTCATACTTGCTTTCAATTATGATATTCACTGGCGAATTCTGTGACTATATGAAGTCATCGACAAAACATATGTTGTTACCAATAAAGTTGAGGTCGCCCCGCAGGTCGCTTAATTTTCTTTTAGATCCTAATGTTCAAAAGTTCTTATAATTAAGACAAAAAGTAGTCATTTAAAATGAAGATTCCTCTTCAATGAAAATTCATCACATTGTGATAATTGTCGCATAATAGTCGCGAGATATCTTGGTACCGGGTATTTCGATAGATTCTAACATGTATTATTGTCACTAAATGTTCCTGTCAATATTATAGCTGTCTGTAGCTGGCTGGCTGAATAATTTTGTTAGAAAATAACAGTAAAAATATTGATCATTATAAGTAATAAATACCATTTGGGCGTAATTACTGACTAGTTAAAGAATGTATATTTTAATTTTTTGCTCCTGTTACAGGGCACTGTATAACAGTTACCTAACGTCCAACGTCCTTAGAGATTTATCAAATTTTTAAGGCTCTGATTTAAGCCTACATTGTTAGAAGAGTGACTCTTATCATGCTTATCTTGACAACTTCCCAAAGACCCTACGCAATGTTCATTACGCTTTGTCATAACAACACAATAGTAGCGAATCCCTAGTGACGGGGGAGTCCAACTAGATGAGTCTCTGCCCTCAGGCCACGTCTGTCGAGTTGGGACACTTGATTTGCATTCAGTCTGACACCGTCACACAAAGGTTTTAAAATGATTGTGGTAACTTCCACTTGCTACTGTATTCAATAAGGAAGTTCATCGTACCTATTTATATGCCTTGGAAACTTAAATGTTATTTAATGGTTTAGATATAGGTAGGGCTACTGTAAAGAGCTATGTTTGAAACTTAAAAAACGCTCTTGGTTTGTTTCTATTTCTATTTGAAACTTTTATTTAGAACTAATAAAGAACATGAATAAAGTGAAAAAACCAATAGGGCGCCCTTATATACATCTAATAAGTATATGCTTGCATGGTGTGTATGCTCTCGCTTGATTTTGGTTCAAAACTTGGAAAAGGTTTCACGAAAACATTTTTTAAAGTTATTTTTTTTTTATAGTGATGAGAGGACTGCCAAAGTGAACGAATAGAAAAAAAATATCTACCAGACCATTTTAATTGTAACGCCCCTGTGGTCTAGCAGTTGAGACCACCTACCTCAGATCTAGAGGTCTTGGGTTCAACACCCATGGGGCAGAAATCATTCCGTCTCGCTTTGGTTGGTGATAGGGTTTTTTAAGTCCGCCTGGCAGTTGGTTGTAAGATAACGTCGGTGGGCGTGCAAGACCGCGTAAGAGCAGCTTGCAATACCGCGTATTTACGGAATTCGCAAAATTAAAATATCGTGCCAGCGGGCTCTTAGCGCTGATTTACTTATACTAGATTCTCATTAAACAACACCCAGAGATTTCCCAAACAAATTCAGGCAAAGAAATGAGTAGAAATATCCAAGATATTATATTTTTTCTTCCATCCTGTGAAATAAACAAAGAGCACATACGCGGTATTGCAAACTGCTCTTACGCGGTTTTGCACGCCGACCGACGATAATTCATATAAACCGTTGACAGCGTACAAGCGTAACGATTTTACTACAAAACGCACTATTAAAACGAAATAAGGTTCCGCTGCCAATGCTTGAGGTACAGTCGACAGCACGTCAAGCGTAACAGTTTGACCTTGAGACCGCCCTTACTGCGTTCGTAATAGAGGCAGTTTTCGTAGTGCAACCGTTTCACTTGATGTGCTTTCGTGTGTACAATATAAACGCAGGCATTTAAAATTAAAGCGTTTTTGCAAATAACATAACCGCCGTGTATTTAAAAACAACTATTCAAATTTTAAATTAGCTACGTAGCCGCTTACCGTGCGAAACTGAGTTACATTGAGGAATACTTCGCGCGTGAATTCTGAAACAAAATTAATTAAATGTAGCAAACGAAACGGGAACGTATCAACGTAGAAAGCTACCCAAAAACGGGCCTGGATACGCGGCCGTCACTCAGGTCTGTTGTAACAACATATTTCACTGCAGTGAAACTTTTCAATTGGCATAAAGTTACGCGTACCAGGCGCCTGATCAAATTATTACTATGTTGTCGCTCCTCCCTACCATGTTAGAGTGGGAAGCGGCAGGTGCGAAACGTTAAAATAATCTTTTAGTATTATTATTTATTTTTAACTTTACTGTAGAGTAGCACAGGGCAGCTTATCGCTGAATGCGATTCCTACTAGTCAACATCAGGATGAAAAAGATTTCGCCGCAGCAATGACAAAAAGTAGATTTAACATAGTTATTTATGCTACGTATAACTGGCATTGTATGTGTATTTAAAAACAACTATTCCAATTTTAAATTAGTTACGTAGCCGCTTTCACTGAGAAATAGGTACTTTACATGTGAATTCTGAAAGTAAATTGATTAAATGTAGCTATATAAAAGCCCTATGCTTTTCGAAATCATTGATAAGATTGTGTTGAAACTTTGGTAATGGTTTTATTATAAAACCGAACTGTTTTCTCTTTACGGGCATTGCAAAGCATGCCGGGTGCTACTAGTGTTATATTGATACTAAATAAACTACACAATTGTAAGTAAATATATGCGCATATACACACCTTATAGGTAGCTAATAGTCCAAGGCTCCCAACCGTTGGTAATGTACCTAATATGAATACGAATTAAGTTTACTTCGGTCATTAGTTTAATCAAAAGATACGAATTTCGGTTGCACACCTTTATGTTTTTTTTTTTTACAAAAAGAAAATTAAGGAATTTGTATGTGGAACGAAGCAACAAGGATTAATTAACTATTAATTTAGTCAATTTTCTTTAGAAAATTTCATATCGGAAATTTGTTTTGTGAATAAAGCGAGTAACAAACTCGTGTAATATTGCTTGATCATAATAACTTTATACTCACTAAAAGGAATAATTTTATTAACAAACATAAACAAATAATTATTTCGAAAACTTCGATAATTTATTTGTCCTGTCTTATTATTAATTCAAGTTTTTAAAATAAAATCAAAACCAAAAAATAATTTTTCTAAGAAGCTTTTTGAATTGGCAAAAAATTTAAATTAATTAAGCAATGTTATGTAACTAATTCGTAATATCTGTCTGTCTGAATTCTGAATTTGAATTTGTGTACATCTTCTCATAAATTTTTTGGTATGTTTTCTAGAAGTTTTGTTTCAAATATGTTGAAATATAAGATGCGAAAATATAAGACAATAGTATGAATTTACACCGGTTTCAAAAATGGAGCTACCGAGGTGACTCCAGCAACTAACTCGTGTAGTCACTGTATTCTTATAGTAATTTCATAACCTAATTATTATCTGCTTAAATAAAATAAGAATGACTAGATATTTTTTTTCTACAAAGCTTCGTTCCGGGCTTTAAATTAATTGTTGTAGAAGTAATACTTAATTTAAATATATCTCAAATCACAGTTGCAACTGTTTCTTAATCAATTCCAGGTAAACAACCCCAAATATGCTATCTAATAAATGATTTAGTATACATTAGCTATGCAAATTCAGTCTTAGTGAAACCTCTGTTAGAGTTGAAACTCGTAAACGAGCAAAATTCAGAGGCCTTGGAAGTTCAGCCCTATTATAACTTGCGTGTCTCCAGAGTTGACAGGAATGATTACAGTGTATGTGTGGGAACTTCTTAATAAGTCTTCACAACATTTGCATTGGCGACGTGGTTCCCGCAAGAGCCTTCTCTTGTGAAATGTACACCAACTTTCTTGGTCCCGTACTCTCGTTGAATATCTAAGTTTGTCATGAACACACGGTTTAAGTTTTGATAGAGCGAGACATGTAAAACATAAAATGTAAGTCTTTGAAACAATTAGCTTTTTAGAGTATTTGTTTTAGATTTCTCACAGTCAAGTTTATTCGTAATAAAAGCACATTAACGTATGCAGTAGTTACAAACCGTATCACAGCCAATACGCACACCAGCCCGCCTAGCATGACCACCGAAACGCGATATGATACGATATGATAAAGCTATTTATCGCTTCGAACTGTCAAAAATTATTGGATATAACCGCATGTATATTTACAATACAAGTTCGCGGTTTCGATAAAATTTTTATATATATACAATACAAGTTCGCAGTTTCGATAAAATTTCAAGATAGCGGTTATATCCAAAGATTTTTGACAGTTCGACGCGATAAATAGCTTTATCATATCGCGTTTCGGTGATCATGCTAGGCGGGCTGCAGATTTTAAGTTTCATCTATTAGTTCCAAACAAGATATTATTGTCTTGCTGTGCCTGGCGTGGTAGCCTTGCGCAGCTTTGGGGTCAGTTTTCTCAGACTTTTTTTGGATCTGGAGGGCGCTCTGTCACACGCCAAACAATCGTAACTTTGACTTGGTTGCAGTTTTCAGGCGCTTAAAACGTGTTTTCAGGCCATTTCAGGAGCCAACTAGTCCGGTGCCGCCATTTCCTGATAAGTCTTGCCGTTTTTAGTGACATTTTATATTAATTAGTTTGTGTTCAGCGTTAATTGTTACTGTGTTTTCAATAAACGTGATCTCTAAATTGAATTAGCATTTTAGTTACACCTAGCCCGTAACAATATTAAGAGTGTAATAACTTATTACACTCTTAATATTGTTACGGGCTAGGTGTAACTAAAATTACTAATAATTACTAATAACTATAGCATTATAAAAAGGAGCAAGATAAGTATTTAAAATTTTATGAATAAAATACACTTAACAGAATGATTTCGTGAAGAGAAATTAACCCGTCAAGCATCAGATTCCAGTCACAATTGATTTTTCAATTGTCATAGCCCTCCGGAGGGATAACGCTGCTTGATAGATTAAAACCAGGGCTTAACGCAAAACGGAAACTAAATGTAATCATTTTTTAATTACATTATAGTTACAAAAAATATTAACCACAGACCAGCAAAAGAGTCTGCAAGAGTATTCGTATATTACTCTTAATAATTTGCGATATTTTAAATTGAATTCCTAACGCAGCTGCGGTTTTAACGTCACCTTTTCGAACTTAGCAGTAGTTGTTAATTTACGTGACTTTTAACACGATAATATTGTACACTTATTCATAAAAAAAGTACAAAGTCTGCTGGCTGAGAGAAATAATAATACTTTACTATAAAAATCAAGTTCAAAGACAACACCACTTCTAAAGAAAGTAAAGTGAAAATTACTAAAATATGACGAGGAACAATTCTGAAACTGTAATCTAAAACCCTTGTTCCGAGTCACGTTGAAACGGAAGCACGGATGGTGAATTAAAAGTCTTAAACTTTTCCCTTTTTATTCGACGGGTGGGAGACGAAAATATTGGGATTTCTCGGGCGAGAGCGGGTCATCAGTCAACTGGAGTGGCTCTTATCCGGTCACGGGAGACTGAAGCGTGCATTTTGCTTAATGAATTACCTATAGTTGATAGGTTTTGCACTCATTTAATAACATTTTTTTCTTTCATGCATATTTTCAAATAAAATATCCAAACTCTTGATCTGTACTTCTGTGATTGGGGCATGGTAAGTTACAATCAAAGGTAAAGCCACTGGCGAAAAGGAAAGAGCCATTTAGTTTGCTGCGAGCTGATGAAAGATATCTTTTGATACCTAGTCCGTATGATTATTTACAGGCATAAGTATATTACCTATATCATTAAGTGTGTAACATGTATTACAGACTTACAAGTGATTAGTGGTGGTTAGTGATATGTGTTGCTCAACTCAAGTCAAAATAACGTTATTTGGCCTCTTGCTAGTCCTTTCAACCTTTACGTGATTAGGCGAAAAAGTATTTCCTCTATATTGCACAGACCGCATATTCTGAAAGCACTCATATTACTTTCAGAATAGGCGGTCAGTGAAATTAGGATTGCGTAATACACATTTTCAAAGTAACATGCCACTTGATTGTTTTTTTTTCGGAAAGCTGTCAGTCAGTCAAAATTGTAGTTTTTACGTAATTGAAAGTATTATATATAAATTAAATGTTTGATTTGGTGCGTTTATAATTATTCGTATATCTTACAATATTATAATTGATTTTAGTTTCGCCAAATATCTAGGTAGTTGTATTTCACTAAACAAATAGAAGCAGTGGAATCTGAATTAAAATACCATAGTATGTAATTATTATCTTATTATTAAAGGGCTGTGATACGTTTCACCTTTTTTTTGCCATGAGAAATCCATTGACGGACCTACCCACTGCTGGCGAAACAGCGGGCGTGTGCGGGATTCGCCCAGCGTCTAAATTGAACCTGGGAATACCCGCTAAAACTCCTGGATAACTCCTGTGCCTTTCGCGGAGGCGGTTTGGGGTGGGTCTACGAAGCAAATTCACCAAACCGGTGAAATTTAATCCATTTTTGGACCTGCTTCTAACCGCTAACCTGAAATTATCTCTACGCAGAAGCCTGTGTGTTTCTAGCTTTGGATATGTCACCTCCAGGAGACTCATTCCGGTTCTAGTCAGAGTATCACGCACTGACATACTGCTCCATTAATTCCTGGCAGATGCTTGACAAGGCTGTACAGGGGAAAGGTTAATTTCAAAATAAATCATACCATACTCTGTTTGATTTTGAAGCAATATAAAATACAACGCTTTTTCTTTACGCAACAAAAGGTAAATGTGTTGTAGCAAACTGGAAAACTATAATTCATACTTATGATAAAGGCGTGTGCTTCTCTAGCCGGGAGGGACCACTTTGTGGGTAAGCCATTATTATTATTTGGTTTTAAATGTGTTTTTCTTCTAAAACTGACACTTAACATTTATTTGTGTTATGCTATCTTTTTAATTTTTACAGGCACAATAGCAATAAATATTCCTGTTTTGGCACCAATATTGGTCCCTTCCGACAACGGCGCACTTGTCGTTTTAAAGTATATCTACAGGGCACTGCTTTAAAAGCACATTTGAATGTTCGTTCAGCTTCTGTGTAGTCGTGGTCCCCCGTGTAGGTGAGCTACGACCATAAGACGTTCAGCCGCTTCTCTGTTTGAAACTAACTTGTGTTTTGACTATACCACAGCGCACTCTAATATACCCCGTATCACATCCATCATGCCTCTGCTCGTAATCGTGCTAACGGCTTCTTTTGATGCTGTACGAATCGAGGTCTTAGTGCTAGCTTTTACCTTTGTAAAACGATCATTATCATGTTTGCAAAAGCAACACAATAACGCAAAGACGAGGCTACAAGAAATTTCAATTCGAAGGAATTGAAATTTCTACCGAAGGGTCTTTCTGCCGAAGGGAAGAGCCTACCAGAGGCTACCCAGCGAAGGGCAAATACGAGTCTACAAGAAATTTCAATTCGAACGAATTGAAATTTCTACCGAAAGGTCTTTCTGCCGAAGGGCAGAGCCTACCAGAGGCTACCCAGCGAAGGGCAGTGGAGTTACCGGGGAGTTTAAGTGGCTATTCCACGTGCCGTTACGATCAGGCACTGGGCGAGCCCGGCCTTCTGATTTTCATCGTGCCTTATCTCGGCTACGGGCCTCGAGCATAGGCTCATTGCCCGGGCAACGGTGTGCTGGAGCTCACTAGAAAGTCATCGGACATCACCACTAAGGCAATGTCCGATGACCTCTTCCCCCCTATGTTGCGACGCCGGCTTGGTAGGCGCGGCCCATTAGCGCGGTTTGCCGCGCACAGGTCAGATGACGTTCGTCAAGGTCAAGGTCAGTTGTGCACCTGCGAGAGGGCCGTGACTTATACTTCTGCCAGGGGAGGTTGGAGTTAGAGGAGGGGGGACTAAGTGCATGGTGATAGCTTTGCTTAGTCGTAGGTGGTAATGGTAGTAGCAGCGATGCCTCGGCGACTTGAGCGCTCAGCTTGAATTAACTGGAGGTCTTGGTGGACCCCCAACCAAGCCCGTCGCTTAGCCAGCCGATGGCAGGTCCGTAAGCGAATTCCCCTCGAAAAAAAAGGGCAACCACAAGACCTTGATAGCTCAGTGGTCAGATCAGTCACCCGGGTTGTGAAAGGTCGCGGTTTCAGTTCCGTCTCCAGGTCACTCGTTTTACTAGGTTGGACATTTTTGTTAATATCATCCAAAAATGTAAAGTTAAAAAATACAATCAAGAATATCAAGTTTGCGTTCAACTATCAAATCGTATCAATAAAAACAAGTATAGCGGTTTTAGTGTTAGATACAGTTTTTTTATTATAGAGAAGTCTGGAAGAGATCGCTATTTAGCGGTAAGACTGACCTTGTAAAACTGAATTTCTGCTGTGCAAAAAAGCTCATTCTATCTATATCTATACTCCATACGATGAAAGCGGGCGTTGCGTTGCGATTGGCGTAAAACTTACAATTGTAGCAGCACTAATCTCCTCTGTATACTCTCTTAATGTAAGTTATTCTGCAACTACTTATAGCTTAAAATTTAATCTGCTTTAGACATTCAATCATCTAAAAATATAAATTTATTCTGATTTAAAGAAGCTAGGAATAACGTTGATTTGATTCCCCAATAATTCAAAGGTTACTAGATAAAATAATAATTTCCATAAACAATTTCACTGATATCAGTGATTCGATGAGTTACGATAATTCCCTATTACGCCCGCTATTGATTCCCTTGTTAGGCACGTAGGTGGAAATTCATTGCGTATTTTATGGTGGCCACTGAATTCACAATGGCGTTATCTTTAATTCCATGTTTAACTTTATAGCTATTGTACTCGATCGGAAGCTGTAACTCTATTAATAACACACAACCTTACTTAATAGCCCATGTTTAACTTCTGCGACGCTAACGTATATCAAGTTGGATTAAATCGCGTAGACTCTACATATAGAGAAAAAAACTGGTTTGACGGCTCATATTTTAAGTGGTGCATTCCCTTCTGATAACATTCCGATATTTTAAAAGGATAAACCAACTGACTGTCCTGAATATAAAGTCTATTAAAAAAATATTAAGCTACGCACTTTAAAGTCTATTGCTATTACGGATAAACGTTGTGCTAATTAAGAATTTCTTGTGTCAATGAAACAAAAATTATTTTTGATGAGACTGACGATGAACATTTTTACAAAATAAACTAGACATCTCTATTCATCTAATAAAGGATATAATCTTTTGTAGAGTCTTTTTCGTTTTAGAAAATCTCTTGAGAGCTTGACACGTTAGGAAAGGATAATAAGTAAGTGCACTCAAATGCGCAAGTATTTCTCCGAGCGGACGAGAAGTCATCAGTGAGAAATTGGCGTCCTACGCTGACAAAGCGACTCTGGGCTTAATCTTTTATTATAGTAGCTGTGCCCGCGACTACGTTCGCGTGGATATCGGAAAATAACATCATGTCGTACGTATGTGGGGTAGGTTACATGATTTTACTTGAACATTTATGTGGTTAGGGAATTAAATCATGTTTATAAAAACACCTTCGCCACCACCGCCATAGATATCATAAATGCGTACGTGGTGGTACCTTCTTGATCATCATTTAAAACAAATTTAATTACCAAAGAAAAGTTATAGTGAGACAATCTTGAAAGATAGACATATGCTGGCGCAACTTTTTTTAAACTTTCAAAGGAAGAACATTTGCGGCATACATGATTTTCGAACGCAACGAAAGCTCTGAAAACGCATATTTTTCCCCCGCTTTTGCAACATTTTTCATTGATGCTCAGCTCCGTTTGGTCGAAGCGTGATGTTATATAGCTTAAAAGTTTCCTCAATAAATGGATTATCGAACACAAAATCAGTTGTTCAATTTGAGTCAGTAGTTCTACTGATTAGTGCGTTTAACCAAACAAACTCTTCTTCACAACTTTATAATATTAAATAGTAGTACAGCCAGTCATCTCATCAACAATAAATTATCTATTGTGTCTGGTCAGCGGCTACTTCACAAATTGTAAGATACAACCACTATGTAATTTTTAAACATAGCATAATGTTAGATTATACGTTTACAAATAATGACGACCCAAAAGGAAATCCTAAATTGTATATAGAAACTTGTAGTCATACTAAGACGACAATAATAAGTCAAATTTCTGAACAGGTAAAATTTATATTGAAGTATTTTCATAAAAAAAATTAACGATGTCAAATTTACAATTTTTATCAAGAAAATAAAAACATTATTTTATTTCTCATTTAACTAGGAAATAGTCGTAATCAGTTTAAATCGAATTATTTGAAAAGCCAATTGCTTCATTGAAAATTGAAAAGATAGTTTTTGACAATAAAAGTTAAGAATCTGATCAGTCTTCCACTGTATCTTGGACATTTTCACGAGCACACGATTCTTCAGTGAGAAAGCATGCCGCTACTTAAGTTGACAAAGAGCACACTAGAATGCGCGCAGAAGCATCTTCTACACAGTAGCACGTAACAAAATATGTCAAGAAGTACGAAACTCCTTTTATCGCATAACCTCGCAACTTTTAACGAGTCCTTTTTCTGATATTCAAGAAAGAAAGCAACCATGAAAAACTATGGTAGACCAAAAGCTCGCTTCTTGATTTGGGCGCTCACAGGCCATTTTGCTACTAACCACATGCTACACAAAATGCAACTCTCCCCAGCACAATCTTGTCGAGCATATGGTGCATGCCAGGAATCAATGACGCATCTCTTGTGTCATTGTGATGCCCTGGCTAGAAACAGAATGAGCCTTCTGGAACTGGCATATCCAAAGCCAGAAGACTGCAGGCTCTTTCTGCCTAAAGATATAAGTAGTATGGCCAATGACATCTATTTCTGGACACAGGAATAGTAAACGCAGGAGAGGCACAAAAGTTCCCAATGGGTCGAAGTGCACTGTGACTTAGTCATGGTCCCACAGTAAGATAAGATAAGATTACTATGAAAAATGTATTGCTGGATGCCCGCGACTGCGATTGTATCTCCATATCAAATGCCATCTCAATCGGTTCAGCGGCTTTTACTGAAAACCTAGCAGACAGATAGACAGTTACTTTCGCATTTAAAATATTAGTATGGTAAAGTGCATTTTGACTTTCAGTGACATAAATTATCTTTTCTCAAACAATGCTGGTAACTTCAGATATATAGGGAGATCTTATAGGGAGACGAAGGTTCTGCGACGGTTATAACCGTGTGATAGAAAAAATTACCATAAATTAAAAAATATTTTAAATAAATAACATGGTGTTAGCTTTGAGATGCAGCAAGGAAAAGCAATATACCTGTTACTTAACATGATTTTTTCGTTTTACCCTTCTTTATATCAGGACCATATAATAATTCCATATGGGATTAATTCAGGTTAGATTTAGATTTAGATTTATTTATTTCATTTTTACACACGTTAAGTCTAGATTATAGAAATCATCACTATCATCATTACTAGCCTATGTACGGCCAACTGCTGGGCACTAGCCTTCCTACATGGGAGAAACACATTATGAGGAGTTTGGGCCATAACACCACCACGTTGGCCTGATGCAGGTTGGTGGGCTTAAACGGTTGCAGGAACAACCGGGACCAACGGCTTAACTTGCCTTTCGGAACACTGAGGAGCTTGAGATAACAAACTTTGATTGACCCATCCCAGGATCGACCATGGCGAAAGTTGCTTTAATTTTCGTATCGAAACCAGAGCGCTCAAACCAATACACCACAGTCTGACGGCAAGAGTAAGGGGGAGGGCAATTAATTAAAAAAAAAAAAAAAAAAAAAAAAAACCGCTGCGAAAGATATCTACGCAAACAGCATGGCAACAGGCATAAGGTGTGTACAAATTAATGTCCATCACTGTAAGGCAGCCTCAGACCTATTGGCGAGAGAGCTGCAACAAGGAAAATACGACATTGCCTTGATTCAAGAACCGTATATTTACCGGGGACTGATCAAAGGTCTAGGTGGAACAGGCGGTACTATATATTATGTGTGTTCTACTAAAGATATGAGAACTTGCATTTATGTCAGAAATGGCCTTAATGCGGTGGCTCTATCACAGTTCTGTTACAGGGACCTCACAACAATCAAGGTCTATGCAGGAGAGGGGAGGGATAGACAGGAGCTTATAATGGCATCTGCTTACCTACCATATGAAAAGGCGGATCCGGTGTCGGAGGAACTACGAAACCTGATCAGCTATGGCAGCCGAGGGGGTGTGGACGTTATCATCGGCTGCGATGCAAATGCACATCATGTCGTCTGGGGGAGCTCAGACGTCAACGCAAGAGGAGAAAGGTTACTGGATTTTCTGGTAAGTACTCCCATGCAAATACTAAATAAAGGCAATAAGCCCACTTTCTTTAATACACGGCGGGCTGAGGTTATTGACATAACCATAGCTTCAAATAGGGCAGCAAGGTATGTTATGGACTGGCATGTATCAAATGAGATCACCTTATCTGATCACAATTATATATGCTTCAGGTACGGGGACATTGGGAAACCAATGACTGTGCAACGTAAAAATCCAAGATTTACCAACTGGGACGATTACAAACGCGATCTTAGGATTGAACTAGGTAATATAAATAGCAATCTAAACTCAGTTCTTGATATTGAATTTGAAGCGGAGAGATTGACAAATGCTGTAGGGACGGTATGGCAACAAAACTGTCCGGACAGAAAAACGATAGCGAAAAAGCTGCCGTGGTGGACTCCTGAGGTAGCCAAAATAAGAAAGGAGACAAGGAAAGCTTTTAACTTAGCAAAGGCCAGAAATGATTACACTGAGTATGGCAAGGCACTAACACGATATAGTACTGCGGTTAGGAAAGCAAAGAGAAAGGCTTGGAGAACCCACTGTGAGAACATTAGTTCTATTCCTGAAGGGATGAGGTTAGCCAAAGCTATATCGACTACGAATGCGATCCCGTTAGGAGTGATTAATGACCCAAACGGTGAACGCACAGATTCTGGGAAGGAAACTTTGATGGTAATGCTAAGTACTCACTTCCCAGGATCACAAATTATAGAGAAAGAGCATGATCCTATAAAACTTGAGGAACTAAATGAGAAGACCTCGAAGTTTGATTGGGACATAGCTAAAAGGGTAGTGGATGAGAGTAGAATCAAATGGGCCCTATCCAGCTTTCAACCATACAAAGCTCCCGGCCCAGACAACATCTATCCAATACTTCTACAGCAAGGTAGTCCTAACCTTGGACAGCATCTATGCAGGCTATACAAAGCATGTATTGCATTTGGATACATTCCCAAAACTTGGAGAAAGGTCAAGGTAATCTTTATCCCTAAGCCTGGGAAGCCGGATTATGAAGACCCAAAGGCCTTTAGGCCTATTAGTCTCCAATCTTTCTTTTTGAAGACATTGGAGAAATTAGTGGATAAGTTTATAAGGGAGGGACCATTGAAAAACTTTCCCTTACACAGACTACAGTGTGCTTATCAGCCAGGCAAATCTACGGAAACGGCACTGCATTATGTAGTTAGCAAAGCGGAAGCAGCCATAGAAAACAAGGAGGTGTGCATTGGTGCATTCGTGGATATTGAAGGTGCCTTTGATCGCACTACCTTTGAATCTATTAAAAGAGCTGCTAAGAAGCATGGAGTGCCACATACAATCAGAAAGTGGATTAACTGCATGCTGAAAGGTAGAATCATTTACTCAGAACTACTAGGGGATAAACTAAAAGCAAAGACCACAAGGGGCTGCCCTCAGGGAGGAGTGCTGTCTCCACTACTCTGGAGCCTTGTAGTTGACTCTATAGTGGACAGACTGAATGAGGGACCACTTTACACTGTGGGCTATGCAGATGACTTAGTCGTGCTAGTCAATGGGAAATTCCCTGGTACAGTATCGGAGATTATGCAGTATGCACTGGGGGTGCTGGAAGACTGGTGTAACACCAACCACCTGTCAGTAAACCCCGGTAAAACGACTGTAATACCCTTTACAAAGCAGAGAAATCTGAAAAGGCTTAAAACCCTGCATTTATATGACACGGAGCTTTCATGGTCCAGTGAAGTGAAATATCTTGGCATAACGCTAGATAAGGAACTTAACTGGAAACTCCATATGGAGAGAACCTTGATAAAAGCTCAAAGGGTCTTTGGAATGTGTCGCTCCACTTACGGCAAGACGTGGGGACTACAACCAAAGATAATAAAGTGGATCTATACAACCATGGTCAGACCTGTTATAACTTATGGTAGCATCGTCTGGTGGCCTAGGACAAGGCTGGTAACATGCAAAACTGAGCTTAGCAAGCTACAGAGGACAGCATGTCTAGCGATAACCGGAGCGTTTAGAACCACTCCAACGGCAGCGATGGAGGTGCTCCTCGACATCCCGCCACTGCATATTATAATAGAAACAGAGGCGAGGAAGGCGTTACATAGACTCAAAGTAGCAGGACTGTGGGACACTACTAAACCTCTGTTGAAACACACAAAATGGGCAGAAACCTCTGTCCTAGACAGGTATATGGAAATGGGATGTGATAAAATCTGCCCCAAATTCATATTCGAAAAGAAATTTAAGATCAGCATTCCCACAAGAGAGGAATGGAAATGTAAGCCACCATACCTGGAAAAGGGAAGCCTAATCTGGTTCACTGATGGATCAAAGATGGACTCTGGAACAGGTGCTGGGGTCTATAACAAAGACACTCAAATATACCAAAGCATGGGAAGGTTTGCCACTGTCTTCCAGGCGGAGACACATGCAATCATTCTATGTGCAATGGAAATTATGGAACAGAGGACTAAGAATAAAACTATATATATTCTTAGTGACAGTCAGTCAGCCCTCAAGGCACTGAGCTCTCCGCGCGTTAGCTCAGACCTGGTTCTGAATGCCATACAAGCCCTAAACAAGCTTGGTAGGTATAATAGGGTAAGACTGATATGGGTGCCTGGTCATGTAGGAGTGATTGGCAATGAGAAGGCTGATGAACTGGCACGGAAAGGCTCGGAAAACAAGTATGTGGGCCCTGAGCCCTTCATATCTCTAACACAAAGTTTTATTAACACAGCCATTACAGAAGAAGTCAAGAATAGACATAGAACTGAATGGCAAAAGGTACCACGATTAAGACATTCCAAGTCCTTTATGGGGGGGAGGGTAGGGGAATGGAGTAAATACATCTTTACAAACGGTAGAACACAGGCTCGCTTCCTCACGGGAGCGCTCACGGGACATTTTGCCACCAACTATATGCTACACAAAATGCAAATTTCCCCTGCACAACCTTGTCGGGCATGTGGTGAAGGCCAGGAATCGATGGAACATCTTCTGTGTCAATGCGATGCCCTGGCGAGGATCCGAATGAGTCTTCTGGAAGTGGCGTATCCAAAGCCAGTAGACTATAGACTCTTTCACGCCAAAGATATAGTGAAGCTTATGGCAGCTATATTCAGGACGTGGGAGGAGTGAAGGCAGGGGTGGCACAAAAGATCCCGAAGGGTCGAAGTGCATCGTGGCAAAGTCACGGCCCCATGATAAGATAAGATAAGATAATACGCCACCGAGCTACTCATTATAGAAATGCTATATGGAAAATCTGGGAAAATTTATAATTTCTACTTTTTCTCAGTGTGTACAGTCGACATCACATCAAACGTAGCAGTTTGACCTTGAACCTCCTTTATTCCGTTTGTAATAGAGGCGATTTTCCTAGTGCAACTGTTACGCCTGATCTGCTGTCGTATGTATTTAGATCGTTGATTTCAATGTTTCCGATCACAAGCAAGATTTATTCGTGATGAGTAACAGCCAGACAATTTTTTTAAGCTCGCTGCCTGATAAACTCACTAATAAAGTTAAAAATAGAATATTTCAATGCTGTAGGGTAGACGGTAGCTTAAAACGCAAATACTTGTTGAAGGTTGCAGTAGAACTGGCTGCTAAAATAATCCTTGGTCGATTTCGATGTCACTATCTGAACCTCTAGCACGAACACTTTTAAATTTCGAATAACCATCGTATCGAGTAGTTACGATAGCTTCTGACAGGCTTTTGTTTGAAATTTCAAGCGTGCGTGAACGATACGATTACGACTCAAAATTTAAAAATGATCGTGCTAGGGGTATGGGGGTATTATGTCAATGTTCTTTGTGCTGTTTTTATTCTATTTTATTCTATTCTATTTATTGTATTAATATATTTTTATACTTTAAAATATTTGTTTGTTTTTACAATTTATACCTAATAGGTATAGATTAGATGAATTTCACGGGGTTATCCCAAGTCCTTGATAGCTCAGATGGTTAGAGCAGACTCGCATTGTGAAAGGTTACGGGTTCGGACGTGAAATTTTCTAGTTTAGATATTTTTCTATGTAAACAAAAAAATAGTATAAAATATATCTCGTCTAAATAAATTTATACTAGATATTAATCGATATACTTTCTGCAACAACTATATAAAATGCTTTAAAATAGTCACTAGAAATAATGTCTATTCCATGTATGAAATTTGCTTCGGAAGCATAGAGTCCTCCGTTCAAAACGGTAAATAAAATGAAGTTTGAAAAATTGCATACCATACGTTTTGTTGAGCTTATTTCCGATACAATTTGTTGCAGACATATAAGGCTTACTTTTGTGAACTGGACATACCATGAAGTTCACATTATTTCTATGGTTTTGTGTGCTCTTATTGAATAATACAAAAACAAAAGAAAAACACAAAAGCGATTTTGTTTACTAGATTGGTTTATTGTAGATTTGAAGTATAAAAATCATCATATTAGCTCATTGAGCTCATTCCGCCAAGCCCATTTCACCAGAGCACTACTAAACGTACGAGCTATCACCCACACTTTGTTGGTATGACAAATATACGTACTAAGTGCTTAAATCATTTTGTAAACTGCGCACGACCAGGGAGACTCAGGGAGTGGAACGCTGTGCTGGCTTCGGTGTTCCCTACCGCTTGTGACCTGAATTCCTTCAAAGCTGGACTAAATAGGCATCTTCTGGGTAAGCTCGCTACATCTTTGACCCTCTCTTAACTTTCCTCTGAGCAAGAGTGGGTTGAAGAGTGGGTTGAAAAAAATAATAATAACACTTTTCTAGTTTTTTGTACCGCCTGATGGTAGGCGGTTTCCGTAGGCTTCATTGACCCCTATTATGAGGCCTTTTTTGTATATTTTTCATAAGAGAGAGTGTCACTAACACTCAAATTTTAAGTGCTGGTCTGGGGCGGCAGCTCCACCATTTAGAATAAATAATAAATATTATTTAATGCACTCAAGAGACAAAATAAACAATATATAGGTACAACACTGCGCAAGTCTCGCTACTCGTCTCTTATGCTGTCAACACAACACTTTGTCTTAATTTTTACAGGGTAGACCCAGGTTCGGCGCGAAACCTGGCTGGAAGGCCGGGTTACCGGGTTGTTGGGTTGGTGAAATTGCTTCGGCAGAGCCCAGGCTACCCCCGTGAAGGGCAGTGGAGTTACCGGGGAGTTTTAGCGGGTATTCCTAGTGCCAATACGATCAGGCACTGGGCGACCCCCACACACGCTCGTCGCTTAGCCAGCGGCGAGTAGGTGGTGATGGTATGTCGAGCGTCTATGGTTTAATCACTTACCATCAGGCGGGTGTATGCTTGCATGCCTCTTTTGATGTGTAAAAAAAATCGAGCCCGTCTATCTTTTAGCGACAATGTGAAATTGAGTTTAACTACTTGCGAATAAAGATTTCCTTCCCAGATAAACATATCGGAAGGGGAATAAAGAATTCTCCAGTATTCTACGAACGATCTCGCTGGCAGAGGGTTTCTACCGAGTGACAATAAAATTAGATAAGTAGACGATAGTCCCGCTTGGTCCAGCGTCCGACTTGCGGCTTGAATCAATCGCAGTAAAACATGGTGCGGAAAAGCAAAAACTTTTGCGGGTCTTACAGAGAACTTATTGGAAATTGAATCTTAAGACGTCAGTATAAAATACAGATTCACTGAAAGTATCTGTTGAATTGAATTTGCAGGCATGTATATCTGTTCGCTTTGCCGTAATGACACGAAACGAAAGTGGACTTTGAACGAAACGAGGATATCAGAATGGATTACAGACATCCTTCGCGAGTCCACCAGACGAAAAATGCAGCGAAACCAACATTTTCAGTAACTAGATGCATTTATATCGCGTTTTTCTTGCTTTGAGTAAGTGCTAAAGACCCAGATTAATGCTAGACATTCAAAAGAGAAATAGCAGCTTACTATCTCTAAAAACGGGAAATTTAAAATATGTATATTTTCCTTTTCTATTTAACAAAAACGTCAAGAAAATAGCTACCCAGAATTATTTAAGAACTCAGCCAGTTTGGAATATTGAAAGAAGGATTGACATGAACAATTAGGAAAAGTCTTTTCTATTAATAGTTAAAAAGGAAAGTTTTCTTTGTTAAAATTCTTGAACGTGGTCCATAAAAAGTGAAGGACGCGCGAATTTTATTCTAAGTTATTACAGAAAATATTTCTAGTGGTTGTTCATTGCGAATTTTCAAGACCATTAAAAATCAATCAACACCAAGTTATTAATCTCGCACAAACTTTTGCTATTAACTCAACGGAGATAGTGTAAACAAGTTTCAGACGAGGTTTAATCAACATCTGTAGAATCTGAGCTTCAGTCGCCGCAACATTTAATGCACGTGTCGAAAAATGAAATTGATTTCACCCCGCTTCCTCCTGCGTGCCGTATCAGCAGCCGACGAGTGGTTAGGGCGAGGCAGCTTTAATAACCACCGGCAAGAGCCAGAGATGTTTATTTAATGGCGTACCCATAGACGCCCTAATGGGAAGCCGCGATCACACCCCGCGCCTTTATTGAAACGAGGCAAAGGTCAAAATAGAATGGAACTTTCGACAGCCCGTAAGGGTGATAGGAGTGCACGTTCGAAAGTTGCATTACGGTTTTGATGTTAAGAAAATGATGGGAATAAGAGCTTTTTGTTTATTTTCGTGAATGCTATATTTTTGTTATAATAATAGGTATTAATTTGCTATTACGAATTAAATTTATGGATAGTAGATTGCGTATTTTATATTCAAGGAATCAAACAAGAAAGACAGATTAAGGTTAAAAATTAGAATTAAAGTATCCCGTGTTTTACAATATTTTCTGATATGAATGTCGATTGAGACAATAAGTATAAGTACTAGTGAAATAATTTATTGAAATCGATAAGCTGTTTTGGAAATGACGGATCTATCGGTAACACAGTTTTTTCACAACCAGATTTTTTCTAGGATTGATTGTATCGGACTCAAGGTTATTTAAGTCGAAGGATACCCGAATCTTATGGTAGGTCACATAACCCTCTGCTTGGATCATACGGCGTACAGTATCGATGTTTCCGTTGTTCACAGCGGTAGACGGACGACCATCATGACATTCGTCTCTTGAGATTGACACGACCGTCATCGTCATCATCACCAGCCCATATACGTTCCTCTTTGGGAGGCCTTCCTACATGGGAGAAAGACATGAGGAGTTTGGGCCATAACAAGTTGCAGGAACGGCCGGGACCAACGGCTTAACGTGCCTTCCGAAGCACGGAGGAGCTCGAGATAACAAACTTTGATTGACCCATCCCAGGATCGACCATGGAGAAAGTTGCTTTGTTTTACGTATCGAAACTAGAGCGCTCAAACCAATACGCCACCGAGCTCCTCAACCAACACGACCGTACACAGACATTATTAATTTTTTCCGTGACATAACAGACATAATTAAATTTTGATTGTCACACATTTATGACTTTTGGGCGTTAAAGAATTAAATTCTGCTAACCAGCTTTAAAAAGTTACTTGAATGCATGGTGCTTAAACTACAAAAGCAGTTTGAAGGCGACCGACAAGCTGCCGAGGCGTCAAACTACATTTAAATCCTAGTAAATGATAAAGCGATTTTTTTACGAGTTGAATATACCATACTACCATACATACACCCACAATATTTGAAATCCTACCAAAATGTAAGAACAAGTGACAAGTAAATTAAATAGTTTGCATTTTAAAGCCAAGGAGTTCCATTTTCAAATAAAGAAATTAGTTTTTATATATTGTTATTGCTGGTGGCTAATCAGTAATTATATATTTACAATATTTATAAACTAACATCATGACACTAATAAGTTTAAATAAAGTATCCTATACCAAAATAATTGGACATTATGAAACCGATTCACTGCTACCTGCTGCTATGGATATCATCGTAATATTCATTAGTTTAAATCACCACAAGGTTATACCTTTACAGCGATGTTAGGTAATACACCTAAATCAAGCTAATGTGACATTTCTGGCATGGGCCTGCCAACGCGTTCCTTCAACAGTATAACTACGCATCCAGTATACCAATTACCAGACGTGACACGAGCCAACAAAAAGTGGACAAGAAAGTTTCTTTGAGAACTAGTCATCATATAAATAAATAAGCAGGTATTTTGTATCACAAGTCTCAAGATCTATTTGGAGCGATTCATTTTATCAATTATTCAACGTGATTACTTAGCTTATCTCATTCAGTATTAAATAAATAATGCTCAATAGTAACCTAATAGTACCCAGAAACCTAAACATTTATCTTTACCATTAGGTCATCAGTCTTCAAGGCTTAGGCATACAAAAGAACCTGCAGTGAAGATCAAAGTTTGAGAGATTTAAAAGATTCCTTATGGACTAGCAATAAGACTTCTTTTGCAACTAGAATAAAAACCTAAGTCTATTGTTGTTTTGGAATCAGAGTTGCAGAGAATGGGATGCAAGTAAGTAGATATTGTAAAATAATAAAATCAAATATTTATTAGTCCTTTCTCTTGCAGGAAATTAGACCGGAACGGAACCCTGAATGGAAACTTTATTGCACAATTAGGTATATTATTCATCAAGTGAAGTCGACAAAATTAATTTTCTAAATTGCGCAAGGTTTGATAAGCTTGATAGTTTGAAGCAGGCGCAAATAGTATCTAGCGTTTTGCAAAATTGGGGAGGTATGTTTTTTTTGGTTAACATCACCATAAAACTATCATAATCTTTATATTTCTGTGTCATAGTTTTAAATAAGTAGTAGTGAGTTTCCACATTTTAGAAATAATATTTGATTTACTTCGTTAACTCTTAATTTTGTTTAAAATTTAACTGGAACACTCCAGGCAAATTATTATTTATTTTAGCTATTGTATGTATGATTAAAATTTGTTAATTATGAAGTCTGTCTGTCTGTTAAGTTTTCCAAAAACGGTGTGTGATTTAGATGAAATTTGACGTGGAGATGATAACATGCTGAGATATGACAAAGGTCATATTTAGGTTCAATAAGCGACATCTACGAATAAAGACACTAATCTGATATAATTAATTATAAGTATTGTAATTATAACAACTGGTACCACTGCTTTACGCTACGCTGTGCGACTACTACACGAATAATTCGCAAAGCGTATGCCCAGATTATCATTTGAATGTGCCCTCAGACGATTGTTGGATCCCGTGACAGTTGTACAATGGGGGAAGCTGGCCCGGGGCGAAATATTTTTGCCGAATAAAAAACCGGTGTTTTCTGTATCCAAGGAAATTACATTTTTATCAGCCGAATTCCGTGTTTTCTGTGATATCTTTTTACGTAATATGGCGTAATTGGTTCATTTCTTGGATATGATTTTAGAATAAAATTTTACGCTAGAGTCCAAACACTAATAAAGGTAAACATAATTTTAAATGCAAAAATATTTTTATAACATTCTGTATAACAAAAGCTTCGGAGTACTTTTGCCACAGTATAACTGAAACATAGTTCCTTATATAAGCAATATCTACAAAATGGTAACGGCTGAATCCAATGGCTTATTTTTTACGCTTCAGCGTGAAAATAAGCCATTGGGTTCCGTGTCTATTGTGCGGGGAGGAGTCCATACTTAAGGGTTTTAAGATTTTTTACAGGAACGCAAACAATCTACAGTCAACCTGGATAGTAGGCGGTTCATCATCATCAGCCTATATACGTCCCACTGCTGGGCACAGGCCTTCCTGCATGGGAGAAACACATGAGGAGATTGGGCCATAACACCACCACGCTGGCCCATTGCGGGTTGGTGGGTTAAAGCGGTTGCAGTAACAACCGGGACCAGCGGCTTAACGTGCCTTCCAAAGCACGGAGGAGCTCGAGATTATAAATTTGATTGACCCATCCCGGGATCGACCAAGGCGAAAGTTGCTTTGTTTTCGTAATCGAAAGCAGAAAGCTCAAACCACTACACCACCGAGCTCCTATTAGCGAGTAAGCGATTTCCGTAACATAACAGCACCAGCCTTTATGCGTCCCACTGTTGGGCCTTCCTACGTGAAAGAAACACAATGAGGAGTTTGGGCCACAATACCACCACGGCAGCTCAATGAGGGTTAGTGCCGTAACATATAAACGCTTGTGAAACATGTGTTGCACAACCTGTAAATATCAAGAGGCAGTATTTTGTTGAGAACATTAGACACTTCCATGATGAGCTCTAGCGACCTTACTCATCGCAAGAACACACTACAATTAGTTAGCATGCAAGGACCTATCCCCTAACCTTGAGGTCATAGCTTTCTTATATTCACGTTAGTTCGAAATAGGATCATCGGAAAACCGTCGTTATACTATTATTAATTAACCTAGTTTTAAAATTTACCAAATTTACAATTAGGGCGAAGGCATTAGCCCGGATACACAATTCAACTAAAAGGTACTTCAATTATTACTTTTCGTTAGTTCTTCTCATGCATTCGGGCTAGGTAAGTACTAAATGAATTGAATTTGAAAATGTTCAACGAACAGAGAGGAAATAAAAAAAAATCATTTTGTAAACGTCTATTAATTAAAAAAAACTGGCTTTACTTTTTTACTTTTATTTTTTCATAAAGTTATCTAAAGCTTTTGAGAAAATCGCAAAGGATTTTTTAAAACTACTAATAATGAATTATAAACATTTTGATCATAAATCTTTTGTTCTAATTGTCTTTACTGAGCTTTTCTGCTGAAGGCTTGAAGTGCTATAACTAAAAAGTTACCATTTATAAAACGTATATTTAGCTAGAACAATATAACGGTATCTTAAATTGTAATTAATAAAGATCTTTTATAATACCCAAATTCTGAAATCTCTTTTATGTTAACGAAAGTAATCATATGAAATTATATTTTACGTGCGGATAGATATTGAAAAGTGCGCCTTAGTGAAGCGAAAAACGACATTCTTGTAAATTCCTTTCTTATATATAACTTTATTTTCATTATACTTTTCCTGGAAATGATGAAAGACCTTCATTTTCCTAATAGCTTATTATTTTGATACCGCATCACCAATCTTTTACTGGCAATCGTAGATTGTTGTTACATTTTAAAAAATACAATTTGTCCGCACTGCGTAGTTTAACAAGCCGCAGAATACCCTCGGGGGGCTCAACCAATCAATAATTTATTGCAAAACCATAGGTTTACATATAACTTTACAATTAAAAACCTATTGTGTCTGCAATAAGACCTGAAAATATGCTTCGGTTGACTGCACTATGTTGTTGAAGTATATTTTCAGGTCTGATTCCTGATACAATAGTGAAAGGTTGCAAATATGCATCCCACCCTATTTTCCGGGAGAAACCTGATACAAACCTACCCATCGCTGACTAGGCGACGGGCGTGTCGTCCTAGGACATGTCTTTTTTTGTCTGGACATCTGGAGAAAAAAAAATGAGAAAATTATAAGCTCATAGTTTTTGTCATATTCATGTCTGTTGTAAACTAATATAACGATTTTATGTGAGCATGGTCAAGAGATACTCATACGATTACACTATAAAAGACTCAATACTTATTATACTGATGTACCTACTTTAAAAGTAATTTTTCAAACATGCACGACATATTCCTAATTTTTGATTTTAAGATTATTATAAATGTTTGAAAAATTACTAAGTAATTAAAATATAATAAAACTAGAAAAATTTCACGTCCTGAGGCAGGAATCGACGACACGACACACGACACGACACGACGGATGCACGACATTTCACATTCCATAAACCACGGCGTTAGGTAGAGTGGGGTAGTCACAAGCGCGGAGTAGCTCTAAACGAAGCCATTGATATCATGATACAGAATAAAAAAAACCGATGCTCAGTACCCGGCATGGAACACCGATCTCCCTCTGAGAGGAAGCGAGCACTGACTTAACCGACTTCAAAAACAAGGAGGTTCTCGGTTGGTATGTATTTTTTATGTATGTACAGTCAGCACATCAAGCGTAACATTTGACCTTGAGACCGCCCTTACTACGTTCGTAATAGAGGCGGTTTTCGTAGTGCAACTGTGACACTCGATGTGCTGTCGTGTGTACACCGATTACGCCGAGATTTCCAAACTGATTTACGTGATTCTTTTTTTATTCGATGCGAAATAGTTGCCATTTGGTCTCATAAAAAATTATTTAAAATCTATTGGTTAGTTTGGTTTTATAAATCAAAATAACGGGAATAATTAAGTCATTTATGTATGCGAATAGCGTATTTTTTGACTTCCTGTGACTTTAAGTGATACGATACCATAGTAGTAAACAATATATGCCGACGGTCACCCATCTATCTTAGAAAATGAACACTAAAAATTGTGAAAAAAAAATTATCAAGAATAAAAACTGAATTCAAAACACTAAAATAGATAAAATAAATTAAATTTCAGCAGAACATACTTATCGGGAGGAGGAGGAGGAGGTGAAGCTCGGTGGCGTAGCGGTTTGGGCGCTTTGGTTTCGATACGAAAACAAAGCAATGGATGGTCGATCCCAGGATGGGTCAATCAAAGTTTATTATCTCGAGCTCCTCCGTGCTTCGGAAGGCACTTTAAGCCGTTGGTCCCAGTTGTTACTGCGACCGCTTTGACCCCCCAACACGCATTGAGCCAGCGTGGTGGTGTTATGGCCCAAACTTTTCTGCGTACGGAATCACCCACTGTGACCACCCACCATGAAAAAATCATCATCATATTTTCAGCCAAGACACGCCTACTATTGGGCATAGGCGGAGGCCTATGCCCAATAGTAGGCGTGCCTTGGGGGAGCCCAAGGATCTCCAAACCGATCGGTCCTGCGCTGTCTGCATCCATCGGCTTCCCGCGACCCTCACCAGATCGTCGGTACACTTTGTGGAAGACCTACCAACGCTGCGTCTCCCGGTACGCGGCCGCCACACGAGGACCTTTCCGCCCTAACGGCCGTCAGTCCTTCTCGCAATGTTTCCTGGTCACTGCCATTTGAGGCTCGCAATTCTTTGGGCTATGTAGATGACCTTAGTTCTCCTGCGGATCTCATCATTTCTGATTCGATCACGCAGAGAAATTTCGAGCATAGCCCTCTCCATTGCCCTTTGGGTGACATTTCTCATGAGGCCCATTGTAAGCAACCACGTATCAGTTCCGTAAGTCATCACTGGCAACACTCACGAATTAAAGACTTTCGTCTTGAGATTGTGTAAATAGCACTATATAAGTATTTTAAAGGTTTTAATATTTATTAGCAACCTCAGAATTCCAAATTTTATTTCACAGAATTCGGTAACACCCGGTGTACGTACTCCAGACAAACTCTTTTATTATTACTACTAAGGTTATTGTTGGTAGATCTCATTATATAATATAAGTACACCTATCAGCTGCTTAGTAACAAATAAAGGTTATTTAAAAATATAGAATAATCCAAAGACTCAGTAACAAAATTCGTTTTCATTTGAAGTTAGTCTTTTGTAACTCATTTCTAAATAAAAGTTCCCCGATGAGTGTTCTGGTGAAATTGATTTTCTTCAGGTTCACTACTTTTATTATCGATTTTATTAATTCCTTCGTTGCAGAACCTAAGCTAGAGCAATTTACAGAACTGAACATACTTTTTCGTATTTCACTTGAAATCGTCAACACTCCTTTTTTATATCCTAAATATTTTTTCTAAATATCCAAGGCCAAAGCTAGGTATATGGTTAGAAGTTATCCCGTGATAAGGGTTACCATCACCATTATCGACTTGACTGTCTGTCAGTCAGTGGTTGAAAGCAATCTTGTTTCATCAGTTCATGTTTATTGAATAATTACTGTTTTGAAGTCTGTCAAAAATTAAGTCTAAACCTACTTATTGTCACAATTGGTTGAGACTAGTATAGATTAAATCCCTACGTTGTTATGTCGGATTTGTGCGTAGGGGCGTTGAGGAGGCGATATATGATAGACATATATCAGCACCGCTCTGGGTTTACTTTAATCAAACTTATTAATATCCACCACACTCTGGCAATCACGTGTTATTTCAATAATTTGATGATTTTTATGGAAAGGATTGTGTGAAACGAGGTAATTCAATGTTTATTGACACACATCCTTGATCAAGCTCAAATGATGCATTATTAATAACATAGTATATATACCTTATATAGTAGATAAATGACACTAAATAAATATACAAACATCTATGCCTATCAAACAAATATTCTCAAAAATATGCCTTTAACAGTTTCGAACCCAGGAACCTTGATTTAGTAGACAGGAGCACTGGCCGCTTGAACAGACGGCCGTCAAATCATTCTCCGCCGTAACTTCATTCTAATCTAAGTCATATCACAAATGGTAAAAATTTAAACAAAAAATAAAACCGACTCCAAAAAACTGAAAAGGATACAATAATTAAATTTTAGTAAGTAGGCACTCATCCCCTAGGAACAAATTTTTGGAGTCGGTGCTTCAATATCTATGGTTTCTGGAGACAACTTAGCACCAACTCCAAAAATATGTTGCTAGGGAATGAGTGCCTACTTAATAAAATTTAATTATTTTATCCTTTTCAGTTTTTTGGAGTCGGTTTTATTTTTTGTTTAATTTTTTTTTCACAATTTTTAGTGATAACTTTTGAAGGTCAAAGCTAAATGGGTGACCGTGAGCTTATATTGTTTTCTACTATCGTATCATTTCACTAAAAATTCATAGGAAAGCAAATATCCGCAACTTCGCATACGTAGACGACTTAATTTTTCCAGTTTTTTTTATTTAAAAACCAAACTAACCAATGGATTTCCAAAAATTTTTTATTGGAAAATGGGAACTATTCCGCATCGAACAAAAAAAAATCATCAATATCGGTTCACCCAGTCAAAAGTTCTGAGGTAACAAACATAAAAAAAACCTACAGACGAATTGATAACCTCCTCCTTTTTTTGAAGTCGGTTAAAAAGCGTAGCATCTCGTCAAGATATTTGTTCTTAAGTTAGTTGAAACGACACACATGAATAAATACAACAAGACTCACTAAAACTATTTCAAGAATTAAGATAGTAAGATTTACTGTCCTGTCAATACTAATATAATATAGGTAACGACGTATTTCTACGAACACCCGAGAGGTATTAGTATCCCTTACAGTTTCAGGAATCCTTTGTTTAAATTGGCCTCCATATAGTATGCTGGAAACGTTTTCAGTGTTTATTAAGCCTACTTTCCAGATTCACGAACTTCATTCAGTTCTCAACTGTATGTCTATAAGAATAAGGGTGCGAAATGGAATTATTGTTTACAGCCAAATAGTTTTGTCCCTCGTCGTCCCAAAATGACTGTCAGCCCCAATCTTCTGATTACTGAATGCTGATTTTGCCCAAATACGGTTGTTTGCTGAGTTCTATTGAATGTGTAATAATATAAGTAGTATCATTCCTTTGCTGTCAAATAAATCGGTTTTTATTTTGATAGGTATGCCAAACGCCAAGCAAGTAAGAAACTTGAGAAATAAAGTTTATAAGAAAGAAAGAAATATTTATATTTATTTGACTATAATCACCACTGTTCCAAAAGAAACCGCGACCGTCCACAGATAATCGACTACTGTTCATTGTAATATTAAAATAAACAAGCATTCGTGCATTACCGAAAAACCCGTAAACGGCATTCGAATTGACGTCTAGATGAAAAACAACCGCGCAACCGCGCCAGTCTGCGGTCACCGTATTCATTTTACAAAATTTATTACATTTCGATAATCTGTTATTTTCGCGCAAAACGAATTTCAATGATGGCCGGAGGAAGCAATTTTCCGTACAGACACCTCATTTTTTTACTATGTCCAGTGTAAATAAATATAACGTAAACGTGAACAGTCCTAATAAGGCGGTAGTCAAAGTCGATGCCCATTACGGAGGCATTTTTAATTTCGAAAAAAGCGTGATTTTACATGTATGGACTTTACGTTCACATAATGTCAGTCCATTTACTATGAGTCTATGACTAAGCCGCTTAGTACGCACATGCTCTCAACAACAGTCAAAAGAGAATAATTTTGGGGGCGGCTAGTGCCAGGCGTTTATAAATTTATTTCTTCTGTGTATGTAAGTAGTGATTAACACACAACGTACACACACGTAGTGAAAACATTTTGTTCTTTAATAAATTATGAGTTACTGAATACTTTCTTTTTTTTGTAAACAGTATGTACTTAAAAAATTTTTTTGGCCTTGTTAGGTAGGTACTTATTTAAAAATCGGTTTTTAGAATTTCATTTAATTTAAATTACTTTTTTAAGAGCTCGGTGGCGTAGTGATTTGAGCGCTTTGGTTTCGATCACGAAAACAAAGCAACTTTCGCCATGGTCGGTCCCTGGTTGGGTCAATCAAATTTATAATCTTGAGCTCCTCCGTGCTTCAGAAGGCACGTTAAGCCGTTGGTCCCGGTTGTTACTGCAACCGCTTTAACCGACCAATCCGCATTGAGCCAGCGTGGTGGTGTCATGGCCCAAACTCCTCATGTGTTTCTGCCATGTAGGAAGGCCTGTGCCCAGCAGTGGGACGTATATAGGCTGGTGATGAACTTTACAATTTTTAGTATTAACTTCCTGGGCAACGCACCTGCAATATCAAGTGATTTCCCTAAGACTATAAGAGCCTCGAGACGTGTTATCATCACTTACCATCAGATAGCTGTTTATTTCATATTCTTTGACATAGAAGAATCATTCATTTACGTATTTATTCTTAGTTCTTTATTCAGAGTTAGCGTTGTTTAAAACTAATGTTACTCTTTAAATTGTCCAACTGTTTTTCAGAACAAAAGTCCCACGCACATGCAAATGTAAGCTAGTTGTCAATACTAGAAGCTGGGACCACTCAGTTTCCTGTGGCGAGTTAACATAAAACCAAGGAAATATAACTCAAGTAATACGCCCATGTCCGACCCTTCGTGTAAACTATTCGTCATCGCGATAAGATAATATTCCACTGAAATCATGAATTATTCCAATCTGACGTACGCGAGGAAGTGCAGAAATAAATTCTTTGTTCTAGAAGTGATGTATCACGTGATAATAATTCACTGCTACTTTTAGTCACAGATTGAATACTATGTATTTAATAGTAAACAAAATATCTATCTATTATATTTACATCAGCTGGTGATTTACCGTTTAAACTAAAATAAATAAATAATAGTAGCTTTTGAAATGGAACAATGTGTGGTCAAGTAGATTCAAGAATATTGTGGCTTTTTATCAAGTTATTTTTTTATTAGAGGTAACAACAACATTTTCCACAGTGTGAGATAAACACTAGAATCCATTTAAAAGTCAGTTAGAGTGATTCACAGTTCACCAAAAAAAAATATGGTATTTACCGCACAACAAATAGAAAAATTATATATATAAATACGATTGTTTTAATTACATATATTGTTTTATTTATTATATACAACTAGATAACAAGCAATCTGACAGCAAACTTGGTAGTAAGTGGCTAATCTGACCCATAATATACTTATCAGATACCTTAAACATATAATTGTGTCAGAAGCTTTAAAATTATGTGTAGCAACGAATACAAAAATTAATTATATCTTGAGCTGTCATTGATTAAACTAAATTTACATTTTTTAACTGGATATTAATAAAATCTTATTACAAAATATGCAACCAAGTGAAACAACTTTCGCTAAGGGGAATTTTTGAGAGATGTTTCAAAATTCATTTGAATTACAATACAAATGTTATGTTAAGTACCTACGTACAAATGAATAGAGCAGTGTTAAGTTTTCATTTAAAAATATTAAAACGTTACCAAAAAATTAATATAACAATTATAATAATAAAGTGGCTCTTAATTTAATTAATATAATGTGATGGTGGCTTGTATCCGAACTAAAATCAAGATGTCCGTGTATTGTATCGATCCCCGCAAGACCATTAGAAATTGCAATACTGACATGAGACTATTCTAGATATAATCTAACGAGCTTAGAGCCTATTCAGACGTTCTGCATCATGCCAGCAAGTTGCCTATGAAATTGCAGTTTGAATGCGGTTTTAGCGAATGTTGAGGTATTTCTATACAAAGAACGACAAATGACTCAATACTAGCTGACGAAGAATAGTCCTTATGCGAAGACAGCGAATGCAACGTACTGTTCTAGTCGCCTTCACCTTGCCGGTCTAAAAGGTGCCTTTCCACGCCTCTATTGAAGGAGGAAGGTGCTGGCGAAAAATTCCAAGCTTAGTGTAGCATCGATGTTACATGATATTGTGCACTTCTAATGCAGTTCATCATCGTGTATGTGCACGCTGTTGACATTATCGAAACTGCACTCCGTCAGCAAGCGGAATCTACTCTCGCTTGCCGGATTTGATGCAATATGCGAACTTCATATAATAAAACAACATCTAAACTGCTGTATTGCAACTCAAATGCAGATTGTCTGAATTGGATCTAGAGTTTACCACAAAACATGACTTTAAAATCATTACCATCTTTAAAAACAATTAATTTGATTACAAATTATTAGATGTTCACACGGTTCACGCATTTTCGATGCTCAAAAATGGCCGCAATCTTTGTAGTAACTTTTCGCAACGGTAAATATGTGTAAATAGAAAAACACAAAAAATATCAGACAGAGTATATCAGTGACAGAATAGCGCGATAAATCAACAATAAAATACTCGACTGGCTGCCGTAGGTATCTCGCGCCAGCAGTTAATCTATGGTAGTAAGCGGATCACGTCAGCTTATTTGTGTTTGTTATGAGATCGCAGCCCCTTGGCGCCTCGTGGTGCAGTTGTCTTGCAATTGGCCTTTCTATTGTGCAAATAAAACTTGTCCATAATAATACTTGCCTGGAGAACTATAGGGAAAATGTTAGAATTCCTTTGCACAAATATTGTTATTTATAAATATGTTTTTAGTACTTTTCGTTTGGATTGGCACAAGAATTATAATACATAATTGACGTTAAGTATATTTTATTGCTATTAAAATGTATACCTAACGCTTGCAAGCGATGTAGACGTCACGAACTGCCTTAAGCCTCTTCGATTCCGTCGAAACATTGCGTCAATTAGCACCTTCGCGAATATTAATGCAGAGTGCTCTGAAAAGCTTATTGACCTCATCCCAACTTCTTCTTTCCTACTCAGGAGCACGCGTGCCTTCCACCTCGTTCCATTAACGTACTTCCATAACTTTGATTTTTTCACCAACACAAGTGTTCCCTCCTTCCCATAACATTATGGGTGGAGGAGGCGGCAGCAATGTACTGCACTAGTTGTCTTTGCATATAGACTTCTTAGCTTCTTACCGATCCTCATCAAATCATGATATAAAAAAAACTATACAGGCTTAATTTACTCGACACAATATTATTAAAACAAGACAACTATACAGTTCCTATTAAAAAAACTTCAATTTGTATAAAAAACAGACTCTATTATTTTTTGAAAAATGTAATTCAACTAGCAACATTATCTGTATACTTGTGTGCGTGTTACCACGTTAATCTACGCCTATATGAATCCTACATGGTACAAATGAATCGATAAAATGTTGCAAGATTAGTAAACTACCATTAGTACCCCATACAATGTAATTGTCCCATTAAAATACCTAGATAACTCTATTCAACAACTACGTAATGTTTCACCTATTATTATATTAATTATAATAGGTGAAACATTACGTGGTTGTAAATGAAATTATGATTAAATTTATTCAAGCGATCCAAGCATAAAACTCTTAAAAGATAATACCGCTCTGAAATGAACAATATAGTGGCAATATTTATGATGGTCCCCCGTGTAATGAATGACAAAGCAAACACTGCGTTGAATAGTTACCATTTCATAACACTAAGCCAGTTCATTTGACCAACAGCTTCATGATTTAGATATCTATTTGTTTAATGTTACGATGAATGCTAAGCATTTGAATAAGGTTTTACTATTATGATAATGAATTTAAAATTACCTATTACTATTTATGCGCTTGTATACTATAATTTAAAACTTTTTCTTCTAGAATAGTTGTATTCATCGTGACGTTATTTTTTATTTTCCTCATTGAATCGTTTTCTACGTTGGTTTTTAAAATATAAAATACTAGTGGCTGCTCGCGGGGATGTCTTTTATCGCGTCATGAAGTACCCTTTAACCTTTCTTAGGGTGTGATCTATCTCCATGCCAAATTTCACCTAAATCGGTTCAGTGATTTAAGAGCAAAACTTAATTTTGCATTTATAATATTTGTATGGATTTTGTCCTGTCATTTTATTAGTGCATTTCCGCCATCTTCGAATAAATTCTTCTTATCGGGGAACCATAACGACATTAGCAGTGGACAGTGACAAAAGCTTTTGAGATTTTATGGACTTTCCTCTTCCTATAAACGATAACACCAGTAAAGCTTCTATCAATATTCTATCTACCATCAAAAATGCTTCACAAAACTCATTCGCCAATAAACCCATTTTATTAGCGCTTTGTATCAGGAAATCTATTGAGCTCTAAGACCAACATTCAGGTCACACATGTGCTTCTAAATTTATTCAGTGTGTCTTAGGCTAACATTTAGACTGGTTTGCTTTGAACTGAGCTAGATTCAGTCTAGTCTCTGGGCGCTTAGAGATAACAGAACTACCTACGGTCATGTGTGACTAGAATTTAAACTTGGGTGCAATGTGGGATGTATTTTCTTTAGGAGAAATTTATTTTAAAGTCGATGTTTACACGCGATTCTGATCGCTGTAACTAAGCACATAGAGTAGTTATTGGGTGCTTCTTTTGACTGATGGTGGTCTACCGTGACTGTATTTTCGTATTACTAGCTATTACAGGAGAATTTCGAATTTCCGTAGCCTCTCGTAGCCTTACCTTATATGTTAGGATTATATAAACTCTTAGCAAAGCATTTAATAACATCACAATTGGGATGTTGCCTTAGTTTAAATATGGCGCTATTTTTCAGAATTTTAGAAAATATACGCTTCTGTTATTTAAAAAAAACATCTCAAACTTAAAAGTTGTTGTCGTCAGCTTGTTTGTCATCTAGTTGTATAAAAAAAAATACAACTAGATGACAAACAAGCTGACGGCCCAAGTGATGGTAAGCGGTTACCGCCGCCTATAGACCTGCAATATATATACCTGCAATAACAAGGAAAAATCACTTGATATTATAATAATAATAATAATAATAATCTTTATTTTTTAATTAGGTTACATAATTAGGATTGTGGCTGAAGCCTCCTTTTAAGCATGGTATTGCTTGTATCAGGAAGCACCGCTCTCCCTGAGATTTTAAAGGCGATCGTCCTAGAAGAAAGATCGTGGAAAGCTTTCCATAGCTTCTGCGCGAAAGTTATGAGAACAAAAGAAGAAGAAGAGCGGTCCCGCGAAGTAGATCCCGCAGCAGACCCTTTACGGAGACGTAGAATTGGTGGGCGACGCAGAGCATTTGCCGACGCGCTGGCCCCGTGAGTAGGTCCCGAGTAGGGGTGGGGAAACCCTCTACTGCGGATTATGGCCCAAAGAAGTGGTAGCGGCGTTACTGGGTGTTCCGTGTAACGCCGCGGAGTAATCACCATACACACGGCTATGTGCCAGAGCTGAGCCTACACGGGCGAATCGCGTATAGGCCTGGTATAAGGGCAACTGTTAACCTTAACCTGTACTGCGATGAAGAAGGAACACGGCGGTCGTTTTAGTGGGTAGTCTCGGTCTTTATCATCTTCGACCGAGGAGCCCCACATAACCCTGTATTGTTCTTTTGCCCACAATGCAGGGTAGGCGCAAACGCCTTTTTTCCCCCTTAAAAAAAAAGGAAGCACCGCTCTTCTATAACTCAACATACATAAGTAGATACCTACAATGCTCACATCATATTGCAGGTGCGTTGTCATCCTGGGGCAAAAGATGTAATGCCGTCCATGCCCAGTAATTACACTGGCTACCTTTCCCTTCAATCCGAAACACAGCGAACTGTTTCACGGCTGAAATAAGAAAGGCGGTACCTACCCAGACGACCCTACATACGGGCCTACCACCTATTGTTACTTATTGTTAAAGTCGTACTGTTTAAAAAAATCATATAAATTGTGATTTTTTAATCCAAATTTACTATTTCTTTTTCAAAATGTCTCTTTAAGTTATAAACTTCTCATTTATAAAATAAATAAAGTTGGAGGCTAAGCTTGATAATTTACAACTATCTCTTTTTCAACAGTATATCAGTATCTTAAGCACAAAAGCCTTATTTTTCATTAAGTTAATTAGTCTGACACGTTTCAACAGCAAAAACTTAAATGAAATAAAATTGAGCCGGAGCAAAATTCATGTAGTCAACAAATAATTCTCATTTCTTTTCAAGATGAAATTGAGACAGCTTATTACGATTCTTGTTTAGTCTGAGTGTCATTTTCACGCGAACAAAGCTTTGTAAAGTGATAAAATCATCCAGGCTAATAAAAATACCAATTAGTTATTTATGAGTTGCGCTTTACCTCGCCAAAATTAAGATCTATTGTTTTTTTATTCCTTCAACCCTTCTCTCTCACTAGCCCGCCAGCGTCTCCTGGACAATAGAATGTCTTTTGTATCCAGTACCCCTGCACGAACATTTTTAAAATTCGAATTGTAATAGTATCGTTCATATACCTACGCCTAAAATTTCAAGCAAAAGCCAGAATTTTTTTTAACCTAAAATTTCAAACAAAAGACAAAAGCTAACGAAACGACACAATACGATGGCGATTCGAAATTTAAAAGTGTTCGTGCTAGGGGTACAGTTTGCGATTACTTCATGAATTATATACCTCTTTACAAATATTGATATTAATCCTGTCTAACTACAAGTGGTCAGATCTATGTAGGGGTAGATAGATGTTTCTGTGTGATCATTTCTTCATTGAAAATTTATGAGATTTATGATTTTATTTAAATGTTCTGCAATTTTCATATCACGCCAAAGTTATTTACAAAAACAATATAAACACTACAAACCACTGTATTTGAAGTTCCCTTATTTTAAAATCAGTATACAACTCCTCAGTTTAACAAGTTTCATTTTAGTTAAAACGAATTGTTTTCTAAGCTGCACCTGTGCTCCAGTATGAACACTATGTACATTGATAAATGGGTTCGAGTATAAGCCCTATTTATAAAACATTTCTCATGGCAAATGAAGTTTACACTCCAGATATCTACGATGGATGGGAGGTCCGAGCTAAGTCGGGCTTTATTTGCGAAAAGGTCAATAATATTATAGACCAGCTTATCGTAGAGCAGGCCCTTTGTCAGCTTAGAGCTTAAAGAGGCCTTCTTAAGTATACTGAGAACGCTTACCAGATGCAAATTGGTTGTTCACGAAGGCTTTTGTCACAATTGAGACGGATATCTGGTTGTAAAAAGGCTTAGTAGTTTCGTTGTTTGAAAATTTAATTTGAATTATCTAGACATTTGACGACAGGCTGGTCTAGGGTCGATTGCCCCGCCCGCTTAACCAGATCCTGGGTTTGAATTCCAGTAGAGACCCAATGTTTGTATAATAAGTACTGGGTAGTTTTTATTTACTTACCTACATTTATAGTGTATAAGAAAGCATAATTAATTTTATATTTCCAACTGAAACAGACCAACTATTTTCCTTTCTCAACGATACATCTTTTTGTTTAGTCCGATCTGATTTTAAAAGTGGCAGGTGACTATTTGCTGTGATGTTTTCTTGATTGTACAAACGGTCGTACATCAAGCGTAACATGTCAGTTGGAAACTGACTCTTGTGACGACGAATTATGGTACAGTTGACCGCAGAAGTAGCTGAACACTACCATGTCACACCGATCTTGTGCACGTTCTTTATAGTATAGACCACGACTCTAGCGTACTATATTGACGCTAGAGTCGTGGTCGACTGTACCCACAAAATCTGCAGACATGTGTACAGTCACGTGTAACATGATGTAGAGTACTTATATAGTTTTATCAGCCAGTGATTCTTGATTGCAAAGATAATAATAAGGCACACGAAATATTACATCATAATGAACGTATTATAGAGGAAAATTATTATACTGTACCTTCATGGCAAGTAGAATTATCAAAAATTTCTCACCTAACACATTTTTTTAAACACAATTACAGCAGTAGAGTTTGTAGAATATTTAATACTAACCACATGACGTTTTGGACAATAGTTATTTGTTGAACAAGTTATCAAAGTTATTTTTTGCTGCGGGTGCTGACTTTGAATCACGAACTAACGTAGTAGTCCAGACTACTGAGCACTGTGAGTGATTCAAAGATACACAAGCAATAAAAAAACTTGCTCTCGAGTGAAACATACAACTTTTCACCTCTCCCAATGAGAATAATATTAGGTTACAAAAAGTAAAATCAGTTATTACATAAAGGTGGGTAATTAAGCATATATAAACTTCAATAAAAACTACCTTTAAATTATTTAATATATTGAAATTTAAAAGTGAAGTAGCTGCAATTTTGCATTTTTTCATGATTTACGCCTCAAAATTGCATTTATAGTGTTTTTATGTCTATGTCTAATAAAAACAGGCGAATCACTAAGAAGTTTCTAACACACTTTAGATTTTTCAGAGCTGCGCTGGCTTACAGGACTTCTAGCCAGGCCAGAAAAAAAACAAAAAGAAAAATTACCTAGCCGTCAGGCCGGGTTGCCTAGGGGTGGGTTAGTGAAATAGCTTCAGCAGAGCCTAGGCTACTCCAGGCAAAGGCCAGTAAAGTTATCGGGGAGTTAAAGTGCGAATTCCTATAGTGTTATTAGCACTGGGCGACCCACACACACACACTTCGCCTACCCAGCGACGGGTGGGTCTGTAATCAGATTTCTCCTCGAAAAATAGGAAGACCTCCTTCTCTACTTGTACAAATCTTACAGTAGCTGTGAATATTACGTACTTTATTGAAAGTAAAGATAGTAAAAGAAAGTCTGTTTATAGGCACTTGCTTGTTATCAATGAAACTGGGCGATAGAGTTATCTTCTACAGCATAAATGGATAAACTTCATTTTTAAAATAACTATAGGTTCCAAAATTGTGTGTGACAAATGGAATAAACTAAGTTACTTATGTCTTATAATAAATATAATCTATGAAACGGTGATCGGGTAGATATTTGAAGAATAACGGAATGAACGGAGATAGCTACCTACTTACTGCCGAAGTATTTATTTTATCTATTTATTCATAATTGCACAAAAACGGTAGGTAAGTAGCGGACTTAATGCTATACATCATACTCTCCCAGCCGACCAGTAAGAAAATGAAGGTAAACAATGACAGTACAATGTTATAAAAAAAAATTTAAATACCTATATAGGTATACGTAGGTACTCATATTTTTTTATGTTTCAATGTATTGTGTAAATAATATTTATTAAGCACATGATGTACCAAGGGTACCTAAATCTTTAGTAGGAATTCATTATTAGTACCATCGATAGGTACGTAAAATCAATGTGCATAAAATGTTGTGTGAAGTGAATGTGTTTCTTCTTTCTTTCTTTCTTTCAACGAAGTTTTCTGCGAAGGTGACATAAAAATACTCATGGTCACTTCAAGGTAAAATGGAATGTCCACATCTATAACAAAGGTTGGGATGCCATCAACTGACGATTTTATAGTCAAATGCAAGCGACTCGAGGTATAAAACATATATGTTATTGTCTGCACGCGCCAGTGAAAATAGCTTCTGGGAAAAGCTATCACAATTCCTTGAGGGCAAAGATGAACAAGTTTCTTTAAATAATGGAAGATTATCTAGTTGTAAGTTACCTATCTAGAATTATTTTCTCTTTGTTGTCTTATTTTTCGATATAATTATGGATTGGTAAGAAAGAAAGTAGCCCCACCCAATTATGTTTGGTACTTAAACGTATATTTTCCAAATTTACATTTTTCTTATTTTCCTAGAAAAGGGACACAATAATTTAAAAAAAAAAATTTTTTTTCATTAATAAAACTGTTTATTTTTCAAAAAATCTCGCCTTAAGTTCTTTCTTTTTGATTTTTTTTAACAATGCTGAGATTAAAGTAACATATTAGTAAAAAAATTATCCGCTACTTGTTCGCTTCAGTCAAATCAGAGAAAGTCATGTTAATATTTTAGCAAATTTATTGTCAACTCCCTGTGCATGTGCAGTGCTTAAAATATATTTAAAAAATATCCAAGTCATAAAATCATTTTCATTTTAAGTTCATAGCCAAACATACACAATACCTACATCTGGGGATGCGAAATAAGATTCTAGCCAATTTTTCATTTTGAGATGAGAATTCCTTTAGCACCCTAGCGTTTGTTGTTACGCCAAATTACAAAGCTGTTTTGAACATTTTCTCCGTGTATTTGAAATTTCTATCACGTACCATAGTTTCGCTGTAGCTGCAACACATTTGGTGTTGGAATGCACAAAGTTTTTCTGTGAAGATTATTTTTTTAAAATAATTTAAAGAATAATTTTACTGGGGAACCCCTCTTGCTGATCTGGGTACCTACCCAGATGTAGAGTCACGGGCAATAATCATTTGGATGTTTGACCTCAAAAGAAATTAAAGGCGGTGATACAGCCGCGAGCAATATAGGTAGGTTCCCACTTTTGGCATTTTATCATGCTTATTATTTTTCCAATAAGAGTCACAAAGAAGACGAGTCCCCCCAATCCACATATAACACTACTTCTTCTTCTTCTTCTTTCGTACGGGCGGTTTCCGCATATCGACGACTGTTGCGCCTGTTTGCTTCGGAGGGTGTAGGCTGGTTCACTCCAGCCATCCCAGCTTCCCCAGGAGGGCACCCAGCGCCTTAATGTCACCAAACACCTCCTGGAGGCTAACCGGAGATCCCAGGTAGGTAGCACATAATATAACGCTTTCTCAAATCGTTGTGTAGCCACTTACCAGGTGGGCCGTCAGCTTGTTTGTCATCTTGTTCTGCAAAAAAGAACTCTGGCGATTTTACTCACCTCAGGAACCAACACTACAACGTTTTTCTTTAAATAAAAAGCACGGAAAATTACTCGACACCACCTGTGAAGATAAGAAGAGCCTATGTGCACTTTGCTCTAGCCACCTCCACCTTGCCAGCCTAAAACATGCCTTTACACGCCTCTTTTGAAAGAACCTTTGTTATAGGGAACACATGTCATGTGCCGGAAAAGAATTCCATGTTTTAGAAGTACGACGAATGTGTTATATCGCTGTGATCTTCTGTGAGGTGAAGGTGCTACTCCAGTGTCTCAAAATTTAAGTAGTAAGACCAACAGTCAAAAAAAAAATATTTCTTTAAATGAGTCCCTGAGTGAATCACTTGAGTTTGTTAATAGCACGCACAGCCCTTTTTTGTAAAATAAATATCTTCAATGTCGGCTGCTATGCCCCTCAATAACAAGCTATATGACATGGAAGTAATCCAAGTAAACAAGTCTTTAAATTTAACAATAAATTATTATTTTCAAACAAGGATAGACCTTTTGAAACAGCATTATTTACATCCTCAAAGTCATTTTTAGTTCGATCTATTTTAAAAATTAATGAGGTGTCCTCTGCAAACAATACTGTCTCACACTATTTTTTTAGAAAGTAAGGGTGGTCGTTGATATAAATTAAGAAAAGCAATGGCCCTTATATCGATCCCTGAGGTATGCCCATAAACACAGGCGCACCAGAAGACTCAGATTTATTTATAACAACTTTTTGAATTATATTGATCAAGTAGAATTCAATAAGCTTTAATGAGTTTTTTATAGCATTATGGTATATTTACCATAATGCTTTAATTTACCCAATAATGTTTGATGATCAACACAGTCGCACGCCTTGGACAAGGCACAGAAAATACCTAGAGCATCATGCCGATTTTCCCAAGCATGAAATATGTGTTTCATAAGCGCAATTCCCGCATCTGTAGTATTTAGTCTGTAGTCTGGTCTGGGCTGTCTATTGTAGGGTGATAAATTTCTCATAAATTCAGAAAGTAATTAATTAAGATTTTTTTTTTTTCAAAAATTTTGCTAAGAGTCGGTAAAACAAAGATGGTACGGAAACTAGTGAGGTCACTGCCATCTCCCGCCTTAAACAAGGGTATTATTTTATTTCATTTAATTTTATTGGGAAATACACTATCATCAATACAGACAGACACATTTTTTGTTACGGTCATACAAATGTGATTTTTGACGATTCAAAAGTACTTCTTCGAAGATATTTTCATTTCATTTCAATTGCTTTTGGAAGAGTTCAGCTCCTTGATTATATGTGACTGTTCTGAATGCAGAGGTTTTTTCTACGTACGTGAAATAAAATATCTTTAATCAATTAGACCCCAAGAAGCACTGTCGAATCGTCGAAAATCTCATGATATGTCTATCATAAAAAAAATAGTGTTAACTAACGTCATTCTGTCAGTCATCTCTGAATTTAGACCAATTCCAAAATTTGAACTACCGAGAACATTAATTACGCCTCTCTGAAAATTAACATAATTTTCGCCGTTTAATCCTAAAAGTTTCATTTGTCCCCTTTGCTTTTTAAATATAAGCAAGCCCTCATCGCTTACCACATCAGCATTACGTTTATTTATACCTAAGTCGAGTAATGGATTGCCCGCAGATATGCAAATCGTACAATTTCGCTGTTATTAAAATGTTATGTGAAAGTAAGAACATTATACCCTAACGTTGAGTAAATAGGGCTGTGTCATTCTAAAAGTGATACTAATGATTTTAGGCATGCTACATGACCCGACCTTGTGTTTGAAGTCGATTAAAAAAATATAATTTTCTGTATTAACAAAATTTTTAGTTATTGATTTAGATTAGTTGTTTGAAGTCAAAATGAGTGTAACTGGCAGTATAACCCAAGATAACATCTTTAGCCTTCATGACTCTATTTTTGTATGATTAAATATCAAGTACAAACGACCGCACATGAAGCGTAATACGTCACTTAAATAATGGCCCTTATTCGAATGTATCAAGGTGCCCACAAATATCAAAAGTTTTAACTTGATCTGTGTACGTAAACTAGTTATCATATTAATTTTAATTACTTAGCTTCGTTGATTTTATTTTCTTCACACTTAAGTTATAACAAAAGCTCGTCTAAACTAAATTCTCCGTCAAAACAAAAGCGGTTAAAGTAAACTTTATCCAATTAATATTTAGCATCGGCGTCGTTAAAATTAATTCCCTAAAAATTGAATTTCAAAGTTTCGATTTGTTTTGATTATTTTCTATAATTAGAAAAATATTTTTTTACTTCTTTAAGGTACTTTAAAATGAATGTCTTAAATTATACACATAATTTAAAAAAATCAGTCAAGCCAATTTTAATTTAATACAAAAAAAACATAATATGGTAATTCCATTTTGCACAAAATACTTCATCCACAACGGCAGTTCCATACTTAAACCTGATATTCAACAACAGAAAAACTTAGTAGGTAAATGACTAATACGGCCCTGAAGTTCTAAAATGTAAATGTTTGAGCATTTGTATCTTATTTTTACAACGTCAAATTGACTTACTAAGTAAAGTGACTCATAGCGGTGTGTAACACTTCGCCAACGAATTATTCGTCGATGAACGTTTCGGCGACAAATCCAAAAGTCCACTCTACAAATACACCTTGAAATAATTCAATGAAAATAATGACATTACTCTAGGACGAGCTCGGTGGCGTAGTGAGGAGCTCGGTGGCGTAGTGAGGAGCTCGGTGGCGTAGTGAGGAGCTCGGTGGCGTAGAGAGGAGCTCGGTGGCGTAGAGAGGAGCTCGGTGGCGTAGTGGTTTGAGCGCTATGGTTTCGTTTACGAAAACAAAGCATCATGGCGACCATGGCGAACATGGTCGGTCCCAGGACGGGTCAACCAAAAATTTCGCGGTAATCGCGTCTGGCCGGACATAAAGAGACGCGGGTTCGATTCCCGCCTGGAGCATATATTTTGTCATCGTTTTCTTTTCTTTATTGTAATTGACACAATAAAATAGCCGTTTAAACGCACCAAAAACATTAAAATGTGTGGCTAGTAATGCCACTAGTATTTTCACGGTTATTTTTTATGACCAACCAATATTTTCACTAATACCTACGAGTAAGTATATTTTGTAGAATTTACATTTATTTGAAGCAAAAAATTCACCGACGAAAAATTTGACAACAATTCGTTGCACATCAACAGTGCGATTCACTATCAGAAATATTCGATATAGGCTCGACGACGAGCCGCCATTCATTTTGACGTTTGAGCACAGCGCTGCACGTAAGTGTATTCACTAATCTCTACGTCAGAGAATGTCTCTATTTTAGAGATACGACATGAAGGTCTGATCATGTTGAAACAATATTTTTCTATTAAGTCTTTCTTGTGTGCAAAATGTACCATAATGACTTCTTTCAATATTTGATTGACTTTTACAAAAATATATATAAATAAACAACCTTTTTAGAGCGGGGGAAAATTACTAAACTGCCTCTAGTTTATTATAATCTAACATGAAAAGAATGGATGACAGAATACTGATGACATCGTTAAACGTTTCATATATGAAAATTTTGAAGTAGGTACATCGAAAAAAATATCTCCATTACATTTATAATAATGTTAAAATCAAAAATTAAGAATAAATATCTCCAAGTTTGTATTGCTTAACAGTTTTGTAATTTGATGTTTCTATAAATCAATATATCCTTTCTCCTTGTAATATTTTAGTTAAATGTCAATTAATTTCACTACAATAGCGTTAGAATGAAATAACATTTAGTTTTAGAGAACCTAACTACGGAGAAATGTTTTATTGAAGTAACCCTCCATTCGATTTCAATTAGCTGATCCCCAGCTTTTGGTTAGCGCAACATACTTTAAAACCAAATCCTTTATCAAAACAATCTCTCTAAAGAGAACCTCGACCAATTAGCGGTTGACAACCCTGCCGGTAACGCGTAAACAGAAGTCGGTAACGAACCGTAGCGGCCCCTGCACAAATTTGCAATTTCGATTGGGACTGGTTGGTGTTTGTACCTGCATTGTGTTCCCCTACGAAGCCGTTTTAAAAATGCACCCATAGCGGGTGTATGTTAGTCCTAGATTGCTCATTATATATTTTTTACATATCAAGCCTCCTTGTCTAAGTTAGCTTATCAAATATTTAAACGCTTTGGGTGTACAAATGTTTGCTTCAAATATTCTTTTTTTTTTAAATTTTAACCCCTCTCCATGTTGTTAAGTATAAATTTATTTTAAAATATTCAGTACTATACCCAAAATATAACGCACAGACAACAACACATCAAGTGTAACAGTTGCACTATGAAAGCAGCCTTTATTACGAAATCAGTAATGGTGGTCTCAAGGTCAAACTGTTACGCTTGATGTGCTGTCGAGTGTACCTACTTTAAGCAGTGGAAAACATAGATGGACTTTTCTGAGTTTTTTTTTGTAAGACCTAAAATTAATCTCACATTAGATACACTAAATTAGGGATGCATAAGTGCCTGGGGTTCGTAGCTACAGGGTTCATTCCCACGTATTATTCTGCTGCAACCTTAGAGAACCACCAGCCTTTATACGTGCCACTGCTGGGCACTGGCCTTCCTACATGGGAGAAACACATGAGGAGCTGGGGCCATAACACGACCACGCTGCCCCAATGCCCAATTGGTGGGATAAAGCGGTTACAGTAACAACCGGGACCAACAGCTTAATGTGCCTGCCAAAGCACCGAGGAGCACGAGTTTATAAATTTTGATTGACCCAACCTGGGAACGACCATGGCGAAAGTTGCTTTGTTTTCGTAATCAAAACCAGAGCCCTTAAAACACTACGCCACCTAGCTTCTCCGAGCTTCGAAGTATATGTATATATATATATCCCATATCTTTATTCTTAAGTAGGTAATTTAAATAAAAGCTACGCTATGTATACCGTAAATTAAAAATGCTAAGGGTGATTTTCAGCGCATGCTAGTTATTGACTTAAGAGTGCGCCTAAAGCTAGAAAGAAATCAAATTTCACCCGCACCCCCCGCATCGCGAGGCACGATTGCAGTGTGTTGTCAATCAAGCTCGTCTAGTCACCTGCCGACGTCATAACATAGTATACGCAAAATATTCACATGAAAGCATCAGTAGCTTCTGAGGAGTAAATGTTTCTAATCTATAATATTAATTCTATTGGGTCAATGCAATATTGAAGTTTAGAAGATCTAAGTGTTGTTTGACATTCTCAAATGAAATATAATGTATCCTTGTACTATTTATGCATACATATCAACTATCCACTGAATAAATATTTTTTGTAAATGGTGCAACATACTAAAGTCATCTCTAATTTCAAATCAATACGGGTAATTTATTTCTGGTTGCTCTTGAATTAGATGTAGTTGGCACATTTAGAGAAGTAAAGATATGTCACCCATCTAGAAAAAGTTATAGATAAGCTAAAAAATTTGATGAACTATCCAAAACAGAGGTATTTTTAATGGTACTATTTAGTTTTGAAAATAAAATCATATTTCGTTCAAAATTTAGGTCACCATCAACTGTACTAAAAATTGCTGCTACATCAGTTTGAACTGAATCATTGTAACATTAATAGCTATGCAGATGACAGTACAGTGCATGGTAAATAGATATTACGGTCGCCCAGGGGCAGGGCGCATTGAAACCGAGAAAGAGAGAATGAATATTGCCGTCGAGCTTAACAGGCAGGGTTGTTGTGTTAGTTAAACCTTTTTATATCCAAATGGGGGTCGAATAATCTTGTTGAGTTTAATGCTAAAAACCACAAGTGTGCGCGTTTACAACTAAAATGTCGCCTTTCATTCCCCTGCCTTCTCTTCAGAGTATTACTCATGGAGCATATCTCAATGAGTAATACTCTAAAGAGAAGGCAGTAATACTCTGCAATCCAAATCAAAGAAACTACACAACAAGGTGCATTGATTTTTCATGGCTGACCAAGTATGCCTACTTTATAACGAAGAACCGATCATGCGTGGAATATAACTCGCACCTGTGGGATTGCACTCTACTAAGTATATGCACTGGAAAGATTGAAGTGTTCGTGCTGTACATATAATTAGTGATGTAGAGGCCACAAGCACAATTGAGGCACAATTGAGGCACTTTTAGGCCTTATCTCAGCTTACTTTTTCCTACACAATTGCACGCGTGCCAGTTTTCGGAGTCATCAATTCACTGTTTCCACTCCAACATACCTCATACAGACATTTAGTGACTCGTTTCTTTGTCGTTCTTCCAAAACTTGGAATTCTTAGTGGCTGTCTACGACTAAATACCCATCTAATCGCTTTACATGAGGTAGTGTTGAATCATTTGTCACGTTTATTTTAAAAAAACTATCAATAAGCTTGGCACATACATATAACGAGATGCTCACTAATATTGGTCAGAGAGACATTGAAATTTACACCGAAGAGTGAAACAGATGTTTTAATAAAGTTTCTTACAACCTGTCGAGAAGGTAATAATTGTCGCTACTGCGCGCTTAAAGTGTTTTCAGTCATAGTTTTGTAATTATTTTAATGAGAAATACTTATCAAATTATATAGGTTGGATTTTTGAGACTGGTCAGTAAGGACAGGTACTTAGCCGTTATAGTTACAAGAGAACGTTTCTAGGAGATCATCCATAACTTTTTAAGATATTCTGAACAGCATCAAAGGTTTTTGAGAAAATGTACAGACAGCGAAAAACCATATAAGGTATGTGTACTAGAATTTTCAGAAATCGCCAAAACTTTTTTCATACATTTTGTACTGAAAACGGCTAAATCAACGGAATATTTCTTCGACAACTTTCAACACAGCTGGTGAACCGGAACCACTCTTAGTCCATATCCTTTCTATAAAATAGTGCAGCCAATGTTGTGTTATTTCATACGAATGTCATAAAATTATTGAATGAATAAGATGTTTTTGAAAGTGGCAAACTATTTCTATGAACAAATATATTCCGTGTATTAATTTACTGTTGTATTGGCGGCACCAACACTCATTTTTATACGTTTTATATTATTATGAAATGTATTTCCAATTTTCCGTATTAAAATAACATAGAAGAAATGCAACACTTATTAAAACTTACATTTAAAAAAAGCAACAACACACAAGTAACGTCATATTTTTCAGATGACTTTGTAGCTGCAATGCATAAATCATATGCACGCGCGCATCCGTTGCTCGCGCGGCGTGCGTACATCTTCCTTGTCGTCCGCCAATGCACTAAGCGGGCTGGTTCCATCCGGGATTTCTTCTCTTCCTCCCTAGGGAGGTCGGGGAAACTGGTCGGGGCTATGGCCCCCTTCAGTGGTAGCAGTCGCCGTCCGGTGAGTCGGACGGGTCCTGGGGGGTGGTTCTTGCCGATGGTGGTGTTATACTTCGGACCGCTAGCGAGGTCAAGCCCGCCGGGTGAAACCCTTTGATGGGAGCCCAGCGAGCGACACTCCGAGCCAGCGGTCTGGTGTCTTCGGGGTCAGTCCTGTGGGGTCATCCGGGACATCCGCGAGGCTTGCGCCTACGAGCGGACGTCCGGATGTGGTCACGTCCGGTGAGGTCTCGATTTTTCCACAGCGCTCAAAGCTAATCTTTGGAATAGAGATCGGCGAGAGCCCTGAGGATAATCGGGACCGGGTTCTCGCCCTTCTGGAGGGCCTGCAGGACGGTCTCGAGCACTTGGATGCACTCGCCGATCGCTTGCTGCCGCTCCGGGTTGGTCGACCTCTCCTGCTTCGCCTTCGTCCCCCTGGTGGGGGCAGCGACCACAGGAAAGGGGTTTGCGGGTGGTTGAGGATGCGCGAGTGTTACTGCAGTGGGCGCCGAGGTAGTATGGGCGGTTGTCGCTCCCCTACGTCGTCGATGTCGTTTGCCCTTTGGGGCGGGTTTCCCGTCGTTCGCCGCGGCCATTAGGCTGCTTGGGGCATCTCGGTCTGGGTTCTTTTCCTGTCGAGGCAGGAGGGGAGAACAGATGCGCGCTGCGGTTCCGGCTTTCCTGTTTCTGGCCTCCTTGATGTAGACCGGGCAGGCGGCGTTGTTCGCCGTGTGGGCTCCCTGGCAGTTGGCACAGGTGGGTGGTTCTTCGAGGGGTCGGGGGCAGTCCCTGGCAGCGTGTTCTTCGCCACATCGAACACAAGCCTGTGTTCGGTGGCAGTTGAGAGAGGAGTGCCGGAACGACTGGCACCGATGACATTGGGCCGGTCCCTTTCGTCCTCTCCAGGCCTCAATGTGCACCCCCGTCATTCCCAGGAGTTCACCAATCTCGTAGATGGCCGGGATGCTCTCTGCGGTCCTCCTTATTTGTGCATAGAATATGCAGCCAGGTCTGCCGCTCCTCGCACGGACCTGGCGCACATATTCGGGGTCAAATCCGTGTTCCCGGAGGTCGTCTTCTATCGCTGCCGGTGCGGTGTTTACTGGTAGCCCCCTGATGGCTACCTTCAGGCTTCTCTCGGCTGGCAGCGCATAACAGAACCATGAGATCTTCTCCTCCTTCTCAAGGTTCGTTAGGTAGCGCTGCACAGCTCGGTACTCGGTTTCCTCCTTGGGGAGAAACCGGATTCCTTTTCCATATGGGCGGGCGTTGGGCGGGTGGCCGATGATCCTCTGCAGCGCCTTGAAGTGCCTTGACCAATCGGGCAGTGACTCCACAATCAGGGGCGGGTACTTCTGTCTTCTGGTTGGGGCTGAGGTTGAGGCGGCAGGTGGTGGCGGCGTATGTGGCCTTGTTGGTGGTGAGGCCGTGTCCATAGGGGACAGGTTCAGTTGGGGCAGCGACGGTTGTTGGGCCGGTGGGGTGCTCGTCTCGGGCGGTGACATCGAGAACTGTGGGCATCGTGGTGGCGTCTTCGAAATCACGAACGGCGGCGTGACAGTCAGTTCAGGAGAGGCGCGAGAGGCCAGCGCGGAGGTGATCTGCGCGGGCGGTGTGGGTAGCGCGTGCGGTCCTTGCGGCGCACGTGCGGCGGGCGGCGCGCGGGCAGCGGGTGGCGCGCGGGCGGCGGGTGGCGCGCGGGAGGCGGGCGCAGCCACACGGGGCGCGGACGCGGGCGTCGCGGCGGGCGCGGGGCGTGGGTCGCGCGGTCGGCGGGGGTCGCGTGGTTTGCGGGGGTCGCGCGGTGGCATGGCTCCAGCCATAGCCGCGAACGATGGCTGGGCGAGCGTCGATGCCGGTGGCGCGGACGCGGGGATCGCAGCTGCGGGCGCGGTCGGGGTGCGGGTTTGCGGGTTTGAAGCGGGCCTAGGCGACGCGACGACGCATCTCAGGACGTCCGATGGTCTGGGCGAGGCGAGGGCTTCTCCTCCTCCTTCGACGGTGGGCGACTGGGACCCCTGGCCGGCTGTATGCAACAGGTGCATCAGCCTCTGCGCTTGGTTTCCCTGGTGCGCTTCCCGCCGAAAGATTCGGGGGCGAGTTGGCTTCCTTACCGGGAGCTGGGGCAGCGGCATGCTGGGCTTCGAGCCCTGAGAAGGGCTATTTGTGGTTGTGGTAGCAGTGGTTAGGACTTCTGTGTTCCCGTGATCGTGGTATGGTTCTCCGGTAGGTCGATCCGTACGGGTGGAGCACAGGGCCAATCCAGCGGGCTGGTTAGACCCGCGTTAACATATATAGCGGCGGCCGCAGAAACACAGCGCGCACGCGGTCCATGCGCCCTCTGGCGATATCCATTGTAAATACCTTTAATCGTTTAGGATAGTGCGAGTTGTAAGTAATATAATTGTATATAGTTAGGATTATTATTTTAATAAATATTCACTAAATCATCGACACGAAGACTGATGTTTCTCTTCCGAACCAACATCCTCCAAAACTTCAACTAAGCAAATTTTTTGTTTTTAATTGTTGTTAATTGCAATAAACTATTCATATTTTAATGTTTTTGGTGCGTTTAAACGCCTACTTTATTAAAAAAAAAAAATACAAATAAAAAAAGCCTTTTAAATAAAGCCAAATAAAAAAATTTTCGACCATCGAATAAAGTTTTATTACAAATAAATCAAATAACGAATAAGTCACTAAGAAACGCAAAACATGATTTTATTTAACATATACTACGCCTACTGAGATTGCAAAAACAATGCGATTTCTGCTCAATGTACATAAAAATAAAGGTCGATATCTAAATCGAATTTTTAAGCAATAGTCTTAAAATACGTGTACTAAATTATGGTTTTTAAGTTATAAACTACAAATTATACGCGAGAATGTTGACGAGGGCGCGCGAGAACGCTGAAACATAGTCTTCCCGTCTCAATGGAGCAGCCGCGACTGAAACGAAACAAATATCATGCGGCCTACCATGCGACTGACAGAGACCGACGATGACGTTTAGCGCGGAAGGAAAATGGAGTATGCGCCAATATAGTTTTTTATTAATTACTTGCAAACTATAACATATATTGAAAAATCGCTAGTAGAAGCCCTCGGAAACATGGTGACTCACATATTCATCAATTTTTCCTTTGGTGAAGTAATGTGATTTGGACAATAAATTGAATCTCGTTCGAAGTCAGAGGTATCTTTGTGAATTTTTTCTATCGAGAAAATTTTATAAATTCATGTTTTTGCTCTGACTCAACCCTCATAAATATAATGTAATTACCATATTTAAAATTACAGCTCATTTGGATTTGATTTAATATGAATAAAATCCAATCTACGATTAGTGATTTGCTTTATGCCCCCTCTTAACTACTTGACCTATAATTTAAGCCAGATAAAAAAAATGCATTAAAATTATCGCTATGGTGTCTACAATGCCCATGACGCTCGTGATTATCCCAATACGATGAATCATGATTAATTATTTTCTATCTACTTTTGTATACTACTTTTATCTTTCCGCGCAATACGCATACCTACCAACCAAGTGAATCGTATTTTCTATAAAAAAAAGCCTTGCAAGCATTTTGCCCGCCTGCATCTATATTCAGAAAGTTAGGACTGTCGGACTCAATTAGAAAATTGTTAAATCGTCTAGCTTTAACGCATCGCGATATAAAGGTACGACAGGTACCTTTCCGCTATTTTATACAACAGGATTCCGCTATTCGAATGTTTTACGACAGTTATGGTTAAGAATGCAGAAGGCTTAAACCCTGAAAAAAGAAACACACAAATGAAGCCTCTTATGTTGTCAGTTTTTCTGTGTATCTATTTTCTGAGTAAGCTCTCAGATACCAAGCGTTTACCCTTGAATTATCAGGGAATCTGCATAGAGACCTGCCAGCCGCGAATAACCGTCGGGCGTGTGGTAGTCGACCAGCGCCTGATCATTCCGAACTTCTCAGTAACTTCACTGCCCTTGGCGGGGGTAACCTTGGCTGTGCTGAAGCTATTTCACCAGCCCAACCCCAGACGCATTGCTCAATTTGTAAAAAAAAACAGCAGCACGCGTTATTTTGTCAGCATAGAATATAAGTACTCCTAGTACTCACACAACGCTTCCACAATTAGCAAAATTATTCACCGCATCAAGACAAACTAAAGAGTAATGTTATTAAGTCCCAATCTTCGCCCCCTGGTGTCTACAGTTTTGGTTTGGTTTGTACCATCAATGGTACTAGTGATAATTCTATGTGTCATTAGTACCATTAAAAGAGATACTAGTTTATATCATGTATTTACTTCTTTATTTTCAAATTAATTTTATTAACTATAAATTTAGGTTACTGCACTTTATTCATTCGCTCTCCAAACGGGCGCTCAAAAATAATATTTCTTTAGAAGACGGTTTGTCTGAATAAAACTAATAACGCGTTGCGTATAAGTTAAAGTTTAATAAATTCGACATTTGCACCACACTCAAATACTTCGGCTGTTACCCCGATGGGCCCTCAAACAGATACTATCGAATTAACAGTGAGTACGTGCCTCCGTTATTAATGTAGCCCCAAAATCACCTCAACTTTAACCTAATAAATTTCATCCGCAAACCTAACATTTAAATTGATACGTATCTTGATGAAATAAGTTTTATTTGTTTGGGTTTTTAGATGTTAACTTATGGAACAAAACAAACAGAAGCGTTTATTTAGTTAAAAAGTATTATTCGTATGAAAAAAATAATGAAAATCATACGAGTAATAATGATTTTAACCGCCTCTGTAGTCTAGTGGTTGAGACCACCTGCCTCAGATCTAGAGGTCCGAGGTTCGATTCCCATGGGGGAAAAAAATTTCTGCTCGGTTTGGTTGGTGGTAGGGCTTTTCTAAGTCCGCCTGGCTAGCTACCACCATCTTACCTAAGTCTGCCGCCATAACAACAATGTTTGCATTGTTGTGTTCCGGCAGTTGGAGGTAAGATAGCCAGTTCCTCTGTGGTAGAGGAATCCGTTTGTAGCTCGCTTCCATCGTCGGCCTTATCTTCAATTGTTAGGTGAGATCAATGCCAAGAGTTACCCTGTTAAAATTAAAAAAAAACGAATCTAAGATTATGAGAACAGTTAACATATGCTAGAGTAAGTATAAATTATACATATATATTTTAAAATCACCCGGCTCGATTCCTAGCTATAAACATTGATTTATTAAAAATCCAATTATGCAGTTGTAGTTTACATCAAAATCAGGCCCGAGGCTCCTTTGAGTACTTTTCGCTATGCCTCATAATTTCGGATCTGGGCATTTATGCCCACTTAAAAAATTCATTCTGTAACACCCTGTATTCGGTACTCATCACTTATATTGATGGACTCAGCAGAACCATGTCAGTAGCGTAGCTATTGTACGGACTCAAACAGCGCCTATAAAGCATCTGACATTGAACTGATGGGCTCACCGACTAGTCTATTAATATTAGGTTGGGGAAAAAGTATTTTCGCATTTTAGTATGTATAACCTTGTAATAAAATCTCTTTGGCTGTACTATTTGTATCTGGCTGGTTTTGGTATCATTAAAAGTTTAGATTCTAAAAAAGATAATACCAAATTCAAATTAGGAAAATGTGTGTTTTTCATTTGTTTTTCGTACTGTCAAGATGAGTGAATCTAATGAAGAAATTCGATACATTTTGAAATTTTACTACAAAAAAGGTAAAAAATGCAACGCAAGCCGCGAAAAAAATTTGCGATGTTTATGGACCTAGTGCAGTGTCTGTGAGAGTAGCACAAATTTGGTTTAAGCGTTTTCAATCCGGAAATTTTGATGTCAAAGATGCACGTCGCTCTGGTCGCCCTATTACGGATAAAATTGATGCCATTTTTGAAAAACTGGAGCAAGATCGGCATATCAGTAGTTACGACATAGCTGAAGAACTGTGAATTGACCACAAAATAGTTTTGGCGTATTTTAAAAAAATGGGTACACAAAAAAGCTCGATATTTGGGTACCCCACGAGCTCACTGAATGAAACCTAATGAACCGTGTACTCATTTGTGATTCTTTATTACGACGTAATGAAACCGAACCATTTTTGAAGAAGCTGATAACTGGTGATGAAAAGTGGATCACGTACGACAAGAACGTGCGAATAAGATCGTGGTCAAAGGCCGGTCAGGCTTCACAGACTGTGGCGAAACCCGGGTTAACTCGCAACAAGGTGATGCTGTGTGTGTGGTGGGATTGGAAGGGCATTATTCATTATGAGCTGTTACCACCAGGCAGGACCATCGATTCTGAACTCTACTGCGAACAACTGATGAGATTAAAGCAAGAAGTTAAGAGAAAGCGGCCGGAATTAATCAACAGAAGTGGTGTGGTTTTTCATCATGATAGCGCTAGACCTCACACATCTTTAGCCACTCAGAAAAAAATAAGATAGTTTGGCTGGGAGGTGTTAATGCATCCGCCGTATAGTCCTGACCTTGCACCTTCAGATTTCCACCTGTTTCGCTCTCTTCAGAATTCTCTAGGCAGTGTCAGGTTAACATCACGAGCGGACTGCCAAAACCACTTGTCGCGGTATTTTGATCAGAAGCCCCAAAATTTCTATAGCAATGGGATCATGTCCCTACCTACAAGATGGCAAAAAGTTATCGAACAAAATGGTACCTACATACTTTAGTTAAATGTAAATAAACTATATTAAAAAATGATTTGAATTTTCCTAAAAAATGCGAAGAAACTTTTTCCCCAACCTATTATATAGGTTAGAGAATCATGGAGAGGTCAACCTACCCTGTCTTATCCCGCACTGTATCAATATTTGAATAAACCTACAATTTTTAAGGCACACCAGTCTCATCAACAAACTCTTTCTATTTTTAACCGACTTCAAAAACGAGGAGGTTCTCAATTCGGCCGGTATGTTTTTTTTTTTTTTCTTTGTATGTACACCGATTACGCCGAGATTACTGATCCGATTTACGTGATTCTTTTTTTGTTCGATGCGGAATAGCTGTCATTTGGTCCCATAAAAATTTTTTTAAAAACAGTTGGGTACTTTGGTTTTAAATTAAAAAAAACTGAAATTATGAAATCGTCTACATAAGCGAAATTGCGAATTTTTGCTGTTCCAATGACTTTTTAGTGAAACGATACGATAGTAGGAAACAATATAAGTTGACGGTCACCCATCTAGCTTCGACCGTAGAAAGTTATCACTAAAAATTGTGAAAAAAAAATTTTAAACAAAAATTAAAACCGACTTCAAAAAACTGAAAAGGATGAAATAATTAAATTTAAGTAGGTATTCATCCCCTAGAAACATATTTTTGGAGTTGGTGCTAAGTGGTTTCCAAAAACAATAGAAAGTAAAGCACCGACTCCAAAAATATGTTTCTAGGGGATGAATACCTACTTAAATTTAATTATTTCATCCTTTTCAGTTTTTTGAAGTCGGTTTTAATTTTTAACTTTACTGGTTCTACAAAAGTCTACAGGCTGCGGTAACTGCTTACCAGTAGGCGGGCTGTATGCTTTTTTTATCACCCCTAATTGTTTTATTAAAAAAATTATATGTAAATACAGTCACCAGATACATTTATTTTGTTCATAAAAAGTGTTCTATTCTCTTTGCAGTGATAGAATCGTAAAATCATTTTTATGTGATCTCTTGAATATTTCCGTTCGGATTTTGTCACAATGTTGTTTTTACGAGCTGAATGTAAATGGAGAGGTAAGCTTTATCCTAGCAGTAACTTCAGTAAAACGCCGTGAATAGAAAATTGATGATTTAAAATAATAAAATGATGGTAACCGTCTTCTGAAATGTATAAACTAAATTTATGCTGTTTTTGATTTTCGATAAATATTATGAGAGACAATAATTTTGTTCTTTAGTAAGTAAATATAATTGTGGTCTTTCAGTCATTATTCCCGAGTATAGGTAGGTATTCATGTAACTCATTTGAGAAAACCTCAGCAGGGAGCTCATTCCTACCTCATTAAAAAATCGATCGATCCATGGCAATTAATTTCGAATGTTTCTGGAATGTGTGATTTGAGAGAAATAAGTTTCCAGAAGAAAGTAATCCGTAGACCAATGTATTATGAGTTAAATTATACAGTCGGTCCCATTGTACGACATAAGATAAAAATTAATCATTATATACAAGTGGCTAATATACGTGGATTATTTAAAGTGATTTTTAAAAAACACTACAAAATCATATGCCGAATAAAATGAAAGACGGAATAGCGATTCGACGGGATTTAAATAATAGGTGAAACTCACCATGACTTCGGCGGAATAGTTATAAATAAGAATGATAGTGCTACAAAATTGGCAGATTCAGAGAGCGACAGCGTTCAGTCGTTTTGCAAGTTTAACAATATTTCAGCGGGCCGTCAGCGTCATAGGAGAGTTTTATTTTATTGCGGGCGCACGATCGACTGTCATCGTTTTATTTCCCATAACGCTATCCTGAAACGTTTCGATATTTTAGATAGGGAATTTTTAATTCAGCACCATTTCGCTTGTATCTGGCGACAAGGCGTATAAATCTGGTATTTAAATAGGTTTATTGTTGATGATTTCAAAACGCTAATGTCTTTTTTATTTGCCTTTAAAAAGAACTTTACAGAGTAATGGAATTTAGCTGCGATCATCTGTAAGATGTGTTACCCCATTCAGTCGTTCAAGATTCGAGTAGTATATAACAGTATGACCTACCTCCCTTTATTATTGAAAAAAGGGTTTCTATCGCTACTGCAATCTAAAAACACAGAGTCGTTAAATGAGTTGAAAAATGAACACCTAGCATTAAAATTAGCAGAATTTAGATTTCAAACCAATTCTACGTCGGAAAACTTTTTTGTTGCATTGCGAGATTTAAAACCGCTGACGCATTCTAAAGTTTTAAACCATCATAGCTCGTTTTCATTCAGTGCAGTTTTTATAATGTTAGAAACGTTATAATATGACGTACACGGGTCATTGGTTGGTCGTCTCGGTGGACGGTATAGACTTAATTAAAATTCAATATTGTCTAACCAAAATTGATTGGTAGCGACCACGGCTTATCGATGCTTTCGGAGGAACAAGACTCGTTGTGATAAATCAATTGCCGAAACCAAAATTGATTGCGGGAAATTATGGCGAATGAATTAACATCTGGTTTAGTGGTTTGAGTGAAAAATTGGATGCTTGGTTTATAATCACATCAATGCAATTTCAAATTATTGATGATTAGTGCAACTAACTAATCTTAAATTAACCAAAAAATGTTCTGAAACTTTAGCCTTCGGTGGAACCCAAACCCGTGCATTCTGTTAATCCCAACGTTTAACGCCCAGACGTCATAAATGTATGACATCGTCATCATCATCTGCCTATATACGTCCCACTGCTGAGCACAGGCCTTCCTATATGGTAGAAACACATGAGGAGATTGGGCCATAACACCACCACACTGGCCCAATGCAGGATGGTGGTCTAAAGCGGTTGCAGTAACAACTGGGACCAACGGCTTAAAATGCCTTCCAAAGCCTGACATAGACAATTGAAATTTAATTTTGTCTGGTATGTCGGGCTTGGAAACGTTAGGGCAGGTTAGGACTGATTGCCTCGACCCACATACTCGTTTTGCGTTGCGTAGAGACGGTGACTCTTCGGGGTCAGGAGGCACCGGGCCTTTAAGGCCTGCGGCATTACGATGCTGTAGGAGCGCTAGGGGGAGGTCACCTATCCTAAGTCCTTACAAGCCTTTTCTCCTGCAGTGTCAAAGAGCACAAGGGCCCTTCTCAGGACCAGCGAAACTGCGGCGTGTGGCTGCAGCTCGTGGATTGCCGGTCCGCTAGACCGGTGGTTAGGGGACTATATGCAGCTTGCACAGCCCGGTCCGTATGTCAATGTATAGGTTTAGGCTTGTAACGGTATAGCGGATGACATGCTCTTGGCGCCCCCCGCAATACGGTCATTCCCACACCTCTTCCATCTCCTCCCCCGTGAGTTAGGGGTTAGGTTGATAGAGCTTCCCCTCAGCGTTGTAAAAAAAAAGGTTAGGACTGATTACTGGACGTACAGTCGACAGCACATCAATCTCAACAGTATGACCTTGAGACCACCCTTATTGCGTTCGCAATAGAGGTGGCTTTCATAGTGCAACTGTTATACTTAATGTGCTGTCGTCTGTACAACGTCGTCAAAAATTCTATACTTTTCTAAACTTCCTTAAAAGATAATTCTTGGTCTTCATCTCACATGATGGTAGGTGATCATATGGCAGAAGATGGAAACGAGCTACAATCGGATTCCTCAACCACACAGGAACTGGCTATCTATCTCCATCAGCTGGAACATAACAATGCTGATATTTGATGGCGTTAAAATTATTGCTATGGCGACAGACTTAGTTAAGATTGTGATAGCTAGCCAGGTGGACTAAGAATTTATTGTCCTACGACCAACCAAACCGAGCAAAACATTTCTGCCCCAATGGGAATTGAAGGTTGGACCTCTATATCTGAGGTAGCTGGTCTCAACCACTTATACACAGAGGTGGTTAAAATACTTGGGGAAATGACCTTTGCTAGTAATTTCCTGGAATACAAACTTTACTATAGGTACAGATAACAGCACATCAAGCGTAACAGTTTGACCTTGAGACCGCCCTAACTGCGTTCGTAATAGAGGCGGCTTCCCTAGTGCAATTGTTACACTTGATGTGCTGTCGTCTGTACATAAGAAAAAATTGACTAAGTCAAATATAATGATACTAGTTGCCGCAAACCGGCGGCAAAAAATATCCTTTATCCTTTCCCGGGATTCAAACTATATCTCCAAGTTTCATCCAAATCGGTTGAGCGGTTTAAGCGTGAAGAGGTAACAGAAAGACAGACACACTTTCGCATTCATAATATTAGAATGGAGTATGGATCACCAAGATAACAGGCTCTTTACATTTGTAATAGAATTACGACTTTAAAATTTGTTTTCAAGACAATTTTATTTTATTTTTTCCAACTCTATGGAGACGATATTTTTGATCTTTTATATGGTACACATTATAATAGACAGATCTTAATGTGTTAATTATAATGTCATTTCGTTGCGTTTTTATAAAAATAATAAAGGATATCCTCCTTGATGTCTCAAAAAATAAAAATATAAGATAAAGCTTTTGGAAAAATTGCCATAGCGAACAGAACAAAAGTGAAACAAAATATTGATTATTTTTGCACGAAATTTCTTTACTTCAATACTTTTTGAAAAAATAAGCTTTTTAGCGATCACTCGAAATTCAATTTTCGATATCCATTAATCTGTTACTATCAGGCCGACTGGATTGTTCTTTGATTCCGTCGCCATTGAATCGGGCCGATTGCGTGCCGACGAACGGCAAATTAATCCGGCAGACAATACTGACCGTGACGCGCCATGTTTGCACAGACAATAACAAATTATTCATACTCGGTGATGGAATGTAAACAGAATATGATTGGCTATTAGCATGCGGGGCGTTGGGACACATGCCCGTTCGCCCAAGGGAATACCAGTCCACGCTAAGGGATCATCTCCCTAGCTATTATCAAGTCGCTAGTAGCACACAACTTTGTTCAGACGTATACGGCGCTTAATTTAATTAATTACGGACCCCTCCTTACAAAGTCCATTTCGCTAAATATTATCTCGAGGGGACAAAATAAAGATCAAACGATATCGAACCGAAGCGACGTATATTTGCCTTGTAAATCGGTTATTAAAAGTATATTATAAACACGCGGTCGCATTGAAATGAACTTTATTGATCATTATTCATTATAGGCGCAGAACACCGACCGCGTATGCTATATAAAGTTGTTAGCGTTTATAGCTAGAAAAAGTTGAAATAAATTTGTTTATGGTACCGGCTAGAACACTTCGCGTTGGACAAGGTGCTGCGTATGCAATCAATATCGTTCTTCGTTCGTATAAGCATAATAAAACAGCCCTTTAAACGTTTTTTATGGCTCATTAACAGCCACCCTACATTGATAAAAACATATTAATAGCGACGGTTATAAGCTTTTTTAACAGTGATAAATGATTTCATCTGAGATTAATGTACGAACTTAAATGTATTTTGTTCCCATTGAATTTATTTTACAGAATATTAAATTAGGTTTAAAAGGCGTTAATTTATTAAGTCGATTAAATACACTCATTTTCTAAAAACTATAAATAAACAGTATAAAAGAAAAACCAAGGTTATATTTGTATGTTTAGAATATTTCGTTGATTGAATAAAAATGCTTCCCTCTTATTTTAAGTATTGGGCGTTCATTTTATTTTTGATTAGTAGTATACCTAACTGCGTGATTTTTAATAAGAACTTTAAAAAATAGGTGTTAGGTAGCAGCGAATTGAACAACTTTGTCTGCCAAAGCCACTCAGTATTAAATCAAGAAAAAAAAATCTTAAATTTATACTTATTGAAAACCTTTTTTTTGCGATTTCCAATCATAGAAGTTCTTTAATTTGATAGTTTCAATTAGTTTCAAATAGGTACCTCCTAATAAAATACATAGGCACGCTTGAAGAAACACTCCGTTTAACACGGCAAATAGGTAGTGTATAAGTATGTCGCAGACGTCTGGTTAAATTAGTCATTCAATTGGACGCCTAGGCAGATCGTTAAATCGAAGAGCTTTTTGAGACTGTTTGAGTGATTGGTAGGAAACCAAAAAGATGTCGTTATTACTAGTCATAAAAAAATTTGCCTGGTTTCGTTCCGGTTTTCAAATATTATACTTTAAGTGTTAACAATTGTAGTAAGAAAGTACTATAGAGTGGGGAAATTGCGGACGCGGGGTTACTTTGACAAAGGCCGCTTGCAAAAATTATATAAAAAAAATAATATTTAACAATATCTATTTCTGCCTTGATATATGGAGGTGGTTCCGCCCCAAAGGACCCATACCTAGTTCCTGGCATTTCATCTTAGGCCTCAGGATGACAAGCTACCTGTAATATCAAGTGACTTTTCCTGTTATTACAGAGCGGTAACTGCTTACCACTAGGTGAATCTAATACCTAAACGACCGTTTGGAGAAATAAGGTTGCTTTCAGCAAAATGAGCCGCTCCTTTTTTTTGTTTATTCTCCCTGCAATGGGAAGGCAAATGGAACTAATGCCTATACAGCCATGTCTTAAGTATTTCTTTATTTCTTCATTTATTGCATTGAAATGGGAGATTATTGCACTGAATTAGGAGAATTTGCTATATGCTATCTGATGAGGTAGATAACCACGAAAAAGTTCTCATCGTCTTTCACACCCTAATAACTTTTATTGAAATAATCTTTTTGTTGAACGTCAACACAAACACTTGGTTCATAAAACTACACCAATTTTATAACACATATTTTAGTTATTGTAATAAAAATCTTGACTGACACCACGAAATCCCGCCAAACACACCTCCTTTTTTTATTAAAATGTATTAAAATTTTCACACTACTTACGTTTTCCGAAAGCCATTTAAACACTATACTTGAAAAAGTATCGATGATATTTTTTTTTGGGTGCGGCATTGTACCAGTCGACAGCACATCCAACGTAACAGTTTGACCTTGACGTCGCCCTTATTGCACTCGTAATAGAGGCGACTTTGATAGTGCCACTGTTACACTTTATGTTTAGCAAGCGGGCATTACCCGTTAACATTAGTTATGTAAATACTAAAAAGTTATCAAAAATCCTAAAATAAATTTTGAATTTTCTCATACATTTTGTACTGACTGAACTATTAGTATGAATTTTTGTTAACAATATAGTATTTATATGACTATGTTAACATTAGTAGGTGCCCGCTTGTTATGGTAAGTACCAAACACCGTGTATATTACTAATAAATGGTGAAAACACTTTTCAATAACAACCTGAAGCAAATACTGTACATTGGCTATAATTGTGTCCCCAGTTGCCTTTTCCCGTTCAGTATTTGATGTTGCAATCGTGTTGTAGTTAACGAAGCAATGCAGCACAAATTTGCAATTTTGATTGGCGCCCCACGTTGCATGGCCGTCTGTTAGAGTGCTGACTGCTAAATTATAATTTAATAACCCATATGTTATTTTTAAACTGTTCTCAGACTAGCTGAAAATTAACTAGTTATTATATCTAATATATAGTTATTTTAACTAAGGATTGCGTTTTATACGCCATCCTTAGTTTTGCAACAAAAATGAAACATGATGGATTTTTTATTTTAAATAAAATAAGGCACCCAATTTTACACACTGAGAACACTAACGTGAATTGACAATGCAAAGAAGGATTAATTTCTTCTGTTTTATTTTAAACAAAATACATAATAAGTGATGCACTCGCAACACTCACTTTTATTATACTAGAATCAACTTTCTTTCCAACTTGAACTATATAGTGAAAACGTAGCAAACAGACGGAGTTACATATGTAAATGATGAAATTTTCTTATCTAAGGATAATCAAGTTATAGTAACACTTAAATTAAGTGCTGATCTTTGTTAATATTTATATAGATAATAATTGGACCTTTTGACATTATATTTTTTCTATACTTAGCTATAAATTTATCAAAGTTGCTCCTTAAAAGAATAATCGGCCATAACAAAATGACAATTCACATGACTAAAATCCTTTTAGAAGGTGACTTAGATATTAAATATGACTTTTTATATGGCAGCTACATTGAAATCGCATAGAAATAAGCTATTTCATACTAATCTGCAATGCCCACCGACCATCATAATATAATAGCCTATATATACGTCAAACTGCTGGGTACAGGCCTTCCTGCATGGGAGAAACACAGGAGAAGCTTAGGCCCTAAAACCACCACGCTTGCCCGATGCGGATTGGTGGGTTAAAGCAGATGCAGCAACAACCAGGACGGAGGAGGTGTTCGAGATAATAAATTTTGATTGACCCATCTGGGATCGACCATGGCGAAAGTTGCTTTATTTTCTTAATGCCTACCCATAGTCGATTGCAATTAAAACACCAGATTTTTTTCTCTATTTCAATGAAGCTCCCATATCCCATAGACAAATTAGTTGTTACATTTGATGGTCTAAATCACCTAAAAGGTTTGTAGTAATGTGTAGGGGAGAAGTGGTATGAAAGGGACACTTTATGAAACAGGCAATTCAAATTACCGGCAAAATAAAAAATGTCTCGAGATGACAATATGAATGTTGTGTAGCAGCCCCGATGTATATCCATTTCCACCTAACTTAACGTTCCTGCCATTCCTAAGATAGCGATGTCGCGGTTGTGCTTAAAATTATATTCAAAAGTATTTTTTTCGGTGTTCTTTGGAAATGGTTTGACAGATGCTGTAGACTGATTATTTCTTTGTTTCCCAATGTTAGTGATCAACTAGCTATGGACAAATACAATAAAGATAGGTCAGTAAACTTTTAATTTAAATTGTTGATTTTGTGGTACCTAATCATCATCATCATCATCATCACCAGCCTATATACGTCCCACTGCTGGGCACAGGCCTTCCTACCTAGGTACCTAATGATCTTGTTAAAAATGATGATATTTATAAAAGGGACACAACGAAAAGTTATGATTGGGACGTCCCTTTCATAACTGTACCTTTCATGAACGGTATTTTATGTAGGTTTTACAGTATTAATTTATTATCTTTGCAGTTTACAAATGCCGAACGCGTGTCAATACTCACAAAATTATAGAAACTGACATCGAAGACGCGATAGACGATATTTCTGAGACTCAAGTGTTCACCACAAATATATTTATTTTACTAAAGACTGGCTTTCGCCCCCGACTATCTCTGCGATATCCCAAGGCACAGTGATCCCGCTAGAAAAAAAGTATCCTTTATTTTTATCCCGACTATAGTCTCTGTGCTAAATTTCATAAAGATCTGTTCAGTCGTTTTGGCGATAATGAGTAACAAACATTTTCACATTTATAATATTAGTAAAATGAGTAATATGAAACTGAAAAAATGTGATTTCGTTGATCAGTCATTGTATAAGTATTCTTTTATATTAACTTTGTGTACAGAAATCTAATAAGATTATTTTTCCTTGATATGACGATCTGTCCGCTTCATAAATGATCACGTCCCTTTCAATGCATGCTGTTTATGATAGGGACAAAAACCACATTTTTAAAAAATGCGAAAATATGTAACTATGACTAAAGAAATGTTCACTAATACATTTTATTTCAATAGTGAGATTATGTAGGATTACCATTCAGCTGCAACCTGTTCGAAATATTATCTTATTAATTTATTAGAGACTCTACAACAAAAGTGTCCCTTTCACCGTTCCCCTATTATCACAAAAAAAAAGTATTGTTTTGTGTTGGTTCATAATACGACGAAAAATTCGGCAAAATATTTCCAGGAAAATATTCTCTGCGCGCTACATATCTGGAAAGCCGATCCCGTGTATTTTACGGTACTCTTCACAATTCTAGCTTTAAAACACTCAAACTTTAAGCCCCTCGACACTAACAGCGGAAAAAAACGCCTAGGCACCAACAAACTTTTGCCAGCTCTTTACGGGATCGAAGCCCTCAACTTCAGGACCACACCAAGATTTTTTAATAACCACCCGCGCTCAATGCTCAAATTCTAATCGAGTTTTAAATTGCAGCAATTCTTGTCTGGTGCGCTCGTTCCTCTGCTGTTGGAGTATATTAGTGAATCAGTAGATTCTCAGGAGAATGCGAGTTTTCATACTATAGAGCACTTCTAATGTCTGAGCCAAATTCGATTAAGAATTGACATTTTGTATAGCTTTGTCCTTTTCCCTGGTTTGTTTACATTTATTCGTTATCGAAGTTGGATGAACTCTACACAATACTATATTTCCCATTGTTACTTTACAGTAAAAAAGGGAAAATACTGTCTTAAATTTAAGCACTGTGGCGCCAAGTTCACATAAGCATGATGTCAATCATTATTTATATGAAATATAGATTTTTAAAGATGATCAAATCATCACTTAAAATAAATAATAGCCTTGAATTGTAAAAAAACCCTATGAGAACAATTAACATTATGCGACAATTCGTAATCAAAATCACAAATTCGAGCGATTTCATTGTAAATATCTGAACTTCCATCTCTCATCTACGGTCCTATTCCTCGTTAGCTTCTCCTTAAAACTTGCTCCGTGACTTTGACAACAAGTTTTTAACTTCTGGAGCTTGCCTCTTATGATTAATTAATTCGATTGTACGCGATTTGTTTTCGTAGCAGAGCCGTGGCAACTCGGTGCCGATTATAGCTAACCTCTGAAAAGCTTGTTTTAAAACTAGTTTTTACAAATAAAACTTTACAATGAACCTTATAAATGATTTCATTGGTAGCGCATGAGCTTCTTTGACTATACGTTGACTGCTTAAAGTTTAAAATAATCAGGGGGCAGTTACAACCTTCTAACCGCTATACTTAAATAATGATAATATTCTTAAACTCCACACTTACTAGCTTAGCACCTATAGCTAAAAAAAATCTATTAATAACACTTAAACACACACAGGCGCACGCGCACACACAAACACAAACACACACACACACACATACGCGTATACATTTGTAACCTATGAATCTTGGTTATTTAATTACCAGTGATTTTCTCTCCTTAAATTTACATTAAAATTGTTTTAACTTTTGTTTTTGCTAATATATTTGTAACTATGAAGAATCATTAAAGAGGAGCGGGGCTTCTCAACACAGGCCTTAAAGCTTAAAGAGAAGCTTCAACCCATTGCTTCTAATGTATAAAATTAATAATGGAAATAAAGAATTTATTTATTATTATTATAGGTAATAGGTACACAGAGAATAGGTACGAAATATCTATGTAACACATGTAGTTATATCAAAAATATATTTTTAAATAAATATACTATACAAACATCCATGACTTGCGAACAAATGTTTGTGATCATCACGTAAACATCTGTAGGTCATCATCATCATCATCATTCACCTTCCCTGAATTCAAACTCATGACTTCTGGTTTTGTAGACTAGTGTACTGACTCAACCAGCAGGCCGATCAAAATTCATTGATTACAAACTAAATACCTACCTATAAAATATAGCATTTTTACAACAGTTCACATAGACGAGGATGAAATTAAATGTTACCTACTGTTACAATCATAGAAAAATTTGATAGTTTCTTAAATCAAAGCCAGGTAATCGATTGGAAATTTTTCGATAGTAAGGAATATTTTTAATAAATCTATTTGACTTAATTTTTTTACTGTCTAAATTAGGTTTGCCCTCCATTTTTATTGAATGTAAAAAAAATGTTTCAAACCTCTGTACCAAGAAGATTAATCGAGTAACATAAAATGAGAGTAGCAAACATTTTGTCTCAGTGTTCTTAATATTACGTACATTTCATAAAGGTGTTGTAATGATAAAACTCATCGGGTGCTATCCCTCGAGGTGTAAGCTAAATGCAATATTAATTATGATTCTCCTTCACCCACAAACTTCACTAAAAAACTTAACAAAGACCTCAAAGTAAGGGTGGTTTCTGCATGGTCACCGCACTAAACGCCTTGTTTCTCCGAGTTTACATTCCTCCACTTTTATAACTGAAGGGAGGCGTGCTTCTTATCGGGCAACTCAATTTGAACGTTCGTGTTTTCGGTTTCAATACTTTCGGTTAGAGATTTTCATCGGAGAATTTGTGTAGCACAAATTTAGTAGGGGCCTTGTTAACTCAACAGCATTGAATTTTCTACAAGCATTACCCAATTGGCAAACGAAACTGCTTGATGTAGAATTTTTAGAATATGGTAAAATCAATAAATAAATCTGTTTAATCTTTTCCGTGCTTTGGAAGGCCCTGCAACTGCTTAAACCAACCAACCTGCATTGCGGCACGTAGTGTTATGGCCCAAACTCCCTATGTTTTTCTCCCATGTAAGAAGGCCTGTGCTCTGCAGCTGGTCGGATATAGGCTGGTAATTGTGATGATGGATCTATTCATCCTATGGTAATATATTGACATTTAATTGCTATTCGGGCACTCAAATAATAATTCAATGATGTTATGGTTCCAGACTACATTACGTCATAATGGGGAACTTACACATGAATAGTTTAGTACATGGACTGGTCCAAGCGGAAACAGAAAGGTAGGAAAACCTAAAGACCGCTAGATCGACGAGATACATAAAACTGCCGGTACAGACTGGACTCAGAAGGCAAAAAATAGGTAAAGATGGAGACAGTTGGAGGAGGCCTATACCCGAGAAGGGGCCACGTCTTTTAAACTATAAGCATTTTTTATTTATTTTGTTATTTTTTGTATATTAGAAAGGCATGGAAATAAAGGCTATAATAATAATAATAACATCTTACAGTAAAATACTCCATAATAGGCACTGACTTTGACTACCGTCTTTAATGTTTACTTACCAAGAACAAAGAAGATTAACTATGAATTAATGATTTATTGAAGAAATTTCAAATATTAAATTTGCATTTCGAAGTTCATACTAAAACACTTACACTGGCTTGACAATTAGAATAATTGCGGCGATATCAGGTTCTGTTATTTCATTATGATAAATCGAAGTTAGTTAACGCCAAAATGTCGTGATTGTATTGTGGAGCTCAAAAAAATAGAATTAACTAATCAAAGTTTCTTTGGAATAAAAATGCTTTCAAGTCATAGAATCTCAATTTATACTAAATTTACTGGATGTTTGACCTTTATGCTTGAAAAACGAAATTGTCTAGAAAATCCACCGCACCATTTTCCAATTTTTATGATATTTTTCAATGTTTCTTTTTGGTCCGATTTGCCTTCCAATTTACGTAACTTTTAATTGAATTGATAGGTAAAAAAATTAAATGATTATTTTCAGAGGCAGTTTTTCTGAATTGATAACATAATATTATCATTTTGGCTTTGGTAAAAGTTAACCTCTGTTATGCGGCGTTATCCTTCCGGAGGGCTATGACAATTGAAAAATCAATATTGTATCTGGAGTCCGATGCTTGACGGCTAATGAATATAAATGAACCATTTTTTTTATATTTGAATATTCTATTTTTAACTACACTATTTAATATTATAATGAAGCGGAGATGCAAATTATTGTATGGTTACAATTACTAGTAATTATTTTTGGTATTTGGATTTTGACTTAGTTTACATCAATATTCACTTGTAACATTTATCTTTAGGGTGGAGGGTTAATAACTTGAGTCACAGGAATCTTCCTAGTTCAGGTATTAACCCGCCACAAGCATGAATATTGTATGCATTTTAAACTGAAAATATTACTGTTAAAACATGTCTATTGTGTTTGTGGTGAGAAATAAAAATTTATTATTATTATTATTAATATCAATATTTACACACATATTTAAAGATAAATAGATAATATACATAAAATATTCGACTATAATAAACACAAGACACAAAACCAATAAAGGATGGATAGTACAAGAAATAGATAATCTTTGACCCGTTTTTTGAATAGTGAAATTGCTCTTGCAATCACGAATATGGGCTGGCTTATTAGGTAATAGTTATTTGTTCAACAAATAAGCAAAATTATTTTTTGTAGCGAGTGCTGATGTTAAATCACGAACCAGCGAAGTAGTCTAAAATTGAATCACGAGCACAGCGAGTGATTCACAATTAGACTACTGAGTGCAGTGAGTGATTTAAAGGCACGAGACAAAAAAAAATGCTCTCGTGTGAAACATACAACTTTTCACCTCTCCAGCGAGAATATTGTTATGTGAGATACACAAACAATATTAATTCAGGCGTTAAACAATCATTTTCATCACTCGATAAACTCATTTTTGGAATTAAATTAACAAAATAATCTCAATTAATTATAAACACAAGTCGAAAAAACAAAACTATGTGAATTTATTTTTCCCGCTATGTCCACAGATTATATAGACTATTTTTGAGTTGCGTTCCAAAATTACAGTGCAATAATGTTACGTTACATAAAAATATAATCAGTATTTACTTTTAAAAAAAGGATCCTTTTTTTAAAAGTAAATACTGATTATATTTTTATGTAACGTAACATTATTGTCCAAAGAAAACAAGAAAACGTCCATAAATTAAAATAGTTAAGCTTATAAACTAAAATAATTAAATTACATAGTTGTGCGACTAGCGCTAGTCCTGGGTTTTGGAACGCGCTACTGCCTATCTCAAATTTATTTAAAAACTTACTTTGCCTCACGTTCCCTGAAAAAACCGGTGTTCCTTCGAGATTTTTCGAAGCTAAAGAGCTATTTTGCTGCTGGAGAGGTGAAAAATTAATTATTCAATTCCGTTACTTCTACGCTTTTTGCTATCTGTTTGCGACAACCCTTAGGCGTGGTGCAGTGAATCGTTCATCTGAAAACCTCGTATTCGTTTTCCCACTAATCAAATAAGCAGAGCGTTGACACATGCCAACATTCAACAAACAAGCGTCCTATTTTTTGGTGTGGAACCCAAAAGTATGGGCGCTTACGCTTGCGGGATCCCACGCAATGTGATTTAATTAAAAGCAAGATATAAAATAGCTGAGTAAGTGACGCAAGCGGCACTCAAGGCGGCTTTATTTCAGCACTGATGAACTCGCGTGTAGATCCCGCTAATGGCAGCATTATTCAGGCACGGGATGATTATTTAAACGGGATTTGTGGTTATGATACAATTGATGGTTATGCTTATATCTATATTTAGAAGTTCTTTAAATTAAGCATCGTATTTATCGTGGTTTTAATCTTTCTGGGGATCGCTATAACCTTCAACGAGCTATCGTCAATGATAGTGCAATGCCGCGTAACCAACGGTGGACGACACCACACAGTGGCCAGGGGTGGCTATAATATTCTCTGATAATTAGCGCAGATTTTTTTTATTGTGGCCATACTTAATAAGTGGGTTGTTGGTCATGTATATTATAACTTTTGCCCTATCCGTTTTGGTTTTTTATTATTGCTAATAAGTCTATGATTGGTGTTCGTTTGTTTCCAACTAAACGAGGAGGCGATTTTGTCTCCTGATTTGTACACTATGTTAGGTACTACTATTTGACTATGTGTTTTTGTTCTGGCCATCACCCTTCGCCTCTGTCACCACATATATTATGTACAGTAGGTATAGATAGGTATGTATAAAATAGCAAAATTTAAATTTGTCTGCTAGAAATACTCAAAAGAACATTATTTTTAAAGTCGTGTCCTCAATTGTGTAGCATTTTCATTCATGTAACGATATGAAGCAACGATTCTGGAGAAAAATAAATTAATAGTTTACACTTATTTTTGAATCGGCAATGCATGCATTTTCAAGAGCGAAAGTAAGAAGGTTTCAAAAACTTAAGTAGGTATTAAATAAATTAACAATAATTTATTAATAAGGCTTCATAAAAATACAAAGACATAATTTACTTAGCATTTATAGCGATTCTATGACATTTGAAGATTATTTTTCGTACATAATTTTTTTACGTCTTTTATAAATAAATACCAAACATAGGGTTGTTTTATGAATGCTAAAGGCTCTATGAATTTTATTATCCATAATCTAAATACTACCAAAACTACGGAGTTAATGAAACCATTTTAAGATAACTATCTTTCAATACGTACAGTCGACAGCACATCAAGCGTAACAGTTTGACTTTGAGACCAGCCTTATTCTATTCGTTATAGAGGCGGCTTTCGTAGTGCAACTGTTACACTTGATATGCTATCGTCTGTACAATATCTTTCTTGAATTATTGCTCTATGCCCGAGTTGAAATGATAATATCAAGCATAACTTTACCTTGTGATATCAAGTGTTTTGAATAAACTTTTTGATCGTCTATTGATTCGAAATACATTCAAAATGACTTTCACCACAAAGGGGCACTCAAGAAAATTAGTAACTAGACAAAACAATAATATTTATTTAAAACCACCTAGAACTAACTATATGGTTAAAAGATCATATTGTTGGAAGGAGCACAGATTTACAACAAATTACCTAAAGACATTTAAGAAATTCTGACATTTAGGTAAGTGCTTTGTTCAAAAAGACATTGAAGTTCCACAACCTCAACGACTTTGAGAGGTAACGAACGCACATCGATGGAAACTCATTGCCATCAACTTTTTGAATACGTAGTAATCAGTACCTACATAATTCTATAACTACCGACAAACAACAGTGATATTTTCGTGTCAATTTTCACATTGTATCCGGACTTATCTAGCATAAACAAGTTAATTTACCTACTATTTAAATATTATATTTCTCATTTTAAGTGAAATGTAATTTCTTTTGAGAAATATTTTTTTAAACCCTAGGCATGTTTCAGTTTTTGTACAAAAGTTTTTTTTTTTTTTGTGTTGATACCACTAAGGTGGCAATCAAGCATACGGCCCACCTGATGGTAAGCGGTTACCGTAGCCTATGGACGCTTGCAACACCAGGGGTATCACTTGCGCGTTGCCGACCCTGTAAAAACTTTTTCAAACCCTTTTTGAAGAACCCCATGCTGTACTCGTTCGAGAAAACCTCTGCAGGGAGGTCATTCCACAACCTGAGCATACGCGGGAGAAAGTTTCTCTGAAACCGCACAGTACGAGACCATTTTAGTTCCAACGTGTGAGGATGAATGCCCTGCCGATGGCGAGCGGTGCGATGGTAGAAAGAGGCCGTGGGCATCATGTCAAATAATTCCTCAGAACACACTCCGTTATACAACCGGTAGAACACACATAAGGAAGCAAAATCTCTCCTTAGGCTTAAGGGTTCAATACCGTTTGTGAGGTCGGGATCGTCGACAATTCTCATAGCGCGTCTTTGAACTGCGTCAAACGGTCCAAGCTGGTATCTAGGTGCTCCCGCCCATAGGTGGCAGCAGTATTCCATATGGGGCCTGACTTGAGACTTATACAGTAACAGTCTTTGCCCCGAAGAGAAGTACCGCCGCGCTTTATTGAGCACACCAAGTTTCTTGGATGCCAGCTTGACTTTATCTTCTAAATGTCCTCGGAACTGCACGTCACTAGAGATATCGACACCAAGGATCCCGATACTCTTAGAGATGGAAAGGGATGTGTCAAGAAATTGTGGAGACACAGCGAATGGGGTTTTTTTAGCGGTAAACGCGCAGACTTGTGTCTTCGTTGGGTTAAATTGGACTAAGTTTAGTTGGCCCCAATCGGAGACTCTGACTAGAGAACTCTCGATTTCAGGCACAAGTCGACCGCGACTTTCCTCCACAGTAGACCGAGGGGTATTAGCACGACTCGTATAGTAAGCGTCACCAGTACTGTCATCTGCATAACAATGTAGTCCGTCAATAGACAGCATATCATTGATATGCAGCAAGAACAGCGTTGGAGACAGCACCGAGCCTTGCGGGACGCCAGCGTTAATGTCCATGCTATCCGAGCAACTGCCATCAACGACGGCTCTTATGCATCTGCCGGACAAAAAGCTAGCGACCCTTTTGCAGAGCCCCTCAGGTAGCCCGTAAGTTGATAACTTCAAAAGAAGACCCTTGTGCCAGACCCGATTGAACGCCTTCGCTACATCTAGGCTAACAGCCAATGCCTCGCCTTGACCCTCAATGGCAAGAGCCCAGCGTGTGTTAGGTACAGTAGAAGATCACCCGTCGAGCGATTATGTCTAAAGCCGTATTGGCGGTCGCTGATTAAGTCGTGATCTTCTAGGTACCTGAGGAGTTGCGTATTTATGACGCGCTCCATCACCTTTGAGAGAAGGGAGGTTATAGCGATTGGCCTGTAATTCGATGGATCTGATCTGTCGCCCTTCTTGGGCACAGGATGCACATGGGCAGTCTTCCACGAAGACGGAACTTGCCTGGTGGAGTACGAAAGCGCGAAAAGGCGCGTCAGAATAGGACACAACTCAGGAGCACACTGCTTCAGTACCACTGCCGGTATACCGTCTGGCCCGCTCGACTTACGAATATCCAGAGATAACAACTCACGCCGTACCTCCCGTTGCGTAATGGAGATCTCAGGCATAGAGTTGCCGCACCAGGGTATGGTAGGTGGTACAGCACCTCCGTCATTCAAAGTCGAGTTCGAGGCAAAGAGAACACCCAGTAAATCGGCTTTCTCCTTAGCGCTGTGGGCCAAGTTTCCGTCAGGCTTACGGAGTGGTGGCAAAGACGACCTACAAAAGTTTCCTTCGGCAGCTTTGGCGAGTGACCAGAAAGCACGACTCCCAGAAGGGTATCTTGCAAGCCGATCGCCAATTCTGCCGACAAAATCGAATTTCGCTCTGGCAATCACTCTTTTACAGAACCTCGAAGCAGCATTTAACTTCCGCTTCACGTCAGAGATGTTTGGATTCTGATTGACTCGAGCCGTGGTCCAAGCCTGAAACGCAGCTTGCTTGCTAATGCGAGCTTCCCTGCATGGCCGATTAAACCACAGCCGCCTCTTAACTCCTGCGGCCACTAGCGTGTTAGGAATGTAACATTCCATACCCGCCAGTATAGTCTCAGTGACTGCTGCTCCACAGGTATCAGGATTATCTGACGCGAAGCAGAGCTGCTTCCACGGGTACGATGCGTAAAATTCACGCAACCCATCCCAGTCTGCTGACTTGTAATGCCACACGCGACGCCACCCAGCGGGCCGGGGTGCATCGGGCCGCGCGTTGCGCACTTGAGTCCGGACGCGGCAGTGGTCCGATGAGCCTAAAGGCGCATCCACTGAGATGGTATATCCGTCCGGACGCGTATTCAGCAGAAGGTCCAGTAAAGAGCTCGTATGGTTCTCTATATCTGGTATTCTTGTAGGAGAATGAACCAGTTGCGAGAATCCATAGGCCAGGGCGTATTCGTGAACAGACCTTCCCGCATAGTCAGTGGACCGAGAACTGAGCCACTCGACATGGTGGGCATTAAAGTCTCCCAATATCACTAACTCTGCAGAAGGATACTGCTCGAGAGCTTTGTCGGTCGTCGATTGCAGGTGTTCAAAGAGTCGAGTCGTGTCCGAATCACCACTATGGGACCTGTAAAGGCACGCGTAGATGCGGGTGTGGCCGCCGTGATCAACACGAACCCACAGAATCGACAGGTCCCTGTCTTCAAGGCCGTGAAGACGAGACCTCCCGGATATACACGCACACCCCGGCACGACGCACAAAATTGTGCTCGAACTTGTACCCGGGGTAGAGTAGGTATGATGAGTCGGCCGGGCAAGATATTTGAGTTTCCGTAAGAAAAAGTAGGGTCGGCTGCGCAGTCTCTAGATGTTGGTGGACTGCGTTGATGTTACTGTGAAGTCCCCTGATGTTGCAAAAATCCACTCCTAGCGTGGAAAAGTAAGCCGCTGACAAACCATTTTTCGCATTCTTTTTTCGGGCCATTACTGTGGGTTGAAAAGGGGTTTTTTTTAAAGGAATCTCCGTATTGGCAGCAAATTAGACAAAATTGCAGCTAGAACCCGTCAAAGTACATCGCAGGGATTGCAGCGAGCTGGCACGGCGGGCGGAAGGGACCCCAGTCCCCCCCTGTGGCAGTAGCCGGGTCCACTCCGGTTTCCTCCTCCGGCACGACAACTACCACAGGGATTTTGCACAAACTGGCGGTTCAGCCTCCCAGGGCGGAGATTAAGTAATCCCTAGGTTCGGGAACCCGTTCAGCCTGCGGGCGGCCAGCGGACAGCCGTTTCACTGGGTCTCCCTGACCGCCATGCCAACACGATGCACTCACACGAGTAAATGACGGTGTTTAAGACACCACAGGTCTACCCGCTGCCAATACGGCGACTCCTTGAGGAGCTCTGGCAACCTTACTCACCGCAGGAACACGACACTACAAAAGCAGCGTCATTTGGCTGCGAACTTCTGTAAGGTGGAGGTATTACACCAGTCGGGCTGCTCCAGTTCGAGCGAATTACCGCTATGCCCTACCTCTCTTAATAAAGATATAATTATATATTTTATCTCAGCGTAAAAATACGTTACACAATAGCAAGTACTTACTTTTTGCGATCATAATGTTCTTTCTTATTTAATTTAGATCTATCGAAACAGCATTGTATTTTTTAAACATCTTTCTATTGAAAAACAAAAAGGTACTAAGATAGATCCATTTAAAAAAGATAATAACATTAATAATAATATACCTACTTCTGTATTTCACAAAAACTGTACCTAAACCAGAATTTTAAATATATTCACGACATTATTTTATCTCATTTCGAAAAAGAGAAATCATTAATGCATAAATTTAAGAAAATTTCATTGCACATTTATAAAAAAAATCTAAGTTTTCAATGAGTGGTCCCTAGGTAGCATTGAAGAATTAAACGAAAATAAACCGCTTACCTAACGGTTTGCAAAAAAATCTTGATAAACATTCCTGCCCCTTTTTTCTTAATTAGAAACCCTGTGCCAGATTTCTTACGATTTTATTCAATCAAGTCCTTTTCAATAACAACCCCGGATTCTGAAAATCATGAATTTTAAAAGGGTTTCTTATTAACGTCATCATTAGAGGATTTCATTTATTTTAAGCTTATGTGCATTGGAGCAAAATATTTTTAATTTTCACATTAAACATACCAGTACCAAGTTACAAGTTTGATGATGTTTGAAGGGTGGACTTACCTTTAAAATTAATCTCATCCAGTTCTCTTCTATAATTATTATTTTACTACTGATTTGAAACTAAAGCGTGAGAATTTTTGGTGTCTCATGTGTGACAAAAAAGCTTATACTTTCTCATTTATTATGTTGCTCAGAACTAATATGGACAAACATATTTGACGCGTTTTATATGAAGTGTTTTATAACCTGAGCTATAAATAATATCAGTCAATATCCTCGAGAACAAAGAACGATGGAGAGAGACAATAATTAATGAAATTAACACAGGATAAACTTTGTTATCTTTCTTTTATCCGACGTCGCTTCAGAATAACCCGGGATACAATTTAAACTTAGTTTTAAGATTTTTTTCAAGAAAAGTTCTTTCAAAAATAAATTCTCATTTTAAAACTTACTCTTTCAACGTGTTCTTCAAAACTTAATTACGTTAAGTCTTTGAAAAGAATACAATAGAAAATGAGGTGCAGACTATTTTCATACCTTGTAAATTTATGTGTGGATTAGATACTTAATATTTATTATTAGTTATTATTATTATTTTTATTTTTACTTATTGTGAATTTTATCTCAAACGCAACTATTAAACAAAGAAGTAGAATGCGCAAGACTATGAAAATGCGAATTAAGTGTTCCAGTACGCTCCATACGCTCATGTCGGTTACAATCAACGCAAGAGTAGATTTTTGCAGTATATTTCTACTGTAGCGTCGACCAGCGAACATTATTTTTATTTTATTTTCATGAAATCATGGCTCTTATAATATTATATTTCATAAAAGTACCTAAATTAATTGTTTTCGTTTGTAGGTAGGTACTAATATAATACAATCGAAACTAATATAATGCTAATATAATCAAGAAAATATTTAACATTGGACTGCTGAACCCGCTTCTTATACTTCGACTAAACAATATCACTTTAAGCGTTACTCTGGTATCTTGTCAACTGTAACCTTACTTATTTTATTATTAAATAATTAATGTCTTACCATTTTAATAATACTTACATTGGACCCGTGTCACTTGAATGCTTTGACCATATAGCCACCATTTTAATCAATAGATTTGCTCGATAACGAGTAAAAGTAAGTGATCGCGTGGATAAAACTTTGCGTGTTTTCGTCGCCGTCGATGAAGCTATCAAGTGAAAATTATCGAGTATAAACTGTAAGTGGACGGAGCACTTATTAAGCTAATTAAAAAATAGGTAACGAACATTATTTTTTTTTATTATGATTTACGTCATTAAGGAAATATCGAGCAAAATATTTACCTTTCTATGGAGGTCACGGACTCCAATATCCTCTTTAGTTTAGACGCATATTTGCCTAGGAAAAACAGGTCACGTTGCGGCCTGTGCGGCCGTCTCATAATACCTATCTTAGAAACAGAAAATATTCCTCATGAACCCACATAAATAAATATTCCTATATATTGCTGAGTAGTTCATTTCAAATTCATGCCACTGTCGCGACCTTTTCTCTTGGCTCGTCACGTACCACATACACGAACTTCATTCGAATACGCTTTTCATTTGCCAAATATTCGTGTTTTAGTGGCATTGTTGGGTGCTTTTACAACAAAAGAAGTCTTGGAGATGTTGCCAACTGTAGATGTTTCTGCTTGAGATATTCAAATCCGGTACTTCTGGAAAGCAAGATTAGTATATTTTTACTTAAATACTACACATCATGTTTAAATCCACAAAACAAACATAAAACGTTTTTCGTTAAAACAATATAAATCAATCAACTTAACTCGCCGTTTCTTTGTCTTACAGTCACGCACGACCACTTACATGTACCCATTTATTGCTGCTCGTGACTTTTATTCCATTTACAATAAGTGTCACAATCAGAAAGAAATGCGTACACGTTATAGATCTTTCGTCAACTGTACTTTTAAAGCTTAGGATTGTTTGTCAGCATGTGTTTTCCCTAGTTCTTTTAACATGGGTTGCTTCAACGGAGACTAGAAAAGGCACCTTACAGGCCCGCAAGGTGTCTAGAAGTTCTTAATGTTCTTACCACTTTTAATCAGGTGGTGTTGAGTCATATGCTGAGTTTTGTGTAAAAAAGTAAAAAAGTATCTAAAGTGCTTGGTAGTTTTAAGCGATGCGATTCTCGTTTGTCTAGCAAGGGTTACAACTCTCCTACCTACCTTGTTAAGGTAGCGTTGTTGCTATCATATGAGACCAGTCCCCTTTCGCCCGACACAATACTTCCTACTGCGATCTTGGTAAATGGTAGAGCTCCAACCCTAACCGGGCCTTCTAGAGGTGGCAGACAAATTATCTAAGCTTCGTCAGCTTGCTAGACCACTAATAAGTTTACAATTTATGAATAGATATCTTTATAAATAAAGATCAGTGTTTGTTTTTGTCCCCTATGCGCTCCGAAACCATAGATCAGATTGTATTTCAGATTTTCGGTCAAAACTCAAATGCTCTAATGGGAAAGATCTATCATTTAACAGAATTTCAAATAATCATCGACAAAACCAAAAATACTAATCTAATAATTTTGAATGAGATCACCAAAGCTCATCGAGGAAGACACTACATTGAGTAACGCGAGAAATTAATATCCTAAATGATACTAGTAATTACGAATATACTTATAATAAGGGTAATGCTTTTATGTTTACCTAAGCAAACTATTTGCTTCAAATAGCACCATATTTTAACGTATTTAATTCCAAAGCGTACGTGGCGTGCTTACTTTAATATTAGATGGTAAATGATAATGATAGGAGTTTCCGAACTTTCCCCAGGAGATAGCAATACACAATAACGTCATAAATATGATAAGCTTTTGTATTTATGTAGTATAACTCCGGCAAAAAGCCTATCTGGGGAAAATGCCTTAGGCGCGGTCGCATTAGCTATATAAATATGTATACCCATTAAATATTTTGTATACAGTGCAGAAAATCGCCTCCTCGCCCGTTGTAGGTACAGCACTCATGGCTTATGAATAAAAGTGACAATAAAACGAAATTGAAAAACTGACTTGAAAACACTTTTAAGAAAAAAAAATGAAATGTATGTATTATAGATACTTATCGAATTTAATGGCGTTTAGGTAGGATAAGATGATTCACTTCTTATTGTGTATGCAAATAAGCAAGCACCGATCACGGAGTAAATTAAAAGGTGAAACTTCGACTTAAAAAATACCTTTAATTTGAGAAAAGTCATATTTTCCGTTTTTATGACAAAATGAAAATAAAAATATCCTAATTCAAATAGGCCACAAAGCAGCACTCACAAAACATCAAACAACACATTTTTTTGACTATCAGCAAAATTATATTGCCTAATACACTAGCAATATTGATATTAAATGTTTTAACAATTAGAAATAAACAAAGAATACGAGGAATAAATTATGTGCTTCAGACGGGAACCGAACTACATACAGCCAGGTAGCACACAGCCGAGTCGTATATAGCCAGGTGAAACTATACGTACGTATATGGAGATATCATTGCGCTGACTTTCTGGCATATTTGTGTATAATATACTATTATTTTCATGTATGGATGGATGGATACCATAAAGAGCTTATTCACATTTAACTGAGATATCGCGAATCAACCACACAGAAAAAAAACAGTGGAATTGAGAAACTACTATAAGAAGAGTTTGAAAAGCGCACTAATCCGCCTCCATTCATGATTATAATGCGAGTAAAAACGGAACAACCTTATGAAAGTGCATTTCAGTGCCTATGTAAATATGTTCGGATTTTTGCGCCATGAAAATGGTAGCTCTGTTGCTTTCAGGCTTTTGCGTATTAAGTCCACACGTAATAATAACAATTCTTAATGTTGCTTTCATATTGTGAAGTAGTGCTAAAGGACAAAAGGTTGATCTGTCAAGCGGCATTATACCTCTGGAGGTCTATGATAGTTGAAAAATCGATTGTGTCTGTAATCCGATGCTCGACCAGTTAAATCTTATGATAAATCATACAAAGGTTATGCTAGTATACAAAACTACAGTTCCCAGTTTCGGTTCCGGTAGGGGCATGATAAGCAAAAATATTTGTCTACGAGCCATTGTCACTTTACGTAAATTTCTAATATAATTTATTATTAATACTTATTTCTTTCTAATTAAACGTCACAATCAATTTTTTTTTTATACAACTAGATGACAAACAAGCTGACGGCCCACCTGGTGGTAAGCAGTTACCGCCGCCTATAGACACCTGCAATAACAAGGAAAAGCACTTGATATTGCAGGTGCGTTGTCACCCTGAGGCCTAAGATGGAATGCCGTCCATGCCCAGTAATTACACTGGCTACCTTTCCCTTCAATCCGAAACACAGCGAACTGTTTCACGGCTGAAATAAGAAAGGCGGTGGTACCTACCCAGACAACCCTACATATGGGTCTACCACCTAGACCCATATGTAGGGTCTGGTCAGGTTTATAAAATAATCTGCTAGCAGCAGATTATTTTATGAACCTAAGTTTAAAACGGCTATCTAGCGTTCTCTAATCTCTATATACGGAAGCTGTGCTTCACGTTCTATTATTTCTGGAAACAACTTAGCACCAACTCCAAAAAACATGTTTCTAGGTGATGAGTACCTACTTGAATTAAATTATTTTATCCTTTTAAGTTTTTTGAAGTCAATTTTAATTTTTGTTTAAATTTTTTTGTTTCACAATTTTTAGTAATAACTTTCTAAGGTCAAAGCTAGATGGGTGACCGTCAGCTTATATTGTTTCGTACTATCGAATCGTTTCACTAAAAAGTCATAGGAAAGCAAAAATACGCAATATCGTATACGTAGACTTACTGAGTTCAGTTTATTTATTTAAAATAATATGGGACCAAATGGCAACTATTCCGCGTCGGACAAAATAAGAATCACGTTAATCGGATCAGAAATCTCGGCGTAATCGGTGTACATACAAAGAAAAAAAACATACTGACCGAATTGAGAACCTCCTAGTTTTTGAAGTCGGTTAAAAAAGCATTATAGCTAGGTAAACCTTTCTTGACATTGTGCACGCTGATCACAAAAGACTTAATAATATGAAAAAGAATTTTTTAAGTTATAGATATGAAAAAGGAAAATTTAAGTACTTTAAACCTTATTATTCGCATGATGAGATCCCAAGCTGGTTGTACAATCCAACCATTATTTTGATTACAAACACTATCTTTATTTCAAATGACTATCGTGCTCGCGACAATGTAGGTAAGACAATACTAAGACAATCTATTTTATTTCAAAGTAACTCCAAAACTTGAAATAAAAGTTAGATAAAAACTTTTATTCTTCTTAAAGTAAAAGATTGGAAACTATGACTCTCTTGATATCAAATTCAGTCATACTTTTTAAACAGGAAGAATAATGTCTCGGTCGTCTCCCATCACACCCGGACCACACATCACGGTCTCCAAGCGTGAAATTCTGTGTAATGCCACTTGGAACGAAGCCAGTATTACTGCCAAATAGATATCTTTTATTCAGTAAAACTCAAACTTTTCTCAACATAAATTCACAACTGGAGGGTACCTTCATGAAAATGTAATAAGGAAGAACTATTTATGGCTAATCCTTTCGGAATAAACTGCGCGGAGCTGTGTCCGTCGGAACTACGCACGGTACTGCAAGAAAGTGTCTAGAGACAACGAAATGTTTGTTGCAAAAACTGCTGACGCTGAAGCAGGATAGATTTATTGAGAGCTTAATGGCGTGAAAAGGATGGCAGAATAGACAGCGGCTGAGCTATAAGGCAGTGTATTTTTGAATTGCAAATACGGGAAATGAAACTGCCGTAGACTTGGTCGGTACCTCTGCCACCCTCCGGACATCTTCCGGCGTTATAATCATTGTTAATAACGGAGTGCTTTAATGAACTTATATAGCGATCAAAGCAGGAGGCTTGTGTAAAGCAGTATCATGCAGCTTAAACATGGTGATAAAAGTAATATTTTGCTTTTTTTATTTTAATCTCCAACACATGTACTTAGCATGGATGATATTTAAGAAAATATATACATAGAGTAGCCAAAGTCTAACCTAGGATAAAATATGAACTCACGATCTATCACAAACTGATTTTCGCATGGTTTAGAGGTGTTTCAAAGTAAGGGATTGCATCTCAAAGGTCTTTTTAAGTTTTGTTTACGACGTGAATGGCAAGCAAGCGTACGGCCCGCCTGATGGTAAACGGTTACCGTAGCCTTTAGACGTTTGTAGCGCCTTGTACTCACTTGCCTACTCACATGATGCGTATCCTGTGATCAAAAGAAAGCGATACATAACGCTTAAATTGGAGATGAGTTTCTAGTCCACAACTTGATACTTCCTCGATTCACTCTGGTCACTATGCCCATCGCAGGAGCACACACAATACTACAAAGTAATGTTATTTAGCTGCGATTCATGTAAATAATTATGTTCGCGCTTTGACATCGCGCATTCACAAGAAGACGGGTCCTGCGGCGGGGAGCTGGAGGGGGCGTCGCGAGGTAATGCGACGAGCGACTGCGACGGACAGATGCCCACTAGCAGCGGCACTATTACTATCTTAATAGATTAAATCACATATATTCCAATATTAATGTTTCAATAAATAAAACATCATAAACAAAGTGGCGACCGTGACAGGACGTGTCTCTTACCAGTTAACGAAGAAAGAGAGTCTAAGGAGAGCTAATAGTTAAAATTTTTGAAATCACTATTTCAACGCCGCGCAGAATGTTCGCGCTTTGACATCGCGCCTTCACGAGAAGACGGGTCCTGCGGCGGGGAGCTGGAGGGGGCGTCGCGAGGTGTTGCGACGAGCGACTGCGACGGACAGATGCCCACTAGCAGCGGCACTATTACTATCATAGTAGATTAAATCACATATATTCCAATATTAATGTTTCAATAAATAAAACATCATAAACAATTATATTTGTATAAATATTAGGAATTCGGTATTTTGCGTATTTCGAATGACACAATAAGTACAAAAATTTCGTGCTTATCACTACAAATATCTGCCCCTCGAAAGGCCGTCTATTACCTAATCCTCACTAGATATTAAGCCATATAAGCACTAAAAATTACAATTATATAATTTCATTCAATTAAAGACTCGCATTGTATTATTATAAACAAGATGATATTTCTCTTATCTTCACCTGTTTTGGTTTTCAAGCAACGTGTAGCTCGTTAAAGTATCACTTACTTCACCCTAAACATAGACACAGCAAGAAGGTTTAAGAAAATAGGAAGATTTAATTATAAATACGGCTTGTGGGTGATTTAATCCTGAGCGTGCAGATTCACAGCGCCAAGTTCTTGTGTTTTGAACGTTTTTAAAGTTTATTCCCGTTAAACGTGCATAAAACAAATAAATAAATAAAAATTCTTACGAAGTTTTGTCGTTAACCAATATTTTATTTGAAATAGGACACATACAAAAACGACTCGGATACATACAAAAAGTTGGAATATTTATTATAATGTAGACAAGAAAATTGTTGGGATAGGAAATAAACATAGCTATTATTTATGTACACTTTAAAAAGATATCCTTTGTATGTCAAACTACTGAAGCATGTCTACTTCAGTGGTTTGACTGTCGTGAATGACAACTAAGAATAATGAAAGAAATCGACTGAGGGACATGAAAATGGGATAAATGAAGTGAATGAGACATCGACTACAAGATCAAAAGAGCTCCGTTGCTTTATTTCCTCTCACAATACGCTTTATATTGTTTCATACAGTACAAATGAAAAGTAACAACATCAGGAAAGTGGAATTGGTACAACAAACAATCGCACACCTCAAATCTAACAAAATTGGAAATGTCTGCTTAATTTAACCGAGTCAAAGGCGAAAACTTGGCTGTCCGTTGCCGTGCAAGCTAAAATTTAATTCTACGGGGAACATTCCGCGGTAGATTGCGTTCCTTTGCTGTACCGGACCGCTCTTGACTCCATCCGATGGAACTAAAACGCTGCCATATGGAAACATTTTTCGGTAATTGTTTTCCGTATCGGAACTATTATAAGAAAATAAATTTCAAAAAGATTATATGTGAGAAGAAAAATGTCGATCTATTTTTCATAATTACAACAGAATATAGATGATAGATGAGCACAGTACGTCAGAAATTTGAAGACTTTTAAGGTCTTCAAAACCGGAAATTATCCAACGAATATAAATTTTTACAAATAAATGTAACCACTGATATTGAAAACTTGGACTGCTGTCACAATTACTTCTCTTAAAACAGTGCTAGCTAAAATCGAAGAGACAAAAACGATTGTCTCAAAGGAACAACACTCAACACCCTCCAGTGGAGGGCATGCAAATTGACACCACTCTAGTACCGGGACAAAGTTGGGGCAAGTAGACTCTGTACATTTGTATATAGTGAACCAATTAAGTGGTGCGCCTTATTTGAATATTGTGCAGATACAAATGCGCTAGTATTCTGTCTACCAAAATACATGTTGGTGATAATTTCTTAGTTGATAAGTTAGGCATAACTTTTATCCATAAGCTTTTATCTCAATGACGGCCGGCTGGTCGAGTAGCCAAATAGTCTACAACACCAGACGATCTGTGTTCAAGTCCCGGTCGGGGCAGATGTTTGTATGTTGAGTTTATTTCACGACACATTTACGAGTCATGGATGTTTATGTATATAACTTTAAAAATTAAAATGAAAATGAAAATACATATATATGTATTACCAGCCGGCCGTCATTGAGATAAACAGTCAAGATATATCTTTCTTCTGCCTATTTGAAGAAAGATACTTCTACTTCTTCGTGGCCTATTTGAAGAAAGATATATTTTTCTTCAAATAGGCCACAAGGAAGTACTTCCTAATCATCAGAAATCATATTTGTATGACTGTCACAAAAAATATACATTACCTAACAACGTCATAGTATCTGTCTGTCCGTCTGTTTGTCAGTCTGTCAGATATACTAATAACTAATACTTATAAAGGGTGGTGACGACAGTACGACAATAAGTGAAAACATTGGCTATATTAGTTCATAGAAATGTTTTACAACTTTCAAATACATCTTATTCATTTGATAATTTCATGACATTTCTAGCAGCCTATGTTTTAATATTTCATAGAAATGTCATGAAATTATCTTGTGAATAAGATGTATTTGAAAATTGCAAAACATTTCTGTGAACGAAATATAGTTTTTTTATACCAAGCACGGCTTCTTACCCAACACCACCTGATATGAAGCTGTAAGAAGAGTCCATATGCGAGGACAGCTAGTGCAGAATGGACATTGCACTAGCCGCCTCCACATTGCCAGCGCAAAAGGAGCTTTTCACGCCTCTTGAAGGAGCCCATGTTATAGAAGGAGGGAACTCATGTGCCGGCAAAGAATTCCAAGTTCTGGAAGTACGACAAAGAAACGAGGCACTAAATTTCTTTGTGCGTGATGTTGAGGTGGAGACAGTGAAGTGCTGACTCCGAAGACCGACATGCGTGCTCCTGAGCGGGAAGGGGAAAGGTGGGATAAGGTAGAAAAGTTTTAATTTACTCATTTACATATCTATCCTGTATATGTATATACAATTATCTATATTTTCTCCATTAAGTATTAATAAAAATGCTAAATAACGAAGAAAGTAAAGAACCATTTAGAGCTAAGCTCGTAATGGTAGATAATTTGGACTAGATAATAGTTGTGTGTCAGTGCTCTCAATGTGTTTCTCCCATATAGGAAGGACTGTGCCCAGTTGTGGGACGTATTAGGCTGGTGATGAACAGTTGTAAGTTTAAGAATAATATTATTTGATAATAATAATATATCATGATAATAATAATATATCCTTTATTTTCTCATCACAAACAAATGTAAGTATAGAATTTTAGTTTCAATAGTAGTAAGGATCTACATAAATATAGTTTGTGTGAGACTGACGCCTGTGATAATAATTCGTATGAAACATATTACCTCAAATAATTTGTAATAAGTATTACAAACTAATAAATCTTAGACTACAAATCAGGATGTTTAAATTAAAAGTCGTTCAAATTCAAATAATTTTTTTGGTTGGATTCAGTTGAATCACAAAGTCTGAACAATTTTTTATTAATTAGTTAATACGTATAGATAATAATAATATTATTAATACTGTTTATTGCACTTAAAAAATTACAGAAAACACAATTTATAACGTTAGTTAGTTAGATCTCTTCCAGCTAACCCATAAATGTGTGAGACATACCTACTGGTAGTGTTGAAATGTAGGCAACACGAACTGCATAGTGCATCAATGAACTTATTCTTATATGTTTATTTATAAATTAGACACATATTTACAAGTATTTTATTAGTGCGTGGATAAGATTTTTCTTAGCAAAATCAGGAACTTTCTCGACACAAATAACATTTAGGGCTTTCTAACAACTTAGGCTGCTCATATGAAAAGTGAAGTAACTAACAAAGAAACTCAATAAACCAGATTCCGAATTGTTCTGTATCCTTTGCCAACAATTTTGTTATCACAAGCTTGTTGTGTACCAACCCCAAATAAATCCAGAGTTTTGTTGATAGAAGGAAACTTTTTTAATTGGCAACTTTTCAATGTTACAATTTCCAACTGTTTCCAGAATGTTCAGAAGTAAAGGCAAATAATAGCTATTAATTAATTAACTACACAAAATCTGCAATGAATCTATATGCGTACTTTTTTGTTAGTAAGATTTAATCAACTATAGGATTACATACCAAGTGTAATCTATAATATTTCAAAGCTTATTTGAGTTTACTTTAAATCAAAAGATATAAATCGGCTTACGAATTTCGTATTAAAATTCGATACCTGCTAATCTGATGTGCCTACGTAACACTCAGATATATTCAAACTATGTTTGCGTTGAGATTCCCCTAGCTATATGTATATTATTGTATTGAACAAAGTCCTAGCTGGAACTAGTACGGCGTACAGCTACAAATAGTGTTTTCACTTAATACATTAGCTGTTCCCGGTGATGTTGCAAATTTTACCGTTGGCTTACTTGAGCGAAATGTTGATGGAAATTCGTTGTTGGGGCCACAAGCGCTTTAAGCAACTACAGTACGGTTAGCTATTTAACAAAAGTAAAACATTTGTCAAAAAAGCAATCACATTAAAAATAATACTTAACTAGAATAGAGACACGGGTGTTTAGCGAGATAGGTAGTTGTAGTATTAATAAGTATAACTTTTAAGCATAATACTTTACGTCTTGCCTGATAATAGTGGTTAGTGTAGCCTGTACACGCTTTCTTTGTGGTGTGCGAGTCCCGGCGGGCTGGTAGGGTGCGGTATAATAGTATTTCATTTATTATAACTAATTTCAAAGGTGTAGCTTATTTCGTATCTGTATAATACGAAAAAATTTAAATATAAAATTATTTTAATCTTCAAAAAACAGGAACACTTCAATATATTTTCGTGGATAAGACTCGTATTAGTATGCAATAGTATTTAAGTAGTTCAAAATATACAAATTATATGTCACAGCCATCTGGTTAAATAAGCCAGCTAATTAGACGCCTAAGCCGTTAATTAAACGCCGGCACCAAATTAAATGCCTAGGCCAATTGGTAATTGAACTGGAATCACTCAATATTTAACCACTTGGCGTATTGAAAGTCATCTCATTTGGACGCCTGAGCGGATTATCTGTACTGAAGAGGTTTGGTATGATTATTAGGTTATTTTTTTATTACTACTTAAAACCAAAACAATTTAGCTCTTAGCTCTTAGATTTAAGCAACCTGCCTAGGCGTCATATTATAACATTAATCAGCTTCAGCATAATACCACGTGAGGACTTTGAACATCAATGAAATCCCTAGATTTTAATATAAAATATCTATCATTCTTGATAATACCTAAGCGAACGAAATAATCAAAGATGACATTCAGAAGACATTGTAATTTTATTTCTATTAGATTTTGGAGACTTAATACAATTTCATCGCTACAGCACGTACAGTCAGCATCAGATAATAATGATCTGAAAGCTTAGATAATTCTAAGCTTTCAGAGTGCTCATAAATAACTGTGATGTTTTAGAAAAGCAACCGTATCACTACAGCACTAGAATGGCCTTTCACTTACTAAAGAATTAAGTGATGCTGCAAACAACATTCGACTCTATCATTGTGACGTTAGAGTTGCTTTTCTGAAACAGTGCAGATATTTTTGATCACTCTGGGAGTTTAGATGATTCTGATGCTGACTGTACACACACGGATTTTAATTCTTGGCAACATTATTCGCTACATATATCAAGTATATCTTGATTCAGTAAAGCCCTTGGATAGTCTTGTATCGCAAGCAACCTCAAAAAGGAGGCCGCTCTAAGATATTGGAGTTTTTTTCACTACAACAGAAAGATTAGTTTTGCAAATAATTCTATTTATCTATTTGAATTAGAATTATTTACGGGATATTTACCATGTAATTTTATAGTTGTGAGTACCTATAGTGTGTGTTGTGTTGTGTTGTTGTTTTAAAGGTGTGAGTGTTGTATTTATCTACTACAAATTCTCATGAGAATCTTAGTAAATAGAAGATAATTAATAATGAAGATTTATAAAGAGATAACCAAAATGACGCAAAATAAATAGATAGGAGAATAAGCAACACTTGGAAATGGTACTGGTCAATGAAAGAATTTTTAAAAAATGATGCTTTACCAATGTCAGTGAAAAGCAAACCGTATAACACATGTATTCTCCCATGTCTTACTTACGGTTGTCAAACATGGCCGACTAGAGCAAAAACAACCAAAAACCAAAAATAGTTTGCCAACGCAACATGGAGCGAAGCATGCTGAACGTTGAAGGACAGGTGGGAAATTTCAAAAATAAGGGGAAAGACGAAGGCGAGCGATGTTTTCCATAAAATAAGGAATCTTAAATGGAACAGGACTGGTCACATCATAAGTGATGTGACCCATGTGATTTAAGATTCCTTATTTTTTGGACGATTTGGATTTTTTGGACGACAACGATTGAAGAAAAATGGACGAAAGATGTCATGGAGTGGTATACTAAGAATGGAAAAAGACAGGAAGGACGCCCAATCAAAAGATGGCCAAGACGATCTACCAAAAGGATGGAGAAGGTCATCTCGGGACATAGTTAAGTGGAGGAAACTAGGAGAGGCCTATGTCGGAAGACACCCTGACCAACAAAATGGTTGCTGAAACACTTAAGCATATTATTGTCAAATGAAGTTAAACTTGTATTGTTACATTAACCTACCATTTAAGACAGAACTGTATGGTCAGTGAATAAGGTCTTTATTTATTTATTTTTATTTATAACCAACATACCACCTCACACTTGCACGAAGAGTTAAAATGAACACAGAAAACACGTAAGGGGGGCCAAGACCGAAGTGGATGCGTCGACGAGCCGACGCAGGCACGACGAACTCGCAGTAGTAGAAGCACGCATCGGGGCGCGGAATGAGCTAGCATCAGCTGCTCAACGCATCCACTTCGGTCTTGGTCCTTCCCTTAAGGTCGCGGACATGATCTTTGCGGCGAGAGGGGCAACGGGGGCGCGGGCACCGCTTAACTAGAGTGCTCCGCTGCCTGCGCCGCCGCTGCGCCGCTGCTTTCTTGTCCAGTTCCATTTGAATCTATACATTAGCCGCACTGCCACCACCACCCCACTCGCCGCAGAGATCGTGGCCGCGGCCTAAGTGTATTCCGTATCCATTGGGTCTTTGGAATGTGTCGTTCCACTTACGGTAAGATGTGGGGACTAAAACCAAAGATAATAAAGTGGATCTATACAACAATGGTGAGGCCTGTTATAATTTACCGCAGCATCGTCTGGTGGCCTAGGACAAGGCTGGTAGGTAACATGCAAAACTGAGACAAAGGACAGCCTGTTTAGCGATCACCGGGGCATTTAGAACCACTCCAACGGCAGCGATGGAGGTGCTCCTAGACATAACTTCTCGTGCAAGTGAGACTTATTTTAGTTACCAGTTAGTAAATTTTCCAAATACTTCATTATCTTTTATTTAGTAAGAGTCTCATGACAAAATATCAAGCAGACTGAGTGAAACAAGACAGCTAGTCTCACACAACGTAGAACTCGCATGCTTATTTCGTCACAGACGTCGAGATTACCTTCGCAGTCATTAATTATAGTTCCAGCATCACCAACGATCTTCACATGACGGCAACGGCTATTCTAACGTAATGAATTAGTCGCTTCGGGCGTTGTGGCAAATTTTAACGTTGCCATATTACAGCTTAATGCTGATGGAATTTTGCTGTCCCAACCTATAACAGTTTTACCAAAGTCAACTAACCAACGCTGCATAATGTTGTTAACTCATAATTTTCATACTGCATTATTATCTTCTTTGGTGGTACAGTTAAGCTTAAACCAAGTTATGCAGTTTGGTGTTTTTACAATCAACTCATGAAAATCTTCAAATACTAAGTACTTAGTCATAATTTTTTTTTTGCAAATAATGCGTAATACTGGTTAACTATAACAAGTTACGTGATTGAGTTTACGTAACAAAATCGTATAGTGATGACCGAATTAACTGTTAGCCGTATTTATCCTGTCAAGCCACAGATTTCAGACATAATTGCAAAGTTTTAAATTGTCACCATCCCGCCGAAAGTATTTTGCGGCTTAAAACAAGTAATAGTTTGTCTTTCCTTAACTATATTAATAGGTATAGATAGCTATCACCCATTCGCATTCAAAAAGTAACTAAGTCAACTAAGTAACTAGTCAAACTAATATCAAATCGATTATTTTTTTTATAATTTTTAAGATCCACTTACATAATTACACTTTCATAAGTTTATAAGTAGGTACGGCTCAAAATATAATACAAAGTGACGGTAGTTAACTTATAAACTTATCAAAAACAATTGACATCTTCGGTCTTCCCGTGACCACTATCGATGTAAAGTAAAGGAAATGTGTCGGGTGTATAATTTATTGTCACATCTATTTAAATGCGAGTTAAATACGCTAAAGAGGTTATATATTAAAGTTGGCTTTAACGATATCAAATTTAACGTTTTATTGAATATATAGAAAATAAAACCACCCTAACTCAATACACAAGAAGCGTCAATAAAAATTGAAACGTTTAGTTACCGCTACGCAGGTAGAATTTGCCGGGCGGTTTGTGCTCACTGCACTTGTCACAAGTGCTTATCTGCGTCGCGTTGTGAAAATGAACAATTTTTATTGGGAAGTATTTTGAGGTACAAAAAATACTGGTGCATAAACCATTCTTTTCATTCCATGATTTACGGTCATGGTCGTTGAACTATGCATTTCATAAATTAAAAGAAAGTATAAAATATTATTTGTGTAATAAAAACTAAATTACAAATTGCAGGTTTGTTGTTTTTCCATAGAAATAAAATAAAAAAATTGATGCGATACTCCAAGCACAATATTTCTATCGATGAACAATCCCTTGCGCCTTCGGAATGCTTATAGGAATCCGTTTTATTGAAGCCAAAATATACCACGCCCTGATCAAATTGGAAAAGGATTGGGAATAAATTCATCCGAGTAAATAAATCTTCCTCTAGGGGATCACAGTTCACAGTAAAATCAATTTAATTAACACTGTAATCTTTTAAATCCTTGACGAGGCGGTTATTTTTTGGAACTACCATTAATCTTATTATATTTGCAATAGAAAACAGTAATACGTAAGTAAGTTTGTAATGTGAAATGTGAGTTATTCTCAAAAACAGGTCAATTTCTTACCACGGCAGCATTAATAAATTAAAAACTGGAGCTGCATGTTGTACAAGCAATAAAGTTATTAAGTTGCGCTATAGTAGACAGAAAAAAACCTTCATAGCGCTGAGTGGAAGTTTGTAAAAGCTGGCCAAAAAACATTAGCGAAATATATCGCCGGTCCGCTAGTGCTGCTTTGTAAATATCGCTTCGTTGCAGAGAAGTTAAATTGTATCTCATTGTTGGTGGACATTAACTACAGATTATAAATCTCTCTCGCTGTCCTGCGCCCGCTCCCATTTCGACAAAGCGCCATAGATACTAACAGCATGGCACATCTGCAAACTAATTTACAAATTTTCACACACTAGCAACTCTGCTTTATTAATATCTAACGCCGTCTGAAAGTACACTTTCTCTTTTATCGTATGATTAATGTAACAGTTGCAGATATCATTATAAGTACAAGTACATAGTATTTATTTGATTTTTTTGATCAAGTAGACATCATTAAACATCATTATTCAATACTTGATTAGGTATCTGAAATTTCCAAAAACAACGATGATTAAGATAAAAACTGCGAAAATATTTCTTATTCCAAATAATAGTAATAAGTGAGGTAACCTGTAGGCAATAACAGCGACCCCAAAACAGCTCCTTGCAGTACCCCCATCATTTATAAAATTATTTTCAGTTCAATATTAATTTTCTGCAGACGACTTATTCAATTTAGCTCTGACAGTAATGTGACAGTACAAAATCTTATTAGGTACTTCCTCGGGAGAATTAAAGCTGCTTAAACTGAATGTCGGGTGATACAAAATGCATTTTAGAATTCCAAATGAGACCAGTCTGATCTAATGTCAGATGCAATAATGCAGGAAGTTTGTTAATGAGTTTCACCTCGGTTGAAGCCGCAAATTGGATTATAATGTTAATATCATGGTTCTGCGGGGTCCTGGTTTGGCAGGGAACAATTTCGGTACTTCTTAGGGAAGCTGGGCGTCTATTATCCTCATTTCAATAAGAAATAAATTACGATTTCTTATTACGTTTTCCATTATAGGGGAAAATTTATCCACTTTCTTGCTATAGATTTTAATGAGAATTTTTGTTTTCAAGCCCTTTAATTTAAATTAACCTTATGAAATTTTATTGTAAGTTTCTAATGATAAGACAAATAAAATAATAATAAATGAAGATATCATTACTAAGGAAATCGTATGCCTATCTGAAGCATTAAACAATTATTTTGACTTCTAATGTCACTACACTACAATTTGTCTTCGCACTTAAATATTTGCACCACATTGATGAGTTTCCCAGTTTAATTTGACAGAATGTTCACAACGGCCGTGTTTGCATCTCGTCAAATGAAATCCTATTGCATAATTGATAGATTTTCACAGCACGGTAATGGAACGCAGCTGGATGCTATCACCTGTTACGATTGCATTAATAAATGAGGTTTCAGTAAGGCGGTTGAGGGCTGATACACATTAATATCGTCCCTGTAAATTATATGTAGCTGGATACAAGGCAATCAGGTATTAAATTATTACAATAAGACTGACATTGGTCACCATAATGTTTAGACAATTATTTGAAATTAATGACTACACGAGTTTTTGCCGGAGTCTTCTCTCTAGTTCAATACCAAAAGGTATCGGTGTAAATTCTGACTATTCAGACAGGTAGACACTATGACATTGTTAGTTAAAGATAAAGAGAATTTATTTGTCAGAACATGTGTGTCATTAAATAAATGGATCTTACATAGAACAGGCACACTGTTTCAACATGTCTTGGCATGAAAGGCGTACAAAAAATACAAATTACAATTAAATTTAATGCAACTAATATAGAGAATAGAATGTCGATTAATAAATTCAGTATACAATATTTATGTTAAAGTTAAATCACTTGAATCAAATAAATTTCAATGTCAATTATTAAATACATTTGTCACTTAGAAAATCATTCACATTATAATAACATTTGTCGATCAATAAGGTTTTCAATTTATTCTTAAAAATATTAATGTCACATTATTTTATTGAGTTTGGAAGTTTATTATAAAGCTTAGGGCCCATGCAATATATGTTTTTCCTTAACAAACGAGTTTTAGCAGTCTGTGCTTCCAATTTATGCTTATCGTTAACATTATAAATATAGGATTTTAACGATAAGAAAAAGTTTTGAAAAAGATATTTTGATTTTTTTAGCCTCATTAAGTACTCGTTTTAAAAGCTTAAAGTATTATTCGTTTGAAATATCTAGATGTAAAACAGTGATTTGCTTGCCTCGTCCAAGTCAGAGTTAAGCGTTGTTACTGCTCATTAAACTCGCAAAGAAAACTAATAAAACCAGTTTACTTTCGAATAGGTTCAATGTTACACAAACTCGATTCAGTTTCGAAATGTCTTTCTATTATTACCTTTCAACATAAATTTGATTCGTGTCAGTGAGATGATTCATACCTTGTGTCCGAATTACATACGAAATTTTAACAATGGAAAGTTATTTATATTCTAATAAAATGGTTTCTATGATAATAATATAGGCGAGCGATTTGTGTCAAGATTTAAATGACCTTTGAAAAATAATAAAATATGAAGATTCAATTCCTCTAAGCTCCTGAATTCTAGTAATAAAGCCCGAATAGAATTCTATTTAAAACAACATTTTAATACACTTAACACAAAAATACTGATGTGGAAATAGATAACATTTTTCAAGAATTTTTTTGCAACTGTAAGTGGATTACAATGTTAATTTTATTGATGCAAAGGCCACCCCAGAGGATAGACGCCTCGGCTGTGCTCAACATTAGTATGCTGATGGTACAAAAAGATAAATTTGTTTTTGGTACGTTAATTTATGTCTCTATAAGGAAACGGGAGTTTTAGTTATCAAAATCTGTTTTTATATTGAAATGAAAATTATTGATGTAAAAACATCTACAATTCTGAAATAGTATAAAGCATCTTTAGTGGGTAATCACACTCTTTTTTTTATACTGGGTTTGTGTTTGTACACGTGCCGTATTTGAGCTCATAACTATGCAGTTACTCATCAGCTATGTGATTCTGAGGCTGCTGACTTAAGAGTTCGTGGCTGTGGGCAGCGCTGTGACACCTTTTGGCGTTTGTTTGACAACCATTTGACAACCGTACGTTGGCGTCATTAGCGTTACGATGACAAGCACCGCGTGAGCCGGAACTAAAAAGTAGTTTATTTTTATATATTTATATAAAAGTCAATCAAATATTGAATGGAGTCATTGCGATACCTTTCAAATACAAGAAAAATGAATTTAAAAATAGCTAACATTCTTCATGTCGTATCTCTAAACCAGCAACGAACATACAGAGCGAGGAGATCGAAGTAGAGTTTAGTGAAATACGCTTACGCGCAGCGTTGTGCTCAAACATCAAATCAATGGCGGATCGTCGTCTTGTCATCAGTCGTCAAACTCGATGTCGAATATATCTGTTAGTGAATCACACTGCTTGTTGATTCTAGTAGCCTAATTTATTTGTTATTTATACGAATACTTCTTGAGTTTTTTTGGAAATAACCGAAAACACAAAAGCTGTTTACGGAGTATTGAAAATACTTGTCCATAATTATGATGCGTCCTGGAGTAACTTTTGACGTGAAACTTACTTACACTGCTAAATGAGGGCAAAACAAATTTGAACCTTTTTTTACGACTGTAATTTTTTTATCATATCAGTAGGTATTGACTAAAGTAATACCTACTATTTTATATTTTTGTGAGCGCTATTGAAATCAAAAAACATCCTTATTTTTAGACCACCAATTTGGAGTCCGATCATGCGAATAATAAAGACACACTGCGCATCGTAAGCAGCCGATTTTATTATTTTTCATATTACACTTCATATGAGTGAATTAGTATACTCAATGTAACACAATAAAAAAATTAATCAAAAATAAAAACCGACTTCAAAACACTTAAAATTCAAAAATAACATAATTGATGTAGGTACTACTTATCTAATATAACGTAATTTTTGGCGTCTGTGCTTCACTTCTATTGTTTCCAGCCTAGCACCAACTTCAAAAAATACCTTTATATCATTTAAGTAGTTTTTATTTTTGTTTAAAAAAAAATCTAAATTTATGTAAATAATTATCCAAGGTCAAAGCTAAATGATGACATGCATTATCGACTTGTCTGACTCTCAGTCTCTGGTGGAAATACTAACTTATATGTATTGTTTTTATAATGTGACAGTTATTTATTGAGGAGTTCCGTTCGCTATCTTCGAAGATTTTCATCAGATCCAGATGAAATGATTCGAACATTTTTTTACCAAAGACAACTGACATCTTCAGTGTTCCCGTGACCACAACCACTGTAAAGTAATCTAACGTCAGTTATACGTGAAAATAGTTTCATTTCAAAAGTTTTTATTTTATAGCTTTCAGTTTCCAAAAATATTGTTATTGATTTTATTTGTTGGTTAAAATGCAAAATACAATAAAGATAGAAACTGTGTCAGTCCTATCAACGAAACTATTTATTGTTTCATTTTGTCCACAAACTTCCAATAGTTGTATTGCTGTTTTGCAGCGCGATACTAGATACTAAATCTATCAAACAAAATTGCTCGAAAATTCTCTTTTCTTGCAGCTTTATCATCGGAGCCAAGTTTCTGTCCAACACTCGCACTGATCCAACGTCGAAAGCTTAAAACACGTCCGCTCTTTCTTTATACTTTTAAAAACAAGATGGATTCCGGCACCTTGTTTTGTTCTCTTCAAAAAACAATAATTGCGTACAACAAACTTTCTTGAGGTTTATTTTTGAAGTTTTTGGTAAGTATATTAAATTTTGTTTCTAAGATAACCTGTTGCTTCACAGAAATGAATAACAACAAGAAGCATTTATAGAGAATCTCATTAAGTACCTATTGCTTTAATGCTTTTATTTCCCTTTTTAGAGCAGTGTGGGCAAGCAATCGTATGATGATGCTCTTAGTAATTTGAGCACTTACTTATCACGCATTGTCTTTACCTAGTAAAAATCAAAAGAAACCATATTTACCTAGAAAAATAAAACCACCAACCACCTAATTATGTAACACTTATTACCACAAAATTTAAAACAATGAAATGGAAGGAATTTTAGGCAAATTGTTGCGAATGTCTTTCAACGGCCCTTTATAGAAATGAGAATGTAAAGGTAGAATCGGCGAGACCAAGTTAGGCGGAGATCTAGTTGCAGCGGAGACAGAAAGGCCGCTTACCATCAGGTGGGCCGTCAGCTAGTTCGTCATCTAGTAGTTGTATAAAAAAACGTAAAACATTTGAGATTTTGTATACAAAATATAAATGCAAAACAAATGAAACACATTTTTTACTTATTTAGTATACATAAATGCAACGTCTTACGAATAATATTTGGACAGGAGAGTTTACTGCGATTTTTTTTACATCACTCGGTAAAACCGCTTGTCAATGTATCATTTATTTCGAAATCAAAGTCAAACATCAAGAATATATTTATTCAAGAAGACTCCTAAGAAGCTCTTTCAAAAATTATGTATATCTTTTAAGAAATAGTCTCATAATGTCATATTGTCTATCTGTCTGTCATGTCTGAATTTACACCGGTTCCAAAAGTTGAACTACCAACAGCGTTACATGAAAGAAAATCACAGTAAGTAAAATTACTTTTCGAACTTTCAGTCTAATAATAACAATTTTTATCTAACTAGTACTAATTGAGGAGCTCGGTGGCGTAGTGGTTTGAGCGCTCTGATTTCGATCACAAAAACATAGCAACTTTCGCCATGGTCGGTCTCTGGATGGGTCAATCAAATTTATAATCTTGAGCTTCTCCGTGCTTTGGAAGGCACGTTAATCCGTTGGTCCGGGTTGTTCCTGTAACCGTTTTAACGCATCTACCCGCATTGGGCCAGCATGGTGGTGTTATGTCACAAAACTCCTCATGTATTTCTCCCATGCAGGAAGGCCTGTGGCCAACAGTGGAACTTATATAGGCTGGTGATGATGACAATTACCAATTGCGGTATTTAATTAACCTTTCGTCCCTTGCCAGCCAGTAGGCGCTCACACAATAGAAAATTAATTGTGATATTTCAACAATTACGGGGCTGGATTATTTAATTATCTTATCTTAATATTATATTGAGTTGCCTTAAAATATATTACTATGCAGAGTTATATAATATTACTGTAGTCTTATTTTATTTTAAACCTTAAGACAAAAGGATGAAAAAAGAATCATGTCCAGAAACTAGAACAGTTTCATAGGGCTATCCCAAGTCCTTGGAAGCTCAGCAGTCACCCGGATTGTGAAAGGTTGTGAGTAAAAAAGTGTCCAAACTAGAAAATATTTTTTCTAGTTTGGACTTTTCTAAAATAATTGTACCACAGCAACAGTGTTCAGATATGTTATGTACGATGTTACGCGATGTCACCATGCATGATATTTTTACTAATATTGGTGTTTTACATATTTACCAGTCCTTCAACCCGTCAAACATAAGATTCCAGATACAATTAAATTTTCAATTGTCATAGCCCTCCGGAGAGATAACGCCGCTTGACAGATTAAAACGTAAAAGTTACCAGCATAAATACAGTTAATTTATTTACACATCCCCATTACGAGCCTTACCAGTAGTTACTATAGAAACCCATGTATTATTAATTGCAGCTCCAATTATTATGTTCTTGAAAATCATATAACTTTTCTGTTAGCATGCTAAAGTTAAGTCCATTTGCACGTCAAAGTCTAGTAGCGCTGTACCCCTGAACAGTCACATCATTAGGGGAGTGCTCCTCGTAAACCAGTGGTAATGGGTTTTATCTTGCCCTATAAAATGTATTTACACTTCCACTAGTACATTATCGAGGCTTCATTCCGCAAAGCACACTGTTAAATGCGTGATAAATGTAAAATATGTCCGTGTTTATGACGGTCATGTCAAAATCTTTACTACTTTGATTAAGAATATTAAATGTTATTTCACTGGGAACAGAACAAAATTGTTTGATATAATATAAGACAAAAATCTCCTTTTAATACGTCTACTTATAGATTTTCTCTATACATACATTAAAATGCAACGTTTGTCTATAAATTGAGAAGGACTAAATGGTTTCTGATACATTTTTTTCTGTAGGTAATATTGGGGTAATGTATCGACACAAACTCATTTTTAGACTAGAAAAGAATGATGTCTTGGGATGGTAGTTGAACAAAAGACCTTTCACAGTCTACGGCTCTTAAAGGTGTCGGGTTCGAGGACTTGGAATAACGTTTTGAATTACTTCTATTGTGGTCTTTATGTTTTTGTGTCATAAACTAACGTCTACCCTTACAATGTTTATTACAATGAAATTAACTCTTGAAAATCTAGGTACAAGATTGCTAATCAGCTTCCACGGATGTGCAATCTTGTACCTCGACAGAAATGACACTCGTACAATCTGCATCCGTCCCTTTGGTGTCATAATGAAGACGGTCGTTCTGGGGATAAGTTTAAAATTACTGCTACCTTCAGCTAATTTTCAGCTTTAGTCTATTTTCTCGTTTAAATTTACAAACATTGAAGTTGAATCTAAATTCAACTTTTGTTAATAGCTTAAACATTACCATGTTTTGTAATTATTTGTGATGAAATAAATTTAAAAATATCATTATTACTCTGTATGTTTACAAAATAACAAGGAAACATTATTAACACAAACACATACACACACACGTACGAATGTACGCTCATTACCCAAAATTATTTTAAACTTTACTTATTTTATTTTACAACATTATAAAGGGATCTATTTGAACATTTTCATCTCCTTAGGGAATTGTGAATATTGTTCTTTTAAAACAATGTGCCTGTTGTGTAAAAGCTGTTCATTTCGCTATTCCATAAACAACATTGTTTCTCGTAACATCATAACAAGTTTTATAATTAAAAGAATACGAGCATCGCCCCAATTCCCACAGACAATCCCGCAAAATTCGTTCCGCGATCTGCTGATCTGCGGTCATATAACACAGGAGCGGGCTCCCCACTGCAGGCTGCATCACGTCCCTTCGGTGCCATAACGGGCACTGTCGTGAAATAAATCTTGCCACCCCAACGTGAAGCCTCCTTTCAGGCCTCGGATAAAAGGTCTTTATTTTTTCTCATTGAAGCCCTTTTATGTGCTATGCGTTTTGATTGGATGGATTTTATGGGTAAATAATCGAATGTTCTCTGTGTAAAACGTGGATGTAAGGTGTTGGTTTTGATTACTTTATGATTTATGTATTTTTGTATGTTATCTATGATCCCTGTTCTTTGAATTAAATCGAATTTGTGTCAAATTTCCAAGCTTAATCTGAGAAGTAATTTTGAAAGAATCCTTTTATATCATGATAGAAAAGTCCCTGAACATGGGTCTCCCTCTCAGTTAGGAGAAAGTAAATATCTTTGCGACTATCGTCAACTATCATAATGTTCATGCGCCCTTAATCACAGCTGCCGGAAAAGATTCTAACACCGTAAACTGTAGCTGTCACTTTTGGTCACGGTGCGTCAAAGCGAGACGGCATGTGACTTATCGATTCGAATTCGTGATCCGACAGTTTCTGAATAAGGGGGCTTAAATACCCCACTCCCATATCTACGATTTTTAATACAGCAAGAGTGATACACAAAGGGTATCACAAACCTGATGTAGCCTATAGACATTGTAGCAGGTGGAGCTTACTGTATGAAAATCAAGAGAACCCTTTATGTTGACAAGTCCCATACTCCCAACATTAGATTTTCTATTGTGTGTGAACGCCGATTCTCGCTTGAAAACTCGGAATTTTCATTAGAACCGCCTCGCCATATATGGTTAATTGCAGCCCGTTTTCTTTTTATAATATTTTTCAATGTGAATCTCTTTTCAAAACATTACAAAAGGATATTAGCTGTTGAAGTACCTTTGCATGAGGAGTGACGTCACTTTGATCCGATTGGTGTTTTAAATTTCTTTGCCAGGCGGGCTTTTATCACCTAATTTTTGATTAGAATATTTACTGTCCAGATACAGGTACCAGATACAGCGTAGTCTGTATAAGAAATAAAAAATCAGGAACAGCCATGTGACAGACTGAAAGTCCAATCAAGCGGGCCGCACGAATTTAGCAGACAAATAAATTAAGGGCCAATAGACAGCGCTTGCCAAATAGAACTTCGAAAAATTGGAACGGCCGACTACGCAAAAGGTTCCCAAAATTTATGCTACAGTTTCACTCCCTTGCAGAGGCCATTAAAACTGTCCGTCCATCCGTTTTCAGATTTAAACCAAATGGTCGGCCGTCACGAATCTAAAAAACATTTATCACTCTCGATTTTCCGCCCACGGCCACGGTCGAGCAAGCGTGATTCCAGTGTGTTTTTCATGAATGGCTGTTAACTAAGGTGAGTGTTAGCATCTTTATAGAGTCGGAAATGCCAATCGCTAGTTACTTTATAATGTCGTAAAAGCTAGGTACATTCTAGACTTATAATGCAACATTTAGTAAATTAACCTGTTTAACTATAAAGACGGCTACGTCAACGATTTTGATCCCCTAATACTTTAACATGATAAACGAAAGAAAGTGTACATCATTTTGATGCTGATTAAACATATTAAAGTTTTGTGTATGTGCTTGCATGTGTGTAAGTGGGTGTGTGTGTGTGGGTTTCGAGTGTCTATTACGTGAATGCAGTGCCAAAGGTGCTACGAGCGTCTAAGGCGTTTAGAAACTGCATAGGTACTATCAGACGAACCGCACTCTTAATTCTGTGCCACTCTTATAATTAATTATATTCCACTTGAATGAAATGGTTTACTCATACACTTGGTTATCTTGTTCGTCCAAATAAAGTTTGGAAAATATCGCTATTAAGCAATAAGTCCACCCTTATAGAATGTAGTTTTTTATACAGTTTGTTTATGCAATTATAGTGTGTACAATGAAGCATGTTCTATCTCTTATCTAAATTTGGTTGTAAAGTCATACACAACCACGTGAAATTCACTTTTGTGTAATCACTAAAATATTAAAACAAACGACGCTTTTAGACTAGGTAGGATAAATTCATTATCAAGCAAATAAAGGCAATTTTAAACGGGGCCTAATTGCCGAATAAATGTCCTACACGGTAACTCCATTACACGAAAGTAACCCTTACAGTTTTACTTTACTGGGCGCGTGGCAATATGGCTTCGACATTCATTTATCTCCATTATAAATGTACGGAGGCAACAGCCAACGAGCCCCTAGTGTCCTCGCCCTAATAGTAGACACGATAATGAGTAAGAACAGCGGACATACCTGTGTTGTGCTATTCTACTAAGCACGGATTTTGGACTCAACGCATATTTATAATAATGTTGCAACTGTCTCATTCTCTCTCTTAGTGAATTTATGAGGTAGACATACCATCAACGTTATGTAAAACAAGCTCTGGCAAACATCAAAGTAACTAGAAACGGGACCTTCGCAAACAAATTTCCGTGCAAGTACACAAGATATAAACTTTCTTATGAAATGCAAAATTATTTATATACAAAACTTAAAACTGACTTCAAAATATAACAACTTTTTATCCATTATATATAAATAGAAATTTTTGTTACAATAGATTACAGATTTTGGTAATTAAGAAAACTTATAACTATTTTATAGTATCTCATTGAAATCAGTGGTAAAGTATGGACTACCCAACTGCCGGCGAAATGTTACACAATTAAATCTTATTTGAAATTCAATTCATAAAATTTATGAATTGAATTTCAAATAAGATAATATTAAATTCTGCACACCCACGGATAGTCATTAAATGACTGTCATGATGCGATTCTGAATAAAATTGGTACCATTTACCATAATCAACTTGTTACCTGAGTGAACAGTAATTCATTGGCTATCAATTAAACCGTTTACTGCATTTCATTCAACACTAAGAGAGTTGTAATTAAAGTTTAATTGACATTTATTACCGCATCCGTGTCGTGGTGGTATTACTTTCATGTAACTTTTCCAATAACAATAGTGTTGTAGTTTCCATAAAAATATCAAATAGAAAAATGTTATTAATCAAAATTTTGTTCACCTGAAGTCTAATCGCCTGACAGTTCTTTATTATTAAGACTTTCAAGAATCGTTTCCGCAAATCGGAAGAAGTATGAACAACAGCAATGTAATACACTCTGGGTTGCTTAGCGTATAAAACAGACATTCCCTATCGTGAATCGTGACAAAACAGTTTATTTTTATACGTATTCAATAGAAATAGTCATTTTTTTTATAGGCCCACCAATTCATTACGTTTTTAGTGAGGAACAAAGCTTATTTTGGCTAGATAATGTAGGAGAGTAAAAATGTAACCAAGCTCAATCTCTTCACATATAAAGTATAACTAATTATTTCAATAATGACAAGCCTTTATCATTGAAACAAATTAATTTGAAATATGTTAGGAATTTATGCTAATTACAACTACAATTATTACCAACGCCGCAAACACGCCACTCAAAGACAAAGTTTCATCTTAGTTTATGTGACTGGATTACGTAAGGCTCGAGCGCTTTTCATGACAGATAAGATTTAAGTTCTAAGATAGAATTTTAGATAACTGGCGTAGACTTTGAAGACGAATGTTTGGAGAAATTCGTTGCCACAATGTATCATATTTATGAAGGCTATCTATCGAAACGTTGTTTCGGCCGAGACAGATAGGGATGGTGATATGACTGACACAGCGAGAGAAAAAAGGACAAAATAGCGATATAATTTGTGTATTTTCGTAAAGTAAGCGAAAATACACAAATTATTATACAAAAACGCTTCCACACGATTGTTAACGATTGTGAATATTATTGATATCTACTATTTAAAGTAATTTTCTATTGAATACAAAATATCGTTTGCCAATAATTTAAAGTGGTCTTATTTAAAACAGGTCCTTCCGGAAATAATTTAATTGTGTTTTGGTTCTACACGTGTATAGATAATGATATGAAGACACAAATATCTGATTTTCAGATCCGTAAGATCTTTCAGCGACCTATGACATTACTTATAAAACTGCGAATTTTTTCAATGTATCGCCTTTATGTGAAAATAAACGCTAAAAAATCTACTTAAATTCAGTTGTTTACCAAAGTTTATAAAGTCACCAGTTCACTGCCATAACCATTAATGTAAATAGTCATATTTAGTAGTGAACTGGTAACTACTTGGTAAAATTCTAAATAATTATCTACCACCTCCTAATATTATAGACCTTTAATATTAAAAAAAAAATGCAAAAAGAAATTTAAGTAAGATCGGTCAAAAAATCCTTGAAATTTCATTCACAGGATGGAGGAGGATGGGAAGGACAAAGTGCCCAACTCTTCAAGTGTTTCTCCCATCAAGGAAGCCCTGTCTGTGCCTAGCAGCGGGACGTATATAGGCTGGTGATGGATGAATAACAATAAATGCAAACGCGTCCCTTAGCAAATCTTTAGATGTAAATTCCACTTTATATACCGCTCAAAAATTACTGGACAGAAGGCTAGCATTTGCATAATTCGCTTTATCTAGACTACCTAGATTGGTATGAGTTGCTAAGAGAAACGTAGCGTGATGAAAGATGCAAATGTCCAAGGTCTACATACCGTGACAAGTTTATTAAACGTGGAATATTTACGGCTCACCTTGTGTCACGCTCACAATTTTCATTTCTATTAGAGCTTTCAGGAATTCATTTGCTAACTGATTCGTTACTGCATACCAAGGAAATGCAGTAGGGGTTACCGTTTCGTAACTAAAACCGTTTTGTTTGTTAAAGTTGTTAACAATTAATTCATCGTTGATTGTTTCATTAATAGCTACTGGGATAACTGTTTTTATTTCTGGTAATTCTGCATCAACAAATGCAATCCGCCATATTATAAATGCGAAAGTAACAATGTCTGTCTGGGACATTTTCTTTCCTATGCCGCTAATCCGATTGAGATAAAATTAGGCATAAAGACAAATTTCAAAGGTTCCTTTTTGGCGCGATAACTGACATCTACGCGAGCGAGGCTGGGAGCGGTGAGTGGGTAATAAATAAATGAGGCATAATAAAAAATACTGGAGGAGCTCGGTGGTGTTCTTGTTTCTATTACAAAAACCAATCAAGTTTCGCCATGGTCGATCCCGGGATGGGTTAATCAAAATTTTGTTATCTTGAGATCCTCTGTGCTTCGGAACGTTGAGCTGTTGGTCACGGTTGTTACTGCAACCACATTAACCCACCATCCCGCAGTGGGCCAGCATGGTATTGTTATGGCCCCAACTCCGTATGTGATTCTCCCATTAAGTAAGGCCTTCGCCAAGTAGTGGGACGTATATATCTGATGATGATGACGAAAAATATTTGCTTAAATACCCGTAATAAAATCGTAATACCATAAAATTAGGAAATGTGGCCATTACAGTTCTGTTTTTTACACAAGTCGCTACATACTGGTCACAACTCGTTTTGCTTACCCTGTAAGAATTAAGACTTGTGAGAAATCATTATGATAACAGCATACACGAGGAGTCTCGCTGCCCCAAAAATAACGCTTTCTCGGTGAGCTCTGGACTACTCAGCACTACTAAGTAGGCTGCGATCTTCTGTAAGGTGGAAGTACTAGCACAGTCCGACGACGCTCAGAATAGTTTTGTTGCCTAAGTTTGAATATGGCGCTATTTTTCACAAATCCAGAAAATATACCTACTGTTACCCATAAAAACTAATTCAAGCTTATAAGCTATGGAATATTGTTAAATTGTACGGATGGTTTAGAAAATTTATAAAAAAAAAACATTTTTTTTCAATATTAATCAATAATTATAATTCCATTGGGTTTATAGATCTTTATTCTCAAAAAAGACATGAAAATGTTACTTACATGATAAACAGTACTTATAGTATAAAGACAATCTACGCCACACTAAGAGTGTCCACATTTTTAATGTTGGGTGGAAGTTTATTGAAGAGTTGAGTACTCCCCCATAAGTTATAGCGTTTCTTCCTTAATTGGTTCTGATCCTAGGCAGTATTATATTGTTTGCCCTCCGGGTGCTACGTTTGTATATCTGATGCATTCTTTAGGTAATGTAATATTGGTAAAAAAGTTCTACTATTTTTTAGATAAATTAAAACAACTATTTTTACGACAACTATAAATAATATATACTTATACATATTACAAAGCTATTATTAATTTTGTCAATATACTCATATTTTTTTTAAAATATAGCAACATGTGTCGTCATTTGTTTCACAGATTTTAGGAACATTTTTAGACGATGCGCTGCATCATATCAATCATACCTCTGTATCTGTGATACTATTGATTTTAAACTTATTATTTATTTTGCAACATTTCTTAATGAGTGCTAAACTTCAGTTATCAAATAAAAAAAAAATATGAACTACCTTATTAGAGTATGAATACCACTAACCTGATTAGACATAATTAAAGATAATAAGACAATTACATAACACGTGTTCAATTTTGATACCATTACAGCCCATGACCGTTGTGAAAATCTTTAGGGAAGCCTTTCCCAGCAGTAAACTTTCGGCTAAAATGTTGATGATTAACTACTCGTTCATGATAGAGAATTTTATACCTACAGGGCTTTTAAATTGTGCCTATTTTCAAGGTGCCCACTGTCAAAGTTTAAAGCGCAGGTCACACCTCAAGTGAACGAGCGAGACGAGCGGGCGGCCTTAGATTCCATTCATAGAATCTGGCGTTTTATACTCGTCTGACATTTCCAGAATCTGACATTTGTCGAAAACCCTTAAAACCCTGTAAACCCTTAGCTATAGCCCTAGTAAGTTGCAATCGAATCGAAATGGATGTGAGAGCTGAACGCACCCACTATAGAAACATTTCGATTTGATTGAAACTCAGAATAAGGTTAGTGTAGTTCGCTGTGTGAATCGAAGTGTGGAAAGATTGAGCTATAGCTCGCCTCGCCCGCTCACAGTGTGGACAACGCTTTATATTAGATCTGCTGTCCGCTTCGCTTACGTCAACGGATTTGAATACAAACTCTCAAGTCGAAATAATGGAAAAGAACAAACCGATTCTATAAAAGTTCTTATGAAAAAAGTAATTAGGTACTGCTGATTTTTGGTTAGTATGAAAAGCTACTTTTGAGCTTACCCGCTCTTACACTGAAAAAAATATATTTAACCCAACTACTTTGGCTATATTTGTAATAACCAAAATTTGCCAAAGTTGAATTACAGGAGGAGCTCGGTGGCGTATTGGTTTGAGCGCTCTGGTTTAGATACGAAAAACAAAGCAACTTTCGCCATGGTTGATCCTGGGATGGGTCAATCAAAGTTTGTTATCTCGAGTTGTTTCTGTAACCGCTGTAACACACCAACCCGCATTGGGCCAGCGTGGTGGTGTTATGGCCCAAGCTCCTCATGTGTTTCTCCCATGTAGGAAGGCCTGTGCCCAGCAGTTGGACGTATATAGGCTGGTGATGAACGTAATGTTCTGAAAAAAACTAATTGGTTTCCGTTCAAATGTTTAGCGCAACACAAATTATGCGCAACGTAACGTTTTCGGTTTTGCTTTGGTAAATAAATACGTTGAAAATTGATCGAGGCCCAGCCCCTCAATTCTGCTATTTATTTTCCGAAAAGGATCGGCGGCGTTTTGGTAACTTTACTAATGCGGTTGTAATACAAAAAGGTATTCCACTAACATTGCTTATAAAGACGGAACGTTAACGAAACGCTCTCGGTTGGTTCAACTTCAGCTGGATATTTGTTAGCCATATTACAAGAAACAAATAAAAATATATTTTGGCTTAGTTACTTGACAGTTGTTAACTTTTGACAGTTCGAACAAAGAACTATTGATGCGTTTCGGCTGCCACAAATGTTAAATATTTAATAGAATACGAAACAATGATTGAACCGAACGGTTTGCGTTACGTGTTTGTTAGTAGAATACCAAACTGATGCGTTTCGGTTACGTTTCGATTGCGTTGTTAGCAGAATACGAATAACTAAAGCGTTTCCGATTCGTTTCAGATCAAAATACAATTAGCAGAATTGGGGGGCAGGTCAATTGGGAATTAAAAGTAGATATTAAATCTAAATAGGTGAAAATGAAAATGCAGATATTATTTTTATTAATGGTTTAATTGTCGCTTGTTTTAATGTATTATATATTTAAATAAGTTTCATAACAAAAGTTTTAAGTAGTATGTATAAATAGCCTTACTCTATTAGTATGTCTGTAGGTATCGTTTGAATAGGTATGGTGTTTGTCGGTTATTATGTGTAATTATTTTAATTTACATTACATAGGTGTTTAGATACAAAATTACCATTGTTGTAAAATTTCATAATTTTACTACACTTCATAAGATTTTGAAAGAGACCGGCTTATACACTGACTTTGAACTAAGATGGGATTCATAAACCTTATAAATAATATCTTATTTAGTGATTCATTTTAGTATTTTTAGTCGATTAATGAGTTGCATTGTCTAAATATGTAGGAATAATGTAATCTTCAGTAATAGATAAATATCGCGTATCCTATAGTACATACTTTCATAGATACCTACGCGGTGTAGTCTTACGCCGCGTAGCTATCTATGAGAATTAGGGACTAATAAAAAACACCGAAAACGAAATGACTATTTATAATATTTTTACTTTAACAATTTCGACAATATGAAGGTAGCTTTACACTGTCGAAACTAAACGTTAGCTTATAACGCAAAACCAAAAAGACTAGAAAAAATCGTAGAGTTATCCTCAGCCATCAGTACCTCGGTAGACTGGTTCAATCCTGGACAATCCTGGTTTTAAAGCCAGTATTCAGGATTTTAAAAGATCGAGAGATCCATTCCTGCGACGGACCAGACTTTTTAATAGTCTACATGTTTTCTGTTTTATTGATCGATCTATGAATCTACAACGCGCAAGTGATAACTCAGCACCCGTACTGCAAGGTGTTACAAGCGTCCATAGGCTACGGAAACCAAAAAAAAATTATACTCAGAAATCGGATCAAATTTAATATTTATTCATACACACTTACGCGGTATTTTCCAATGTTGCTAACGGTGAATAAAATTACTAGCCAGACTTCGATTTCGATTCAATTTTAAATTCGAGTTACATTAACAATGTTATAGTAAAAGAAAATAGGTCATCTATAATATGAAGCCGGCCTCTTCAAAATCAAATCTCAATACATAATTATCTACGTATAAAAATATTAATTTCAGAATATCTATAAACAAAAAGGCTTTAAATAATAACTTCAGAAATTATTTTACAAAATAGCCAATAAAATTGTCTTCATAATTTGTACCCCTTCCCATCAGAGCAACTGGTTTATATAATTGTATCTATATAATATTTCATTGCTACAAGTATGTATTTAAATGTTTTAAGCACATGATATAGAAGTTAAAAGATTTCGTCTAAATACAACTAATAGGTAAGCTATAACAATCCGAATCAAATTAACGACATTATAGTATTTGAAATTAGTAATCTATATTGCTCATATTTGTACAAAGTTTTCATAAAGTATTGGTGTTTTAATTCAAAAATATATATAAATGTATACTTTATATTACACATGATTCATTAATATAATACACGATGTCGTTCTTAGATTTTTTACAAAGCACTTAACAATATTCAGTACCCATATTTCAAAGGAACTAGTAAACAAAACAGTACATTGATCATCCTGATCATCCTATGCTATAAAATATGAATAGATAACTTGAAGCAAAATTTTAGAAAAGAAAGGGACAAAAAAGTTATTTTTACAAAAACTCAAGACCAAGCAGATATTATTGGATTGTATATTATTATCTCTTTGTCCTAACGCAACAATATCACTATAACTTACTCAGTTAGATGTTACACAGCAGCATTAATGGTTCTCAACAGGCTAATTATTCACAGTCACTATTCTATTTTCCATTTGCTGTCTTTATTAAAATAAATTTGTCTTAAATGAGTTAAGTACAAAAGCGGGAACAGCGTAAGTTGTGTCTTTAACTGCACTGATTTATATATTTACAAGACTATATACAAAGCTATCACATATTACAATTCAATCGTATCACTATTTACATTATTGCATATTTAAAGTTCCTTGTCTTTTGGACAATACACTATGACTCTATACATATAATGCGCCAAAGAATATATCTGTGACATTGTCCTTTGCGCAAAACTTATGTTAGACATACACTATGTGTGGTTTCTCTGGCGTTCTATGTGGTGGAATAGTTTCGTAGGCAAATTGTTGATAGATGTGCTCTTCACTATCTTCCTGATAGTAAGGATTTTTATCTACACTATGCCATGGAGGATTTAATGAATGAAAATTATTAGTCACAGAAGAACCGATCATCAGATATCGGTCTACGTCTCGTTTGTTCTCTTGTTCTCTACTCCTCGTTGAGTATCCTAACCCATTACTTAACTTAGACACATCACCGTTTAACATAACACTAGTCATCACCTGCTTTGACTTATCTCCTTTGCACTTCTTCAAAGGTCCCATAAAGTATAAAACACCCCCGACCACACTTATAATGATACTCACAGTTAGCACCACTACTGCGACAATCACCCAACCACTAGAGCACCCGAATTCCGATTCTGGAATCTGAACAAACATAACACCTTTTAAATGTTCCGGCGCAGCACATTTCACATCTTCATAATCCATTTTTAATAAAGAACTTGCATTACCAGACCGTTTATGGCTAATTTCGCTTTCTCTCCCGAGATTCCATAGCCATAACAGTGAACAATTACACACAAATGGATTACCGGATATTTCCAACTCCTGTAATCTGTCAATTGGGAAGTGAGACGCTTCCAGGGTTTCTAGTGCGTTGTTTCTCATGTATATATGTGTAAGTTTCGGGTTGCCGTAAAACAGTCTTGATGGAACTTCTTTTACTTTAACATTTTCATTCATCCATATCTTCTGCAGGTTTATGTTGTCGACAAAGGCTCTCGAATCGATTTTATCCAGTTCGTAAAGTCTGCTCAAATGTAGATGTTTTAAATGGAACAAACTTTGAAACGAGAGAGCTGTTACATTTTGAAAGAAGTTTCCACTAAGGTACAAGTGGGACAAGTTAGAAAGTTTTGAAAGGGCAGAGGTGGGAATCGTTGTCATGTTGTTATCGCTCAAGTCCAGATGTCTTAAAGAGGGCAACCTGTGGAACCCTAATTGGTCTACACTTTCGATAATATTACTGTTTAAATCTAAATTCTTCAATTCCTTTAAAAATGGTATACCATGTTTGGATACTTGCTCTATTAAATTTTCTGACATATCCAGATATTCTAAATGGATAACAAATAAAAGATTAGCAGAAGGTATATCTAATATGGAGTTATTTTTGAGCGATAATATCTTTAGGGCAACTAGGGGTTCAAAAGTATTCGCTTCAAAGCTCACTAGCTTATTGTTTGACAGATCAAGTCGTTCCAAAATAGATAAGCTTTTGAATGTCTGCGCGTGTATATTTGATATATCATTATTAGACAAATCCAAATCTCTGAGTCCCTTTAAGCCAATAAATGTGTCCTTGTCTAGACGTTTTAGATAATTGTGGCTGACGTTAAGATGTGTCATCTCCAAATTGTTCTCAAAATTTTTACTACCTAAGTCTTGTATTTTGTTGTATGAGATATCGAGGATGGTTAGCTGAGTGTAGAAGGCGAAGGTGTAAAGGAGATTGTCTATGGCGTTGTGCGTAAGATTGATGTGAGTGGCCTCGGGGTTTAGTTGTATAGGGACGATTTCGAGGCCTGCGTTGGCGCAGGAGGCGGCACGAAGAGCGTCGTCGCAGGCACATCGCGCCGGGCAAAGAGTGCGCGCTGTAGCGCTCCACGCCCAAGCTATCACCACCAAGCACCAACGCCACTTCGCTATGCCGCGTGCGCCCATAACATCTCATGTATATGCCACCGAAAACCTGAAACCAAAAACATAATTATGTTAATAAAATGTACAATTGAAACGCTATTAATTATTGATAAACTTATCAATGCTTTGCAGTAAAACGTCCTAAATACTAAACTTGAGTTTTATATTATCTCACGCAAAATCTTCCTATACTGAAAAGAAATTCTCATTGCCACAGAATAGATGGAATCTAGTTTATTTTTCCAGTAATTTATTGTTATCATAAAATCCGGACGCTCCCCGAGGGTACACCCTAGACCGCGGGAGCGGCAAGTAAAAATACACAACATTATCGCTCGACAAAATCTTAATATAATTTCTGGCAAAAACTGCAGATAACAAATGTGCCTCTTCGCAATTTGTATGAGGGGGGAATGGGATTGTTTGATCCAAATTAGGCCGATAAGAGACGTGCCACGATAACGAAATGGTATCTTACACAGAAACTTTTTTATTGTCCTTTGTTTTCCTGCTCATGCTGTTATTTATCATATGGTTCTTGGTAAAATACAATTTGCCTTTAAATAGGTTTGATCAGTAAATGCACTTTTATGTTAGTTGTCATTGGCCGCAGATACAATCCATTAATTCCCCCTCCATCCGTGTCTAGCTGACATTCGGATATTTGCTCCATCACAGACGAATTAAGGAAACAGTAAGTTAGTGGCTAGCATCAGTATCGCTTAATCCTCCGCGCGAACGACTGTTCAACAATGCCTTCCGAAATGTTCGTCAATTTAACAAAGGAGCGTTAGGTACTTTAAATTAAATGTTCGGCTTTACAATTCGATGGAATGTATAATGAATAGCACCGTAACATCTGTTAACGAAGGCGAACGATCTCGAAAGTTTTCACGCGCGGGAATAACTAATTGCGAAGGTTGGAATTCAATTTATGGCTTCTAGTGCGCCTCCCGGGAGATCACGCCATGCTAAAGTATTAATAATGCAAAACAGTGTCACGGAAAGTTTTTGATTCGAAATGCAAATTAAATTAGGAAACAAAGTTGTGAGCGTTGAGCTGGTTCTGCCGCTTTGTCATTTATTGTCGGCTATATTATGCTAACTGGTTAACAAACAACAACCATTTGTCCAACAAACAAGTTGGATATCAGACGAATTTATCAGATTTGACAAGAATAATAAATAACAGCAAGATAATTAAGAATTTGTTGCTTTTGCAACAGAAACAATCAGCTGAACTTAAGAGTTTGTGAAATTGCTTGTGATGTTGTAAGATGAATATTCTAGCGGCAACTGTACGATAAAATTTCGAACGTTTCTCGATCTCGAAATGACAATCCTAAAAGTAAACATAAGGATGCAAGAAGACCCGTCTCCCCTTGTAACATGATAGCACCCGACATGAATGGATTACGCAGCCTGCCTGAATTACAGAAACCATACGTATACTCACTTGATATACATCAGACATCACTGTATTAGAACGGATTAATTCAACGTTCCAAATGTATTATTGATCACGTGAACCAAAAAGATAGTAATTTAATAATTTCCCTACAGATAATATTCCCTAAGGCAAATTACTTCAGACTTTGTATTTGTGTAAATAACTCTTGAATGAATCTCATGTTGTATCGTGTAAAATATTATAACTGTGGTAAAGACATAAGGAACTTTTTATTTAACTGTCCTGTCCATGCCCTGCGTGACTACGCCTAGTTGTAGCAAGGTCGAAGATGACGATGATCGAAAACAGTCTATGAAAAGACTGCTTCCGATCATCAAGCAAGACCTCAGGCACGCCCTCCATTTCCGAGCCTAAACTGCTCTGGTCGGCACTCTTTTGTCTTTTAATTTCCTGTCCGTCGGAGTGCGCCCCATCGTGAATTTCGCTTTCGTGAGCTTCGTTAACTTATATTGGCCTTTGTTGTTGCCTATTGAACTTTCCCATTACCGACGCCATCGATTCAAACCGCTAAATTTGTTGGAAAATTCATGTCGCCAAAATCAATGTGGGTCTTAAAAATGAACAGCCAAGCCACTCATTTTTCCTTTATAAAATCCAGTGTATTTTCAAGTTTTTGTTTTCTTTTCGCCTCGGTGAAGCTCTTCAAATGGAAATTAAATATTTCCTTATTGAAAAGTTATAGCGTTTGGATGCGAGATTTTATAATTGTAACGAACTTTTGTTTTGTTTGTGACTCACTGTCTAATGTTATTTTGAGGAACAAGAAGCTTTATGTGGATTTTCAGTTCGGAACAATATTATTGTTGTTCTTTCGCTTTCTATTCTTTTATTTCTTTTAATATGACCAATCAATTTTAAGTGCTTAAGTATGACGATATATTAAATGAAAGTGGGGAGCGATTTTTTTAATTACATTATAATTCCTAAACACCGCTTTGATCACGCAAAGAGTTGGTCATAATTTATTATTACAGTTTATGCTGAATTCAACAGCAAAGGGGCTCCTTAAGAGCCCTCCGTATTATTAACGGTGAACGTCATCGGCTCCATTTAAATTATTATCAAAACTATCCGCTTAGTTCAGCCTAATTGTGGGTGAGGTCGTCGGGCCACCGAACGATTCCCACTAAAGTTATCACGGTGTTAATACAACTTGAGACGTTACTAGCACAAAGGACGGTTTACGAGGGGAGCCAAGACAATAAAACCAGTGTAAAAGTCGGCTAACCGCTTCACGCTCTCCCCAGGAAAATATCTTGGCCCTCTCTGCTTTTATGAGTTGCTTAAGTCGTGCGCTGCCGTTTTTAAAACAGTATTGGGCTTACGCCCAAAAGTTTTATGTTCGCCGTATTGAAATACCAGATGAAAAAAATCCTAGCCTACATACGTTTTTGCACTGAATGGGTTACTCAGAGTGCGTTTGTGTGTATATATATATATACGTATTTTCCTGTGATAAACGCAAGTCGGTTCTAGCGGGTGGGTGGCGACAGGCACTAAGGAGTATAATGAGAAAACTTGCTGGACACTACAGAAACATACATCTAGGGCTGTCTACTGACGATCTTTAAAAGGCAACATAAACATAAGTGTATTATTCAAGAAAGCAGCTTTAGTAAAATTCACTTGTTAAGGTAATGCCTTCTGAAAAATGCGCGGAGATGGCGGTAGAGTTTTTATTGGGGCTGCTTCTAACAGCTTTTAAGTAGTACTTACCTACCAAATAATTCATTCAATGTCGGATTTATATAAAAGTGTTGACTAAAATATTTATAACTTCCATACAACGTGGATTCTATTATAAATGCCTAATAATATTATTTAACAACTTTTCATTTGTTTTCTTGTTATCTCTATCTCTATGCAAAGCTTTTTTGCAAAAGACAGTACAAACTATAAATTGAAATACGTAGTTTTCAAAAACCCGTCATCCCACTCCGAATGATGAATTCAGTGGGCGCACCGGCATAGCAGCCCTAGGCTTCCAAATAGCGGCCCGAACAAAAAGCGAGCGAAGTTACTATCGTTGATTCGATTCTAAGTTTGCAACTATACTCTGTATCAGAAGAACAAACGCAGACAGTTTCTTCTTCTTTGGCTGCAATACTAGAGGAATTTCCTCAATGAATATTTATTTAAGCAAAAATGCTATAAATTTAAATTATATATTCAAATTGTTCCACGAATAAAATTCTCTGTATAGTGAAGATTGCCACACTACGCATAATATTAAGCGATGATATACGAGAATAGGAAATTTTAATTGATAGGCAAATAAACCATATGACGTCGATATATTAAACAACAGAAATTTATTACGCGTGAATTATCATAAATTTCTCTTAGTAACACTAATTTCCATAATAATAGATATCTGTTAGCGAAATGATATCAGCGAAGCTTTTATAACTGCAACCATAAGTCACGGGGGCTTGATAGCTTTTAATTAAACGAACATTAATTTGGATAAACGACGATTAGTTATGTGTCCACGCCCGTATCGAACGATTTTAATATCAAGAGAACCTGACAATCGATTTCGTAATTAAACCCCGATTAAATATTTTCTCCTGGGATAGAAAATATTGTGCATTAATATTTTCAGAAATGTAGGACCATTTAATTTGACTTACGCAATGAAACTATAGTAATTTATTACAGTTATTTTACACTTCAAGAACATTGTTTTACAAAGTTTTCCAAAGTTGTCAAGATTTTGTTAATGTTGTTTAAAAACAATGAATATTATAACGATACAATCAGAAAAATAAATGTTTTTATACATTCTTGAATACGTAAGACTAATGCAACTGATGAAACGTAATCCTATTCAAACCACAAATATGTAAGCTAGTTGTGTCAAACGCAACACTCTAGTTTATGTTCACCTATTACTTTAATGTGCTACGTTGAGCCAAATGCGAGACGAAAAACGTTCATCATTACCTCCACAATGCAGCCACAAAATATCTTTCTACAGAATACAGATACAGCGCTAGCTTTGAGAAGAAAAAAGGACAGCGAACAAAACGTCTACACAATTCCATTTTCTCTTTCACCAACGGTGCGAGTCTTAGTGAATCAGGGCGCTCTATGGGAGCCTTTATAAACGCAATAATGAGGAGTGCTAAGGCGGCATTGAGGCGCACCCTAACGAGAGGCGCCGATGAATCGCCCATGAGCTGAGCACAAAACTTGCCACTTGCTGCGGTAATGGCGAACGGCCGGAGGTATATACCCCTTTGCCAAAATTATTGTTTCTAAATTACAACAAAGTACCTAAAATATTGTATCGTAAATACAAAGGATTCAGAATTAACATTACAAAAAGAATCTTCATTATGACTTCATAATTTGGGTGTATATTTGATGCACAAAAGTAATCAGAAAAACCCGAGATAACAGCAGACTTACAAATTAAGGTTGTTATGAAAATAGGTCACTAAATATTATACAATTGTATTCTGCGTGTATCGGTAGTCTGGGAAAGGTTGTAAAGCAACGCGTACCTCAAGCACACTAGCATTATACGGATGTTGTGCTAAGGTGTAAGCGTGGACAGCAACTGAAAGATAATACATAGTAAGCATCTCCAATGATTATAGGGGAACTGCCGCACAACGGAGGAATCGTGGTGGACAGACGAGAGAATTGACGTGGACAGTTGATATCAGGTATATTATGTTCATGTTTATATGGGAAAGAATTCTACTGTACAAATCAGTAGGATTGCGTGTGTCTGTAATAGGTCAAACTGCTGACGGTGGCAGTTCCGCCGAAAGTAGGTTCTTCACTGCTGACTACGCTACTCCTGGGCCTAATATATTGAACTAAGACTCTGCTGAAGCGTAATCAGTAACTACTAGCTCGAAAACTGCGAAAGCTTCACTTTATTCAACTTTATTTGTGTTCTAGATTTTTTGTAAGGATCTATTTCACCACTTTTACGAAAAATGTAACTAGCTAACAGTTAATCAAAGACACATGTATATGCTCCGGATATCACTAATCAAGACTTGTGATAGTTAAAGAGGTTCTAAAATAATATCATTTTAATTACAGACAGCCACGGTCAACGGTAAGACACCGGAGCACGCCGCACGCGCCGTTTCGCCACGCCAAAGGGCTTTTGTAGAACATCAACTTGCTTTCGCTTTGACGCTCATAGCCAGCAAGGATTAAGCGTGCCGACCTGATTTGATGCGGCCTACGGATGAATAGTCAATGAATTTGAAGAAAGTAACATCTGCACAGAATTTCATTTCTTAGTTACACCATTCAAAGCCGGAAACGCCCTCGAATATTCTTTGAAAACATTGTGCTCTAATACAATTTTCTTGGCACTCTCGTCATTTAACCGCTTTGGGTGAAGATAAAGTTTAATTTACGAAGTGTGGCATTATTCCCGAGTGCTTTTAGGAATAGAAGTTAGTTCGCCTCTACATCCATAGGTAGTCTAGACCACACCACAAGTCTCGCTCGGAGCAGACGTTTCCAACTTTGACTATTACACAAATAAAAAAGGTTCAACAGCTGACATTAATTGTTTGACGGTTATTAAAAGTTTCTCTTCTAACAGTGTATACAAAATTAGAAGTTCCCGTTTGCAATGTAAGTTAGCCTCGAGGTTAAGAGCGCTATTAAGTAGGAGGTGGCCCGGGAGCTGCAAATGAGGTGCTTACGTCGGTGATATCGCGCGGATCGCTCGCTAAGCCCGCAAAATGGTCCGAGCCGAAATGAAGACGCGCGCTCTTCTTAGGAATACTGCAAAATTAGTCAATCCTATCGCGGCAATCTCTAGTGGAGTCGGTGAGGCTGAATAATGAAATAGCTCGTTGAAACGGCGGCGGATAGGCGCTATCGAGAGTACGGGGCTATTGGAACGCGAGTGCGGCACAGGCGAAAATCCCAAGGATTCCATGTGAGATATCTGGCAGTTCTTTTAGGGTTATTAAATGGAGTGGGTTTTAGTAAAATGAGTTGCTAAATAAATCTCCTGTACCCTAATATGAAAAAAACAGTACTTTCGTTAAACAATGAGTGTGAGGGGAACAAGTTAGATGGACTCATATATCTGTCTTCATCGGATCCCACTAGGGTTAAGCACTGCTTGGACAGATAAAAATCCGTGCGCTTAAGTTCGAATTGCCAATAAAGATAATGGAAAGAATAGCGTTTAAGACCGCTTTTATTCTTGTTCTTGTAGTTTACTGCGTATAAAATATTTGTGTCAAGCAAAACTTAGACAAGGTAGGTATTTACAATAAAATATTTTTATTATGTTCAATGAATATAACATTTTAGCAGTTGGTTTTTTAACCTTTCCTTAAATATAATTTTCGGCATAATTTCTAAATCTATCATCTAGATCTGGCTACAAACGTCAGACAAAGCGCAGCACTTCTGCATTTGTGGGGACCTTAATACTTTGTTATAGTAGTCATTTTCCAATTGACGTTTCAAGCGTGATGTGCGGAGCTTTGTATGTTACAACATATATTATTATTACAATATAAAGCAAAGCATTTAAAATTTATAGGTGAGTGAAATACCCTAACTTTCCACAATCTTAGTCAAAAGTAGTTGTGATTCTGTTCGTCAGAGCTCGCTGACAAAGCCCGTGTGGTATGCCACCTGTGATTCTCTGATTTTTTTCCTGGAGTACTGCAGGCTGCGTGAAATTAATATAATTGCTGTTAACAGGCAAAGTAAAGTATAAAATATTTATTTAATCAACGTTAACTTAAGCGCGCGAAAACTGGAGATGCTTATTAAGATTACTTATTACCTAATAAGCGAGAGGTGTTTGTCGTTACATTATAGAGGGATGTTACGGTACATTGTGTGATATATATCATAAAACTTATTTTTTCTATATTCTCTTGAGATTATGCACGTTTTTGAAAATATTTCAGCATTTACTTCTAAATTTTTAGGTTAAGTTTCCGTTAATATGAATTTACGTTGTATCTGTAAACTTTGTATAATGTTTAAGGTATATCTGTAAAAGCTGGCTTGTTTGGCATCCTTATGTCAGGGCTCACAGGTGTCAGTCGAAAACCAGCGCTTGACGTATAGTCTGGCATATGCTGAACTGACGACCTACTTCAGTGCAACATAGATGCTATAGTAAATTAAGTACGATAAATATTCGATAAATATTTATTATCCATTGAATAATGTCTATGTTTCTATTATTTTCTGTATTTTCTGTATCTATTATTTTTTTAGCACTGAATAAACTTCATTTCTTTCTTTCTTTCTTTCTTTCATATCGAAAACGATCCATAGTCGTCGGGGCTTTGAAGATCAAAGCCCCGACGACTATTGTATGTATTTATATTATATATTTTAGGTAAGTAATTTAATAAATGTAGATACCGCCTGACGGCTACAGTGATACCTGATGGTAAAAGCTCTATTTTCCGCCTTTTTAGCATAAAAAAATCTGTTAATTTAGTGTACGCGTTTTACTTTTCCCAGTTACATAATACGTATGCGAAATATAAAACTCAGATATCCTTGCACAAAGCCGAGCGCACACTCGCGTAAGCCCACCTATACAATTCCCGGAGCGTAGCTTGGAGAATCCCGTGTTTCGTTCCTTATCCCGCACTGCAGTAGGGATGCAATAGGGAAATAATGCATCAATTTATCATATATTGACATTCGGTTCGAGGTAATATTTATACATGAGCAGTGCTGGGGCGCTTTTTGACGAAATATAATAGAAATGTATGGTTAAAGTTGGCCTCTGGTAATTTATTTATGTAAAATGGACTCTGTTTTCGGTACTTGTATGGTCTTAAATTTACTACTGTTATTTACTGACAAATAAAATCATCTTTTGGCAACTTTTGATGTGGAGTAAAATAACTTATAGCTACATAATTCAATTTCAAGGGAATACAAATCGTCACCACATCGTTTTTGCTACGGAACAACATAATAATATACAACAAGTTTAGTGTAATCCCTTTAACGATATTAGAAGCATTACTTGAAACAAAGTTCACGTTCAATATTAATTCTCCACTAGTGCTGTAAAAGCTTATATCGACAACTATTGCTAAACGAGCTAACCGTTATTACACGATCGTGCTGAACGAACAGAATGTCCAATTTAAAATAAGAAACACTAATCTTTGAAGTAAACATCTAATAAAAAATAAAGAGCTTGTACCTACCTGTTTTGTGTAACGAACAATACAGTTTCTGTAAATTTCCTATAAAAAGTACTTTCTTTAGAACTTTATGACTGTTGAATAATTTCTCAGTGCCTACTTCTGAGAACTTCTTAGCGTGTAATTGATTGCCATGTTATAATATTCTTATTTTATATTAGCTAGTTTGTTTTCAAAAGTCATGGACATGCCTCGAATATGGCACAAAAAGAAATTCGCAGTGTTTTATCTAGCTAGATAAATTTCGCAAAAAAAAAACATTACTGAGGCAGATAGATAAACAGGCTAAGCAGGGTAAAATATATAACTAAACCACAAATATTTATTATTTTACAATAAGGTGAAATTAAAAACTCCCTTGGTGTCGTAATTAATTTAAAAAAACATACCAACCGAATTGCAAACCTCCTTTTTTTTAAAGTCGGCTAAAAATAAATGTGTCGCAAACTTGTCATGTCACTTTTTTCTTCACAAGAATCTTTAAAATTTCTAATCAAGTAACTCACTTGACTATAAATTTTGAAGAAAAAATTCTTGGCCCATTTTGTAATGTTTTACGTGTTGTAAAAATAAATTATATAGATTATGTATCTACGTGTTGTATTGTGCATTCGTTATTGTTTATTGGGAAAACGTTTTCCTTTTGATTTTTTTTTGGCAAAGAAATGCAATCAAATGTGAGCTCTCTATAGCTCTAACAACTTTTAATTTTTAAAATTGAGTGATGAAGAAACATTATTTTGGGTTGAGAAAAAATACGTGAGCAATGGTTTAATTGTCTGCATTGGTCATTAGAAGAAATGGACCCTGATCATGAAATCTTTCTCGCCCTACTTATCCATATTGACTTACGTTTTTTAAGATTATATCGATATTCTTTAAAGCTCAGCGCTAGATATTCGGAGTAACATATTCTGCGTTCGAGACGGGTCTGCACAGCGCCACGGTAATGCGTTTTATGAATGAATGAACGAATGAATGGGAGGATTTTATTCCCGACCAGCCGTTGGTTAGCAAAAGTGCAGTGAACCCTTTTCAAACTCAGTTTTGGATCTGACTGGCTAAGATAATAATGGAATGTTTGGAATAGGCATAATGGAAAAAATCAAAAAGAGTCTTATTTAAATAATCGTGAGTAGCACTTAGTTAAAGTAAATAGCGCAAATTAATACGAATTTTAGTCATTCGTCTTTTTCTTTGTTTTCATTCATAAGCCGCTTAACCGATTTAGATAAAATTTAGCGCATGGATAGATTAGATGAGAAAGTACATAGGCAACCTATTGGAGCGATAACCGTAATCCACGCGCGCGCCACTTAGTCCTTATATTGTAAATCTCTTCGCAATCAAGATGAAAAATAGTTTTTCAAATGAACGTGCGTCCATTTATGTGGATTTTCCCAAAATAATTGAAATTAGGGTCGAATACAAAAACACGAGGAACGAAATACTAAGTAAGGAATACACCTAACAATTTTGGAGCACAGATTTAGACCAGCCATTTATTAATCAAACGAAAACGGCGCTCAAAGGCCAGACGATTCGATTAATTCGCTTTCCTCTAAACGCTCTGATCGCACTCAGTGCCCCAAAAACTGTTCTCTAGGTACTCTTATACTTATGAATAAATTGATTATGAAGGTGAATATAATACAAGCTTAATTAAAAATTAAAATAATATGTACAGAAACCTTAAGTCACAGTTTTATGTGTATTTTGCTTTTAAAAGAGGAGATAATGCTACTTATGCTGATAGTAAATTTCTGTGAGTTGAAAATTAAATCAAAATCAAAATTTATTTATTCAAATAAGCCCAAAAAGAAGAGCTAATCATCAAAAATCCCAGCGTAACTAAGTGTGTCTGTATATCATAAAAGAACTTAACTACTTAACAATTTCATAATGACTTTCTTTCTGTCTGTCTATAAAAAACGGAATATAAAATAAAAAACGGGATGCTTAATTTGTCTCATAATATGGACCGACTAATGGCAAGCGATTACCGTAGCCTATATACGCTCGTAGCACCTTGAGTACGACACACGCGTTACTTACCTACTTACCCTATAAAAATCGTCAGAAAAAGTTATTTTAACAGAAAAGGGGACGAGTCCCCCTGTTCCCCACGTAACGATGAGCTCCGGAGATCTTATTCACCGCAGTAACTCAAAATACAAAAGGATTATTCCACTTCATCTATCTGGTTGATATCACCCAGGTGCACAAAGTGGAAATATTAGTAAACCTTGTTCAACTTGAAATGAAATCACCTAACTCATACAGTATTATTTAACTGCGATCTTCGTTAGGTGGAGATGCTATACCCCAGTTGGGTATTCCAAAGCCAAGTGCAAAGTACTTCTCTTGTGATTTATAAAAGTAATTATTAATTATAAGAAAATACGGTTTCCTTACCCTCATAAGCCCCTATAATTATTAACAAAAAAGAAGGAATTGCAATAGGTATAACGTCTTCCTCGTGGACCAACTGTTACTATAGTTTTAGTTTTGTTATAGAAACTTACTTTTTGAAAAAGCGTCTTTCAGACAATCGCATAAATGTGTTGATAGTATTAATTGGTTGTGACTGAACTTATCAACAGTGAAAAACTTAATAAACAAATAAGGTTTAACATACACAGCATAGGGCTACCATGTTAGATATCTAACAGAATTTCATTCAAGCCCGCAAGCATCATACGTTTTTGTTGTGCATTCTCTGGGAGCATTCCAATGAAATGCGTCCTGCTTGTATCACCTCAACAAGATTTACAAAAACATTGCGCCGGCGCAAGTACCGTAACATGTACTGGCAGAGCTTGTGCTTTTACACAGTAAACGTACAACCATTTATGTACCTATAACAACAACAACTATACGATTATTCAGTTTTTGTTTTCTATGTGACAAGGGTCGCAAAAATAATACGGTCCGCCTGATGATAGCCAATAGACGCTTATATAACCTTGGGCACTACCTACTTACCAACCAACCCTATACATAAATCAAGAAGAAAACATCATATTGACAGCATTGGAGAAAAGTCCCCTTATAGTTCCAACATAATCCTTCGCGCTTTCTTAATTAGCTTTAGCGATCCTACTGACTGCAGGAATACTAAACAACACATCTCGTTATTTAACTGCGATCTTCTGTAAAGGTGGGGGCACTATTACAACGCCTCATCTCTCTTAAATATTTTAAAAGGTAAATTGATAAGATAAATTAAATTATACATATTGTAACTCGTTTCTTTGTCAAAATTTGGAATTCTTTGCCAGCACATGTGTTTTCTCCTTCCTATGACATCGATTCCTTAAAAATAGGTGTGAAAAGGCACCTTATGGGCCGGCAAGGTAGAGGCGGCTAGAAGCATTTTTTCACGAGTTATCGACGTTTGTTTAATTATATTCATAATATTTATATACATATTATTATCAATATTTCTCCGTTATCTAGTATCCATAACACAAACTCTTAGTAATACTTACTTTGGGCTAGATGATAGGTGTAAGTGTATGATTATTATTTTTTTGCTAAGTGATATTAAGAATATTACGAAGATACTCAATGAAACAGCATGTCGGTAGTTTATAAAACGATAATGATCCAAGTCCACAAAATTACCAATAAATTAAAATATTACATACTACGTGTTTATTCACTACGATGATGTTGTAAGTTGCGTCTTGTTTACAAGCTGCCCAGTGACATCTGCTTCCTCTCCGACTGGTTTAATGCTCAAATAGTATTAAGGTAATTTTATCATTAACATTTGATGTCAGATAAAGACACGAAACTACGTAACTGTGATAAGGGGCTAAAGAAATACCACCAAATACTATCTGATTGAATTTAAATCTTTAATTAAATGGGTAGGTTCAAAAGTTATAAAAAATATCTGTTGTACCCCGTAAATCTTAATCTAGATTGCTTTTAACTGTCAAATCGTATAAAATCGTCTTTGATACTAACTTACTTGATTACGATGTAGTACAATTCTGTGAATATAATATTTGTAGAATGAAACAATGGCAAGTGAGTTTCTCTTCGCTCAATTATTTAGTAGTTTGTACACTTTTCTAGTTATCACTTTACTTAAGATTGTGATCAATTGTTTACAAAACGTTGCATTATCAAAGTTCTGCAATTGAATCTATATAAAGTCACCGATCGGTATGGAGATCTTTGGGGGAGGCCTATGCCCAGCAGTGGGCGTCTCTCGGCTGAAATGATGATGATGATGATGATGATGAAAGTCAGGCTCTTGAAAGAAACGTTTCTTGGATTAATTATGTTTACTGTTATTTGTTGAACTTGTAACAACTTAGTTTTTTTTAGATTTTGATTGTTGCTATCTCGCTGTTGATACGTTGATAAAATGTCATTTTCTTCCTATATCATTCATCTGTATGTTTATCTATAAATAAAAAGCTTTTATTATTAATTTTCTCACTTTACTTCTTAGGAATTTTTCTTTCCATTACACATAAGCACAAAATTTTGAATTTTTGCTATTTAAACCCGAATTAAGTATGAGCATAAGTTTATTAGTAGATTGAGAGAAATATAATGATCAATCGAACTTTCTCTATCCATATTGATCAAACTGATCCTCATGAGTGCTACATTTCGGTAAGTTCTCTCTTTACCTAAGTTCCTCGTAATTTTCACAAAATACGCAATATGCTAGTATAATAGCTCAAGACATGGTTCTAAGCGACACTAGTGTACAAATTTACATATTCATACTTCTCGTACCCATGAAGTTTGCAAGTCGGAGGCACCTTTAATTATTACAAGCTAGCGCCACTAAAAGACTTTGTAACTCTCCACTCCGCTGTTAGGAATCTTCAGTTTTATGCTAATAAACATTTATGTTACGCAAGAAACTACATTTATAGTCAGCAAGATAAATATGGAAATATAAGCACTGTTCTTATTATAACAAGGCAAATCTCATTCTTCGTAAAAAGCATTTTCAATTTGCTGCCAGAATCCGCTATGACATTTAAAATCTATAAACACGATTTTTCCAAATCATTAGGTATCGACGATGCCGCTAATCAGTTTATGCTCACTCAAAAATAGTTCAGTTTTTATGCTCCCGCTGAGGTGCGAGTCAAAACATCTAATAGTGATTCAACCAATTAAAAAACAGCCAGCAGTTTTTACTGCCTCTAATATATAGGGCCAGATCATTCCCAAGTCGTGACGAATGCTGTAATTGTTGTATTGGTTCACGAGAAAAATAATTACCTATGGAGTTGGTTAGACGCTTATATTCGAAGGCAGCGGAGCGAAACGCTGAGAACTTTTGGTTTCCGTTTAATCTATATTTGATACTGAACGGAACTATTTGTGGTCCGAAGCCGCAAGTGAGCATAAATTTGGAATATTGAGATGGGAACAAAGTAACATGCTACAAATTTTAATCTAAAAATGTAACGTTATCCTTAAACAATTAACCTATTAGATAAGATGACAAAACTAAAATGAAGTGAATTAAATCGAACGATGTAATAATTCGACAAGACAGATAAAATAAGTAGTTAGTTCTATAGAAAAAAAATAAAGTTGTAATTCAAGTCTCAATTTTCTTCAGCTACATTAACCATATTCATATTCTAATTGAATCGATATTATCTTCTATAATAAAAAGCGAAGACACCATCTTGACGTCGGCAATCACTTACAAACTAGATGCGGTTGCACGCTCTAGTGGGTGTATGTCAGATTTTATAAATTTGAATACGCTCCGCAATTCGACACCGTCCAAGTTGGGTAATGTATCGATGAATAGGGATCATCATATAACGGCAAGCCACTGAAGTAGGTGGTGATCGTGGGAGTGTCAGGAGTCTATAGTGAGAAGAGCATTTCTGATGTCTACCGCACGATGGGAACCGAGTTTTGATTTCAACCGTGTAATCTGAATCGGGCCGCTCAGTTTTAGATAGGACAGTCACGTAATCCTGAGGAATCGCTGCATTGTTTGGTTATTGAATCTATGTATGTCGATTTGATAAAGCGTAAAACTGCGATTGAATTTTTTATAGTCAATGTAGCCATTGGACAGGCCTTTTTAAACCATTTCAAAGCGCTATGAATAAAGTATCAATTTTTGAAAACCGTTGCTCGGTAAATCGCATAGAAAAACTTGAACGGATGCATCAACAAATTACGACCACGGAAAAAGAGATTGATTCCGGATCACAATTGTAAATTGTCGAATCCGCAAACCGTTACGAAAAGGTAACAAAGAAACTAAGGTACAAACGTCCCGCCCCATTCGGATTCGCGTCAAGTCGACGTATTTGTAATTCAACGCGAAGTCCCCACGCGTACGTATTGTTTCACCCATGGATAGGGCTGTCAGTTGTCCAAACATGCCCAGGCATTTCAACCTCCTTCTTATTGTTTCTAAGAAAAAAGATTTTATCTTTCATACCTTCATCAGCTACGTAACATCTAAGACGTAATACTAAGACATGACAGTTTTATCTTGGTTAAAGAAATCACGCGTGAAATAGTTTAGAGCAGTTTCGATCATTATACATTCCTTGCTGAAGAATTTTTAAGTCTTTATATTATTTTGGAAAATAAATGTTTTTTTACCTCTACCTTTTAAATGTTTAATTTACTTATCTAGCAACCCTATAAACGATGATAAGGGTGACCCCTTTGTTCGTATGCCGTGAATCGCTGATTGGTAACGTCGAAATTCGCTAATGACACATTCAAGAACGGTCCCTAACTTAACAAGTTCGCAGCTAAGCTGTGCGTAAAATTTTATCTTTCAGTTCTGTTTAAAAATCTTGTCTAAAATATCCGAAACCATGTTACACCACTGATGGGTTTTATATTTATTAGTTGTCTTATTCAATTAGGAACTGTTGTTAATTGCTGCGTTTTTCTAATTGATTTATTTAATAACGATTCATTGTAAAATCAACAAGACTGTAAAGCTAATTAAAAAAAAAGAATAATGTAGTTACTCTTTTTTTACTAAAACTATCACCAACTATATTTTCATCTTGAAGGATTTTAAATTTACGGTATATTTTACGGTAAAAAATCTTATGAAACTGAAATTCTAAATCCAATTTCATTACTCTAAGTAACTTAGAGTCGTCGTAAGCTTAGCAGCGCCATAACTGGTTGTGGTTTAGTTGATGACATTGACTGTGACCAGCTTATAAAATATTAAAGTCTGATTTATCAACTCTCGTCAGGTTATATGAAAGAGGAATTATTTGACAAATGACAAAACGATGCAAAACTTGTGCGAACGTTTTCAAACTTGCGTACACTACGATTTAGTAAAGTACGAGAGTAATGAAAGATTTATATGTGATGTCATGTTAAATAAATTTGATTTTATATTATTGTTATTAACGGTCAAATCGAGTTACGTTAATTTTGTTCTCATTCCAATGCATAAAGATTTGGTAATGGCACCGCAAAAGTTTGCCCGATATCATACCTAGCTATTTTTGACTATTTTCATAGTAAAACGAAAAGAGTCATCCTGTATATATCTAAGTTAGTATATATCCTGTATAAACTAACTAAAACAGTCCTATTACGGCGTAATCAAAATCAACGCCTATTACGTATTGTTATTTTCGTTATTTTTGATTGGTTAACCAAACAATTATATACGAAAATCAAAATATCGTTGTTTTTGCCTATCGCCGTATTACGACTGTTTACTTTTTGTCTATTTAAAACGAGGATATGGTTATGAATTTCACTCGATTTAAAACCCTGAGCAATCCCTTTAAATACTGGTAACAACTTGAATAAACAAAATTGTCTAGCCGTTTCATATTGAATTTGGACAAAAGAAGAGCCCTAAATTAGCATAAATATGTGAAAGGGCGTAGTTCGTTACAGAATATCTGCTGTTCAAAAACTTTTGATCGACATTAGGAAAATCGTAGATAGGATAAAAACAAGTTAAAAACGATCATTGATATAATGTACTAGAACGAACTCAATGATATAAAAATAGAGTATCACACAAACCGGCGTATTGTAGGCAATCAAGATCTTACACATCTGTCCAGTAAAGCTATTCGAGTAATTATAGCAAACGAAATCGTTAGAGATAATTGACAATGTTAGTTACGAGTCAAACATAATTACTATTGGAAGAGAATGAAAATATTTCTGACGGTTTCAACTATATAACATGATGTTACTAATAGGAAGGTCTATTTGAAGAACGGTAAACAACGGTATTGTAAATCACTGTCAGAGAATTAGATCTCAGCTGATGTGGTATTTCCTGTTAGCATTTGTATTCCAATTATAACGCAGTAAATTATTGTCACAAAAGAAATTCGTTCGAGTGATGTAGCAAATAGAAATACACAATCGAAAATGCACAATAATGTTAACAGGTCACAGGATTTGATGTTCCTCATTCGTTCAAAAAACTGATTAAGATAGGTGTGTTAATTTGGTTGCTAAGCGAAATATTGTCACTGCTCCAGGCGAATTTATAGTAGCGAAATTCTTGTGCTCACACAAAAGCGAAGCAATTTAGGGGCGAATCTAATCTCGGCGGGCACTGTCAGTCGACAAGCCACGGTAACCGCTGTTGAGATGACGAACGTGGGCTTCCTACGTCCGAGATGTGCCTCTTCATTAAGAACGGGGGTTGGGGAGGGCAATGGCTTTATGGGACAATTTGCATTTACACGAACCCCAGCACAGATTACTACCGTACTTATCCGCGTGCCGAAATGAGAAGCGGCCGAACTAGAAGCCTTTGTTTATATTCCACTGAATTTTTCGCTCGCCATTTGTTTTGACGGGTCATTTCTAAAACAAGAGGCTTCCAACGAAATGTTTTACTACGTAATAGCTATTCGACCGCCCTCCATTATTTTTTTGTTACCAAACACATTTTTAAGATTATATTTTTTTACGGCTGCTCTGAAATTAACGGTCGTCACTCGACTGCTTGCAATTTGTTAAAACTTTGTGAGCGTATGCACGAAAGAAGCACCTCGTGGGGAATAAAGTGAAGTTATCAAAGTTTAAAAACACAAAGGTCACGACGTTTCTCATAAAGTTTTATAAATAACAATTGTGTTACTTTCAAAACCCACTTTTTTACTGAACAAATAAGATCATAAATTGCTTATTATACCTAGTTGAAATTTACTTTTAATAACGGATACCTTCACCTGGTTATACCTACTTCTGTTTATACATAATTTATGATCTAACAATTTCTCGTTACAGGAAAATTTGTCTAATTTTCCGATCCACTGAAACTGTTTAACTTTATTGACTTGTATCATATTTTCAATCCTTTGTTCGGTATATCAAAATTAAGCGAAACAGATTTTAGATTAGCATAACAAAGCATGTACTCAAAATAGGTGTTAGCGTAAAGTTAAACGGTGAACAAAGCGAATACCACTAGCACTAGAGACTGGAGAGTACGTACTGCGAAATACACCATTCATTTCTACAGACTGACCCAGTTTCGGATAACCACCTTTGAATAGCTCTGACAAAACCATGTCGATGCTGGAACATAATATCTGGATGGCTATCGAAGCGTCAATTTAAGAGCCCGCATGGACCTATCGAGGAATCGCTAGAACAACGCACAGTCTACTAACCCCACCTATCATACTGTCTAGTCGTTGCACCAATTACGATAAACGGTTCTTAGAATGACCCATAAAACTTTATCGCTCGTGTACTAGCATAACATGTTAATACTTCGTATAACACATACCGTGCAATCTTTGTGATATAAAATGAAGTCGGATGAAATTTGATTAGATATTATTAAAATACCCAAGAAACAAAATGCTTAGTAACGTGACATTTACCATTGACACAATGATTCCTCGAGTCACTAAATAGTTACTACAAAAGTAAAGTCCTTTAGTTGCAAATTAAATTTGAAAACACCGAATGCAGTAACTTCAGTTATAAAATTAAAGTTTAAATTAAATCGTTCGTAAGATCATAATAGTATTGTACCTTCTAAGAAAGTTTAGGGTCATCAAGGCAAATGGTTTCCAGAAACAGTCAAATTTACAATAATCGTAACATTAATACTAACAGCGGTCTTACTTAAAACCCTGCCTTAATTATGAATTTAGCCGTCGCATAAATATTCATTGGCTACGATTGGCCTATTTGCCGCGCTGTCACCCGCGGATGATACCAGGATACGGTTAATCAGGGAAATTGCTAAGTAATAGAGTCCATCCACGCTTAAATTTGTACGATAATGAAGCCGGACAGGCGTTTAAACTGCACCACGGTGATTTTGCGTCGTAAACAGATGGATGTAACCACAGCGCAGAAAGCTGTTTATGATACAATCTTCCAAGTATTTTGCGTTGGCCGTCGACTGACGCATCGCATATTTTTTTTACTTTCATCAATAAAACACCATTATATTGAATGTTATAAAGCTTTTGATAGAACAACAATTTTTAAATAAAGGCTTGACTAACAAACAGTGAAATAATCTATGTATTTTTTTGAATGGAAAATATTCTATTAGGGATTTAGTAAGCCTCATTTATAAACCAATTTTATTCAAAATTTTTGAATAAGTTAAGTTTTGTCACCTTAATGAACCATTTTAATGAGAGTAGAATTATCCTTCTTTTGTGGACTTTTTTTATTGAAGTCTTTGGGTGTGATAGGACTGAAAATATATCAGACGAACCCGGTTTTCTTGGATGTTATTATTTTATTTGAATAATCACGGTAGGTATGAGGAAAGCCTGACGTTCACTTCTTTTGAAAACTGATGTTTTCAAAAGAAGTTAAAGATATTTTACTAAGTAGTTAAAGATATTTTCTCATGGTTTTTTACAGACGGCAGCACATCAAGTGTAACTATGAAACTACGAAAGACGCCTCTATTACTGGTTAGTAATAGAGGCGTCTTTCGTAGTTTCGTAGTCATACGCGCGGTCTCAAGGTCAAAATGTTACGCTTGATGTGCTGTCGACTGTTTTAACGCTTTTGTACCTATCAAAACATCAGTGATTATATGGAATAAATTAGAAATCTATTAGCTCTTTGGTTAAAAATTGTATGAAAGAAATAAAATGTACAAAATGGCTTTATTTTAAACATACATACAAAATATACCAAACTTGTTACACGCACAGTTTAAAATAGGGTACAGCTCACTAACGGTGATTTTCAGCCATAAACTAGCTTTTTTTTCCAAAGTAGCTGCGACTTACATACACTATATTCACTATGGTGCAAGGGAGTGTGTCAGATTTGGTAAGTGATAATATAATAAAACTCTAAACGCTGATTCCGTGCAAAATCATAATATCCTTTAACATCCACCAAAAAGGCAATGTCATTGAAAAATGATTGGTCACTTTTCATTCCCTACACCAGGACACCGATCAACATTCAGAGTTATGCAGATGACAGTTGTCTGCGAGGCTAATTTGATGGGACGAGCTCATTTTTATTCAGGCTTACGAAGGATGAAATTTATAAAATTCTTCCAGGCACTGGTAGAGATTATTGGAAATTTAAATGTAATAAGTAGGTTAACAAAAACGAAAAACGATAAAACTGCATATTTTAAGTAATGTAATGAAAAATGAAATGTAATGTAATGAAAAATCGTTTTTGGTCCTATCTTACAAAAGAATGATAAATGATAAGCATCGATTTTGAATCTTCGGAATCTTCTCAATACAGGTTTTTAAACTTAAAGAGAGGATTTCCCCAACAAATTGTATATAAAAAAAAAATTGGTTCAAAAAAAAAATATTTGTAAATTTCAATTTAGGTAACAGATAGTAATTAATTCCTGATAAGGTATTCACATGACATGATCACAAATATTTATAAAATATTTAAGTTGAAATTTCACAGATTATTTTATGCATAGATAATAAAACGCCGATGGAAAACGAGAAAATATGTTGATGCAAGTTTAAGGAAAGTTTTAGCGCAACATAACAGAAGCTGTTGTCTTAAAGCGGTTTTTCAATTTCGCTACAAATGTGCAACATTTACAAAGCTTACGGCTTAGAACACTGTACAAAAATGGCCGCGCACAGGTGTTGTTTTATTGAAAAAAAAGAGACAAATTACCCCGTTTTTCGCGATTTGATGGTTGTTTGATGCTATGGAGACGGAAAGCCTTATTTAAAATCTTCTGTTATCAGGTTTGTGGCTTTTCTGACTTTGTTTCTATTTATAAATGTTTGTTCTTCTGAATAAGAGTTATCGAGAAAGTTTACTATCTAAGTTTATTTAAACACTGCCGTCGGATAATAGCCTGATGGGGAACAACTGCGATGAATTTGAATACCACTATGTTTTTGCAATCGTTGAGTAAATCACTTGGGTCTTTATTTTAATGATGTTGCCTTGTTTAGTTACTATCAAAATATTTTGCTTCACAAAGTTACGTAAATAAATTAAAACACAGCTAATAAAAAAGCCGCGCATACATTTTTATGTTACAAAAATAACAATGAGCAATAAAAAAAATAAAAAAAAAGATTTTCTAAAACACACACTCGAACATACTACTTAATATCTAAGTACAGTCGACAACACATCAACCGTACGGCCTTACTCCGTTGGACATTGAAGCGGTTTTCGTGGCGCAGCTGTTACACTTGATGTAATGTCGTCTGTACATTAGTATACGTCAAAGAACATACCTAATTATAGGCAGAGCTTGATGTTATAACTGTTTGCTACTCGGAATCATGAGCTCCAGTTGTCGATGTATTTCTGTTGGTTATCCTGAAACAATCAAACAGTTTCTCAGTAACGTTGGTTTAATAATTCCATAATAGGTTTTAAAATCTGTATACAGTACACCAATTGTCGTTATACCATTATGTTTTAGAAAAAATGGCTTGAGATCCATAATTTGAATTTAAGATTAAAGTTTATTTTTTATTGGCATAAGGTAAGAAATGTAGTGCGAAAACTTAAATAGGGATGTTAGGAAAACAGATTACGTAATACCTTCGGGTAATTTATTTATATTTATGCCATAAGAGCTTGAAATTGATACAATTGATGCATTACTAGCACTTGATCTCTTGTTTTAATCTTCCAACTTGGAACCCGACCCTTTATAAGTCCCGGATTAAATTTATCCAAGCATTCAATATTTAAAGATGCAAAGATCAAGTACGTTCTGCTACCTGTAATATAACGTCAATAATATGTCTGGCATTTTTTCATTGTTGTATACTCCAAACCATTCTTATTGTGTTTTTGACAAAAGGGGCAAATCGGTAAAAGTGATCGTTTGCAAAAATGGTAATAAATAATAAAAATATAATCACCGTTGGATCAAAAAAAACTATCTTAATTAATCACTTTGGTCATTTTTCATATGCTTTATTATTTCTAACCGGTATTAGTAAATCAGAAAAATATTGCTTTCTACAAAACTAGATTTCATTGTTCAATCTTCTCTTCCAACGCGTAACATTTTAGGCGAAATTTTTGTACAAAAGCAGTTACAGAGCGGTTGAAAAGGGAATTAGTAGAAAGAGCAAAAATTCATGTATCCGATAGAATTACATTCCTGTCGGAAAGTCAAACGCCGCCCGCATCGCTACGATCTCAGCGATAAAACTTCGTCTGGACGTTCCGAATTCCAAAACAAAGCGCGCAGAAAAGTCGGCTCGCAGATGGCGCAGGTGTCCCGCAACTCGCACGTTCTCTAATCAAGCGGAAATGTGCGCTCGGACGACCGGACCGGACGGCCGGATGGCTGACCCGCCCGCTTCACCTGAACGCTGCCCGGCGGAATTTGAATCGACGTCACATTGGTCAATACCGTCGGAAATTTGGATTTTGTTGCGAGTTATTTTCTGCTTATTCAGTTCATTCTCTTTGACAAACGGTTCCCGTTTGAAACGTTGATGCATCGCAACTGATAACATTCTAAGTAATAAAAAGTGAATAGGCACTCTTACAATCAATTTAACAAACCGAGGTTACATCACAGGTTCGGATTAATGTAGCGAGTCAGACAAAGGAGCGCTCCGCTTATCAGGGAGAAAGCGACTGGGCGCTGGCAGCCAGAGGCGCAAAACACGTGATGTCCGGGTAGAGGAGCAAACTTTCTTTTGTTTCCATTATGTTTAAACGTGCCTCGTTACCGCAAAGATCTTCGTAAACCTTTTGACGTTTCGCTAAAAGGTTCATTTCAGCTGATTAATGTCGTAATTCCTCTGGTTGGTTGTAGAAAAAAGACACTGGAAACATTTATACGGTGACGGCTCGTGAGCGGGAGAAAAATGACGTGAATTTATCTGTGCCATGTATTGCAGCAGCGTATCTATTTTAATATGAGCGCTGTATTTAAAAGGATATTAAAAATAAAAACAACGATGTATCCAAGCTAAGCCATTCAAAATTTGCAGCTTTAAAAACGATTCACGATCTATTTAGATGCATAAAATTAAGTCTTCATTACAAAGTTAAACAGCGAAAAGTTGAAGTAAATGAAACTTTCATTATGAGTACTTACAAAGATTTAAAAAGAAAAAGCCTGGTTTCCTGATTAAAAAATTACTAAATTATATTCTAGAGAAATAATGTTTTTTTTAAATTTAATTTAACCAACTAACTAACTGGCTAACTGCTCCAACCACTGAGGTGATGAAACATAGTATTTTACAGTTAAGTTGTCCAGTTCATTTTAATATTTTGAAATATTAATAAAATTAAAATATTATTTTAAATAGTAAGAGTATTGAACAAACACAAACGTGCGCTGGTGTAGAAATTAGTATAAATGACAAGTTTTAAAATAGATATTTGCATATAATCTGACTGGCTACACCACATTTCTAATCGAATTCGGATTAATATATTCGTGTTAAAATGAAAAACATATTTTTGTAAACAATAACTTATCTGTTTATCAGACCTACAACCGATACATGAGGACCACCCTACGCCACACCATTAATTGCATTAGTGCTGTCGAATACAGCTGCCCGTTAGATCGGTAGATAAGCCAAGCTTGTTTGGGGCCGTTCATGTCTTTATTATACCATAACAATGCTAAAATCGAGGGTGAGTCTGACGGATAAGCAATAAATTGAAATATAACCATAAATAAAAGGACTTCGTGATATCGCGTTGAACGATGGATACGAAACTATAGAACTAATATTGTAGTGTAAATTGAAACGATGTTGTGATGTAGATTGAAATGATTGGCATGATTGTCGATTAAAGACTTAAAAAAACTATATGTGAGAACACATTTAACTATTTTCATTTCATCTATCGCAAATAACAAAATTGATAACACTAAAGATCAATATTATTGCTTGGGAGGAAAACATCTTTATAATTCGAAAGGGTGGCAATCTAGAGTATGAACCGCCTGATGGGAAGCGGTTACCGTAGCTAGCTATTACTAACGAGTAGCCTTTTAAGAAAAGGCAGTTCCCTGCTCTCAACATTAGACTGTACTCGCCATAACACAACACTACAGCAAATTGGCTCAACAGTTTTATTTAAGTATATGATGCGGTGATGTTATGGCCCAAACTCCTTGTGTATTTCGTTCCCCCATGTAGGAAAGCCTGTGCCCAGCAGTGGGACGTATATAGGCAGGTGATGAGGTATATGCGATCCTTTTTGAGATAAAGTTGCTAGACCAGTCGGGCATTCAAAATATGAGTAGAAAATACTTCTAATTCCTCCCTTAAGACTTAAATTTTATTCAAGAAGGGAAAGATAAGTTGAAATACGTTTAGAAATTGGTGATTATTTAACAGAATAGCCCATTCAATAAACTCAGAACTAAAGATAGTGGAAACTATCGCATTAGTTACTTTGCAGGGTGTGGGCGAGGGAATAAGCAGATTCATCACGAAGTCTGCAATTACCCTACCTACGTATTTGTTCACTACATCCATAACAAGTTCTTAGCGTTAGTACGATTTTACAAAGAAAACTTTAGTAATCGTCAAATTTCTACTGCTACACAACTTCATAACTAAATATTTTTGAGTTAAATTATTTTACGGATTGAAGAGCTACTTATAGTACGTAAGTAACTATAAATAATATTACTAGCATAGGCAAAGCAGTCTGGTCAGTTGATTTGTAATTTTTGCTTTTAATTTTTCTTTTATTAAATAATTTATTTTAATCAGTTCTTTTAAAACAACATATTATATCAGCATTTTGATATTGTAGCAGGGCTTCTTATCAGGCAAATTTTAATTTCCCACCATATTTTTAATATTCAAGGTATAAATTGTATTCAGCACCTATTTGTGGAGTAGTCATATTAATAAAGCACTATTTGATTAAGTTAAAGCATTACGTATCTTAGACGTTAATAATTTCTAGTACACCTTCTTCTATTCGCATTATTTAGTAGGTAGCAATTATTACTTTACCGTTTAAATATATCGATGGCCGTTCGCACTGCTCGCTAATTGCCCGTAGAAGTGCGCTATTAGCTGTGCATAATAACTGGAGCCATTATATTAGAATGAAAAATGTTACTACAGTCTTTAACTACCCAGCAGTTCGCAATTTACTATTGCAAATGATTAGAAAAATAAAGAAAAATCTTTATGGAAAGACATTAAATCGATTGAAAAACAGTGCTTAAAAGTTTTGAACTTATAAGAAGTACTGTCAGAAGCATATCCTTTTATTAAAGAGTTGTTCTGCGCACGCCGATCACTTCTCACAAGGATTTTATCCGGATATTTTATAAGAAGTATCTAATAAGGCTCGGTGTCACACGGGATAGACTTAAAGACCGCCTTAATGAGGTTGCAGGAAAAATCAGGCTGCAAATTAATTCTTTAGCTTGTGCAATATTTTCACTCCCGTTAACGAGCTAACCGTGCCTAACAAAGTTACGATGCAACGAGTCTGAAACGCTCTTAGAATCTACACCGTCCCCGGGCACCTTAATTTTCTTTTGAAAACTCTTTAAATTTTCCATCGCTTTAAGATTCGCGACTCCGAAATCCTTTGCTTTGAGAATGTTGCCTGAATTTCATTAAAGTACGCGAACAGTTGCTCAAACTACACGGGTGCTACTGTTAGGATCGTTCGTGGAACGACGCAACATTGTTTTTCTAAATATTTATATATTTTTTAATCCTCTTCGCAGCTGTGACACAGTTAGTCGGACCAATGTAAAACGTGCCGAGCTCAGAAAAAATATTGTAGTTACTAACTAATGTATAATATCTGTCTGCAGAGGTTCCGAAACTTACGAGATAATTTTTTTTTATTATTTACCAGTCTTATGATTTGAAGAGTTTTATTTTCATTCAACGTTTTATTTCTACTTCGTAGCTTTAATCTATTTATATGTATTACAATTACGACATCTTATAATGATTCATAAAATAATTCTTCCGTGGAACACACTAGCATAGTGGTTTGAGTGCTCTTGTTTCGATTACGAAAATGAAGCCATTTTCACCATTGTTGTTCCCGGATGGGTCACTCGAAACTAAGCTTCTGTGCTAAGCTATTGGTCCCGGTGCTTACTGCAACCATTTTTATCCACCAACCCGCATCGGCCCAGCGTGGTGGTATTGTGGTCCAAAACTCCTCATGTGTTTCCTAACATTGGGCATCGACAAGTTATATTAAACTATCATCTAAGATTTCACGACTAATACAGTTGGGAGCTGTTTTAAGCTTACCAACCTGAATTTCAGAAGCCCTATTGGTAATAAAACGTGAGACTTGTACAAAACATATTCCAGGGTATTTTCACTCGTGCAAGTTATGAAGGCAACGCAAACCTTTTTATTGGCTTGTATTTTTATAGATTTGTTCGTCCAGCGTTCGTATTAAGTGTTTTGTCGGCGTGGGTTGGCGTTAAACTTCGTGTGGGCAGCTTATTTATTCACATAGACTTGGACGTTTACACAGTGAACTGTGTCCGGAGTGTATTCTATTCGAAACAGGTTGTTTCTCACTGATTGTATCGATGTGGCCGCAGTTTATATCTAGACTTCTTACTTATTTATGACTCGTTTGAATGCAATGAAAAACGTATTAACGAGTGGGTTCTAGTCGGATGACTTGTTCGTTTTATTAAGATACTGGTTCTGTTTTGATGCAACGACGTGTAAATGGTTGTCTTTTATTATGTTTGACGCAATTTCATTTTCAACTTAAAAAATAAGATCTTATATTTTGAATACTGATTTGACATAATTTTCGTTCGTATTATTTAGTTAGTTCTTAGTACGAAAACACATCAGAATGTTGGAATTTGGACTCCGATTTGTGAAGACTTAACGCGATTAATACGTTGTTATCTAACATGATTTAATCTCCAATCAATTTGGTTCTGTATATAAAGAACCTACTTTTGATATGTTAGTATTTTTTCCTTGGTTGTATATTTTCCGATACTATATGTATAGTATGAATCAAGCATTGAATCATGAATCTTCTACTTCTTTTTTTCGTGCGGCTGATCTCACTCCAGCCATCTCAGCTCCTTTAAGAAGTCCCGCAAAATCTTGACGTCGCCGAAGTCCTCTTGCAGTACACCCAGACTAGACAATAGCTGGGTAGTTTATTGGGGTGGGTTGGTGAAATTGCTTCGGCAGAGCCTAGGCTACCCCCGCAATAGGCAGTGGAGTTACCAGGGGGTTTTGTTGGGTATTCGCAGTGCCGTTACGATCAGGTCTTGGGCGACCCCCACACACGCCCGTCACTCAACCAGCGGCGGGTGGGTAGGCCCGTAAGCGGATTCCTCCCAGAAAAAAAGGTTGCCCGGCAGTTGTCCACTGCGTTGAATTCCAGCCGTCTCCATGCAGGCTCAGTACACTACATCAGTACAATGTTTACACATTTATAACGCCCACCAAATGTAACTGAACTAACTGCCTTTTTCACAAACTTAAGCTTAACAAACTTTAATGAAAAAGGCTACTTTATGGTCCAAGAATTATTTAGATGATAAAAATGCGTGGACACATTAAAATTTCAAAATGTTTTATAATTGTTTACTAACGAGTATTATGACTGTTAATAAATGTATGACAGATAATATACCTACCTCTGTAGGTATATTATCTACCTCTGTAGGTATATTATCTATCATACATTTATTGTAGTTGTGCATTGTCAGACTGGCTGAAAATACCTAAGGATAATACTTTTGTTATTGGGTTCCTACTTTGTTCGTACGTCGATAAACCTTCTCTTTAAATTTTTTTTTTGCTGCGCGGCACTGCACTGCTAAAATGTATAATTCTTTAACTACAAAAACTTTAACTTAATATTTGAAAAGAGTGCTACAGAGTTTGCTGCCGGTATATTCTCGGTAGTTTAACTTTTGCAACCGGTGTAAATTCAGACATGACAGACAAACGGACAGACAGACACTATGGCGTTATTAGTAAATATATATTTTGTAACAGTCAAAAATATGTGATTATAAAGTGCTTCTTTGCGCCCTATTTGAGAAAAGATTTTGATTTTGATTTTTGACTTACCAATTTTTGTCAACATAAGCAACACATAATATTGTACGTGACCGTTGACCGTAGATACTATATTTTCTAACGTGTTTTTCTTCTTTTTGTTGTTTTTTAGCTGAACTCTGCCGTTTATATAAAAACGATAGAAAATAACAAAAACAATCAAACCCTCGGCTTCCTAACGGTCCGTCCTATATAAACCTGTCACAGCGTACAAAATAAAACTCAATATAAGCCAAAGCTGGCTTGTCGGATCGCAGACGTCAAAACATTCAGATTTTATTCTGAGAAAACAAGACGCGCTCCGTGTTCCAAGAAACTTGCCGGCTTAATAACACTTATGAATTTGTGCTGTATAATTATACACCTGTGGTTAAGAAGATTAAGCGTACTGTCCACTTGAGCAGCTCTATAACATGAAGCATTTTTACGTCCTTGAAAATCAAGCTTTAAATCGCCATCAATTACAATTAAAATAATTTGATATGATGTCAGAATTCAGTATACGGTTATCATTTCAAGTTGTTTATTATCTGATTCTCTCGCTTTTTTAATAAATTCATTCTGTTTGCTGAAAGCTGCCTCATCCTCATTCTCATAACAATCCTATGAAAATACATACGAGTAGTGTTTTGTCATGGTTATTTGAATGATGTTTTGATTTCAAACAACAGAGATTTAACACTGTGACAGGCTAACACAAAGATTATTAGAAATGTTGTAAGTTTACAAGCATGTGTATTTTATAATTTCTTTGTATTTTTTCTACCTGAATTTTTAAAACTGCGTAGGTATTATATTTTATAGCACCGCAGTAGCGCTCATATGACTAATAAAAGATTCACCTACATCCAAAAACATTTAATTGAATTTCAAATCATTCATTCAACGTAGACTTATCTAAGTAGGTACTAGTTGACGTCAAATATTACTATAGTAACATAACAAATAATTTTTGATATTAGTAATAAATTAGTTGCTCTACCGCTAGTTACTTACTTCGTCTTTTTAGACACATTGTTAACAAGTCTTATTTAGGTTAACATAACCTTCAAGTTTAAAACACCTGGAGAAAGAATGATAAGTTGTCATTTATTTTCTATAATCGTTCAAACTTAAGTCACTTGATTGTATAATCGTCCATATTTATAGAACAGCTGCTTTGAGATTCTAGTTTGTCTGCTCAACCCAAGACATAAAAAAACTATGCAATAAGCATGTCTAACCAGTTGCACACGGGTCTTTGCAGATGTTTTTAACGAAATTATCGTAGGAAAGGGCATGGTAGAATCAATTTGATTATGGTACTCTCGACTATATAATTTTCTTTAATACATTAAGGGCGGCCAATAAAGCGTGATGGTAAGCGGTTTTCGCTTAGCACTGAGGATGTTTACTTACGCGTTCCCCACCCAGAAAAATCGAGAAGTTTTGTGTTAATAGCATAGGAAGCAAGTCTTCTTCTTCTTGCTTCCAAAGCAATGCTCTAGCACCAAGGGAACTCAACACTTCATTACCTATTTGGCTGTGATCTTTGTAAGGTGGAGATACTTCCCTTGCCTCTCATTCTATTATCACTAATAGAGCTGAAATTGGTAAAGTGTTTTCTTTTTATAATTTGGTAAGTACCCACAAACCAGACGCGTCAGCTACTCTATTTATTAAGTAGATGTCGGCGGACTGGTAAACTACAAAGGGTTGAAGATTGAATTGGCATTTATTAAATCGTATGATATCAAATAAAGGGTAGATTAGGGATTCGTGGTTTTTTTTTGCAATGAGTTAACAGCTTGGTAAGTGATGTACGCGGTCATTGGTAAAAGGCTCAGGTTAAAAGAAGCCCACACTTCGATATATAGTAGAATACATCTCCCTCGTTTGAGGCTGCGATAAATGACGGACATATTTCAATAGGAATGTTACACCTTAGTCTAGAGCTCTGCAGCTGAGTTCTAGGATTGGTGTCCAGATTATGGTGGAGGGACGTACTCGTCATCTTCATTTGTCCAGTCGCTCCACCGAGCTTAAGGGCGTTCTGCACCATTTTTGTCGGTCACCTTAACTAGTACTCGTTTAATACAGCGGTTATCAAATTCTGCGGAGAACTTGACTGGCCCACTGCCGCCGTGAATAAAAACGAAGTGTTGAGTTTTTAATAGAAATGCCTGTTGCAAGGTTGCGATATACCCTCAAGTTCCCCCTGCATATATACCAAACGCATTTTTCCTCCAAAAAAGGGTACGTCCACGTTGACGGCCCTGTAATGAAATTAGGACGATTTGCTGTGTCAATACCTACCTAAGCCAAGCTTTTTTTCGCATGCCTTCATCCAAGTGCCGGGCTACAAAAAAAAAGTACTAAGTAATTAACATTCTGTGTGATTATTAGATGCCGCGAAAAGTAGGTAAACAAACTCTTGAAATAAAAATAATTAAAAACTGCGTGACATTTTTTAAGCGTACGAGGTGTACCGTGATGAGTTGTATTACGAAGGTAATGTGATGTAGACGAGTGATATGAACTCCCCCCAACGTAATGTAGTAAATATCACACGCAATGCAGGGCTGGCGAGCACATAACAATAGTATTTTGAATATCAAAACTAATTAAGTGCTCTATTCTGATACTCAATAACAAACACCATTAGCGTATATTTAAAAAATATTTTTAACTTAAAATTTTAGAATTTTTGCCATCTGCAATTAGAAATATAATGTCTTTTTATATCATCATTTATATTTTATATCAGCGTCCTAACTTCACCGTTATAACTATGACTACGCGGATAAGTTAAATGTTACTAGATTTTACAAAGTAGATGCATTTAAAACATAAATATCGACGAGGGACTAACTTAATTATGTATATTTTTGGCATAATAATATAATGGTTAAATAATTACGGTATAGGTAAATAAATAAACGTTTTCGGAAAGTAGAATGTCCTTAACATAATAACTAATAATAAGTTATGAAAGGGTAAATTTAAATCTTAAGTACTTATGCTTCTGCTACAAAAAGACAATCAACGCTACTAGTGAGCAGCAATTTTTTTTACGAAAAGAGAAACATAGTTTAGTAATTAATTGAACACATCATATAAAAATTAAAAATATTTGTACTTGGTCGCGTAAATCTAAGTACTTAATAAATAAATAAAATTAGTAACAATAATTCATTAATAAAGCATTTAAAATGTACCTAGGTACCGTTATTTGTTAAGTGTCATCAATTTTCATGGCTTGTTTTACCCCAGCAACATTTTAGATTATTATTAATTATTACGCCCGAGTGGTGGTATGCGCCGTTCAGAGGTAAAATAAAAAATGCAAAGTACACATTTAATTTCAACCCCTATATCGCTGTGGGGGTCGGTTGTACCCACCTAGTAATTAATTAGGCACCCACCTGCAAACACCGCGTTGTGAACTGACCGTAAATAAAAATGTACCGCAATCGTTAATTATGTGTCATGGAATTATTTTAACGACGAAATCCACATTTTAGTTGAAATAAACGTTGAAACATGTTGCAGCTGTCAGCGGTTTCGTGCAACTTTATTACGGAGCGCAAAAGAAAATTAACATCGCGAAACCCAAAACTAACACAAACGCAAATGCAGTGGAATTTCCTGTAGTTTTCTTGACATTAATCTTTCTATTTTACAAAAACTGTTTACTGTATACATTAAGAATTCGTTATGTGATGTATTTTAGCAAAGCAATACTAAGCTACTAAGAGAAGTGTCATTATTTGCTTTTAACAAGGCAGAACAGTAGGATCTATTCCTTTCTAATACCAAAAACTAATACCAATGGTATTTGTTTTAGGTACTTAGCACTAATGAGAATCCGAGGAAAGATTCGGATATTAACGTGGAGATAACTTTTCAACAAAAACTGATCATAAATGGTTTTATCATTTGTTTGCGATTGTAAACTTGAACGTGTCATTTTGTCAACCTTTATTTGTTTCGTAAGTAGGTAAAGTAACAATACTAGAATTTATTCAGGTAAATGTTTTCGATTCTTCATAAAATTGAATTAAATCCTGAATTTCTTCACAATAAACGAGATAGAGCAATAAAATATTGACGGATCATTCATCAAGCCCGTTTCAACAGATAGATTTATAAGAAAGAACGCTTTGGAATCCACATTATTAATCAATGTCAAAGTTTGCAGTTCCACAACTTTAAGTATTGAGATTTCATAAAGCTTCTTTCAATAATATTGAATAGAGCTTGCAGGAAGCAATAAAACTGTATACTCATGCCATTGATTGTACGCCCATTCACTAATAAAAAAAATACAAAGAAACAGAAGTAAACATCATTTAATTTTATAAACCTTTTTTGCTATTTGTACAGTCAACAGCACATTTGACCTTGAGGCCACTTTTACTCCGTTCGTAATAAAGGCGACTTTCGTAGCAACTGTTACACTTGACGATCCGTCGCCTGCAACATGAGAGGTCGAACAGCTGATATCATAATTCTTAATCAAGTGTAAATTAAACTAATTTTTCTGATAAAGCCAGTTTAGCTGAGCTGTCAATGTATATATTTATAGCAGAACCAGAGATCTCGAGTTGGATTCCCGGTAGTAGCATATGGATAACGTTTCCAAATAATTAATATTTTTGTATTGTACAGGGTAAATACCCTTTATATACCCTTTTTTCGGAGTGGAATCCGCTTGCGGACGATACCCTAAACCGCTGGTTAGGTGGACCAGCGAACCGTCGGCTAGACGTGGGCCTGTGCAGGGGTCGCCCAGCGCCTGATCATAGCGGCACTGGGAATACCTGCTAAACCACTCCGGTTTCCCCATGCCCATAATGGAGACGACCCGGGGTTTGCCGAAGCATTTCACCTAGCCGCCTCCGGGCAGCCCGATCCTAGAACCGACCAGAGCCAGTGCTAGGGCGGGAACCAGGCCTCACCCCGGGACCATTTATATACCCTAAATTTATTATGTGGAATCTATAGTAAATAGATCATTTTGGACACTTGGATTTCCATATGGGTTAAATAAAAAAAATCATTGATGTGATTGAATTCGAAAATTTTCTAATAATACTTTTAGACCTTGAGCAATGCAAATGAAATGAAAATATCCTTATCAAATAGGCAAGAAGCACTTTGGAACCATCAGACATCACATTTGAAAAGAGTATCACAAAGAAAAACTAACAACGTCAAAGTGTTATTTATGTCTTATTTAGTTATTCTATGCCTTGAGTGCGAATTAGTTTGAGTTTCTTAACACTTTACTGCAGCGTTTTCGTTAAACTTGAGCGAGCGTCGCCTTTATTTAAAAATTAATCCAGAAATAATTATTTTGTGCGCTTCGTTTGATACTTTCAGAGTATAATCAGCTAATGTTTTCAGGGAACCGTGTTGCGAAGTAGAACAGCCAAGAATAACATTCACTTCAAAGTTGCTGACTTTGTACAGACTACGTACAGTTGCCGCCTCTAAAGCCGCCTATATTACGAATGGAGTAAGATCTCAAGGTCAAACTGTTACGCTTGATGTGCTGTCGACTATACATTGACTATTAAAGGTGACTTATATTATAAATTGCCGTCGTTCCATCAAGAATACAAATTAAAGTTACATTTAATACATAATCTACAAAGCAAATAGCAAGGGGCATGTTCGCACTCTATTCTGTTAGTAAGTGTTAGCGGCGCTAATACCAATGCCATTCTCTAATCTAAACGATCGACGAAAATAAGTTCTATAGGTATGACTACCTCTCAACAGCTATTCCTTCTTATACACTTGAGGTATAATTTACACTGTATAAATAATGCATCACTGCACGCCGCCTCCAATTCGCGTCTTAAAACCATCGGTCTCTAGTGATGTCACTTCAATTTATAATTCAGTATTAAATCGATATTGATAGTCTAAGATTGATACACATAGCAACGAAGCAACTTAAAACGAACATCGTAACATCAATTATAGTTTTACAGTTACGTCATTTGAAAATTCTATGAAAATTTACGAATAATTCACTTTTTAAAGAAATGTTAGGTTTTAAATTTAAACGTACTTAGATAGAAATTTTCATTAAAACCAGCTCCTAAGAATTGAAGATGATTTTTGGTATTCCATACAAAAAATGATTAAAATACCTAGTTATTTTCCCCTTGTTATTACAGGTGTTTATAGGCGGCGGTAACAGCTTACCACCAGGTGGGCTGTCAGCTTGTTTGTCATCTAATTGTATAAAAACAAAACACAATTCTGAGTGACTGATTCAGTGGTAATTTGCAAAATTAAGATAAATCATAATCATTATTACCTATACCTAAGTATTCATTTGATATGCTTATAATATATGTTGTATGTACTACATTTGACTTCACTTTTCCAAACGGAATAACACTATTCAAATAGGTTTATTTGTTATGCGCAGTCCTATAACATCGACTACCTAAAGCGATAACGGGGACGCGATAAACGACCTATATTTTTCCCATCTCTAGAGTTATTTTCTTGAAAAATTACTGGCGTTCGCTGCTTCGTTGGATGGGCGAATTTGTAAGTAATATTTATGGGAGCACGCAGCGAAATAATGATATGTATATTATTTGGGACCGAGTCGGGCACCCAGGGGAGCGTACAGGCATTTGTCAGTGGCCAGGCAGGTGGGCGCACCTATGCCACTGTTATTATTACTTTATTTTTCGGCTCATTTCAATAACAGCTCCTGATGCGTGTTGGAATGAGCTACTCATGCTTTATTATTCAACGTATGGTGTGTGGTCTGCATATTTCAGTTGTGATTTTAGGTTAATTTTAATATGAACATTACGTTCAAGAAAATAAGAACACTTTTGTAATGAGTCATAATAGAAACTGTTATACCCTATCACTTAATATTTTTCAATGTTATAATTAATGTACAAAAGATATTTAAAACGAGGCATATACAAGAAATTGGACTTTTCGTAGGGCTCTCCCAAGTCTTCGCTAGCTCAGTGGTTAAAGTCACCCGGATTCCAAAAGGTCAACGGTTCCCATACCACTTGTTAAATCTTTTGCATTTCTGTAATAAGAACACCCCGGCAGGTTCTTATAGGTATATTGACTCTATTATTTTGTATACGTCTTGTTAATATTTTATTGACTTACTTTCAAAGACTAATATAATGTACTTAACATCGCGATGCCATCACAACTTCAATACAAAGGACATGTCTTTTCTCTAGTTTAAACTATTTTTCTTCCGTTAATGACGCTATCGTTATTTGCAGTCTTTTAACGATCTGCAACCTCGACTATTTAAGCACCCTCTTTCGTAATTTTTGTTATGAAGCTATTCTAATTATAAAAATGCCGGTTCATTAACATGAAAAATTCGTGTAATGACATCCGAGGACTTGATAGAGTTCCACGCCAAAACTTCGGATTAGCATCGCTAATGTCGCCTATTTATACTTGCAAATCTTATCCTTATAAACAGATTAAAGTTGAGACGTCTCCATCGCAGTGAATCAACGATTTAATAAACGTCGGATAAGTGAGCATTAATACACGCCAGTCACTGACCGGATCATAACCGAAAATCTTCAGTGAGTCGGCACTGGCAAAGCCCGACGTGAAAAACGACCTCCATTAAGGAAGTGAATACATTTAAAATAATCGGCTTAGCCGTCCGACGTTGACGTATATTCGTACTTATCTCACGGAGATACCAGCACACAGATATCCCTAACTAATCCTCAAGAAACATCTGAAAAAGACGGCACTCCCGCTAATTGAATGGCCCGAGAACCTCCTTCACTTGAACAAAAGCGCCTAATAATTTATGCCTATAATCTGACACGTATACGTAACTTTCATTCGTTTTACCCGAGTTTGTTTCCTTTGTCGGTTACAGGTATTAAGCGTATAATAGACACGATCACAATATTACCTGCATGTGTGTTTCTTTGACATTAACTGCTGCAATATAAAATGTATATCTATAGCTTAAAGAGAAAAATGATCATTTTTTACTTAAGGCAAAGTTTGGATAAGGAGATTTAGCTGTTAAGTCGAAGGAACAAAAATAGACGGAACTGTATAAATACGGGAATACCTTGGATCTTTAGAGTAATCAGGATGTCTCCATTAATTTTTAAGGACTTCCTTTGAAAGCCGTCGTGTTTGCTTTCAAAACAAAGTAACTTTTAATGGAGTTACAATTCGTTGGTCCACATAAAATATTTTTTTAAGTAAAATTACTTGCCGCTTTTTACCAGATGTTACTAGGACACTTTTTTATCCATTCCATAATTATCGGCTGTATAGAAATAAATTGAGTTAATACAATATAGGCACACGCAATTGAAGGGTACCTACTAAATAAACAAAATATAATTGAACAAGGTATTATTAACAAATGGACATCATTAAGCTCTCCCAGGAGACGCGTAATAAAATAGTGCTATTGTGGAACTACAGATATGTTTTATCATTTCACGTATAGCATAGCCGCTTACAATTCTGTCTATTTATAACTATTATGTTACCAATTTAGTCAAAATTATAACATTCTGTAGATCCACTACAACTTCTAATATTTATAATCATAATACTTTGATAATAGGAACAACTAACACTAGCAAGGATGCTCTCAAAGTAAGATAGATAAATAAAATTGCCAATAAATTTTGAACCTTGTACCCAATAAATAAGCGTTCAACTAGTAAGTTAGGTGTCGTCGTTGATAAATTACTATCGAGGTCTGCGCTAAAACTGTGGGCATGTGTCCAATTATACGCGCCACCAAAGGAATACATGAACATCGTTAAGGTTTTAAAGCTTGCTACATATTTTGCATATTTATAGAAACGTAACTATCTACAGCTTACTAGTTTGAAGAAAGAGAAAGATATAGTCTCTGAAATAATTTACTAGAAAAACTACTTAATGAAAGTAACGCTCCATCGTGTTTATGTTAACATGTGGAATCTAACGTCACATCTTTCATTACACAAGTTTTAAGTTTAAACAACTCGTACTCGGCGCTTTCAACTCTATAAATAATTTGCTTTAAAAAGCCACACGGATGGGCAGCATACTCAAAATAATACAAAGGTGAGTTTCAGTGACACTCGACAACTTGTGAAGTGGCTTCCAGAAGCGAGAGATATAAATTATATGAGGATCTAAATCTAAAGTGATGTTTTGACTGGAGCCACTCGAGCCCACGTGCACGGACAAATAATTATGACATTCCTCATAAGCGGATTTTAAGCACCTGAGAAGAGGCACTCAGGAATAATTAATATCTGAGCGGTTTCTAAACTATCAGCAACAGACGCTTAAGCGGCGACGTGTTATAATTATCAGATGCTATTTGTCAATTCTAATTTAAAGATTGTGATATACAATTGAACTAGTAAGTAAAATTAGTCCATATTCTACGGTAACCGCTTACCATCAGGTGGGCCGTATGCTTGATTGCCACCTTGGTGGTATGAAAAAATATTAAAATATTTAAAATTCTTACGGATATCAAAAAGTGTATGATAAAAAATGAAATACATTTCTCCACGAATCATATCGATATTGTTAATATTATAAAAGCATCCACTATCGGGAATGCATCTAATAGTAATGATCCGAGCATAATTTTGGATGAATCATTCGTGACTAAGCACATTTTTGACGAGTATGAGTTAAAAGATTGGTGTGTTTTAATAAAGTTTTTTGATTAGATGAAGCAGTTTTTGTTAAAAATTATTTACTTACTAAATTTATACTTTCAATTGATCTACAAAGTAGTTAATAGTTCGGATACTCAACAGTTAATTAAGCGGACACATTTAAATAGACAATAACACAAATCGTTCTACGAGAGCGTTTGAACATTAAAGCCGAGCCATCTCTGTCTTCGGTGCTACAGCGCATTAACAGTCACATTTCCGCGGCGCCTGCGCACATACAGCGACATTTTAAAACCCTCTTCCCGTGCCATCGACTCTGACGAATTAAGTTATTAACGAACGTCACAGCTGTTCTAAACAAATCAAAGGGCCAATTCCGACCACTCAGAAAGTGCACTCGCCGAGACGCTCACAGGTCTTTACGATCCTTTTATGAGCGCTTTTACATTCAACTTTCAGTCGCGCTCGAGGGGTGGCTGAGCGATTGTTGCTATGATGAAATAAATTAAAACGACACGTCACCCTATTTATGTTTCCAACCATCTTGTAATACGTGCGTCTATTGTTCTTTGAAGTTAAAATACGCTAAGACACTTCTCTCTTTTGATGTCTTAGAGGTAGCTCTTTAAAACCAAAATATTACCATGAATTATATCAAGTCAAAACGTTTATGAAAGCCCTTGCCGTTTGTTTAAGTAAAATCTTCCACAAAACCGTGCTATATTCGATAGGTATCGAGCGGGATCACTGAGCCTCAACGTAGAGGTTTGTTACCATATCAGCAATATAAGCGTAAATATCGCGCTGCACGGTCTCACCCACTCCTGTCATCGCACCGAATCACCGTAAGCGAAATGGTTATAAATTATTTACAGTTTCCACGCGAATACCGTGTATTTGTCACCCCGGGCCAAGGTATTAAGATATTGCTTGGTATTCCTAAGGGTCTCATTACTGGGCGGGGCGAGGATGCGACACCAACAATATTTCATCCAAGCTACGGCGGAAAAGACGTTATAAAGTAAAAAAAAACACAATTTCCTAATTTAAATATACTTTCTTTAAACGATTACTTACCATTCCATCAATTAGGATATTTACTTAATTTTATTAGGAGCAAACATTTCGTGGGAAAAAGTGGAAGAGAGGTTCGCTTAAAAAGGCTGTTTTGATGGTAGTTACATTAAGGTAATTGGCGTACGGCTGCGAAACAGTTTTATGGGCCATAGCAGTGGCCGTTTGGGGCTGCGCTAGCCCAATCATTGTCAGTCTTCGCCGCGGGCCGAATTTAATACGGGATACAATGTTAATGGAACAAATTTCAGTATCCTACGGATAAATTGGCTCTCAAGATTTATAGAACAACAAATTGCTGAATGTGTGTATTTAGATTAAAGGTTTTTGAATTTACGATCCTTAGTCGTTTCTTTTGGGGCTGTATAATTTAAATTCATAAATTTTTGTAATAGCCGTTAATTATCAATAGTTATTTTTAAAATGCGTAGTCGTCATTAAAACGTCATGGTGTGAATAATGTAGGTCTGTAGACCCGTTCTCGTCAGAGTGGCTCAAAGATCAATTTACTCTCACAATGACCTTAATATAAAGTCATCGTAGCTTGGGCCGAGGGTAATAATTTTCATGTATGAGGATTAAAGAATTTCTGTGGATGTTATCTCGAGCGTGAGTCGCGTGTGCGAGAGGAAACTGAGAAGCGACGTTATTAAAAAAGCACATGTGGCCCGAGATGCGTATCGCAGCGTCTGTTAATTACTTTTGACACGCAGCATATGATTCAATTATCATATGATTTATTCGGAGCGAAGGGTCGGTTGTGCGGACGGCGGAAAGATCGCAGCTTATTTAAGCGTTAACTATCACATTAATTTAGAGGGATCGCGTTCCCAACAGATGGCAAGCAAATTTTAAAGACAGTAGCCAGTTTTTTACGCCTTGTTAACAAGCTACCGATCAGTGTGGCCCGAAAGCCCCGATGAAATTTCAGATATTTTAAAAAGTATACTAACAATAGTTTTAAATAGTTGCTTAGCTATAATGAAACTGAGATAGAATCAAATTCATAAAAAAGCTAAATCCGTATAGTTATAATTATTTTGTATCAAAACTTATAGATGGCAATGACAGTATGAATCAGATATTGCATACAAACGGACGAACAGATGTGACAAATTCTTAAAGCTTTCAGTATATCTCTAAAAACCTTAGGCTCCACCCGAATGGTGATAGTTAAATGTTCCTTCAAGATTGACTATATCAAATGACGATTGAAGGCTGCGTTCAAACGATTACATCCGACAAATTATTCTTAGCTCGATTATTAAACTATAAATTATATCACTATCGTGTGCCACATCTTAAAAATCAGCCCGTTTCACATAAATACCTTTGATTGCTTAACTCATCCGTCTACTGAGCTCATAATTCACTTTGAAACCGTTTTCAAACTGAATATCACCTTCGTTAAGCCGCAAGAGCATAGAACCTGTTGGTAATAAATACTAATTACTAGTGAAATAACTGATAACATCGCAGTCAAGATTCCTTGCCTTACCAAACCTATGGCACCGACCAAAAGATGAATCGTCACTATACACTCTAAATCTTGCATGACGCGTAATAGTCTCAAGAGCTTATTTATTGTTGTCGGGCGTTTTGAGTGAACCGTTTAATAAATATTATCACACTCTAAGTCGTCAACAAACGTGAGAAGATAGTCATTTGACCCGGTTCGTGATGTTTGCCCCATTTCAAGGATTAAAATGTGATGGTAGCCGAACAACGTCTTCTGTTTGTTGAATCTGCCTTTACAATAAACATTGGCGTTTTATGGATCTTAAGAAATTCAAGAGTATCTTGTATAATTAGACCCCGGTTCAAAACGGCTTCGCGTATCGAGAGCTCTTGAGTCACAAAAGAGGACTTATAACAAGCTGCGAAAAAAAGGAGCTTTAGTTGATCTAAAGACATTCTAAAGACATTTTGAACGATATTGCATTTTGAAGTAGTAGGCAGCTTTTTAATCCGTATCCGGTTCAATTAAAAAGAGCATGCTATAAAAAAACAACAAAACATTAAAACTAGAAGAATTCGTATTCAAAGCACAGTACAAGCAAACAACACAGTTTGTATGATCCCATTTCTTTTGAGTAAAAAAATAAATAAAAAATAGACATTATTAATGTAGGATGAAAATTATTATGAAATGAGTAAGTAGGTTTCATTATTTTTAGTTAAGGCACGCATAACATAAAAGACAACAATGAAATCACACATTAGTAGGGCAAACTCTTGGCGGGGTTCCCACATTTGCCACCACATGGCTCGCATTGAAACATGTCTCTGTAGCTACTTTCAATAAATCCGGATTATCATTTATTACGGCACGACTCACAAATATTGTACTAATGAATTGTTTTGTGTTACAAAGTGACAAAGTTTAAAATTGAATGCCGGTTCCGAATACGCGAGTTGTGCTTTCACGGTGGAGGAAGTGCGTGTTATTGCAGCTTAGTTTCGAATCGCCCGCTGAGATATTCGAGGCACCCGTCCATTTTTTGTGACAGACCAACCGAGTGCCATAAATAATAGGTAGGGGCTCACGATCCATGCGTGCTTTGTAATAAATACGATGCTCTTTTTGGTAGCAAAGGAGCGGTCTTAGCGGGATTGAATTATGGTGATGCATAAACCCTCAAACGCTGTTGGAAACCGATGTTTTTTATTTTCTTTCATTTCGCACTAAGTCTCGTACTCGTTTTGTGTCGCTGAATTCTTCGAAGTCACGTATTGTTCCGCTAAGACTGCAGTAAGTTCCTTCTGCTACACGCTCATCCGTCGTATCGTGTTACCCAGCACTCCGAGCCATTTGAACGAGACAGCACACAGATGGTACATCCGTATTGGCTTTCTCTTAAAACAGAGGACATTTAAATCTCACGGGACCATCAATATTTCCTTTCCCGGTAAAACAAAGGTGAGTGTCTAGAGCGGACTGCTCTAAACTAAGATAGATTAGTACGGCATTGGACGACATGACACTGCCGTGCTTACGTAGTTGTTCTGTGCTGGGTTGCTGTGTTTTACTGAGCTCGAGCTCGAGTCTCTGAATAGAATTATACGCGCTGCCCGTTTGCTGTATTGTTGTCTAATTGTCTGTTGCTAGCAATTGCAATCAATCAAAATCAGGAGTTAAGCTTTGATTAAGTGGATACAAGTATTTTTAGTTTGTGAAACAATAAGTTATATTATAATGAGCCGATAACATTTACATTATCATAGCAGCGGTAGCCTAATGATTAAGGTAATGGATTTTGAACCCATAGCGCGGCTATTGTGGGTAAGTAGTGGTTATCTACTGGTAACTTAGAAACCTATATTTTTGGTGATATTTTAGTATTTTATACTTATATTTTAGTGATTATTAGTGGTATTTTTTAGTTGTCAGCGACTTTGGCATCTTTACTTTAGCTCAACTTTAACTTTTGAAAAGATTATAGCCAAATAACACTACCTTATAGTGATCTGTTCCTAGGGTAAATGACGTAGCCGGAGCTCTTTAAGAGCGTTATGTTGTGAGCAGTTGGTCTTGTCTCCTGTGCTAACATCATAATACCTAACACTTAATTTTTCACAGGTAGGAAACCTTGGTGTTAGAAGAGCTTATATATACTATCAGGCGGGCCTTGCGCTTGATTGTTACTAAAGTCTTAGCAATCAAGTACTGTAAAATTATCATTTTCGTTTCTTCTTCAATAGACTTCAATACGTAGGTATGAAGTGATCAGATGTATGTTTTCTATTCACAATGAAGATTTATTACTAACAGGAATAGCAATCACTTAAAAGCATCACTGTCGTCAACGATGACAGCGGTATTTATTTTAGACGTGGTTATGAAAGCATCCATATGTATCACATTCAGAGGACTTTCAAGATACCTGTCACGGTTTGAGTAATGTTTGTCCCGAGAGAATAACTAGTATAGGGTTACTTGGAGGCATCGCCGGCGGACGAGCGTGTGGCCACCATTGCGAGTGCCTCTCAAATTACCCCCGGATAAGTCAATCAATGGAAACGTCCATGTTATCCCGAAATAAAACGCTCAAATGTAGCGTGTGGCGCTCCCGGCATAATGCGTAGCGACAGCCGACATGTTTTGTGCGAGAAAATAAAATTGATGGCACATGGGCTCCAAACCTAAATAGACCAGTATTCGTGTTGCAGCTAAACGCTTTTGTCTATTTTACGACACTCGTCTCGTCTTCGTGTTATTCTTTTATTTGCCAACCTATTAGTCTGACATGATTTTTTGTACTTGTTTGTAGCGAGAGAACCAAATGCTGTGAAGGATTGTCACAATAAGGAAGCTTTTCACTAGTATAGTCATCCCAGTAATAATAAAGTTTAAGCCAACAGCAAAGGAGTTAAGTCGGTCTCCAAATTTCCTCGTGGAACTATGGCTTAGCACCCGAATCTATAAGTACCTATTTGGCGATCTGTAAGACGGAACTTGGCTTAAGCAGCTGAATACCGCTATTTTCTAGCTTTCTTTGAGAGAAACTGATTTGTCATGCATCAGCAGATGGATACATGTGTGTTTTAAAACACCTCTAACTGTTAAAGATGACGGGATGGGAATTAATTGGACAAGTGTTAGCAAGGCGAAACTAGTAGAGAGCTCCAATTTCCTGTCCCGGCCGCAGTCTTCGACTGCGCAAATAGCTCTTTGCAAATCAAACAAGGGACTGTCTGCCGAATCCACATATCAACTTCGCATTGTTTCTCTCCCATCATTCGGGGCTAACCAGAGGCGTTTTCGATTATCTGCCCAAGGGAGAACAAAGCCTGTGACCGCAGAACCAAGTCAATTACATAGTTCAACAACTCAGCCCTTATAACTTTCATGGGCTACCACCGGAATACAGAAAAGGGTATATGTTTTCAATACCGAGAGGGCGAGCGATGCGATTGACCCTTTCGAGTGTCCGCATTGACTTTTAAATTACTAATCCTGCGGGAGCAAACATGCCCCGAGCCTCGGGTTGGATTGTTTACACGCTTTAGTGCACTCGCATATCTTCATTAACGGCAGAGAAGTAGGCGCTAACCTATTCAGTTCGCTTACTCAACACTTGACAGGACCCCTATTAGAAACTAGTTTGAAATCTCCAACGGTTAGTCATTTCACGAGCAAACTTATAATATTTTGAATTAATCTCTAAAACCAGTTAAATAAAGGAATTTATTAACTGAAATTATCATATAAACTACAATACAGATGACGTTTACATAAAAATACATCCAATTCAGAAATCAAAGTTTGTTTATTTTGTAGCAACCCCCCAGCTCCGTAGAACACGATTTGAATTTTGATGAAATATCAGAATTGGTAGTTCACACTACGCATTGATATTGCTATATTAGCATAAAGTTCAACAAATAACGTTAAGCGCGCCAGAACGATACATACCAAAACTTAATGAATTAACATTCTTTCACATCGCCTCTAGTTATAGAGTCAAAAGTACGTAACGTGTTCTCCGGAAACAATTTAGCTTGGCAACGGCTGTTTTAGATACGTACGGAGTAAGGAATAGAGGGGCTTATTAATGTTTATCTGGGAATCTGAATAAGAATGCGCCAGCGAGCGGATCCGTCCGCGGGAAAGCAACCAAGCGCGCCATTTCAACTGATATCTCTATAGAATGCTTTTTCTACGTCAAACACAGTCTACCCTTTCAGTCCAATGAATTACTTAATTTTTCCACGTTGGGCACAGACCCTTCGGTACTCAACGTCGAAATAAATTAACCTTATCCATTGTATAATAAAAGGATGTAATGGTTCGAGTGGTTCTGAATTCGTGGGCACAGGATGGAATAATTTTTGGCAAATATCCTAAATTATCTTTAGAAATTTTGCTAAACGACTTAGTAAAACTCCTAACATCAGTGCAATTAGTAATCACATATCGATTTTATCATTATAAATAACACGAAACGGAATACCGACCGAGTCACTCATTAAACCTCGAGTTAAAATTGTAACATTTAATCAAGTAAAAATAAAATCATGTAGCATTCACTAATATTATTGGAATGAAATGTAAAACGATATTAATGAGAACACAGCACCGTCAGTAATACGTACGAAGCTTACATTAATGCATTCTATTTCGCTCCACTGCTCATTAATGAGATGAAATTGTTAATAACGATGGGCATCGAAAATAAAAATAACGATTAAGAGTGTTAAACTACCGTAACCGATTGGAATTCGGTTCGTCGATTCAACATGCCTATTGTATTCGAAATAAAAGAAGTGTTTATGTTTGGGCGAAGCCTTCTTTTTGACGAAAAAAGTCTATAAACACCAGTCTACCTGGTCGGTTCGCCATCCATCACACGTCATAACGAGATATTATTGTCCGCTTTTATTTCCCTTCCGAGAACGACTCTGTCGTTATTTAAAGAGGCTGACGTCTATATTTCGCCAACATTGTGTAAATTGGCTTGTCTATCTAACAATAGGATATCAAAATGTCACATAACTCAGCCCGCTCATGATCAAAACTTATCTTAGTAACACGAAATGTAAAATAAAACTATCAATCTGAAGCACAACACTGTGTTCTCGGTTCTCATATCGATTGCTGTGTTACCTGTCTAAAGGTGATATTTTCATTACCTCTTTAAATACATTGTCAATTTAATGTCCTCTGCTTTTTTATAACCTATTCAAATTGTTTATTTGTAATGAATTGGTATTGTACATGCAGATGAGTTCTCTCGGGCCTTTGTTTGTAGTGGAGATTAGAACAAAGCGACAAGGGCCTGTGTCAAGACATGTTTGGAGTTGTAAGGCGTGATTGTTTAGCGTTATTAATCCTTATTACATGTAGGGTAGCGTACAAAATGTTCAGTTGAATAATTTAAGAGTCGGCACATGTTAGTTGGTACATTGAATATGCAGATTAGTGAACGGATACATGTCCGCACCGCCCCACGATCCGATCCAGAGAACACACGCACGTGGGCTCCTCTGGAAATTATCATTGTTAAACTTGTACTCTACTTGGGGAGGAGCTGATACACGCTCCACTGAAAATAATAACGTCTAATTTCGGTTTAGCAGTTTAAGACATGAAAATTCAATTGATCTGACAAACCTAAAAAGTATAAAAAGTCTTTATGACTATAAAATTGTAAAAACTCATCTAGTTGTTTAGTTTTAAATGAAATATTAACAGAGTAAAATTTTTAAACATAAAAAATTATAGATAAAATCAGTAAACCAATTATTACAAATCGTCAAAACCCTAAGATATTGTTTTTTCATTTATATATCGAGAAATAATAACGTGTACAGCAGGTGAAATAAATGTACTTGCGTGATTACACTACAAATTTTAAGGGGAGTCCTCGAATTTTCTCATAATAAATTCCTTGAGAATCTTTCCATGTATACATTTATTCACGACGTGTTTATTTTATGGATACCATTCCTTTAACATAAACCTTCAAATGTGCATATCATTACAGTCACAAGTCATGTCGTTAGAGAGTGTGTGGTCCCAATAGTATTTTCTTTTTTGAGCCAAGAAGTATTTTTTGTTTTGGTATCAATTAATGGGATACACGCTGGGACTCATGTAAGTCGTTTGGATCATTAGAAGGCTTCGATTCCTAGACGGACCCTTTAATTAATTAACGGCAATTAACTAAATGACGGTTGTTGTAGCTGCGCCGTTCGCAGAGCCAATGGAATTTTTAAAACACCACGAATGAGACAGATAAAAGTTTGATCAAAATTGTGCTCCGGAAAAGGATCTGATTTTTGTACCTTTTGTCGATTTGGTTCATTTAAATACTCTTTTAATTCATCTACTTGTATGAAATTTATTCATTTTTCATCTTCAATTAAGACTTGCTACACTTCGACGTCATACCGTTCAATATTAACAATGCACGTTAATGCATTATGACGCAATGACTCGACATTACTAAATCCATCCACTGCATCATTATTTACAATACCCATTGTTCATTCATTTGAGTTTGAACACCTGGTTATATACTTTTTACCTACAATGAATTTTATTTAAACAACCGAATTCCTTACAAGTTTTGCATTTAACTATTTAGATGTTATTTTAGTCTCGTATATTTTTTTTTATATTTACAATATGTGTAACTTTTTCTTAAGGTACTTACTAGTATCATAGTTCATTATCAAGGTGAATTTACTAAAGTATTAATGTGGTTAAATCATTTAATTCAGGTGATATCCAAGTCTATGGTCGGTTATAGAATTTTAAGCAATAACGGCCCTTACGAATTCTTTGACGTTTGTAAAACTATTGCGTCTGCCTGTATTCTGCTATCATACTAAAATCGACAGCCGCGCCTGTTATAAAGAAGGTATTTAACAGCATATTTTTAATATCGCGTCCATACGGTAAACGCAGTTGTTACATTTGACATGGAAGTCACTCTAGAGGGATAGATGTAATTCATAAGAAATAATATTAGGTACCAAAGTAATACATCATCATCTACCTGCATAAAAGGCTATTATCAACTTATCGATGATCACAAAACATTTGATAGTAGGTATTAAGTAGCTCAAAGACGCATTAAATCTGTTCAATATTTTACATTTCGAATAACAGTATGCATATGATGTTTAGATATATGTGCATTCTACTTTGAATCATAACTCGAAACATAAGTATGCTAATGTAACTATAATGGCCGAGAAAACAATACACTGCTAATAGAAATCCTAAGTACTACCGGTCGCTCCATCAATCATCCCCAGATATAAGATCTGAGATGAAACGAAACTCATCATTTATAGATCTGTCCGCCGGCGATGACCGAATGTTATTAATAGATTTCTATCTCATCATCCGAATTCAGTAACGGTAATCTCGGTCATTTTGTCGGCAAAGATATCGGTAACAAATTATATATCTCATTGAAACAACCGGCCAGATTGAGTGACCGAAGTCGAAGATACAAGGCTCGTTTTTGTTGCTTTCATACTACTTATGTTCTTATGTTCAAAGATAGTATCTGTTCCATTAATAATGATCTTGATTGTAAAGACTCGAGACTATTTCATTTTATTGATTCTGGGCATAAAAACTGAAGAAAAAGTTAAGAGCTAGAAAACTAATATTCACCAAAAATTTAAAAGCTTCTTGTCAAAAATTATATTAATTTTTTTAGTAAAAGAGATTGCTATTTATCCCAGATGTAAATTGAAACTTTGAATTAACTAAATACAAAAACGGAATAACTATAAATTTTTCGACCTTAAACAGAAATTAAAATACCTGTAACACTATATCAGTAGGCGTTGATAAAAGATGATTTTGACGATAAGCCGACGTAGGACTTAGGTGAGGTAATTTGAGCCCTGATCCTAAGTGGCTGTAAAGCAGTAAAATGTTACGACGGCACATTAACTGTTAATAATCCGTCTAGTGACGATTTCGAAACGTCATCGTGATGGTTCCATGATGCCAGTTTAGTTGATGGTATGCATTTGACAGGCAGCATGCTCACGAAATGCGACAATAAATTAATAGTAATAATTATAAACTATATGTTACTTTTAGAAATTAATATTAAAACTTTATTCAATGGCGTGGCAGGAGTTATTGTAACATTTATTATGTTATTGGATTCTCATGCAATAGGTATATAACATACAAACACTTTATAAAAGCTTTTCAATACGTAGGTACTTGAAGTATGACACACGATAATTCGTGATAATAAACTAAAATTTATTATCAAGCCCATTGTAATGTCAGTCCATGACCCGGAAGATTTTTATGAGCAGATAGACATATTTTATAATCAAATTAATTTTAACGTTCTAGAGGAATAATAAACTAACATTAACTACAGAGAAATTAAGTAATTTATCAAAAATAAACACAATCGCGGTGTTCTAGGAGTGCTTCTAGCAAGTTTATTTACAACGGTGATAGTTAAAAATATTTCCGTGTTTTTGATAGGCATATTGCGTTATTCAGATATCAATGAATGATAAAAAGAACTCGTTATTATACCTGTTACAACTCCGTTGACTACTAATCTTGATAATGACTACTTTATTATATCTTTATGACGTACGAGAACAATGCTACTATCATTTGTAGCGAATGTTGTATAAGCAAAATAAAACATTATAACAAGCCAACTACAACACAATTTCCAAAGTGAGAATGGCCCGAAACTTTAAGTATTTGGAGCCAACAATGAAATGAGAGCTGTACACGGGCAATACTAAAACTTGTGAGGATAATTAAGAATATTGCCGTGTAGTTTAATACGAATTAAACTTAAAATGTGTTGTTGATTTATACAAACACTCGTTATAAAAACTTATGAGGCTATCAATAAACTATCCTTTTTATGTTTACACCCTTAAGATATAATGAAAAAGTAAATAGCAAAGTAATAAATAACACATTCACACGCATTCTGATGTAATCGTGCTCACTAAACAAAATCTAGAGATATAAATATTGATATAACATAAAAGCCTTACGTGTGGTTAATCGTGCTGCTAGAAGTGAATCGGGCGATCTTGCGGAACTGATTGTACGGTTATCTGGGGTAAGGGTTACCTGTGAAAAATGATAAATTTATTAAATACTGTCAATTATGAAAAAAAAATTGGATAATATTCTAGAAATGTAAAATTTTGATGGTGAAATTACAAATGAATATCAAATATTCAATTAATTTCTGCAAAAAACAAATTGGCAGTTTTCAAGTAACTTTCTTTACTTGTTGTTTACTTTTACGTAGCCGTAAATTAAGTAATCAACGTTGCCATGAGTTTGCATACTTTTACATTTTCATGTTTAATATTTTCACCAACCCTATACTGATGCAAAACGTAGCGTGTAGGAGAACCTTAACATAAATATGATCACTTGGTATGTCTTCTCGAGATACGAAAACAATACGGCGAGTTCTCCCGAGGTTCCCGTATCTCTGATCGTGGCCTTTATTGAAACACCAATAACAATAAATTTAAATATTGATAACAGAAAAATACCACACGAAAGAATTATAATAACGTTTTACAATAAATTATTTGATTGCATCAGATGGAATATTAACTAAAGCTTTACAACAAGACTTTTTGGAAATAGTGCTGTATTTTAGGTTCTTCAGACAGAGAGATAGAGAAAGAGAGAGATATCGATGGGAAAGGTTCAACAAAAGACGTAATTAAATGCAATAACAAGGAGGTACTCGTCCGAAAGGATAATAAATTCTGATAGACCAAAACTGCAAACAAATATCGGCTATTTTATCTATACATTGAGATATTTGCATGGATCTTGTAAAATTATCTCGTATTGGCACATTTTAAAATAATTTATAAAGCGCAGAGACCGAAGGCCGAGATAAGTATTTACTTTACCACCGCCTTTCTTATTTCAGCCGTGAAACAGTTCGCTGTGTTTCGGATTGAAGGGTAAGGTAGCCAGAGTAATTACTGGACATGGAAGGCATTTCATCTTAGGCCTCAGGATGACAACGCACCTGCAATACCAAGTGATTTTTTCCTTGTTATTGCAGGTGTCTATAGGCGGCGGTAACCGCTTACCACCAGGTGGGCCGAGAGCGTGTTTGTCATCTAGTTGTATAAAAAAGGAGCTCGGTGGCGTAGTGGTTTGAGCGCTCTGGTTTCCATTAAGAAAACAGAGCAACTTTCGCCATGGTCGATCCCGGGATGGGTCAACCAAAATTTCTAATCTCGAGCTCCTCCGTGCTTCGAAAGGCACGTTGAGCCGTTGGTCCCAGTTGTTACTGCAACCGCTTTAACCCACCAACCCGCATTGGGCCAGCGTGGTAGTGTTATTGCCCAAACTCCTCATGTGGTTCAGGAAGGCCTGTGCCCAGCAGTTTATAGGGACGTTTATAGGCTGGTGATGATGATGATGATGTATGAAAAAAAAGATAGATCTGACAACTGCATCATTTTCTACCTTTCAAAATTTTCCTAACCTAATATTTTAGGTTTTGATTTGAAGCACAAAATGTTAGCTGCAGGAAGGATTCAGTTACCACCTTCACGGCTATTGTATGTTATTCATAAACATTGTATTAGTATAACGTGTCGCTCGTCCATATTAACATAACACCTAGAGGCATCGTAGTGGCCTACCCATATTAGTGCGTTTACATAGTCATGCACTCCATTGAACATTCTCAAACACACCTTGATAGTGCCGTTATCATTGTCGATAACAGTAATTAATATTAGATCGTATCATAGATCTTTATCGCATCAGTTTGGAAATATGTATATCGACATTTTAACGGTTGATCATATTGACGCTGCAGCAACTGAATACTGAGAGATAAAGTTTTGACGTTCTTAAATTTGTCATTGATGTGATTATCGTGTGGTGTTGACACTCAATTTTGACAAAAAGAAAAAGCAATAATCAGAGAACTGCCCTAGAATCTTTACCATGAAATACTAGATTCTATGTTTATTATAATATTTTGTTGCAGGTACTGTTTGAGTAACGAAAGATACTTGCGTGTCCTCAAATACTTGAATAAGGAGTGCTCGAGTAAGGAACAACCACCATCTTAAATAGCACTACCAGAGTATTACGAATAATTCGTAATACTGTGGCACTACCTTGTAGTGTTCTGCAGTACGCTTATACGCTTTCCCGATAAGTTCTGGCGACCTTATCTACTTGATAAACGTAACTTATCGGGAAGCATTACACAAATTGATTTTTTTCACAGTGGGAAGCACTTTTGGTGTTGCAAGCGCTAATATAGGTTGCAATTCCCCTTACCATCAGGCGGGCCATATGCGTATTTGCCTCCCCTGTTGCAAACTTGCAACTGCCTCTCAGAACAGCCTTCGTGTTATAAACAATATCTTACAACAAGCACATCACTAGTCCGTGGACAAAGCTCCACAAATGTATTCTGCAGGTGTCCACATATTTACATACAATTTCGAAAGACATACACACGATAACTCCCCTTTAGCATTAGATCCGGTGTTATCTGTTTCAGGCATAATGAGCTAGGCTGTCAATATAGAATATTAAAATTAAATATGATTGAATTTAAATAATGGTATACTCGTATTTCTTGTTACATTGTTGCATACGTAGGTATATTAAAAATTGTATGGCATAATGTTGTACCGTTGTGATTAAATTAATTGAGGTAAATTCTGTAAAATACATAACTCATTTAAATTTATTTACACACTGGGTAAAGTACAAAACCTTTTCATATTGCTACATCAGTGGTATTATAATTTTTTCAATGCCAATAATAATTCAGAACGCAATATCCGGGAAGCTGCAAAACTAGAGGTTTTAAATTATGTGTGTGTGTGTGTGTAGTATAAAATATACTTTGTATATGCTTATTCAAGCAAGGTTCACGGTTTCCAAATTTGTGAGTGATCATATCTCATTTGGGAAGCGTTTCGGACGGAGTATTCTTATTGTTTTTAATTGAGTATTAGTCTATACATACTATTTTAGCAGCATGGTAGAAGCTTACCGTCAGGTGGCTCAAACCTATGCATGTTTGCCACTCTTGCTCTATTATTAAATAAAAAAAATCAGTTAAGGGTTGTATTTAAATTCAAATATCAAAATATTATTACTATTGCGATCACTATATTTAGAATTAGCTCACAGGTGGCAGGTGGTATAGAAGGGTGATGTAAGTTGGTGGTCAAAGGTTTTAGATTAAAAATAAAACCGTTTAATAAAGAATTCACCCTTCGCTCAAGGGCCAGACTAGGGCTCTTTTTTGACGCACGGTGGTCATCTGACCCCGCTCTTCGCAAAAGGTGCGCATTTCCTTTTTTGCCTCCTTTGTCTAGTGACCCATAATACAATTATGACACGTAACACAAAAGCTGGGGAAGCTTCTCGCCCCGCTTCTTCTCCCAGCTAAACTATTCGTCGAAACGAAGGTAGGTTTAAATTATGACGATTTAAAGGAACTTAGTTTGAGTCAGTTTAAATAAAAATCTATGGCAGATAGGCAGTAGGTGTACACAGGCACAAAATACACTTAACAATTAAGCATATGAACTTAACCACTGTAAAGGTTTTAACTCGCATTTAATTATTTGTTACATTATTATTTTAATCGGACCGGAGTAAAGTAGCTTAATTTCATTTCTTTATATCAGTATCCAAAACTGGATCCACATTCAATGCTCGTTGCAGTGCGCGAACACTGATGTGTACCTTGCATTAGCTCTAATCGCTGAAGTGTAGTTCGCGATGCAGGAAGCGAAAAGCAAACAAAGCACATTGAATTGTAGGCCACCCTCGCCGGGCTGCAACGCCCACCGAAGTCGTGACGCGGACTGCCTACTGTACTCGATACATGAGGTGTGAGTAAGAGCGATTTGTTGCCCTCTTGTTTTCGACATTAAAATAAGATAATTTTTGATTGAATTTATGTGACAGGCGTAATTTAAAATGACAAAAATTAATGACTAGTGTAAGAAACAAAATAATAAAAAAAAAATGATCTTCTCAACAGCTGTTTTATACCATATCTTGAATTAAACTTTTCAATTATTTACTTTACCAATTACATAAAATTTATAACGAAAGCTTCGCAAACAAACTAAGAGCAGTCAAATTCATAACTATGATAAGAATCTTGGAATGGAATATAAATACCGATTATAGTATTTGTAATTTAAAAGGTATTAAGTATGTCAAAACTGTGTGATGAACTACGTATGTCAATAAAGAAGCGTTTTCAGTGTCTTATTTTTATTGTTGATGACGAGTTAATGTAAAGTTTAAAGATACTTAAAGCTTTTTCTAATACTTTTTAAATACTCAATAATATTGTAAGAACGCTTTCTGCAGCTACCCAACCCTACCGCACGCTAAGTTTTATATCCACTCGCTGATATCTCCCGATGCGCCGAGAATATCAATAAGAGGCGTAAACTAGAAATGGAATACTATGTTATGTTGTTTGGGCAAAGTGTTTGCTGGCTTCGCATTAGATTGCTCCGCGAAAATCAAAAATACAGAGGTGCTAGAGTACAAATAGGCTCGTTTACTTATACGAAAGTGAAATATAAATGTATACATATTGTACATCTTTGTTCAATAAATAATTTTGATAAAACTAAAAAGCAAATAAGGTTGATTGATATTTCCACAAAATGACTACTTGCTTTCAAATGTGCTCGATCTACCACATGCGGCATACATAAAATCAGTTTGAATTAGCACAGAGTGCGAGTTTATATAATTAGTAGCTAAAAATACCTTGATTATCGCAATTGTGTTGCGATCATCCATTACTCAGTGTTAGATTTGGCATAATTAAAGTTCATATAGAGAAGGGCACAGAGAAATAAATAAAAAAATAAAAAAGGTCGAATTTCAATTCCTGCGCGACCCCAAGTGTTCATTCATGTAGCTACTGAAAAGTATTTCTACAAGACTCATCTCAATATGAAATCATAATATACCAGCCTGTCGATTCTGTAACAAAACTAGCACCTCACTTCGCAAGTCACTTCCAATTCAACTGTCAAATAGAGCAAATTTTCATACATTTTTTGCTCTATTTGACAGTTGAATTCGAAGTGACTTGCGAAGTGAGGTGCGAGATTCGTTACAGAATCGCACCCCAGATCTCCGTAAATAAAAGCATAGTCTATATTGATTTTTTTATGTTGTTCTGTAGAAACTTTAAAAAATGTGTCATCGTACCTACTGCCTTACGTTAAGTACAATGTTTTAATTTTTAATAATTATGTTTTTAATTTTTGATTTTAACATTATTATAAATGTTTGAAAAATTAGGCAGGAATTTCCTGCCTCAGGACGTGAAATTTTTCTAGTTTTATTCTATTTTAATTACTAAGTAATTATGTTTTGTTGGGATTCAAAATGCCATTAGACAGAAAGTGAGAGGACACCATATGACTATGGTAAGGCTTTAGGTCGTTGCGCGATGGCGTAAAACTATACAACCGAGCAGCGTATCTCTAAAGCCAGAAATCATTCGTATATTTTATTCGATCGACCATTCGTTTTGTTATCGTTATTAGCTTTATTATGTCTGAGACTTTATTGTGCTGTAAATATTTTATTCGGCGATAACAGCCCGCTGTAGATAAAGCAAATTGATCGAAGTACCCGAGTTTTGGGCGCCTTCGCGTACGTGGGAGGGTTTAATTGATACGATGAGATTGTGCGAACGACGCCTTACATATATTAATATTTAATGCCCGTATTTAGATGGCTAATGTGTAATTATTGAGATAAACCCATGTATTTTTGGTATAATGGAGGGATATGTATAGCTTCTACATTAAATGGAATTCAGAGATGGTCCCAAATTGATTTTCTTTCTTGTGTTCGTTGCGTGGCATAATCTTTAACAAGGTATATCTTTCTTCGATTTCGTAAACAGAACTACTTTCGCCACATTGAATATCTTATCGCCAGTAATATCTTATAGGCGACTCAAATACTTACTAATTGCTTTCTCTAACTAAAAGTCTGAACCACTACTCGAAATATTGAGCAAAATTTTTGAAAGACTAACAATGTATAACTTTGTAAGGAACAAAATACTTTTGAGCTTAAATATCTGAGCGGTTGTCAAGAAAGTTTTACGCCCGCGTCGAGTATTGTGAAATGCTTGTTAAAAAGAGTCCTTTACAGGATAAATTTCACTTATTGCTTGCGTTGCTTGACGTTGTAGTGTTGGAAATTACTAAATTAAAAATATAATGTGTCATTTGCTGCACTCAGGCTTACGGAATCAACAACATGTGACAGTTTTAGTTAGTTTTATTTGCTCAGCCTTCTTTGTCAGCAATTTTGTTTCATGGTTAATATTAATAACTTCATCAACTTACTACTTTGATTTAACATTAATTTACGTGGAAAATCACAAACGTATATTTAACAATGTTATTTTGTTATACGCTGTTTATCTCCGTTATAATCCACATCACATCGTTAGGTAAGCAATATCAAATATCCAATATTGTCTTATACACGTTACATAAAGCGTAAAGCTTCATAATCAATATAATAATGTTTAACTAACTGCGACTAGGTATACGTAATTTCCTTCGGATTCCCCTCCACATTCGTATCTGTAGTGATACTGTCTTCAATTACATTCAGTTCTTAAAATGTTTTGATCTAATAATGATTTCGTAGTTAATTTAGGACCAATTCTCAACCTATTAATTCATAAATCATAATTGTAATGTCACAAAAACGAAAGGTAGGTATATTTTTTTTGTTCAACGTCATGACAAGCACGTTTAAAGAACCACCTGGTGTTAAGTGGCTACCGTCGCCTAAATAATAATAATAAATAATAATAATAACAAGGAAATATCATATCACTTAGAATTACAGGTGCGTTATCATCCTGAGGCGTAAGATAAAATGCCTATAAAGATGAAATGTTCGCATTTTCTTTTATTACCTATTGCTTAATCGTAACAATATCGTATTCGAGTTTATTGTTATATAAGTTCTCTTTAATGGAGTTGTTACCCACAAATCGTTTTAGTTTATTATTAATTACTTAAAGTACATACATCACTATAGCTGCCCCCGCAAGATACTTTTTTTTTCTATATTTTCAGAATACTCTACTATCAGCTGTATGGTAACCAACCATGTTATACCAATTTTTTGGGATAAGCTCTAAGCCTGACGGAGGACAAGCATACCAAATTCACTATTGCCCCAATGTGCATTGTTGTCTTGGCCTTCATCTCACCTGATGTTACCCCACTAGGCATAAAAAAAAATAGTTCCTATTAGTAAGCATCACTACTCGCAAGAGTTTCTCGTTCAATTCGTTGTTCACAGGCAAAGCGAGTATATTGTATACTACGCGCTTCCCTTTTCTTCTGAACGTGCAATTTCATAGTTTATTGCTTCGATTTTTACTTTTCTTTCGAAAACATTTTTATTTACAATAATTTTAAAATGAATCTGAAAAGCCATCGATATTGTTTAACGAACATTTTCAAATATAAAATGAGTATTTGATTTGCCTGCTTAGTAGGAATACAACATCTTATTTCTTAGTGACATAATTTAACGGCCATACTGCATAAAAACGCATACAATGATAAAAAAACGGCAACATCATCAAAAAGAATACATTAAAGTCTATCTCAAAAGTTTGCATAATTTTAATTATAAATAACACCATTTCCTTCTCAATATTTTTGTGCCTACATAACAATATTCCTGAGTCATTACATATTCCCCTTTTATTACTTCTCCCTAGTGGATAGGAGGAATTTATTAAGATTTAATTAACTGTTTCTCAACAGTCGCGTGGCATGAATACGCAGACGTATGTCTGGCTTTACGTAAGCCAAATACTAAGTATAATGTAAGCAAGGAATCTTTCGTGTGCTTAGCAGTCTATTATAATCAGTCTACCTATGTTATGATGTGTCAAGATTGAGACATAAAAGCCACCTCCAAAGCAAAACTGATCTCAAATTTATGCGTGTAGTTAAGGGTTCATTTTAAATTAAATTTTAGAATTAGACATTTTAGAGGCCTCTAAAAACTGCTTCAATCTGGTGCTCCGAACGTATCTAGAATGAATAAGATTTTATGTACCTACTAGGTGATAATTTAAGGCAATTTGATTTCTATTTCTTGGGCAATAAGTTAGATATTAATTCAACTTCTTTTTATTAGGGCTTATTAAGCTAAAATAATTTAGACAAATAAAGCAAACATGAACTTCATAAAACGGTACCGTTCCATACTTGATAGAGGCGTGGCGATTATGCAAAGTCATTTTAGTACCCAACATTGTTACAAAAAGCCGTATTAAATGAGCGTTAGTTCTTATATTACGTTATCTACCTTATGTTTTATTCAAAGGAGATTAGTGGGTGCGCCACGCGTACTGGCTATGATTTTTCTTATTGTTATACTTAATACAAGCTTTTGCTTGCAACTATGACCGTGTTACAGGCACGTGTCTAAGTGACAGACTTTGAATAAATCCATATACCCATAAAAAACCTAAGTCCAGTGCCTTCTTAACAATTTCCAATAGTTATAATGAATGAAAAACAATCTTATTAAGTTTCATGCTTAGAAAACTGTTTTAGTATTAAAGTAAGAAGAAAGTTTCGCACTTAATTTATTGGAGCTAATTAAAACTTATTTGTAATGGCACTTTTTAATTGTATAAATTAATTTCAGTTTGTACAAGGTGTTTGGTATATAGCACAACAAGCGACACCTACGTATGTTAACATAGTTATATTTATTTTATATAATAAATAAAATAAATTAAAATACAATATTAAATCTTAAATAATAAAAACATGTTGCGAAATTAAATTTACCTAAACTAAATTAGAGACCTGTGCTTTAGGCGAGAAAGTGCTGATATAAAAAGTAAGGTGTAACCAATAATCGAAAATTGTATAATAAATTTAAAAATTTCATAACACCTTTTCTATACTAATATTATAAATGTGAAAGTATGTTTGTCTGTCTGTCTATATGATACGTCTTAATATGAACCTATTTAGATGAAGTTTGGTATAGAGATAGTTTGAGTCCCGCCGGAAAAGAACTGGACCGATTAAGATGAAATTTGGTATGGATATAGTTTGAGATCTTGGGGAGGACATAGGATAATTTTTGTCACGATAACCGATATGCCCATGGACGGGCCGTGGGCGGCCACTAGTTATTTATATGTCTAAGTTAACATGGGTAGGTGCCCACTTATTGTACCATGTACCAAACACCTTGTATTTTGATCAAGACTACTAATATTTAATTTGTTAAGCCTCAGTGGGACTCCCGGAATCTATGACAGTTGAAAAATCAATTGTCACCGGAATGTATCGCTTAATAGGCTTTAGAATTGTTGCAATGGTAGCCCCAAATTCTTGGCAATAAATACTCAAACAATCTAAAGTATGATAATGGTAAAGTACGGTAACACAAATAAAATATGAGCTCACAATTAAAGTAGATACCCATTTCCATACAATTGCAATAGAATTACGAGCTACAACACAAATATTAAAGTTTAGAATAAACTTTACCGACGTTAATATACCCGGGAGAATTTACCTCTACCTAGATAATGTATTCCGTATGGTCCCTGAAAACGACACCACATCACAGGTGACTTGTAATTTGGGCGTTTAGACCTTAATTAACCCTCCTTTCATATGTGAACCGTAACAGAATACAGATTAAAAATAATTATTACATGGCAACAGCGCGAGCGTACGGGAACGAATCGTAAATTTTAAAAATAACCACTTGGAAACTCACCTCACTTCCACGCAGAGTTAAGTCCTTAATTAGTTGAAAATAATAAATATTGAAATTATTCCTTTACACTTGAATATTAATAATAATTAGAAAACTAAAACTTAAACTTTCAATCAACACACTCTATTAACACAGAACTGATCACTACTCAAATTAAAAGTAAGAAGAATATGGTCAAGTAACTATCGTCCTCTTAATTCGCCGTGAGATGCACGAGTGATCGTGGACGGAGCTTAATGTTTTGTGGAATCCGCTTTACAAAAGGACGATGCAGTCCGGCTCGAATCGATGGCCGCTTGACGGCAGGCAGCTGCAGAATGAAATTATGAGCATTTTTATTCCGCCGTCTCGTCGCCGCGGCCCGTACACCTGCCCGGCCCGACCGCGATTGACACCTACCCCATTATAAACGACGCTCCACGGATAAAACCGAACAAAAAACAACAATAGAACCAATGCAGCCGCATGAGAACTTATTATTGGCTCCATAACCCGGAGCCATTCATTTTTACATCTTCATACAATCCTGCCCATTAACCGAGGCGTGTGGGCAGTGGGCTCGGAGCTAAATAAAACTATTGTTGCGCCTCACAAAACATCCAAGTGAACATCTTCATGAAACGATGTCTCAGTCTCGCCTATTGTTAAAGGTTACGTTCCCGTCGCCGATATTTTAGAGGGGAATTTATTGCCAATTTCAGAAAATGTTTACCGAAAAGTGAGTGAATAGAAGGCGAGTGAATTACTTATTGTAATAAAATAAAGGAGACCAGATTGAAAGCGTCCGATGAAAGCCGACGTTCGCTGCCGGAGAACAGTTTGATGGTAATGATTTATGGCGACAGAAGAACGACGCGATTTTAACGCGCTAATGCTAAGAAAGATAAATGTATCGCTTTATTGTACAGCTCGCGAAAAATAAATGGCGTTTTCATCTATCAAGTCACAATAAATGGGGAGGTGTTTTTGATGCAAATATGGGTGTGTCCTCGAATGAAAGAGAGTTGTAGATGGATGTAAACAAACGTGAACTAACATTTGTTTCGATACGCCGAGCGCTGTCGGGCCATAACTGGAGTTAACCGCAGGTGTGAACAAAAACGTGTAGCCGCAGGAACACCGAACAAACCGCAAACTCGTTTGTACTGCAATCATCTCAATAGAGACAGTCCTATATTTAGATAGGCGCGAAAGGCTATATTAGCCACGCTGCAAGGTGCAAATGTCGCGACTGAACTACACGCGCCAGCAACGTCTATATTTAACAGCGACAATAAGATATGCAAAGAATCTATTTCGTATTTCGTGCTAAGTAATTACTGGGCAATCTGAAATTGACAGTGCTGATCATTGCCTATATAGTGCAGGGTAAATTAAATGTGGCCACCAAACGTACTTTTGTTAATGACAGTGCTGCGTTAATGATTGCGAGCGCGCACAGGGTCGAAACTCAACCTTCCGGTTATGAGACTATCTTATGCGACTTCGTTAGTCGTCGCTCCTGTAATGACTCGCTTAATTCGAGATAATTACGCTTCCAGCCAACGTAAACGTGAGCTCAAGAAAATCAGGACCGCTCGAGACGAAGCGTGCGCTCTGATATCAGGGCCGTGTTCTGCTTATTCTAAATGAGGACGACGAGGGCAGCGTTTACATCCCCGTAATATACTTTAACATTCAAGGAGCCATAAAATATACCTAAATTGTATTTTTATTCGTTTTTAAACGCGACTCCATTTGTATGCGCAAAGGGTGAGCCCTTCCCATCACGAAATTACAATATCCGTCCATATTTAATAAACAACATTGTTCTAAGGAATCACGTCCGCGTCAGTCATCCTGCCAGAAATCGCTTCTTTTAATCAAGAGTGAGTCAAGCGGTTTATATTCGCAATTCGCGATGCGGCCCGGCTCAGACGTCCGTTTTAATATTCACGAAACAGTGAATCCTTTTGGAAGTTAGCTTGTATGTGCATAAGTTATCGTTTTTTTCTGGTGTGTCGTGCTGACGTCCGTCAGTGGCTCACCTACCGCGCGGCGGGCCCGTGAATGTTAAGAAGCGTCCAGCGGCGCTATGCCACTCGCTCTCTGGAATTGGAAATGAGTGCGGTTGTTTTGTTTCAATAAACTCACATACTTATTTGCTTTCAAAGTGAAGAGATTTTTATTTGATTTATTCTAGAGCAAACGAGTTCCAGTTACACAGCCATTAGAGTGGAAACTTCTCTCGCAAAAAGAACAGTTTAGTTCGGGTTTCATGTTGTTAGGTCAAAATATTTAATTGGACGTATCAGAAGTATTATTTTTTAATGCATTAAATTGTAACACACATTTGTGTCCGTATTAACCTCTCGTATCTTACGGGCTCTAACATACAATAGAAAATCTTCTGTATTTGATATATGGGTATTTCACAGATTACTATTTAAGGCAGTTAGAACGAAGTTCGAAATCTATTTAGATTAAGACAATGATTTGTATACTTTAAAAAGTTAAAGTATCTTTTTTGATGCTCAAGTTAGAACCTAGTTTGTTTGAAAAATAAATGCTTCAAGCATAGACTTCACTTCTATTACAGTAACCGAACAAAGGATTTGGCCTCCACTCAAATTGTCTTGCGATCTTAAATTATGGGATACGTCTATATTATTCGAATTAGAAATATTACGTCTAGACCAGCAAGAACGCTATGCGAGCAAAACGAAGTACGAGATGCATGCATTTCGGTCTGTAGGCCTTTTGTTAGCGTGATAGTACACTGTAAATTCCACAAACTACCAGCAATCATTTATCTCCCCGCGCTATAATTACTTGATATAATTACGCCATAAATATCTACCGTGGCAAAATAGAAGGTATCGCTGATCCTGATTTGTGCTATCTCTGCGTTACGTGAAATACGGAGACTTGTTCCGCCTGTAAATAGAAATGTCCACGATTCGATAACTAACGGTCGCAGCGACTAATTTATTAGGATTGTTTTAATTATAGTTTCTCGGAAGTCTAGGTGTCTGCTAGACATGGCAGCTCTTACAAAGACGTATTGAAGTTCTGGTGTTTGTTTTGTTGTTTTAGCTTTATTTGATGTTGCTTCTAATTCAGTTGCAAAAGGCCAAATCAACTTATGCTTATAGGTTAGAACAAACAAATTAAGCCATGATATTTCTGTTTTGAATTCTTTGGGAAAACACTTATTTCTGGTGATATTAATTGTGTTATAGGTACTAGTTTTGTGGTAAACTAGTGGCAAGTTATCTATCACGCGAAAAATTAAGTACGATTTCTTTTCTCAGTTTGTGATCTATTTCGTAAATCGGTTCAATGACTTAGGAGTAAAAACGGTAGCTGGATATTTATATGAAGATATAGGTTTATCGTGATTTTTTTTCGTGCGTTACTTACCTACTTCTAGAAAAACTATTAATAATTCATTCGCAGATATGACAAAAGCCCTGAAAAGATATTGAATTTCCAACAGCATTCTCAGCAAAAAAGTTAACTGCACGTCCTAAATGAGAGCGATCTTTTTATCATAATAATGCATAACTGTGCGTCCTAAATATGCAAGTCGAAACTGATCAGTTTTTTGTCTCTGTTTATCGGTCACAAAATTTTAAAGTAATATCAAACGCGTTCGTGACACGAGAGAATTAATTTTTCTATTCTGTCGAGCGCTGGGCGTTAACTCGTTGCGGAATGGCCCAATCCCTTAGGAAGCATTCGTTTTAATCTAGTCCTTCATTCGGTGTTAAGCCTAGACTCATCTTTTATTTAAGTGCAGGATCATTTACAGTGGTTACGTAGCAATTATGACATCTACGGCTACGGAATAAGGTTGTTTGAATAAATTTTGGATTAGTGCAAATATGCTCGAAAAAAATATTGCATGGATAAGTAATGAACTGGTTAAATATAGGTGAGGTATAGCTAAGTTGTCTTCTATGTTTCACCTTATAGAAGGATGTAATCAGCGAAATTACATTTGTAAAGTATGCTACATTGTTTGGACTAATTGAAGCAGTGTTTTCTATATGTACGTAAAAAGACTCAAGCACGACTGACCAGAATTCAAATTTCGAATTATTTAAAAAAAGCCTGTACTACATTGAAAAGAATTCTAAAATCGACTGCTTATTTTCTATAATTGAAGTAAGTTGTGTAATTAATCTATGTGATCAAACAAAGGCCTCCTAAGAAAAACTATACAGGCAGTACAATTATTGATTCTTGCTACGCCACGTATAATTAAGTAATTATAACGTGTGCGCCGCTAAGTTTGACGACGAGCGTTTTAATTAAGACGCATTGTTCAGCGGGCCGAGGCGTGACTTTCCTTTTAAAAACTCCGCCTCCAGTTTCCAATAACCCCATTAAATATACGTGCTTATGAAGTGAGTTAAGTAAGCATAAACCTTTCACGATAGAATTGATCTTTGATTGCATAAAAATATTCACTTCTATTCATAACGTTTCAAGTGCCTTGTCATATTAGACATCTAAGTAATAAAGCTTCGGAACCGATTGACCTACTGTTACGTTCTCTTCTGCAATTCAATTAAATATAAGCAGAACGTTAAAGTGAATAAATAAAAACATCTAATCTATTACAAATCAACGCAAATTTTTCAAGCTACCAACCGAGACAAGTTAAAAGTATTCCATAAACTTCTAAGATTAAAAATGTTTACCGTTACTTTATGAATGAGAGATTCAGACACGCTTCTTTATTGATTCGATGTTGTGATATTGCAATCCGTTTGGATGCCTATTAATTCCTAACAACAATAGCCGTCCCGAAGCGGCATGTTTTCCATCTCGCACTCTTTATTGTTGTTTGTAATTGATTTTTTATTTGATGTTAAGATTAGCTGCAAGCGAAACACGAACATTGAAAAGAGAAGCAAAATCCAATCTAAACTCCTAAGCAAACACCGCAAAAGACGCCCGAGACGATCCGTAGACACAAGAAAAACAAAACTTCGACAGCTCGATCAATGCCACTAAGGGTGAACAAAAATCAGCTCCGGGAAAGGATGCGAGTAGCCCATAAATTACACCTGTCCGATGAAATATGAAGAGGCGATATTGTTTTAAAAGTAAGTCCCGAGTGATTACGGCCGGCAGCAGACTTGAAATTCCTATAGTTTTTGCGCCAGTAAAAACTGATATTCCGTTCGACCGCGTTCTGTCCGTATATTGAGTTAATGCCGGGCGTGATTGTGTGTGGCATCCTGCTCGGTTGTGTGAGTTTGGAGCGAGACGGGATTGTTTCACGCGGGGTAGGTTCGAATCGCATTTTATGGTAAGTTGGCGGGCCGGCAGGTGTACGGATCCACCTGCGGCGCGATGGCCGAGATGGGATCGCAAGGACGACGAACTCTACGGACGAGTATCGCTGGTTAGATAAAGCGAACGACTTTATACGTGGAACATAACTAAACTGAATACAACGCAAAGTTTTTATCGATGATCAACACACAAATCCACTCGCCAGCGGACATGGACTTCTGAGAATGTCACTTATCAATGTTACAATCTCAAAAAGCATCGAGTTCAGCTTGGTTCCACACAATTTATTAATATGAATTATTTAATATTAAAAAAGGATTTTTTTGTACGTGGGAATACTATGGTATAATATTTATAAAAACTGTACTCAAAACTAATATAAAAAAACGCAAATAAAAATGATAATTAAACCTTTTTATTGTTAAAGACGTTGATGAAAATGTTATAAATTGGATGATTGTACGCATAGTATTGAATGTTAATTTGTCAAGATAATTAAGGAATACAAAACAAACTGTATTACTTAGGAATGACAGTTTGATTCAAATATGGTGGTGAAAATACAATGAAATAAGGTTGTTTGTTAGATCAGGGGATAGAAATAAGAGTTGTCATATTCTTGCCCAGTACATGACTATTGCACATAAAACTTTCAAATACTAGTTACAGACACCTCATCGGCCCATTTTTCGTTAGGTAGGAAATAGGTTTATTTATGTCGAACTTTTTGGAAATCGAAAACGCGTAATTCTATATACCAAGTGCCAAACTATAAACATTTGAATTTACGTTTCCAATCCCTTTTAGCAGCTAGTTAGTGTCACTCTTCATTTCAATACTTAACGCTTAGGTGGCTTTAACACAATTAATAGAACACTTTAGCTTGCGATAAGTTAATGCAAACCAATAAGTAAACCAGTAATACCAATCGCAAAATGTTGAACCTATTCTGATATGTCTATGCCATTTTGTATTTTAAACCTATGCAATAGAATGCAATTTATTGTAGGTCAAATTGTTCCAATTAAAATCACATTTCGAAAGTAACCTAAGAACGCTAGAATTAATAATTTGTTTGTTAGAGAGTTCCCGATATGAGCAACGTACTATCGTAGTAAGCGTCAACGAAATAATTACAATCAGCATCATAATGATGTATACATTCTTATGTCAAGCGATAGGGGTCAATGACGATATTGACCACAATTGCATTGTAACAAGTTATAAGAAGCTGACATTAGATTGATATATCTGCCGCTATGAAGTTGAGTACTACCCGCAGTTCCAGCAGTCTACCCGTGATCTCGGGACATAGAATTGCGCCGTATTATTGGGAATTTACAACAAACAAGTTAAATGCTAAAGGAGATGATTCATATCTGGCCAGGTGTATGTACAATAGCGATCTAAAAATGTTTATCAGTTTTCAAATTAGATTCTCTGTCACACTATGTAAAGGCTAAAATGCTAAGTCTAGATACTTATTACTTTTAGAATTTGTGAAACATCTATTCACTTACGGAGTTTTAATGACTTTTGATAATCAAACTCATTTACTTACTTTACCTTTACTCAGATAACTATGATTATGCGATCTATTTTTATGTGTAAAAAAATCTATGTCCATTGTCTAATCAAATTATAATATCGACTCTGTGATACAGATTATTGCATGCGGTTATAAACCTTAAGATAGTAGGCATTTTAAGTGATTGTATGAACGCTATCTCAAAAAATCAGGAAAACTCTGCTGCAGCCGGGAAAAATGGCGTCAGGTGTCTATAGGTGGCGGTAACCGCTTTCCATCAGGTGGGCCGTCAGCTTGTTTGTCATCTAATAGTATAAAAATAAAAAATACAAGTAATTCATTTCTATGTAAGTCAACTGGTTCAAAGTTGTAAAATGATTGGTCGATTGCACTATTAGTCGACATAGAAATTATGGAGGAGGATATAGAAGTCACAAAAATGACATAAGCGCCATGATAATTATTATTTGACTGTGTTGCAATTTTCTCTAGGAAGATTTTTGTTTAGAACCACGAAACGAATCAAATAAAAAATACATGGACTATTAAAAACCGTTCTGCATAATTTTTGCTTATTTTTCAGTTTGGTGTACATACATAGATCCATACATTTTTGGGACATCTCCTATATCCCGAATATAACTCTTATTCCAATGGAAATCAGTACGTACTTACTTAGTGATATATTATAATGTGCATTTAATTGTCACATGATGTTTTTTTTATATACTTGTATAGGCTCGCACTTGACCACAATCTCACCTGATGTTAAGTGACGATGTGGTCGACGGTGTTACGTGTTCTCCTAGAAATTTCCTATCCACTCTAGCCTTGAAGAGCTCCAAGTTGTGTCGCTCGGGGAAAACGTCAGGAGGCAGGGAATTCCATTCCCTTGCTGTACGCAATATAAAAATGTTGGCAAAGCATTTTGTGCGGATAAGTGGAACATCAACAACATAAGGGTGATACGCCAATCGAAGCCTGGATCCTCGAAGATGGAAAGGGGCAGGTGGAATCAAATCATGCAGCTCGGTTGCACTCTCACCAAAATATAATCTATAAAAATCCGATAAACGAGCTACTCTTCTGTTAATAACAGCTGAACAAATTCCAGTGTTTTTTTAATAATAATTTTACAATCAATCATAATGTAACAGAAAATATAACTAAACAATTTCTCATATCTCAAACATCATGATATATTATCTTTATGTTTACGTAACTGAATTGCAAGCAAATCATACAGTTTATAAGGATTAAATGAAGCTTGATAGCAAATAACAGATTATGCTACAAGGCGGTGAGAATAAGGAGTTCTTATGTTATCTTTATCTCGGTATTTAGATTAGAAAATAATTTTGAATATTTTTTCTCTAAAACAAATACGATTCCCGCCTCTAGAGCATAAAGTTTTTCATCGTTTTCTTTCCTTGTTTGTATTTGTCACAATAAATACGCAAAATTATACTCAAACGCTAAACTTCATTCCTAAAAATCTCAACTGCTTTCTTGTTTTTTTATTAATAATAAAATAAAATATACAATATATTCACATATATTATTTAGCACTAAATTCAGATGGATACCGATTATCTTAACTCGAATTAACAATGCTCCATGAAAATACGCTTTGTAAACGCGGTCACCTTTTCCTTTGCACCACCACAACCGACGAAAAGAACACACTAACGTAAAAAGAATTAATAAAAACAACAAAAAATATTCTTGTGTTCCTACGATTAGATCGCCGGAGCTCATTCTGAAAGCGTTGAGCATGTTGAGTACAAGAAGACTCCCCTCCGGAGACGAGTCTTCTTGCTCTCTAGGCGCTCAGCTGCCTCCGCCTTGCCACTTTTGAAGAAGCCCTTTTTTAGGAGAGAACATTATGCCGGCAAAGAATTCCAAAGTTTTGTAACTACAAAGAAACGAGGTACTGCATTTCTTTGTGCGTGATGTTGCGGTGGAGACAGTGAATCTCCGAAGACCGGCACGCGACCGGCAAGACTCCTGAGTAGGAAGGGCACCTGCTCTAAAATAGATATTCTGTCAACATATCGATCTCATGGGTTTCACAGTCAAATAAAGAGCGAAGACAACTAGCGCAGGTTGAGGTGCTATAAGCAACGTCTATAGGCTACGGTAACCGCTTACCATCAGGCAATCCGTACGCTTGCTTAAAAAAATAGGAAATAACTGCCTCCATAAGTACTTAAAATATGTTTTATGAATTGCTATGGGAAACATAAGCGCTAAAAATATTCACATTTGTCTAACATAACATTAATATGTTTTATAAATTAAAAGGGCAACCGTTACTGTTAGATTAATGTTATTCTAATTTTTTAAGTTGCCTAACGTTTTTACATCATTTACTGGTCAACTTTATCTAAAAGTATTAAATTAAATATCCCGTTGGCGCGCAAATTAGTAGTGTTGCTAGTTTAATTTAAACAAGCACGAAACATCGCATAAATCCGGTGTTGGAAGTAGTTGGTATATCCGGAATATCCGGCGATCGGAAGAGGCGAATTCTGTCCGGATATTGAATATTGATCGGACACCCTTAACCCTGATGTATCGCGTCGTTACCAGCCCTCAGGGACGATAAAGGGATATTTGTTGATTATTCAATTGTGTTGGGTAAAAAACACAATACAGCCAAGAATTGGAATCGAGAAATCAATTGATTGATAGTCATTTGAGGAACGAAATTGAATTTCAGTCGATCGCTACCCCATCGATTAAGCTGACATTCGATTTTCAGTCGACTTCTTAGATATCATAACTTCCAATTTATTCTAGGAAATAGATTGACGTACTTAATACAAAAAAGTAGCGTGAGATATTAATATAAAACTTAAATTATAAAATGATAATATTTAAAAATATCCGATATGGCAAAATTTTCATTCAGGTTTCCACAAGTTTAATTGGGCAACGAATTAAAATGTGAACCTTATGGCGAATGAATTAAAAACCACAATAGCTTACTGAGAACCTGTAAAGCCATATAGAAGAGTTTTCCAACAGCAGTAACAACGTGCTTACTTTACCCTAATGCAAACTATAAACTATTCAACCGTTGCCGGTAAGTATAACCTACAAAGCAGGCTGGTCTAGGCATTGCAAATCACATATTCATATTGGCCATGCTCATGTTACTACGTACATACGCACACAAATCAAGTGAACCAGTTTGACATTTGTGTCTACCTTAATCCGTTTTAATAAGAGTAATTTTTCTACTAACGTTACGCTTCATGTGCTGTTGTCTGTACAAACGTGCGTTGCGTACTAATATCACATTTCAAGAAACTTTTCCACCCTTTGTGTCCCAAAAGCCCTTGTATCCAGATCTAATATTATAAATATAAGAAAATACCATATATGTTTTTTTAGTTTAAATAATAATAATGATATTCATACACTCACATCTATTATTATCAAACTCAATTAAGCACGAATAAGAGCTTGGTTTGATACTCTATGTGTATAGAGGAGAAATAAAGAACGACACTTATGACAAATGAGATGATTGCCACCAGATTCAGCCTGATTGACTATATTTATTGAAGTCAGTCAATCAATCATAGTTAAGTATATACATATATCTAGTAAGATTGTCAGCATTGTGATGAAATAAGTATTTTAAAATACTGTCTTTATTGTTTTTGGAATTCTCCTAAAAAGTTTTGAAAGAGAGATGAAAACTAGCCGAGGAGCTGCGAGCAATGGTCGGTTATTAAACCTATAATAAAATTACACCAATAATGGGGATTATACTTACCTTAACTAAGTATATGCCGTAACAATTTTTGATCTACGATAGACCTTTGATGTAACTAGAAAACAGCAATAAACTATGAAATACCACTACACAAATAAAATTGTGGCAAACAGCAAGTTTACGAATAAAATATTATCACGATATTGGGAAGACGTGAGTCGAAGGATGCCATACATTAGAGGTCATAAAATTGATCGTTAAATCTTATTGCCTGTTAGCAAACGTAAAACTAAACGTAACTGACACCTGACACAAGATTTATGTATAAATTGAGTGACTGACTCAAAAATACTTCACCTGTCTTTGAAGGTTTGACTAATAGCTAAACTTTGGTCGTTGAAAATAACTTTCAGCAATATTAATTTTAAAGCAGTGACATAATCAAAACTTTTTCTTTGTAAAAAGTTGTCATTCAAAGTAAAAAAAATATTTAAATAAATTTAATATATCTAATATATAAAATTCTCGTGTCACAAATTTAGTTACCACACTCCTCCGAAACGGCTTGATCGATTTTCATGAAATTTTATATATATATTCAGCAGTTCTGAGAATCGGCTACTATAAATTTTTTTTAATGGCAAAAAAACGTTTGCGGGTTCAGCTAGTATTTCATAAAATATAATATTTAGAAAGTAAGTAGAACACTGTATTTTTATTCTTAAACCTAAAGAAAATTAAATTCCCGATTTTTTTTATTCCATGAACTCAGAATCGGAATCAAAAAGAAAGATGTTTTTTTTCACTCTCCAGAAGCCATTGTGATTAGTTTAAACTTCGGTATTTCTGCCATTTTACCAGGTTGCCTGCGGGCGATTTTTCAATAATAGGAAAACTATTGTTTGTGGGTACTTCACAAGTTTGACTGCATTAAAATACAAATATCTACACAAAAACATTTACACCAAATTTTTTTTTATAATAATAATATTTGAAAGTCGTTTCGAAAATTAGACTGTAATGGTCATAAAACTTCTCAAATAGCAAATTTATTACGGAAATTCCAATATAATAGCCATGTAAATTTATAACGTATAAATGATTTAACGTCAATAACTGACCGGATTTTGAGCACAACTAACATTTGATAGCGGAGTTTAATAGGATTATTCTTCGCATATCCTATTGCCGGTGCCAATACAAGAATCGCCCGCGAGGTTTCTATACGAGGGCCAAGCAATAATAATGATCGAAAACAAAAAAAGCACTGACAGACTTCCAATTAATCGTAATAATTGGAACCGATGGCTATTTCTGTTGGGAAAAAATACTGCCAAGCACGAGCTCGGAATATCTTAAGCTATTGAGTATCTTATACTTATTACACTAGATTTTAATATAGTAATATGTTTTAATTTTCAAAACATTAGTTTTGCACTACCTATTCAAACATTGGGAATTAGTCCGCCATTTAAGTACCTTATCTTATGCAATAAAAGTTTAAATAAATATAAATAATAAAATAAATATCTAGTAATTGTCACCGCTCCAGTTTCGCTACGAGTTTTTTAAGTACTTCACTTTTAATAAATAGTTTATTGGTATATTTTAGTTTAGTAATGATTTATTTCCTACTATATATTAATATATTATTTATCTGACGTAACCTTTATTGTAACCTACTAATTTTCTCGCTGGAGGAGGTGAAAAGTTGTTTGTTTCACACGAGAACCATTTTTTATGTGTGTAAAATTTTAAATCACTCATTGTACTTAGAAGTCTATATTTTATTAGTTTGTATAATATATCTAATAACACCCGACCCTAGCACCTACATAACTTAAACCCTAAAAATATATCTTATTTAAAAAAAACTAAAAACAAAAAGGTTTTATAGACTGTATAATATTATGATACCATTGTTCAATAATGTAATAAAATTTTGTTTTGTTACTTACTTAGATACCTCGTTTTAACACGTATTAATGTATAGCTGCAACTCCTGTATTTCTAAAATTGTAAAGATGTTTTGACAATAAATTTAAAAACATGTTAAGGGGCTACCTCGTGCACACTAGCGACACCAATTGATTGTTATTCATTATGTTGAATTTAGAACATAATAAACAAAAATGCTTTTGAATTGCTAAAGAACGGTATTTGTAATTTTTAATGATGTATTTTGTATTAAGTGTCTACCTATAAGTAACCAAATTTTTTATTATTGTTAAAAGTGGCCACTTTCGGCAATAATGAAAAAATAGGTTACATGTAGAGGAATATCTTACACCGAACACATCTTAAAAAATTACAAATACCATTCTTTAGTCATTCACTAAAGCGTTTTTGTTTATTATGTTCTATATTCACCACATTTAATATAAATCAAGTGGTGTGGCTAGTGTCGACGAGGTATCGCTTTAATGACATTGTTCAATGTCATTAAAATTGCTATAGATTCTTAAGGAATTTATGTATTTACATCTGATGGCAAACAAATCTCCGTGTGTCCATTGTAAGAGCGAAAATGTTTTACCCTTTTTGTGTTGAACCCTAAATCTCCGGTTATTTGTTACAAACACACCTGTAGCCGCGAGCGGGCCGACCGCTCCATTTCTGGTTCAATGACGTCGATATTTATTATTTTATGTATCTCCACTCAAATCAAGTTGTATGCCTGATCTGTATTATTAGGTACTTACATAGTAATGAATTGACTGTAGTTGGGCACCTTTAATGTAAACTCATCAGTCATACATTGAGCGACAGCCTACCTATCTTTGTATACCGTACTTACGTTGCGCAGTTTTGGTCATTACTATCTAACAATAGAAACTTTATAATGAGTTTTGATATTAGAATAAGTTGAGATGACATGGAATAAAAGTGTAGTAAATAACTTGTGAATTATCAATCACGTCAGATTTTTGTTTCATTTTGACAGCGGTGCGGTGCAATCATTTGATTAATAAAATTCATGAATTGTGTTGTGATTAGGATTTTTTGTTCTTATTAGAAAGAGAATCATGTTTTTTTTTTCAAGAATTACTATAAAAGACCTTACAGATAAGGACGTGTTGGTACATTCAGCTGGAGGTCGGATTATACGAGTAATGAAACTGCACTCTACATTGGACGCCAAAGTTGAGGATTTCATTTGATAACTCGATAACTCTTATTACGAAGATAATAAGGATAAATTAGATACTCATATTTATACACTTGGCAAGTGGCAGCAAGTATCATAAAAATAAGCCCTTACCAGGAGACAAGGCGTCGTCACGGCCAGATTCTCTTATAGTTTTAATCGTTTATATAAAGGCAGTAACCCTGTGAAATTCTTCTAGTCTATCTTTATTTTGCGTTTATGAGCTAACGTCCACCCTACAATGTCGAAATATTCTATTTCAACATCCGAAACGAGTATTTTTACAAATACCTACGTTTCGGTTAAGTTGGGGCAGTGATTTCAAATATTCTTAATTTTTTATTTTAACATTATTTATTAGATAGACTAGAAGAATTTCACAGGGATATACTAAGTCCTGGGTGGCTCAGTGGTCAGAGCAGTCGCCCGGATTGCGAAAGGTCGCGGGTTCGATTCCTGCCTCAGGACGTGAAATTTTTCTAGTTTAATTTTTTAATTACTAAGTAAGCAACTGCCTCGCTTACTTTTCATATGGTTTGCTAGAAGATCAACCACTATATCTAAATGAAGTGATATTCGCTGGCGATATATTCCGGACCTCTACCATGAAAAAATGAACAAAATAGCAAAATACTTACGAAACTAGAAACTATAATTGAGTTTGTTATTTTATGACAAACGAATATTTGCGAATGTTCTCTATAATTAAAAGGAGAGGACCACAAATGTATGAAGCCTGGGCTTAAAATAATTTTAATTTTGAGCAGCAATAAGGGGTGATAACTATAAGGTATAATTATTTAGAATTTTTTGTGCATTTAATAATATTATATAGCCCCCCGTTTATTTTTGAGACGAACATGAAAAATTCCATACTACAGTTGCTTTTTGCGTTTTGTTATTGCATTAATTTAACTACCATTATTTCTTACTTTCGAGAAATGGAGCTGCAGCTAAAAGTATAGTAAAAACTTCAAATATTTAATAGACAATGCAATAATAGGTGCATTAGACTCATTTTACGACTTGAAAAACGAGGAAAAAGGCTTATTGCATTTAGTTTCTGCTGGAACGTTTTTTACCTTTTTAGACAAACAAGTAGCCCGAAAAATCCGATTGATATAAAATCGAGGAGATTATTTAATTAGCCTTGTAAAGAGGCGTATCAAAATACTGTTCAAAAATATTAGGAATGAAAGCCCAAAATAGACCGTGTACTTTGAGGGCTAACCTTAAATTTTTAGTAATAGAGAACATTCGTGGGGTAATCTAAAGAAGAGGCTTACAAAATTAATATCTATAATGTCACAAAACACGCTTGCTCTATGTCCGAAACTTCTAAAAACGTTTCTTGCTAGAGTTGCTGGTTACAATCCCATGGCATACTGAGAACCGTTTAAGGCATATTGTGTACAAAGTAATAATGATGACAATTAATCATATACAATAAAATTTCTTTTTTACATTTTGCCTATAAATATAATGACTATAACGTCATGAATGTTACGTGAAGTTAATTAATTAATCGGAAAATGTCAATTGGTAGTGTTTTAAAATAAATGAAGTTACATCGAAACATTGGCATTTTCGAGGGAAATTTTATCCTGAATACGCTCACAAATTGTCGATTAACCTAATTTTGTACCCACTTTACGTTTTTACTTTTAACCCCGCCAGTTTTAATTACGTATTTGTTGAGCATTTAATTGGGTTGATACGATTTCGTTTCGAGTACCGTCATGCTATAAAAACATTTCTATTTTGTAACTCAATATACATAAAATATAATACCCAACTAGGCATAGGAAATATTTTTATAAGTCGTCAAGGAAAAAAGGTTCAATAAACTAATATTGTAGATAATCAAAGGTAAGCTGTTGTAGCAGTATTTGAAAATAAAAGATGTCTATGACTTTATTATCCAAGGAAAATCCGTAAGACAATTTGGCCAGCAATTCTTACTTTCATTACTTTTCTTTTATTTCCTAATAATTAAATTCACTATTAGGAAATGAAGAAATTCAACACTGCTTTGTCATACTGAGTTGTATTACCCGAAAGACTGGATTTCTTCGCATTATTCCCACGAAATTTATACCGTTAGTGTTTTTTTCCAAAATGGTATCTGGTGCGTCTAATTAAAATATGCGTACATACATATATCAGCACTTAGTGATTTTTCGCACTTAATGTCTTCTTGCAGCTACTTTCATATGACTTCTTGAAGTAAGTCGACGGTCCTCAAGTCCTCACAATTTAACAAAGTATCTGTGATATGTGATACAAAATATCCGAGACGATATAGGGCATGTAGTTGATTGCTCGACGAGATGTAACGCGCGCGACAGTCTCTACGGGGAGGTCCGATCAGATCAATTTTCTTTTTACAACAGGCAGCCATCAAAGAAATAAGCCGACCTCCTAATTGATGGTAATAGTATACGGCTCTTGCGCCACCACTAAAGTATTAAAGTCATAGAGATTATTTATGAATGCATACACGTTATAAAGAAATTAATCGAAATTTAATGAAGTTTTAATGCTCGAAAACTTAAATTTTGAATAGAACATTTTATTGTGAAACTGATAAAGAGTTCGCTTATTGTAACGATACTTTGTCTGAACGCCTATCAAATTAATATAATTAAATTAAAACTAAGTTTTTGAAATTTTCTTGCCTACATGAAATAAAAATGCTATGAATATTTTTTTGTAATATAGAGAACAAAATTCTCTTATAAAATAACAAAAACATTAGATGTCAGATTTTTACCAAATTATAAGAGCTTGCGCTATAGAAACTAGATAAAGGAGAAATATAACAAAACGTATTTATTTGAAATAAAACCAATTTACCGGATTTTAGTCGCGTTTAATTAGATGTTTTACTATACACCCGATGCGGCGACGTTTCGATTACTATACAGCGATCGGTCACGGGAAGACTGAAGATATCAATTGTCAATGTGTATGTGTGTGTTTGTTTGTCAATGGGTGGTAGTGGTCGCGAAAATATAGGACAATATAAAAATGTATATAAATATACTAATTGAAAATAAAAGTTCGTACACATCATAAAAACATTGCCCAGCATGCCGGGAATCGAACCCGGGACTCCTCAACCATACTGCCTTACTTGTTAAATGTTTCTCCTTAATATATTATTTATATGGATACATTATGACGATAAACTTTTAAAAATGCTACTATTAAGAAAAAACTACATATTCATTTATTGCATCTCATATTATTTTATATATGTATAGGTTAGTCTAGAAATAGTATGCTATTTTGGATCCTGGTAAGGCACTGCATTTTTTTTAAGTCAAGTTTTATGTCATATGCACTTCTTCACAACATACAACAATAAATTATACATAAATTAGGATGTTAAGTTTTTGTGTTAATAATTAATTTAATGACAGTATTATAATGACACTAGGTTCTATTTTCAGATCATTACAGCAAGTATACGTATAAATACTGAAACATAAAAAGTAAACATGAAACCTTCACGCATAAAAATATCCACAATCACCCGCTTAACAGGTTGCTCACTTTTAATTTGCCTGTAAAGTCACTGCCACGGCTAGTTTTCCAATTAAAATTTCAGCGAGTATGGACTTGAAGTGTATGTGTTTTTTTATAGCTTTGCTGCCATTTTCCTTGATGTATGAAATATCCACATACAATATTGTGTATACTGGTGCGCACCAGATCGCTAGTAAAGGATGGCACAGCACATTGAAAATTATTTTTATAGAGAATCACAAGGAAAGAGAATGAGAATGCTATTACGACTCTGATTTGGATCGCTCGACTGGGGTAGTACGGCTAGCAATATAAATCGATGAGCACTTTAGTACCAAGTCAAACTATGTCGTTCACAACATTCATACAAAACGCAAGAGTGTACCAATATATAATTATGAAAAGGTATTAAAGTGTTAATCTACATTTGTTGCTGGCTGTACCTCCTTACAGCAGATCGCAGCTAAATAGCCCTACTTGTTCCTGCGGTGAGTAAAGTGGCGAAGTAGGTAGAGCTCAATGGAAAAGAATTATGTCAGGGAGGTGTATCTCCGCAGTTTAGGTATCTTTGGTCGGCCCACCTAGTAGGTTGCCGCTCAAATCTCATCTCACCGCGTCGCGTGTTATTGAACATCTATGTAAATCGACGAGTGAAAACCCTATACTCTTGCCGCCAAACCGGTTTCGAGTCGACAGTGCCCAAAAGAAAATGAACGCTCGTGTCACATGATAAGTTTCAATTTCGCTTGCAAGCTGGAAACGATCGTAAGAGTAGACAAATTTTTATACCTAAACTTGACTTTTGTTCGAGAGTGAACCTTCTGAACATTAGTTATTCTGTGGATAAGTTGAAGGCAGTTGGTCTCCTCTCCTATGCCAACATAACGCTTTCTCTTGCTCTTTACAACACAATACAATTATTAACAAAAAAACATATATTACAGGATTGACAACGTGTGAGTAGTGAGTGATGCGTCTATCGGTACGTATGGTACGTCTACGGTAACCACTTACCACTAGGTGACTGATCTTGTTTGCAACCCTTGTCGTTGAAAAACAAAATCTAAAAAAATTTGATTCTAATTACTAATCGCTCTATCAAGAGCTTATAAATAATTAGTTAGGCTTTTTTTATATTCGTGTCACAATCGCAGCCGCGAACCCGCGAAAATGATGGATATTGGCAGGTGTTTTTTTATTTCAATATAAAATGCACAACTCGCGGGTATCGGGTGCTGAATTTGGATTTTGCATTAAAAAGTAGACATTTTTAAATTCAATCATAAAAGTAAAAATGGAGAGTAGAAAATTAATACGGCAATTTTGGAGAGGTAACTGGTTTTTTGCAAGCGTGGCTAAAGATCAGACGGACCATCTGATGGTGAACGGTTATTTAGCCTTAGATAACACTCGCCCTATAAAAACTTTTTTAAAATACCTCATATTCGTTTGAGACAACCTCCACAGTCTCAATAACATAGCAAACTCCCTGGGGAATGTACAAAAGTTTGTATCTCTCTTCCTCCGGGCGAAAGAAGGCGAATATATTTTGTCTTCTAATAAGTGGACATAAGTGGTGGAAAGAGATTCTGTCCACGACCCGTGCTACGGGTGCAGAGCGCGTATGCAGGAGAAAATTTGTGAAGGCAGTAGCTTAGAACGCGAAATAGAAAGAGAAGAAGTAACTCATAGAGTTATCCCAAATCTTCTATAGCTTGTGCGCCGTATGCTTGATTGCCAATCAGTAATATACAGGGTGTAAGAGAAACGGCCGCGAAAACGATGGTGGAGGGCAGTAGGTACTGGCTATTTAGTATGCATATTTTCGCAATATCTTTTTTTTTCAAAAGGTCATGTTCAAACTTCACTTAGACTGTCATCTGCCTTCATATTCGAGAGTATCACTTACACCCTTTTTAAATGTCTGTCAAACATTTACCATAATATAAAAATGATAATTTTAAAAATATTAATCCATCTCTGTCGATTTGTGGAGCAGTGTAAGACTCCAAGGAGCCTACGATAAGCCCTTTGTGTCTGAAATATGCGGCTAGACAGGTAAAAAATAAATAAGAAAATAAATAACAAACATACCCAATAATCATCACACATTTCTCGTATGCCGAAAACTTCGGAAAATATTACATTAGTCACGCATAAACAGTTAACTCAATACGAGACGTCAGTACCTACTTACTTCTAACGATTTCTTGCTTGAAAAACTCCGTTGAAGGGCCGACAGTAATTTAGAAAACAAGACATTGGAAGGACCGTGTAAGTAGTATTGGATGGGTCCGGCCTATTCATTGCTTCATATATTAAGCTACGAACGTCACTGAAAATAAGCGTCGTAGGGTATGCTTTAACGGAATAGGTTACTGAGTACCATTGAGTATTGAAATAAAATATTTCTAAACTTAGATAACTGCTTTAAGAAAAAAGGCTTTCTCAGAACTTTGCGAGTCTTGGGCTACTTGGATTTGTTGATACAATTAATTACCTTACCAAAAAACTTTTGGTTTTACTAAAAAGGCTGACTAGTAACCATTCTCAATAGTTTTTTTTAGACTATAAAGGTTATTTCGTAGTGAAATAGGTGTTAAAAAGAATGATTTTACGTCTATTGTTTGAATTAATTTAGTTATGCGTACTCTTAGAAGTAAATTTATTTTAGAAAAAAAAATGTGTAGTCTTTTTGACAGTACGTCACGAGCAATAAAATATCCACTTTGACAGCTCTTGACTCCAATGTAAATATAATATGGATGCTGGTTTAAATAATAGAATAGAATAGATACTGGTTTAAATTTGCTCGTGATTGTACACACGACAACACGTCAAGTGTAACAGTTGCACTACGAAACCCGTTTCTTTTACGAGCGGCGTAAGGGCGGTCTCAAGCTCAAACTCTTTCGCTTGTTGTGCCAACTGTACGTAACCACTATGAATATGTTTACCTACTAACACCCGCAGAAATACAATGAAACTTTACTTTTGACATTTCCTTTGATTAGTTTTATACAATGGATATTAAAATCATGTAAGCAATGCAAGTGTAAGCAAATCAAGACTCATCATCACCAACCTATTTACGTCCCACTGCTGGGCACAGGCCTTCCTACATGGAAGAAATACATGACGAGCTTGGGCCATAACACCACCACGCAGGCCCAATGCGGCCTGGTGGGTTAAAGCGGTTGCAGTAACAACCGGGACCAACGGCTTAACGTGCCTTTCGAAGCACGGAGGAGCTCGAAATTAGAAATTTTGGTTGACACATCCCGGGACCGACCATGGCAAAAGTTGCTTTGTTTTCGTAAACGAAACCAGAGCGCTTAAATTACTACGCCACCGAGCTCCTCCAATCAAGACTCTCCTACAGTAAAATAAAAATTAAAAGCACCCGACATTGTACTAATGGTTGGCACATGTATGTTACTTATTTGCAATTTGTATGAATTTTCCGGCGAACGGCGAGTCGCAGTGAGAATTCTTCGCATTACAGGCAGGCTAAGGCGATTGCTCTTTTAATGGTTCGAAGAAATATGAACCTTACGCCAATTATTGATACTCTTATTGGACGACAGTATTGACTTAACAATTTTCTGATTAAGACGTTTGTCGGTAAAATGGACCAAGAAAATGTACTCGAATTTATATACAACATAAGTTTATTATAAGTACAATTTCCTAAGAAATATATCTCGACGATTCTATTAACTGAGTATAAAAAGTAGATTTAGAAACCTATTTAAGTACCTGTTTTCTTATATTAAAAGCTTTCAAAATCAAATTAAAGAGAAAAATCTAGAGCAGGTATTTTTGCGATGTAATTACGTAAAGTAAACAAAGCTCTATCTAGAGAAATGGAAGAAAAAAGATCCTTTGAATTTATAATATTGATTGCTAGTAGCTTTATTATCTGAAACGTACAAATGAATATTCCAGGCTTCGTTTTTTAAATATAGCTCACGTAATATTCCTCAATTATTTGGAAGTAGAATAGGAATTATTTTCGGTGAATGTTTATTTAATCTTTGCCGGAAATATAAATACGAAGCCTCTGTTAAGAAAGGTAGCGATTGGAAGCTCTGAATGGTTATTAAATTCTGATTAGAACGTCTGAAATCATGACTGAGTTCGTGGTAGCAATATTTGACACTTTTAATAAATTCATGATTGTCTTAATTGAAAATAGCAATAATTATTGTTTGGCATTATTGCAATCTTATGTCGCACCACCGATGAAATACTGTCGCGGACGCAATATTTGCAAAAATTACCGAGGTATGTAATAATTAAGTGATATAAAATACCTTGGCACCTGGTGCGGTCTCACTGGTTTAATACGTATAATTTTCGTATGAAAGTGTAAATGCCTGTTTAGTTTTGGCGCGAATCAACAAACAAAGTGTTTCGTTTAGTGTTCAATTTGGCATCGGTGCTAGAACGTTACTAAGGTAGCAATATTGACCCTTATCAGTCACTGTGTCATAACCTACACTTAATTATATTAGTCAGTACCATAATGTCAAAATTGAATGCGGTTGTCCACTTTGTATTGTTGTTAAACAATTTAAGTGGCAGTTTAATTATACGTAGAAGTATACGTCAATTCAACTTGTATAAAGTTCATTATTTTACTTCATGAAAATAGAATATTTAGATGCTTCTCCTGAAAAAAGACCTCTTTACAAAAATGACAATATTGCATGCCGGTGATGTGATGTGTGGTGTGATGTGATCAATCATGTCAACAAAACTAAGTCAATTGAAATTACAATATTTTATCTATTCTAATGAGAGTTATAAAAGAAGGAAAACGAGGGCAATTTTCCAATATGAATCTAATTATGTTGAACCAAATACAATTATTTTCAGTTACGAAACTTTGGCCGTAGTTCTAATATTTAATGTTGGCTTGTTTGACTCTACCACCACTATTCTAATTTATGGATCGCATAAAAGTTAAAGTTCTGACAACTTTCAATACGCCGAACGACATACATATAAAACAAATAATCAAGAATGTGATAACTCACACCATCTTATGTTTGTGTTAAATCTTAATAACTCATTTTTATGGCCTCCTAGAACTAATTTTATATCGCTTAAAATTAATGCTATAACAGGATCATACCTTAAATCCTCATGAAGATAATTATGAATAAGTCTCCAATCACTAAAATAGTCCTGCAAAATGTCACAGATGTTGTCCAAAGTAAAAATGCATAGCATTAATAAAATCCAGTTCAGGGCACAGCACTTGGGGATATCAATTAGAATCCCGTTTCTTTTTAATTTTATCGTCGATCGCGACGGAGTACGTAAAAGGGGAAGACTGGGAAACGTGCGCTACGCTCGGGAGCTAAGCGTGAACTGCCGGCTAGTCTTTTGAAACATTCTAAATATACGCCCCCCAGTTACTCGCGCACCCTGTGGGCGCAACGCGTGTTCCATGCAATTTTCTATAAATTTTCGCATAAGCTCCGAAGCCGCTCTGTCAAAAGCTGTTTTCGTAAAGACCCGCATTGAAAACCCTGTAATTGAATTACCTGTCCGCTTTTTTGGCTATAAATTAGAACCCGATTAGGGTGAGTCGTTTTATTTTGTTTAAATTGTGCACTTTTATGCTTTGGGGACGAATTTGTAAGTAATTAAGAGACTACAATCGTTTTACTAAGCTGTTATAATTTTCAAAGGTGCATAAACAAACAAAGTCAATCCGAGAAAACTCTGTATAACTGAGATAGGCTGAGATGATGAAAGAACATGAAATACTTACTTATTTCATTGTATTTTTTGATATTTGATATGAAATCATTTTGGAATGTCCCGTTTATGAACCGTAATAAAGTCTCTTAAGCCTAAAAGTCCATAAAGCAACTGAGTTATTGCCTCTTTGCTAAAGTTAGAAGTTCTGTAGTTCGTTTTCCGCATATACTCGTAGGTCACAAATTGATAACAAGAAAATTTGGTAGGATCAAGCCTCTTACCTATGGTATAAAGATGTTCCTATTTACCTTGGTCGTGTCTTCAAGCGGATGAGTTTCAATATTTGTTTTATATTTGACACATTAGCTTTCGTCTCAAGTGGGAATTGGGATCCACATACAAAGATAGATTACTTGCAAACCAACATCCGCTGGCCTCTTCATGCCTTGTTTGAAGGGACATAAACATAAGAAAGAGGAATAACATGTGCTGGTCCTATGCTATGAAAGAAAAAAAAGGAAACGTATCTTCAAAGTTTCTTTATCAAAAAAAGTGGCAAACAATCAACACAAAGGTTTCTAATGATGCTGGCTGATGAGTTCTGGCTAATGAGTGATGTTACTCACCGTAGGAACACAAAACTACAAAGTGCGATCTTCTGTAAAGTGGAGGAATTATCTCAGGCGGGCGCCCAAAATTTGAGTGGTAAAAACCCCTGTGACATACCACTCTTTTCTTTGTCCTTTTTTGTGCGTAATGTAAATGTAGGGACGGTAAATAACCTCTTCAGGTTTCCGGAGATTGTTTAGGTACAGTTAGTGGTGCAGAAAGTGGAAGAAGGATGTCAAAGTTTTTCAGAACTTTCTTCATGGTACAACTAGTACAAGATGCTGAACGACCCAACATCACGACTCGAAAGCCCCATACCTCGAAACTCCCCGCTGGCAGAAGTGTGAAGGCCCACTCGTGGGCAGACCGCACCGTAGAAAGCCTACAGTGCGGTCTGCCTCCGAGCGGGTCTTTACACTTCTGCCAGCTTTCAAGCCCCCCGGGTCGTAGTATAGGGGTGAAGAGGGAGCCATCGTCTTTAAGGTGATGTTTGATTCCTGATGAGTTATAGGCTCACAGAGATGATGCCCGAATAAAGAGCCTGAGCGCGAGGCCTGTAGCCGTGCCAAAGACGCGAAGGAACCCGCAAATATACACAGACTCTACTCAGGTCTTAGAAACAATGATCTGAGGAGGCTCTAAAACCCTTTAATCAGCAGCGCGATGTCGCAAATTATACCCATGCCTAGATGAGATACAAGCAGACCAATTTCAAAGGTAAAAACAACACTCCACGCAAGATTAGGCTTGAGATTGCACGGCAGGCATATTTGCTCAGATGCGAAAATCATTTTTTAAAATTCAACACGGGGGTGGCTGACACAATCTTCGGTAATGGAGTTCCGTCTAATTATTTATCAGATGAAGTGTAAAATGTAGACAAACTACATATTAAGGTCGACTTGCGCAAGAAAAGTGAAATATTTTTGAGTAATTTTATACGTACAAGAACTGTCAATTCAGTATCTTAATCAAATTTTTTTTTCTCCAAACCACCCACGACATTAAGCCACGATACGACATCAAAATTCAGAAATGGATAATTTCGCTTACTAAAAATCTTTCAAGTAAGTAGATTTTTTCTTCCATTAGAATTTCGTTAATTTAATGTTCCCTTCCGCACCAAGTTTTTAGCTTCAGAGATATATTCTAGAGTTCCAAGGTTTCTTGATTCGTCAAAATAACTGAAACTGACATTTATTAAGTCAATTTTATGATTTTAGGGAGACGGAATCTTTGGAGGATATTAAAATATCTAAGGCTTTCCGCTTTTGTCAACAAATGGTTTTGAAAAAGTAGGTAATTATTATTTCATATAGAATGAGAAAATTTATACAAATGAAATACGTCCGCTGATTTTCATCATCATCATCATCACCTACCTATAAATATGCCCCACCCACTGCTGAGTACAAGCCTTCTTGCATAGAGGAAACGCATGAGGATTGGAGGCCACAACACCACCTCACTTGCCCAATGAGGGATCGGTTCTGCAGTTGGTCATGGACCAACGGCTTAACATATCATCCGAAACATGAAGGAGCTTGATATTTCCAATTTTGATTGTCTTATCCCGGGATCGACCATGGCGAAAGTTGCTTTGTATTCGTAATCGAAACCAGAGCGCCCAAACCATTATGCCATCCATGGCATAATGGTTTGGGCGCTCCTCCTCTTAGTTTTGTTATTCAAATAATAAAAGGTATGAAATCAATTTACAACTAAGCTAAGATATTATACTAGTAGGACGATAAACCGGCGCTTGCATTATAAACCCAGTCAAGCCACAGATTCCAACCCAATTGGTTTTTAAGTGGCATAAATCCCCCGAGGGTATTTCGCCGTTAAACTGTTACCGTAAAACTGCAAGGGATAAAAAACAGCCCCCCTAGAACTGTCACATAGAACTTCTATCAGTGTGAAACGCTTCGCCGTCGAATTTTCCGTCTACTAACGTTTCTTTTTCCTCTTGTCCTTCATCCCACGTCATGGTAAGTCATGCAGGCCGAAGATGTATATGATGTGGCTATCTTACCTGCAAATGTACAACACATCACAATGCTGTTAATATCATTGTTATGCTAACGCAGCAGATGGTAATAACTAGCCAAGCGGGCATAGAAAAGTTCTACCACCAACCAAACCGACCAGAAAATTTCTATCCCCACGTTAAGTGAACCCCGGACTTATAAAATCTAAGCTAGGTGGTCTCAGTCGTTAGATCCCAGAGGCGATTGTTCACAGACAAACCCAGAATGACTTCAATGCCGCCGTTACTATTATGTTCATGGTATTTTGGTGACCACGATTGGTCATAAGAAAATCCAGTCAGATATTTTGTGTGATATTTCATAGAATGGACTTTGGATTCGTCGGCGAAACGTTCATCGACGAAAAATTTTACGGCGAAGCGTTTCACACTCGACTTAATAAGGGTAGTTGACAATGAATTTGATTTCATTATTAATAAGTTAGAAATCTAAAATATTACAAATTAAAAAGAAAAAAAAATGCTATGTTTATGATCAATAATAGTTTCGTAGATACAGTGGTATCTACATAATAACATGTTTGCTGTGTTGCGACGCGTCGTCCAAAAAATGCTCCATTAAGAATCTACAAAACAGATGACAAAATAAATTACAAATATGTAATACATGGTCATTTTTTTATACAAAGCACGACAAGTTACTCAACACCACCTGACTTGAAGCGCTAAGAAGAGTCCATGTGCAAAGACAGATAGTCCAGCTTAGACACTGCTCTAGCCTCCTCCATCTTGCTAGCTTTGGGCTAGGCTCCGCTTAGGCATAGTTTTGGGTGCTTTTATTCATAATAGTTGTCTAAGTAGAAAAATCTTTTCTTTTTTTTATACAACTGAATGACAAACAAGCTGACGGCCCACCTGATGGTAAGCGGTTACCGCCGCCTATAGACACCTGCAATAACAAGGAAAAGTCACTTGATATTGCAGGTACGTTGTCATCCTGGGGCCTAAGATAAAATGCCGTCCATGCCCAGTAAAAGCACTGGCTACCTTTCCCTTCAATCCAAAACACAGCGAACTGTTTCACGGCTGAAATAAGAAAGGCGGTGGTACCTACCCAGACGACCCTACATACAGGTACGACCCTACATACAGGTGAAATCTTATTTAATAACATCAATATTTTTAATGAATTTGTGAAAAATTAACTATTTTTATAAGTGCAAACTCAAGCGTAAGCAACCTTCTTGCTTACGTGTTGGGCATGGGGCTGCCTTCACAGGGTCTAACCATCGCATAGATGATAAATTGGCCAGTCGGCGTTTTGGGAAATTCTCAGTAGAGGGAGGATCACTCGACATTATTTCGAATAAGAGATAGGTACAAGTGACTCTCGAGAACTGAAAATCGTGACCTTCCATACGTGGATTTCCATTGATATTGCGTTAGCAATCCGTTTGAAATAAAAAAAAATCAAATCTAAAAAGCTCATATTTAAATGTACTCAAGCTAAGTTCTTATAAACCGTCAAAGTAGTTTTGTAGTGTGTGTGTGTGTGTGTGTACTTATTTATACATCATAGAAACATTACTTCTTTTTTTATTATTTTCATTATTAGTAACTTTCCACTAAACTTTGCTGCTGTAGTAGCTGTAGAAAAGAAGCGACGCAAAAACTCCACCGGCTTATAAATGTTTGTACTACAGGGAACAGCAGTAAAAACTACGACAGATCTCGTAAAAAATTGGAAAACAACAGGCGTTTTAGAATTTTTTCATGGTAATACAATACAGCGACATCACAGAAAAAAAAAACACAGGTAAAACACACTAATAACTTTATTAATTTTAATTTGTAGTTAAAAGTAGAATGCAAGCTAACAAAGAACAAACTAGCCAGCATTAAAAACCGCAAAAATCAGACTTAATTCTCTATGTAGAGAAAAACAAACCTTATTAGTCAAACAAAAAGAATGTTCCGTAAAACTTTGAGTAATCATTCTCGACAATTTGCGAACCTTAGCTTTTCCGAGCAAAGAACAGATCGCATGATACTATCAGAAAGTTAAATTGGAATCAAACTAGCTAGAAGTTTCCAATAGAATTCTCCGGTCGCATTTTTAGGACGAGGAAAGGAGAGCCAGTGTGTATGACTGTAATATACAACGGTGCATTCGGGCTGTCTCGTGTTTTGCCGTAACTTAGACCTTCCAAACGATGTTCTTAGCTAGACCTTAGGATTAATCGAAGATGATAATTTAGGGCGAGCAATGAGCTGTCGTGTGTTTTTTACACTTAACGATGCCTGCGCTGCGCCGCTTATTTATGGTATTGTAATACTTACATAAGGCGCACCAAAAATATCCTGAGCTGGCTACTTATATTAACAATATTGAAAAACCAAATTCGACATTTGAAAATATAATTTTTTGGCATTAAATTCAGTTTGTTTCATCTATTTCGACGACCGCCTGGCCGAGTGGTCTGTACCCCAGGCTACTCGGTCAAGAGGTCCCGGGTTCGAATCCCGGTAGGAACAAATGTTTGTATGATGAGTACGAACATTTTTTTACGAGTCATGGGTGTTTATATGTTTATTTATTATATTTCTAATATTTATATACATATTATTATCATTATTTCTCCGTTATCTAGTATCCATAACACAAGCTCTTAATGATGCTTACTTTGGGCTAGATAATAAGGTGTGAGTGTATAAATATTATTATTATTATTATTATTTGTCACATCTTGTAAGTTTACCATGGTCCAAGCTTTACTGATCCCTAATTGATTCCAAAATTCCCGGTTATTTCTTTATCTCGTTTTCCTAATTTATACTCTAGTATTGGCCACAAAAATAAACAAAATTGCATGTCTACGGTACTATTGATTTAACTCGTGAAAAGGAGACGGTCTTTTTTTTCTAAATAATTTTGAACAGCAAATTTGAACCTCTTTACAAAGCTAATTAATTAGGCTACTCGATTTTAAATTAATCTAGCAGAAATAAAACGCAGATTTGCTTTTTCTTCTCGTTTTTCAAGTCGTAAAGCATGTCGAATGCACCTATTGTTGCATTGTCTATTAAATATTTGAAATGTTTACTATAATTTTAACTGCAGCTCTATATTTTAAAAGTATATTAGTAATGGTTGTTATATTAATGCAATAACAAAACGTAAAAAGCAACTTCATTAGGGTATTTTTTATGTTCGTTATTAAAATTATTTTAAGTCCAGGCTTCATATTATATTTTGTCGTGCTCCCCTTTTCGCAGGTCAATTTCAGTGACAAATGTGGTAATGCTCGTCCGACTACTGTTGTAAACAACGAAAATATGAAGGCTGTACATCGTATGATCAAAACAGCCGGGCATATGGCCTACCATGAGGTAGAGTTTGAGTCAGGTACAATTAATCCTTCACAATTTAATTGAGGCTCAAGATCTGTCTTGATGCAATGCCATGCTTACCAGATTCAACGAAGGGACCGGACGTCAAATTCGGTTTGGGATATAGTGACAGGTGACGATCCAAAAACAAAGCAGCATTCGACTATCTAGGTTTTTTCAGGTGAGCCGAAACCAACCAAAGTGTCTGCTGCTAAGCGATGACTGCCACTTTTTTGGTAAAACTGAACACGTGGGTACTTTCGCTATGGAGACTCGTCGTAAAGTGAATTATACAAGAACAATTATCTAACGGAAGTTTTTACGAACATCATGGCTATGTCAGCTCTCACACGGCAGATAGAGAAAAAATTTTTTGAAAGTGATAAAGGTAAAAGATATGGATCAGTCTGTACCTATACAGCAAAGACCTGGCACCATTCGATTTCTTCTAGTTTTCAAAAATCAAGATTTTTTTTACGCGGTTTACGTTTTCCATAACCAGCAGAGTTTTAGTAAGCATGTTTCTGAGATTGAGATCGCCACGGAGAATTGCCATAAATGTTTAGAAAAAAGGAGAGTATTTTGAAAAACGTAAAATTAATTTAGACAAGTTATAGTATCGTTTTTCTTATTTATTCTGAAAATTTTAAGTGCACTTCTCGTCTATCTGAAAATGACATTTGATGGATCTGACCCTTTATATAAAATACATTAAAGGCTAGTTTCACCAGCATTTGAGCTACTTGATAGCAAACAGTCATCGCAGCCTATGGAATCCTGTAGCACTGCTTACATTATAAATGAGGAGAAATCGTTATGATAACAGTACAAGAGACAAATCACATCACTTCCTGGATGAGATCAGGTTTACCTTAGTCACTGCCGGAACTTGACACTTAGGTACTGTGGCATTTGGCTGCGTGGTCTTCTGTAAGATTCGGGATATTCCTTTATAGTCTGGCGTTCGACATTCGAATTAATACCACTTTGTCGTACCTCTCCTAAGGAAGAGAAAGAGTTGAAACTGTGGTGGTAGCTTCGAAGTTACTATGGCAACAGTCTGAATACTATACGAGTTAAAAATATTTTTTTTTTATTAATTTAGTACTTAGGTACTTACTTTTTTTGAGTATTTTTAGATTGTAAATGCTGACCGTTTACGCAGCACGGTTTTTCATACAAACTATCAAGTCAAATATTGGAAACGAACAAACCAATTCTAATACGACTTCACATACTTCAGCAAGTCAGGCTAGTCCAAATAGAGGATTTTTCAAGAAACACTTTTATTGTTGAGTAAGACCAACTTTTAGCTTTTCATACAAACCAAAAATCGCCAATATTATCTGTATTAGGTATAAGGTTTTTTTAAAATCCTATAACAACTTTATAGACTAGCCTGACTAGTAAAATCTTATCAGAATCGGTCGCTTCGTTTATATTTTTGACTTGAAAGCCGTGCGGCGTAAACCCTCCTAAATTACTTTAAAGCTATAGAAAACTGTGACTACACTCATCGGAGCATTGTATCACAGAAGTTGTGATTGTAGCAAAAAACGAGTCATTTGAACGCATAGCGCCACCTTCCGGTATCTATACGAGACAACTTATTTACGAAACAAGTCTTTAATTCACCCACGCCTCAAGTCAAAGAAGTTACTAAACTACTCGTTAGAGGGCGCGTTACTCCATTTTATCTCGGAAATACTCGAATTACCTACTATGAAAATTAAGTCACTCGTTGTTTTCTCAAGATAATAAATAAAAATTTGTTTGTAATCACGACAGTTATTGCGAAATTGATTGAAATTAAATAAATATCTCTATTTAACTCCATAAATAATTATTTAGTTTAAATTACACGCACACGGTATTTCATTACTATTTTTGGTAAAAAGGACAATTACACATTGGAGTGCTATATTTCCAATGATACTCAAAATAACATGCTCTTATTAAAATAACAGTACATACCTACTTACTAATATTATAAAATAAAATGTAATCCTATTTGTTATACCTTAAAATAATATCAATTATTTATTTTTGTCTCTAGAAATTCAACAATTCAACTATTGCTATAAGATATGGTTACCTCTTACCACAGCCTTTAAAGTTCTTACCATCAGTTGCTATATCGGGTTTTTTGATCTTATAATCATCTATTTATCTTTTTACATCTCTTTTTGTCTTTCTTAGTTTACAATAAATATTTGAATTAGAATTTTCTTGATATTAATTAGTCACAATAAATTATTCACTTGGGTCCAATTTCCATTCCCTCCCTAGGATGTGATTTTTTTCCTCGACTAGATATATTTCTCAGACTAAATAAAAGCGTATTACTGCTAAAGTTTGCAGTACAAATCCTATGATTTACTACCTAAGGCACAACACTAACCTTAAGTAACCTACCGGTTATTGCTAGGAGTAACCGATTTTATATATCAACCATAAATAATACCTTTAAAGTGTCGGTACTGTCCGAAAATTAGGTACTTAGTTAATAAGTTGTAAAGGAACTACCTACTACGTTAGTAACAAACAAAGTTACAAACAAAACTTCAAACCCAATAGAAGGCTTGGATTAAGAAAGGAATCTATACACAATTGATTGACCCCAATATACTTGAAACAATATCCACGCGGTCTATCGAATCTCACAGATGTGACCGCACCTCATATTTAGCACACACTAATTGAATTAATTAACTACAGCTGCAGGTATAATCAGCATCAGAATCGTCTAAGCTTTCAGAGTGATCAAAAATATCTGCAGTGTATCAGAAAAGCAATTCTAACCCTAAAGTGATAGAGTCGTATGTTGTTTGTAGCATAACTTAAATCTTTAACAAGGGAAAGGCGTTTGTAATTCTCTAGTAATATGGTTGCTTTTCTTAAACATCGTAGCTATTTTTAAGCGCTTCGAAAGCTCTGATAATTCTGTTGCTGACAGTACAAACAAACTATCGAACATTCTCACGCCAGAACACAATACATTGAGATGTGAACCCAATTAGTACGTCGAGTATTATTGGGAATATTGTTTATCTGACAGTAACAGGTTTGAGGACTGTATGAATCAGATTCATTGTTACCGATTTAGAATTTCCCACGATGATAATAAGATTTAACTTCCTTTTAAGATATTTTCAGTTAAACGCCTAAGCAGATTGCCCTATCTTATGCCCCCTTTGGGCAATGTGCCTCGATGAAATAAAATCCAATAAAATTGTCATGTTATCTTAGTTCCATTACATATTTATACTATTTTCCGAACTCTAGGATTAAAAATAGTTTATGTTAGTTATTATGACTATGTATAGTTTGTAAGGAAAGTGGCTTCACCAATATTATAATTTAGTTTCTATACTCGTCCCTAGAGGGCACTGATGAGGTCGAATTATTAGATAGTAAAACCTGAATTAAAACAAAAGATAAAAGTAGATATCTAGTAAAATTGGGTGAAAAATTAAATATTTTTTCTAATCATGAAAAAGATTTTTTTTTATATAAAATACAGAATCTTCGAAGAAAATCTTCGAGGCGCAATAGTTTTCACTCTCCTTTCTCTGTTTATTTTTTTTAATACACAGAGCTTCAATTTTAAGCTTTTAATCATACTATTTATTGCAAAAAATTAAGCAGTAAAATTAAAATCTTAAGTTGAGACTCATTGTGACTATTGATATGAGCCCAAGCACGCTATATCTGCTTAAAGTTTCTAAGGTATTGAGCATCCCGCAAACTATTTTATGCTGTAGCATCAGCTACAGATTAGCATGTCTTGGAAATACCACTGATGTAACAGTTTACCAAATTTCATATCAAGCGGACCTGTGAAAGTTATTTACCCTTTAGTCACAGAATAAATTATCAACTAACGTCTGAATAGGTTTTCTTAAATCATAGCTAAGAACCATCTCGATCACGTTAGCTTCAACCGAAAAAAAACGAATCAAAATCACTCTCTTCGTTTAGGATCTATGATCCTACAGACAAACCCACATATACACAGACATTCAAATTTATAACATTAAACACGTTCACATAAACAAACCATGAGCTGGTATGTATTCACACGGAATAGATAAATTTAAGAGTTGTGTCAGCTATAATATTGGGCATTTATATCTACCTATATTGCATTGCACTACAATATAGAATATGTACCTAATTAATGGGTAATCAATCACTCAAATTCTTTCCAACATTAATTTTTTATCTCAATTTAAATTCAGCCAACATTGTTGTGATGATAAAGTTAAGAATTAATTACGTACTCCTCGACCTCCTCGTTTTTGTTTATAGGCTGTTTAATTGTGATTTCTTAAGCCTTTAGTTAGGCCGTGAGAAAAATCTGTGATTCTATCAACTGCCTAGATTTAATGATATGATATGATATTTGTCTAATATTGATTTGTAAGTTTATTTGATAACTATCTTATATTTTTATAAGTTATTCATGAAATATAATAATATTAAGATATTAAATAGTAGATTATTAACCAAGGGGATAAAGCAGTGTCTTCTGTCGCGGGTGACGATTTAAATCGCGAGCGTAACGAAGGACTCGAGGTTTACTCCCGAGCGTAGCGAGGGATTTAAGTTCACCCAAGACTAACACCCATATGCACAGTCGGCTCCTCGAGATTTCCTCCACTCGACTGTGACTCGACTCAGCCTCAAGGATAAAATCGGTATGCAGAATTCAAAAAACTATCCTCGACTTGAGCAAATTCCTCAGTTGAGTCGAGTAATGAACTGCCAAACTCAAGGTACGTCGCGATCTACCTTGAGGTCTTCTCAAAGATTGTTAACAGTGCTTTTCACGTTATTTCTCTGCATATCGGTGTAAGACAGCTTTATCACCGAGGAAAATACTCTACTTTTCGTACCATTTGCGAAAAAATTAACACAATAATAATATGAGATAAGCATTTATTAAAAATAATGACAATTAAAAGTAAAAGTTAACATTCGAAACATTGGTCCAATTATCGGCCGTATCGGCCGGCCAAATACGGCCTCGTCGGTTTTCGTAATTTTATTTAATAATCATAACTGCACAATAAATGCGTATTCCTTTTTCAAAAAGATGTATAATGCTTTATAAACAAACTCAATGTTGTAAACACAGATGTAGTTCAGTATAAATTTCTGTAAGTATTCCAAATTTAAATCACATTCTCCCCCTAGAGGATGAATGAAATTCAGTACAATTTTCTTTCCCTGTTTTTAACAGATTAAAAATGGCTATTGTTATGTTCGCTTTTTGTGGCATAGAATGTCACTTTTTTGAGCAAGTGGTAGGAAAAAAATATTACGTCACTAAGCAGAGAACAATCATCTATTACACGACTTGGTTAGTTTTTAACCGGCTTCAAAAACGAGGAGGTTCTCAATTAGGCCAGTATGTGTTTTTTTTCTATGTATGTACACCGATTACGCCGAGACTACTGATCCGATTTACGTGATTTTTTTTGTTCGATGCGGAATAGTTTCCATTTGGTCCAATATATTTTTTTTCAAAATCAGTTGTGTAGTTTGGTTTTTATATAAAAAAAACTGAAATCATTAAGTCGTCTAGGTATGCGAAATTGGCGGATTTTTGCTTTTCTATGACTTTTTAGTGAAACGATACGATAGTAGGAAACAATATAAGTTGACGGTCGGTCACCCATCTAGCTTCGACTTTAGAAAGTTATCACTAAAAATTGTAAAAAAAAATTTAAACAAAAATTAAAACCGACTTCAAAAAACTGAAAAGGTTAAAGGTTTTAATAGTTGTTTAAAATTTTTGTTTGTTACAAAGTGTAGGAAAATCTTAGTTTTTGTTAAGTTAATCCTTTAGTTAAATCAACAAAATACGTCCAATAAGCTGTTAAGCAAATTGTTTCGTTATTTCCTTCTCGATTCATGCGTGCACTCATCAAATGATTGGAATTTAATTTAATATTTATATTAAATTATCTTTATCATAATCTACCTATATCTTACTCAAGTGGCACTTATCAATATTTAATCATTCAACGAACAATAAGTTTCTTTGGCATTCAGTCGTTTGCCATCCAGCTACAAGTACTTAGCAGGAGAAATTTGTTTTGTTTTGTAATTATTGTTTGTGACGTAATGCTGGAACATCTTCGGTAGCATCTACAATGGTAAATTTATTTGTGTTGAATTATTATGTGTGATTATATAAACAGTGCTTCAATTTACATAATTAAATCAATGGTTGATAACATACAATCCTCGATAAAATCCCCGCAATCAGCGTTGTTAATGATTTTGTAAATACCAGATTTTTCTATTATTTTTTCAATTTGGTGAATCATCGAAAGGTGTGAACAAATGAAAGATAGTAATTATCAGTTATGTTTATATGTTTCTTCAATTTTGCAAATTGTAGTTAAAATTAAAAGAGTAGGGTAAGCTTGGTTTTATTGTAAGAACTGGTCGCCTTTGCTAAAACACAACACTATCTTTTGATTTCTAGCCAACTTCAAGAAGGTAAATGTTATTAATTCTTTGTATAATAATTTTTTTGGCACATTTCAATCTATCAAGTTGGCCCCATATAAATTTGATACGTTTGTGACGAATCCAAATCTTCCGAGACAGCGAATAAAACTTTTAAAAAGTTTTTTTTTATTTTTTTTTATAAAAGTTACACATTGAGGATCATTGGTGGAGGTTTCGACCTTAGCAACTTTGAAAAACCTTTGAACATAAAAAAATCCTATGAAACAATAATTGTAACGGTGTCAAGTAGAACTTTTTAATGCACCAAATGAAGTTTAGAAAAATAACTGTATACATATACAGTGCCTAGAATGCAAGAAAGGAGTGTTACAGGATTCAATTCGTGGGGGCAGAAATTTATGTTCGTATTACCTACCGCCATAAAAATGATGTTTACAACATTGTTGTGACATTTGAATTTTTGAGCGTTTTAACACCTACCTACTTTATTGTAAGAAATACAAATAAAGAAGGAAAACGATGTGCTCCAGGTGGGAATCGAACGTTGCTATAAAAACGTTAAAAAATATAAAATTCAAAATTGTTGTGTTCCGGCAGTTGGAGGTAAGCCCGTTCCTCTGTGGTTGAGGAATCCGGGAGTAGCTCGCTCTCATCTTAGGTCTCAGGCGAGATGAAGGCCAAGACCAAAATGAGAATATCAAGAGAAAGCATTAAAAGCCATATTACGGCGTCAAAATCTTGTTTAGTTTTCCAAAAAGTACATCCGTAACAAGCGTTGATTTTGACTACTGCCGTAAGCTGTGTACGTTATCTCGACAGCATGGGAGAAAAGCCCTCTGCTCCTGTTGCTCGATGAGACAACTCGGGTTCGAAACCCGGTAGGTGCAAATGTTTGTATGATGAGTACAAGCATTTGTTTACGAGTCATGGATGTTTATATGTTTATTTATAATATTTATATACATATTACTCGCTGTCCCGGCAAACGTTGCTTTGACAAAAATAAGCCGATTCTCAGATCTACTGAATATACCTACATATAAAATTTCACGAAAATTGGTCAAGCCGTTTCGGAGGAGTATGGTAACTAAATTTGTGACACGAGAATTTTATATATTAGATTATTTCTCCGTTATCTAGTATCCCTTTGGGCTTTTGGGCTAGATTATAGGTGTGAATGTATGAATATTATTATTATTACTTCTTATATCCTTTCCGTCATAGGAAACCAAAATATTTAACAAAAATTAAAACCGACTCCAAAAAACTGAAAAGGATAAAATAATTAAATTTTAGTAAGTACTCATCTCCTAGGAACATATTTTTGGAGTCGGTGCTTCACTATCTATGGTTTCTGGAAACAACTTAGCACCAACTCCAAAAATATGTTCCTAGGGGATGAGTAGGTACCTACTAAAATTTAATTGTTTTATCCTTTTCAGTTTTTTGGAGTCGGTTTTAATTTTTGTTTTATTTATTTTTTTCACGATTTTTTGTGATAACTTTTGAAGGTCAAAGCTAGATGGGTGACCGTGAGCTTATATTGTTTTCTACTATCGTATTATTTCACTAAAAATTCATAGGAAAGCAAATATCCGCAACTTCGCATACGTAGACGACTTAATTTTTCCAGTTTTTTTGAAATTTTGATAAAAAAAAATATGGGACCAAATGGGAACTATTTCGGATAAAACAAAAAAGAATCATCAATATCGGTTCACCCAGTCAGAAGTTCTGAGGTAACAAACAAAAAAAAAACATACAGACGAATTGATAACCTCCTCCTTTTTTTGAAGTCGGTTAAAAATCCACAATTTCGCATATTTAGACGACTTACTTATTCCAGTTATTTTGATTTATAAACCAAACTGCCAAATCAATTTCAAATATATTTCTATAGGACCAAGTGGCAACTATTCCGTATCGAACAAAAGAATCACGTAAATCAGATCAGAAATCTCGGCGTAATCGGTGTACCTACATACATAGAAAAAAACATACCCACCGAATTGAGAACCTCCTCGTTTTTGAAGTCGGTTCGAAATATGGTACAATTTTATGCGCCATGCAGTAGGTACTTGTACTTGCGCATAGTACTTGCGCACGAGCTTTATGCTAATCTTCCCTATACATAATATCGGAGATATACTATATCACCGATAGTGTTGTATATCCGAAGCAAGTAGGTACATTATAGCTCTAATCATCATCACCAGCCTACATTCGTCCTACTGCTGGGCACAGGCAAACACAAATGATAACTCTCAAAAATTAGAATTTAATCGTTAATTTTAATTACAAAATTAAAAATTTTAGGTAACCCCCGGCGTCATTAATCATCTATCTAACACCATCTCACTAAGACTATTCATAAGAGCCCAAACACGCTATATCTGCTGTAAGTTTCTGAACAATTAAGCATTTCGCAGACTTTTTGAAGGTCCTATACCTTCAAAAAGTCTGCGAAATGCTTAATTGTCATCAGCTCAAGGTTAGTATGTCATAGGAATGTCACCGAAGTGATAGTACACCAAATTTGAAATCAATCGGATCTGTAAAAGTTAGTAAAATCCTATTATTATGTAGAAAATGAGCTGAGAGTCATCAAACGCCTGAACTGATCTTCATAAATTATAGCCAAGAACCATCGTAGTCACATTAGCTTTCAAACAAAAAAAACCGAATCAAAATCGGTCCATTCGTTTAAGCGCTACGATGCCACAGACAGACACACAGATACACAGATACACCGATACACAGGCAGACACGTCAAACTTATAACACCCCTCTTTTTCGTCGGGGGTTAAAAACAAAGAAATTCGACATTTAGATATTATCAGATATAATATACGTGCGTTATGACGTATAAAGATAGACTAGAAGAAAATAGCTAAGATGGTTAGAGCGTCACTCGGAATATGCAAGGTCGCGGATTCAGTCCCCGCCCTAGGACATTAATAATAATAATAATAATCATACACTCACACCTATTATCTCGCCCAAAGTAAGCATCATTAAGAGCTTGTGTTATGGATACTAGATAACGGATAAATATTTATAATAATATGTATTAATATTAGAAATAAACTAAATAAACAAATAAACATCCATGACTCGTAAACAAATGCTCGTGCTCATCATACAAACATTTGCTCCTACCGGGATTCGAACCCGGGACCTCTTGACCAAGTAGCCTGCATAGCAAGGGGTACAGGCCGCTCGACCAGCCGGTCGTCCTCAGTCAGTATCTTACAAACTTCAAAAAATAAAATTATGAAAAATTTATTGTAAATGATAGTCCAAGCAAATTAGTCCAGGCAAATTTGTCATTGTCTATTACAAAATATACTATGAATAAAAACGTTTTTCAGGAAGGAAACTTTTCCCGCACCACGGGCTCCGTGGTTCTCCAAGTGGGGGGGCTGGAGCTGCTCGCGCGGTACTCATTGAACGCGAACCGGATGACCAGCGTGCTATCATCCATTCACGAGTTCAGGGCTCAGGAGGCCGAGCAGACGGGAGGGAAACAGTGGAATAGAAAGTATCTAAGGGTACGTGTTAATGATATGAGATAGTTATTTATTTATAAATCTTTATTGTACATCGCTCAGATACAAACATTTTACACATAACATTGAAATAAATTGTACAAAGAGCGACGTTATCGCTTAAAGCGACTTCTTCCAGTTAACCTTAGGATGGACAGGAACAAAAATGTAATTGAAAGTGAGGGAAGACGGCGATGTAATAATTAACCTAATTACTCAATATACCTACAAGAATATAAGAAGTTACATCATACATATATATTTATATTACATATATAAATATAAATTAAGCAAATACATATCTTATATATACTTACATATATAAATAAGCAATAAGTAAATAACTTTATAGTATAAACTTACTCGCGAACAAATGAATGGTCACTGTGATAAATAGTATACATATAGAGATAGTTATATTTAAAGAAGATATGAACCTAGTAAAACTTAAGACTCCCGGGAGTTACGAGATTACAGTTAAGAGATCAATTATGTCTTAATTCGTTGCTGGATGGGCTAAGTTTAATTTATTGACTTTTCAACGTCCGTCATCTATACAATAAATAGTTCAAAACGGAATGCTGCCTTCTTTGGAAAAAGTGTTTTTGGAATTTCTGCAATTACTTATATCCAACAAACTACCAGAATAATACTACAGAATAATCCGGATAATACTCTAATATATTAACAACGTGTCCATTTTTTTTTAATTTACTATGAATAATTTTTAACGTTACCTAGTTTGTATTATAGATGACGTTATTGTATTGTAAATAAATTATATAGAACTTATAATCTATTGGGATCCTGTTTTACGAAATATTTGTACGCGTACGCTAACATAGTTGTTCCTCTTTATTCATTCAGAACAAATTGTACATGTAACTATGTTACCAAATAAAGAATTTTGAAACAGAGTTTTGACTTAGTAAAAGTTACACCCGTATTCACAAACGACACTATGAGGTCTCACAATGCCCGCGGACGCACAGGGTGCCCAATTCCTATTCATAAACAATACTTGAGTGACAATCGGCACTATACTATGCGTTTGTCATAATGAACACTTAGCTAAGGGAGCCTGATAGCTATATTAATCAACGCAGTGTCTAACTCACCAAAGAGAATGTAATTACTACGGAGTTTACGATTAAAAGCAAATAAACAATAACATTAAAATGTCAGTCAGTGAAGTGAACTACGTAACACTCATCAACCAATCACAGAGCTATATTAAACGCTATGCGTCCGCATAGTAAAGATTCGTTTGAGTATTGTTTGTGAATTGAAAGGCTTGTCAAAGTAAACGCACTGAGAAATGCCTTACTTCGCATAGTATTGCTCCTTTACTTACATAAGTATCGTTTGACTTTTTCACTTAGTGCTTATACTCTAACCAAATCCGATGAAGATGGTTTAATAACAAAACGTTGCCTAGCAACCACTGACAGACATTAACAACCTTTTTCTATCAGACAACAGTATACAATTTTTATAGAAATTTTAGCAATGTGTTTATTGGTTAATTGTAATGTTTTCTTTTTGTCAAGGGCAATACTCATTGCTTTGAAATAATAAAAAATAGATTTATTTCAGCATTCAATCATTTATTTATTACATACAAAAGGCTAATTTATCAATTGTAGGTACTTGGTTATTACTATTGCGTTTAGTATTTTATTAAACCTATAATATTAAGATACAAAAAGAAACGTTTACATAATATTTATCTATGAATTATTACATAATAACTACTTCAGTTGGAAGGTTGGTATATAAGTGCGAAAATTTTCATAATACCTGAATTCTTTTTGGTTAGTAAGTAGACAGCCCGGTCTACTAAAAATAATTTATGCTTCGTTTATATTTTTTCGTTTTATTACTAAAATATTAACGTATTGCGAGTGTTTCTAGTAATATATTGCAGGAAAAATATATTACTTAAAGTATTATTAAATAATGTGCAGTAATCTAGTCAGAAATACGACCTTTAGAAAAAAAAGTAACGTCTGTTGTGATGACCCTAAATTGCTTTGTTTACATTTATTCGTCATCGAATTTGGCTGGAGTATAATGCCTATACGATGTGAGATATTTTTAGGAACTTTAAATCATATAATAAAATATAATGGGAATAAAATTTTATCAATAGATAGTTCTTATCGCTAGAAAGATGTTACAATGAATAGTGACTATGTATAGTTATGAAGATAATCTAATTTATCGCGATTTAAAGCGTGAATGTCAAGTACTTCTACAATGTCAAGGTATTCTTATAAAATTAATAAAGTATCATTAAAGTACCTACCTACCATAATCTGCTCGCCGGAACAATAGAAAATCTATTTTGTCATTTATGTGGACACTTCACATATTAGCTTAGTGCTTCTTTCTATGACCTGAGGCTTAGTGTTAAAAATCTAAGAATATATTAGGTATGATTTATTTTCAAAACCGTTTTGGCATGTCAAAATTTATAAAGATTTATTAAATGTACTTAACTTTATTTTACATGTATACATAGTTTTGTTCAAAGTGCTAAAATATTTTATTGCGACTTCATTGCTATACTCTAATTTTTAAATAAATGTAAGTTAAAATGTAAGCAATGGTGTTGCCGCGAATGATAGATAATTTGTAATCAGTAGGTTTCTTACCCACGAGAAGTTCGCCTCCTATATCTAGTCTTCATCCATATAGACTATGAATTAATTTTATCTTTTATAATCCCCATACTTTCGTAAATAATATTATATTTAAAAAAACTAAAGAATGTTCTTATTATGTGGATTCAGATTACTGACAACACTACAGGACTAATCATCGTTAGGGTTCCGATACAAAAAAATATTGTTTGCGAGGCAAGCGGGGCGATAGCCTCACTTTATTGGTCTGATGACAACATCTGCAGTGGCAAGTGATCTTTCCATTGTTATTGTAGGTCCATAGGCGATGGTAACCACTTACCACCAGGTGGCCCATCGACTTGTTTATCGTCTAGTTGTATAAATAAAAAAATGTTAACCCGACTATGTAAAAAAGGGGTCTAAAAAGGATGAAATAAGAAAATAATTTAAATTGAATTCCAGAAATGCATATAGGCACAAATACGGTCAATGTAGAGTCGTGGTCGCACACACTGTATGTCTGTATACCTACACTGTATACCTACCATGTCTGTTTGATGAAATGTTCCTGGCACCCACATAATCATAGTAGGTATACAGTAGGTGCGACCATGGCTCTAACTTCATCATACTTGTATTTTTATTACCTACTTATGTATTTTCTGGATTTCTATTATTTGAATTATTTTTTGTGTCGTTCTTTTTAGGTCCCTGTTTTTACGTAGAACTTACGTTATTGTTTTTTTAAACTTATGTTTTTATTCAATACTTTTTCGTTTTTGTATTATAACTTTATTACCTTTATATTATTATATTAGAATTTTGTTATTTACTTAAATGAGTAAGTAGCTGAAACGACTCATTTTAAACACATTATTTAACCATATACATATTCGTAATATGCTTGCGAAGACCTTTCTTTTGATACCAAACAAGAAAGTGATGATTAGAATCTGAGGTTTATATTCTGTCATATAAAATTTTGATAGACAAATCACCCGGGCCATTATTACGAATCTATTGACACTTCTTTCATTAAAATCGGTTCAGTAGTTTAGGCGCTACGGTGGAATAAACAAACATACATACATAAATACATAGACTGCCAAAATCACCCTTCCTTGCCTTCGCCGTAGTCTGGTAAAAAAGGAAACGATCAAATAGTTAAATAAAATCTTAAAAAATATTTTTAGGGTACCTCAATACACAGAAATTGGGGACGATTTATTATCTCGTCGATCCCATATTATTATGTATTGTGGGGTGTTGTTGGGGGTGTGGGAAAACTATTTTTCGTAACATAGATCCTTTAGCTAAATATTATTTAATGTTCATAGTAAACATCAAACAAGAAACCCCGTTCTAAGTCCATATATTGTGACGGGAAACTAAAGAACCCTTTGCCCGTGGCCTGACCCATATTTATTGGCTATTTGTTTGAATGAAACTAGCATTTACCAAACATAATATCATCACAGTTTTTCAATCATTATCGTTCATTGAAATGTTTTCCTACAAACGAGATAAGATTTATTCTGTGATAAAACGCTTATTAGTCTGGTATCTTTTTCTAAATGTTATGCACATTACATAAATAAATAATCTTAGGAACTTTAAAATAATAATTTTGGTGCCTAAATACCAAATTCTTGATAACATATGTTTATCATAATTTTAATTTTGCACGTTTTATTAATAAAACAATGTATAACATGGTCATACTTGACGACCGGCTGGCCGAGCGGTCTGTACCCCGTACTATACAGGCTACTCGGTCAAGAGGTCCCGGGTTCGAATCCCGGTAGGAGCAAATGTTTGTATTTTTTATATTATTTATTTTAGTTTATTTGGAAAACTTACAGTATTGTATAACATTATTTAGGATATCATAAAAAATAACTATATACTATTTCTTTTCTATGTATGATGAGTATGAGCATTTGTTTATGAGTCTGGTTATTTATATGTTTATTAAGTATATACATATTAATATTTATATACATATTATTATCATTATTTCGCCGTTATCTAGTATCCATAGCACAAGCTCTTAATGATGTTTACTTTGGGCAAGGTACGAGGTGTGAGTGTATGAATATTATTTTTTATTATTATACTTAGGTGTAACAATTCGACCTTGAGCTCGTCCTTACCACGTGCGTAATAGAAGCGGCATTCGTGGAGCAACTATTACACTTTTGCTGTCGTCTGTACAATACGTGTGTAGTATCCTTGGTATTACAAGCGTCTTTAGGCTACGGTAACTGCTTACTGTCGTGCCGTATGCTTGTTTGCCATCCTTGTTAAACACTTTCGACAGTAAATCTTATTGTCATCACTACATAGTATAAAACAAAGTCGATATCCGCCGTCTGTCTGTCCCTATGTATGCTTAGATCTTTAAAACTACGCAACGGATTTTGATGCGGTTTTTTTAATAGATAGAGTGATTTTTAAGGAAGGTTTATATGTATAATACATGTTTATATGTATAATATAATACCCGTGCAAAGCCGGGGCGGGTCGCTAGTATTAAATAATTAATATCTTTTAGGTTCGATTTTTTACAGAACAATCTTGTTACTTTTTATTTTATACATTTTTTTAAAGCACCTTTCGGGCCGGCAAGTTGGAGGCGGCTAGAGCAGTGTCTGAACTGCACTAGCTGTCTTCGCATATGGACTCTTTTTACCGCTTCACATCAGGTGCTGTTGAGTTATTTGTCGTGCTTTGTATAAAAAAAAAACAATTAGCAAGCTTTATTTTCAAACACGTCAGCTAGGCAATAAATGGCATTGTATTTATCTTATTTGTTTCATCGTTTTATATTGACTAGCATAAGTTATTCGTTTGATGATGTGCAAATTTTCTAATTAAGTATACCTCAATCATCTACGAAACTGATGACTGTGTCACTCGAAATGATGTATATGCATTTATAATTTATGGAGAAATAAAGAAACTCCACATACATATTTACATAAGTACATGAACTTTGAAAACATAACACTCACAGAGTAGGTACTTTATTACTAATTATTACACTCCTCTTTTTAGGTAGTCAATAAGAAGTTGACGAGAAGAAGTTTATAAGTGTACACTTGCTAATAGTGTTATTTGTTTCAGGACCAATTCTCCCAAAAAGATCTGGAAGGCTTATATAGAAAATATGACGACAAATTAAGAGAAACTTTTGTATATATTTATATAACTTTATTAGTAATGTTCTCAACAGTTCATACGACTCTCGTAATTGTGGCAACTTACACAGACGTAAGTACACTTTTATGTAAATATTGGTTATTATTATCTACCTTTTTATTATATGTGTTCTTTATTGGATCAAGTGTTTATTGCTTACCTATGTGTTAAGTTAAAATTATTACTTACTATAAAACCAGGAGCTTTGAAAAAGTACTTACATGCGTTAAAAAAGCATCAGATTCCAGACACAATTGATTTTTCAATTGCCATAGACCTCCAGATGTATAAAGCCGCTTGACAGATTAATGTTGGAAAATGTCTAGAATAAGTTTGAACCACTAAGCTACCCAGGACTTGGGCGAATCACATGAATATCTTCTTGTGTATTGTTTCTACGTTCCAATAACGTCTTCCTTCTCAATATTGAAACTACAGGGTTCAAAGACAACGATCTCGGAAAAGAAAGCAGATGACTTATTGAAAAAAAAATGGGGGGAAAAAAATCAACTGTTTCATACAAACAGATCATGTACCTAGGTATTACAATTTTAGTATGAAACAACTGATTTCTTTTTTTTATACAACTAGATGACAAACCTGCTGACGCATAAGCGGTACCGCCGCCTATAGAGATAGGTATGCAATTACAAGGAACAAATAACTTGATATTGCAGGTGCGTTGTCATCCTGAGGCCTAAGATGAAATGCCGTCCATGCCCAGTAATTTCACGAGCTAACTTTCCCTTCAATCCGAAACACAGCGAACTGTTTCACGGTTCAAATAAAATAGGCGGTGGTACCAACCCAGACGACCCTACATGCGAGCCTTCCACCTAGTATTCTTTTACGCGATGCCTATTTTTTTTTAAATCGTACTTAATATCACCAGTACCACCATCTGCCTTCGTTTTCAAATGCGTTTTCCTTTCACCGTGTATTATATTTCAAGGTTTAAGGGGAAACTCATCCACTGTCAGACTCAGCATATTTATTTTTGTTATAACTTATCTCGCCATTTATTAAAACACCTAACAATAATATAAGAAAGCAATCTAAATATAATTGCTTCGGTTAAAATGGGCGACTTCCCCCCTAAGCCATTCTATAAAAATAGCCACGACTAAGTAATTGTTTAGGCCTAAGTTTCATAAGAACTTTATAACTTTAAAAAACATTTATAAAATACTATAGACAAGAAAAAGACTTTCATAGAGTCTTTCAAATATATTTTTTAAATATTCTTTTGTTTCTTAAAATTACTTTCCGTTGCAGGAAATCCAATCACAATCAACTTACATTTCATTGGCGATGTACATTTTAAGAATATCTGTGCCCATATTGTTTCTATGGAAATGCTTTTACGATCCTCTCAAAAAGAAATGGTTCTGGATGCCTGTATTTGTGACATTCATTATTACTATCGACTTAGTAATAACAGGTAAGGATTGTAGATATAGTTCTAAATTGGTTGCGCAACATTACAAATGCGTAACTCCTTACGGCCGAATATTTTATTATAGTTTCAGGATCATCTGGGTTAAACGTGGTTAGACATGACTGACAAATAAACAATATGACATTGTTGGCCCATTTTTTTTATTGTAATTTTAACGATTTGTTAGAGCTTTTTTGAAAACTACTTGATACTGATTTTGATTTAAGGCCCTCTTAAATATTTAAGTATTGTCAAAGTCGAATTTTTTTTAGCTAAAGTCTAATTCAGGACTGCCTTGCCTACAAATCTAGTCACACTTTCCAGCCACATTTTGTTGTTAATTGTCACGTTAAATTGACAATATAGATTCTAACGCGGCATTACAAATTAAAATTTAAGCCGGACATAAAATTTCATTGGCGTTTAAGTATTTATTCGGCCGTTAAGTTAACCTTCTTCTCTTACAATAGAAAATCTATTGTAGGTTCTTCCCTAGTTCTTATCTTATCTTATCGTGGGACCATGACCGTATCACAGTGCACTACTAGGACTTAGGCTGTCGTGTATTTCCCTTTCAGGCTTTTACTATTCCTGTGTGCAGTACTTTTGTACATGCTATTAGGTTTACCATATCATTGGGTAGATAATATCTGTAGACTTCTAGCTTTGGATATGCCACGTCCAGAAGACACAATTCCTGTTCTAAGCAGACCATCAGACTGACACAAAAAAATGCGCCATTCATTTTTGGCACTCACCTTATGCTCGACAAAATGCTCGAAGCGATGTTATGTTCTACCGGTTGCCTAGATATATTTACTCCATCCTCCTACCTCCTCCCCTAGAAAGGACTCCTTTTTCACAGGTTAATCTAAGGTAGGGTAAGTTCTCGTATGCTTCTCCCATATCGGAAAGCCTGTGCCCAGCAGTTGGACGTATAAAGGCTGGTAAGGTTTGATGTCATCTAAGGTCAATATGTCAAATTAAATTGGAAAATAAAAGTGATTTGAAAGGTGTCAATTACAGAGTTACCTCTTGACAAGGAACACACCCCCCACCTAAATTTTATTTCGGACTTTAAAAACACACTGTATAAGTAATGTTAAAAATAAAAAATAATGATATAAAAAAGTACATTAGTAATTTTTTGTTTTTAGAACAATGAACTCCATTTGAACGATCCCCTCTTCTTTGTCTACTCAGATTTGGCTTTGTTTTACCAGCTCTATAGGTGTGTATTCGAATATTAGGGGCATTTACAATACGTGCGCAATTATTAATTTAGCAGATAACAAACAATAACATATCAAGCACGTGTTTAATTCATGTATCCAGCTTATAGCCATTTAAGTATAACATTTTGTACCTACATTATGTTAATGATCACGATGATTAATATGCGAAGAACCCACATAATTATCAGACACAATCTATTTACTATTGTGACTAAAAAATACCTCACCCCACTCTCCCCTTAATAATCACTAAAAAATATGACTGATGGTTAGGTATTGTAACGTCAAAATTGAATAAAGCTTACAGAATGTAACATTCTTTCAGATATAATTATACCAATACTCAGCTACTTCGAAGGTGTTTCGCTCCGACCAGCCTACTCCACAATGGCTCTTCTATCGATTTACATCTTCCTGCCAATGCGGAACAACTTCCTGGTCATTTTCCTGGGCGTGATGGTCAGCACTGTGTACATTCTCATCTACGCGTTCTTTACGTACTACGAAGATCCGAAGATGGGGGTGGCGGTAAGGGTTAGCATGATTTTTTATTTCCTTCTTTATAAGTAAAAGATCAAGGTAAGTGGGAATTATTGTTATATCTGCAATATCAGGGAAGTTACTTATTGATAGACACTAATTCTTACTCATAATAAAGATAAGTGATTTATTGCGTGTTATAGAGAAATGCGTTACTGATGATAACGGTGGCAGTTTACGTAAGGGAAGTCCCTGTTGTACTTAATAATAATAGATACACCTACTCGTATTTAGGTAATAGAGACATTAAATGATATCCCATCTATAGAAACATGTTTTATGAAAGATTTTTAGTTTTTTTTAAAGTTATTATCTGCGATCAGCTTAAGACTATGAGCAGATTTTTTTAATTATAATATAATTTTAATTCGAGTGTGTCCTCCAATGAGGGCATCTACTCCACATTACACACACACTGATACACATTGATACACTTACACCAACGAACAATCCAATCATCAAATCATTTTTTAAACGCTGTTTCCGGAATTGAGTTTAGTTCTCGCCGCAAATTCTCCTTTATTTATTTATTTTATTTAATTACACGGGTATATACCCAATTACATAATTAAATCAAACTTAAAAAAATTAGCTATATTTCTTAAAACTACTACAACTCTCACAGAACGTTAAGCACGTTGACGAGACATTGCTCCATTTATCAAAAAATACATCAATATCGCGGTGATGGTCTAGGAGTGCATTGAGTGCGGTATGCATGTTATGTATATGTATGTTATGTCTTCTACCGATTGAAAACGGGTGCCACCAAGTGTTAATTTGAGTTTAGGAAAAAGAAAGAAGTCGGCTGTAGCCATTTCTGGTGAATATGGTGATTGCTCGATGGTATTTTTTGAGTGTTTGGTCAAAAATTCGTTCACAATGATGGCCTTGTGCGAAGGCGCATTATGGTGGTGCATAATCCAAGAATTTTATTTTCACAAATCTGGCCCTTTTGGGGGTGGCCTGTGCCCAGCAGTGGGCGTCTCTCACCCGATATGATGCTGATGATACATTCAATACACATTTGTATATTGCGTAAATTGTTTTAACTGTTTACCATATTGATCTTAAAACCAAATAAATAAACTAATTGAGCACCAAAATTGCCAGAATTCTTAACAAAATCAATGATTAACACAATTATTGCTGACCATTTAATTATTTCAGTGAGCATTTCGCTAGTATGAAATAAAAAATCATTGAAATCCTTACGTAATAAATAATATAATAATATTCATACACATACACCTATCTAGCCCAAAGTAAGCATCATTATGGGCTTGTGTGATGGATACTAGATAACGTAGAAAAACTTATAATAATATGTATACAAATATTAGAAATATACAATCTAAATAAACATATAAACATCTGTGACTCATGAAAAAATGTACTCATTATACAAACATTTACTCCTACCGGGATTCGAACCCGTGACCTCCGAACGAGTAGCCTGTATAGCAAGGGGTACAATACAACAGACCACTTGGCCAGTCAGCCGCCACTCGTCCTTGTACTGACACTTATTTCGTATACATTATAAATGTCGCTTCAATTAGCGCCTAGGCTGTTCTAACGCCGGCATTCAATTAAGTGGCTAATTTGACCCGATTCTGATTGATGGCTGTCACATATAAAATAAAATTGTTTACGATAATGTCTACATTAGTGTAAAATAAAAAACCTTAGTGGCAATCCAAAAACCCGCCTCCAGGTGAACACACATCAGCGTTCCAAAGTCCCAAAATAATCTGCTGATTATTACAAAAATATTTTTTGAGGTGTGTGTAAATATATTATGGATAATATTTGAAAAAGACATACCTACATCGCGATAAATATTTGTAGTAGACACTTGATAATTAATACTTACTTTTAATGAATTTCATAATTGAGTTATCTACGGTAGGTAGGTAGTATTACTTATCAATATAATAATCTATGCTATGGATGCGTTAGTAAAACGATGACCTATGTGTGAATCAGAAAGACACCTTTTGTTTTATAAAACTAGCGGTAAATAAACAAATAACGCGATACTACGCGGTTACCACAGCCTATAATTGATGCTTGTAAAATGACGCTTTGCCTATCCTAGAGGAAACATTTTGCCAGCATAGGAGACATATACCTACCCCTGCTTCAAGATAACGCTTCTTCGATGAGCTGTGGAGTTTTTACCCTGCGGTGAGAAAGTGCAAAAGTAAAAAACTGATTTCGGTTAGGTAGGGTATTGAGGAACTCAGGAGCTCGGTGACGCAGTGGTTTGAGAGCTCTGGTTTCGATTACGAAAACAAAGCAATTTTCGCGATGGTTGATTCTAGGATGAGTCAATCAAAACTTTGTAATCTCGGGCTCCTCCGTGCTTTGTTGAGTTGATCCCGGTTGTTACAGCAACCGCTTTGACCCACCAACTCGCATTGGGTCAGCGTGGTGGTGCCATGGCTCAAACTCCCATGTAGGGTGGCTTGTGTCCAGCAGTAGGACGTATAAGCTGGTGATGATAGGGCAGTGTGGTATTTACCCTTTCAAATTTTGACTGTCCGACTGTCATAGTACCTTCATCCTTACAGAACATTGCACCGTAATACCAGCTCTTCCTTCTTTTTGTTCTTCAACTCATGGCCTTCAACTGACCTGATTGTAAGAGATGATAAAGGTCTCCCCACATCAATCGACGCGGAATCGGCTTAAGCCGAGTGTGTATCACCACTCTACTCGGTTTCACGCCGTTCAGCGGTTGTAAGGGTTGTCCACATGCGATTGGCAGTCGAGTCCTGCGAAAGACTATTTCGACGGCATTTATATAGTAACTAGTGAGATTTGATTTCGATATCTTCAATGGTTCTCTGGCTTCAGCTAAACAAAGTTTGAACTTGGCCCTAAATATAGCTTAATATAATCCGTATAATCCGTTAATCAAATAATAAATAAATACAAAAGTAATTGTATTAACATATTTAGTAATAAAAATATCTAATCTAGGAAAAGTTTGGATATTTTTATTAGTAAATAAAGAAAACATTTTTATTAAATAAAGTTTTCAAACATTTATACCAATGTTAAAATAAAAATGAAGAATGTTTTAACATACCTACTTAATTAATTCTTCCTTAACATAGCATATAGATACCCCTTTATGTATTGTAATATTGCATGTTGTGCTTGCATCAAGTAGGGTACAATCAAGCAAGACTAACGATTTTATCAAAGATTGTACCTAACTAAAAAAATAAAAAAATCTACAGTCACAGCGTCAAAACTAACTGCAGATCCTAAATACTGAATCAAAGTCAATTTTATTAATATACTTAGGGCCGATTTTTCAATCCTCAGATAATTTTTATCTAGAGAATAATTTTGACATTTTGACAGCTTTTCTATAGATTAACTGTCAACTTGTCAAAATTATTCTCTGGATAAATTTTATCTGGGGATTGAAAAATCAGCCCTTAGTGATGTTTTTTATTGTACGATGTCATTTAAGTGTCCGGTAGGGGACACTTAAATGAGGGGACGATTACTGCTCTTTTCAGATTATATCTGACATACTATATCACATTGGCGTGAATTTGATGGGTATCTACTTCAGACTGATGAATGAGATTATCACCAGAAGGTCGTTTTTGGACAGAAGAGCTTGTGTGGAGAGCACCCTGCGCTTAAAGTTCGTGAAGGATCAAGAGGTGAGGCAAAATATAATTATTATGTTCCAAGGTGTATATAAAAATTCCACACAACCTTAGTATAAAAAAATATATTTATCCGATTAGCCATTCCGTGTTTTATCTTGTTCTAACATAAGTCTAATGTAATGTAACTTGTAAAAATATGATCCATGGAGTAAATTTTTTATCAATAAAGCCGCCAGTATTAAGCTCCTAAATCTAAATTTCCGTGGACTGATTAGGTATACACCTAATTATTTTAGGGTATCGATTTATAGATCAGTTGCAGTAGCGAATAGTGTTAAGAAGTCATCAATTCACTATCTCCACCTCAACATAAGCATAAAGAAGTTTCTGTGTAGTACCAAGGATGATAGAAGTAAAGGATTGCCAATGTCTAATGTCGCGTAAATTAGTACCTAAACAACGACGAGATGTCGCTAGCAGTATCAAATCATAAAAATACACATTCCGTCAATACTTTGCGTAAAAGCAGACTCTTAGATGGCTTCACTGCAACTTTAATTTATTTGTGAAACTTACTTTATCTTGCCAATAGATGGACCTATTTTATAATTTAACAACATGGACCAAATATCATTCTTGTTATTCTTAGATTATTATTATCAAAGTAGTAATGAGGTAATAGTATAAATTAACGTAGCAACTTTTATTGTAATGATTTATTCTCGTTGTTTGTTTTTATTTTTTAAGTGTAGGTATATTACTTACATAAAATTTTAAACATAAATTAAAACCGACTTCAAAAAACTGAAAAGATTAAAATAAGTAATAGAAATATATTTTTTGGAGTCGGTGCTTCGCTTTCCATTGTTTTTGTTTTTGGAGACAACTTAGCACCAACTCCAAAAAATATGATTCTAGGGGATGATTACCTACTTAGATTTAATTATTTTAACCTTTTCAGTTTTTTGAAGTGGGTTTAAATTTTTTTTTTCACAAGTTTTAGTGATAGATAACTTTCTAAGGTCGAAGCTATATTGGTGACCGTCAACTTAAATTGTTTGCTACTATCGTATCGTTTCACTAAAAAGTTATAGGAAATTGAGTGCACACACGGGCGCTAAATGAGGCGGCTCTGGGTTGATCTTCTGAATTGTTGCATAGAGTTTAGTTTTATACCTTTTTTTAACTATTGCATATGTAAAGACTTAGTACCAACGCAATATGTAACAAAATTCTGTGGAATAAATTATTTGTATTTGTAAGTTCTAACTGATATTTCAGTAATGAAGACCATATTTTTGGGTCGTCTAAAGAAAATGGTAGGTTCATTTCCCAAAAGTGGTAAGAGTCATGTTCGGGTGCATTAGAAACCCGTGTTTTTTACCACGCGTCATTTCATTATGTAATGCGGCAGACACCACTGCTATCACTCATTAACCGACTTCAAAAACGAGGAGGTTCTCAATTCGGCCGGTTTTTTTTTATATGTATGTACACCGATTACGCCGAGATTACTGATCCGATTTACGTGATTCCTTTTTTGTTCGATGCGGAATAGCTGCCATTTGGTCCCATAAATTTTTTTTTCAAAAACAGTTGGGTACTTTGGTTTTAAATTAAAAAAAAACTGAAATTATTAAGTCGTCTACATATACGAAATTGCAAATTTTTGCTTTTCCAATGAATTTTTAGTAAAACGATACGATAGTACGAAACAATATAAGTTGACGGTCACCCATCTAGCTTCGACCGTAGAAAGTTATCACTAAAAATTGTGAAAAAAAAAATTAAACAAAAATTAAAACCGACTTCAAAAAACTGAAAAGGATAAAATAATTAAATTTAAGTAGGTATTCATCCCCTAGAAACATATTGTTGGAGTTGGTGCTAAGTGGTTTCCAAAAACAATAGAAAGTGAAGCCGAAGTCGGTTTTTTTTTAAAGTTCGTGTTCTTCAAGGCCAAGGGTCACAAGTTTTATTTAGGCTGTGTGTTGTTACATCCGCCCCGACAAACAAGAACACCCTGGCCTTCGTTTTGAAGAACTCTTCAAGAGCGCAGCTGGTATTTTGGTTTTTTGGTGTTTTTTTGGCTTAGTGTCAACCGGGCAGAGTATTTGCGTCTAAGTCAAAATTAGCATACTGGCCGAGCCGTCTCAAGATGTTGGTGGAAGGCATTTAGTCCGATACCGCTAGGTATTGAGGTTCCAAAAATATTAAAGTTTATGATTTTTTGCATACAGTTAGTAGGTAAGGTAAACGTCCCTATACTCGTCGGATTTTGAACTTGGCTGACTTTGACGACTTGTCACACAAACATCATTGAGCTTACGTACGGAGTACATTGTAATACGTGTAATTACACGATGCGATACATAATTTAATACTCTATTAGATATAATGATTCGTTTCATTAAGGAGAATCAGGAAAAAATCTAGAAAATAATAAATTGACGAACATTTGTACCAGTATTCGACAGATTTGTGTGTTTTTGACACTGTGTTTCGGATTAAAGGAAACGTTAGAAGTATGATTACTGGGCATCGAAGTCATCTCATCTTAGGCTACAGCATATCGGGGGTGGGCTCGTGAAATTGCTTCGCCAGAGCCTAGGCTACCCACGCGAAGGGCAATGAAGTTACCAGGGAGTTTTAGTGTGTTTAGCACTCAGATCATAGAAAGAAGTAGATATTTTAAGGAGGCGGCGTGGCGCGTAGGTTTCCGACATGCCCAAACCGAAATATCGTTCTCTAACGGGCTGTTAGTTATAACTTAGCCGCGCTTACGCAAGGATCTCCTGTATTTACCGAAATGTCGAGACACACGCACGGCCAGCGAGGAGACGAGGCTCCTCCGCGTTGAAAATGCCCGTCTCAAAGCCGAGATGGAGGCTCTCCGCCGAGAAATCGGTAAACTGAAGACGGTGAGGCAAGAGCTCGACCGATTGAAAAAGGACGTTCGTGAGCTCCGTTTGGGTGACAAAGGCGTTCCAAAAGCGCCGGTTGCAATTGAGGACTCCGACATGGATATATGTTTCACCTGAGAGGCCCTGCCTCAGCGGGAAAACATTCGGTGCACTCAGCCGCAACCGAGCACGTCACGGCAAGCGCCTGTACTCTTTGTTGTAACCCCGCCGTCTAACGATGAGGAGGACAAGGAACAGAGACTGATGCGGAAAGTGCTCTCCCGCGTCAGCACCATGGTTGGCGCTAGGTTTGATGGGTTAGAGGCCGATGGAAGGCCGCTTCCTGCGAAACAGCACCGTCCTCCGCTGGCCGCTGATAATCGAAAGACGATGCAGGAGAAAGCGAAGCCACCGAACTCTGCCGCACCAAATAAGGGCAAAATTATAGTCATCCCTGCTTCTAAGCCGAAGGCAGGCATCTCCGCCGTCCCCCTATCAGCTCCTAATACGACGAGCGCCACGGATGCTGAAAGGTGGACGAAAGTAAAAAGTAGTAAGGGGGGTAAGGGCAAGCTTGGCGCAGCATCAATACTAGCTCCTGCAACGATTGCCAGTGGAGGAACGTCCAAAGCCAAAGATGTAACAGCAGACGCAGCCCCCGAAAATAAGCGGAGGAGGAGGAAGACTAGGCTTAGAGCTTCGCGGTCAGCGGCTGTCATAGTGACTATTGAGCAGGAGAAAAAGGTAGCGCGTATGACGTATGCGGACGTCATGTCAAAAGCGCGCACGTCTGTGAACATTGAAGAGCTGGGCCTCCCCCCGCTAAAATTGCGAGAGTCGGCATCGGACGCCCGCCTGTTTGAAATCCAGGGACTTGAGGATAACGCAGATAGCGCAGATAAATTTGCGGAAAAGCTTCGTGCCGCCTTCGGAGAAGGGGTACGGGTGACTCGGCCCATTAAAACAGCGGAGTTTCGTCTCGCGGGGCTTGACGACTCGGTTACCGCAGATGATATCAAAGTCGCTGTGGAACGTACGGGATTCTATACGTGGCCCTGGGGAACGCTCGTAAGGAGCTGCAAGTGGCAATTGCTCGTGCCAAGGTCGCAGCTCGGGCAGATATGTTGGAGAATCTAAATAGGGACCCCTGGGGTAGCCCCTTTCGTGCAGTGCGTGATAAGTTCGCAAAGGGCCCCCCAGTAGTGGAATCCATAGATCCCTCTTTACTACGAGAGACAATAGACCGGCTGTTTCCTGAGAGCGGGGAGTTCCCCGCTCCGGCGATGGCGTCTGACCAAGCGACGCGCGAACCTGATTCGCTGCCTCCACCGCCAATCACAAACTGGGAGTTTGAGACAGTCATCACCAGGCTCCGAGCCAAAAAAACAGCCCCGGGGCCTGACGGAGTGCCTGGCCGAGTTCTGGCACTTGCTCTTGGGTCTCTGGGGGATCGTCTCCGGGGCATTTAAGATCGCTGCTTCGAGCCTGGTGTTGCTCCAGAAGCCCGGGAAACCAGCGCACAGTCCTTCTGCCTATAGGCCGATTGTGCTGCTGGACGAAGCCGGAAAGCTTCTGGAGCGAATTGTTGGCTGGTTAAGCATCTCAGCCGGGTGGGTCCTGATCTTGTGGAGTGGCAGTTCGGTTTTAGGGAAAATCGCTCCACAATAGACGCCATCCGGTTGGTCACGGCTAAATCTGAGGAGGAGATTGCTAGGGGCAGGGAGGAGATTGCACTTGCAGGGATCACAACGCGTTTGCATTGGCAGAGGTGTATAGGCAGAGCGCCGCCGTTCGGATGGAAGGAGCCTGCCCGTCGCCGGAGCTCATTCGACGGTGGCGCGACGGAGTCCAGCGGGTAGTGATGAGCGTTTGGCTACGCAGGCTGGAGGTTCCAATTTATGGCTAGTAGACTGTCGAGGGAATCAGGCCATGCTCGACGAAGTGGGTGGATCGGGAGCATGGCTCCCTGTCCTTCAGACTAGTGCAGGTGATGTCAGGGCACGGTTGCTTTGGCCATTATCTACACAGAATCAGACGGGAGCCGAGTCCCCGGTGCCACGAGTGCGGTGGCGAAGACGACACGGCGCAACATACGCTTGAGTTGTACCCAGCATGGGTTGTTGAGCATCGCGACCTGGTCGCGACAGTGGGGGCAGACCTTGCACTGCCGACATTGATTAGATCGATGGTCGGTAGTGTGACGAGCTGGCAGTTGCCACCTTCTGTGAGCAAGTTATGCTCCAGAAGGTAGGACCTCAAAATCGCCTATTACGTAACGGAGTTCAAGTATTACGTAACGCAGTTTGAGGGGAGGGAGGGTCTTACCAGAACCTTACTTATCTTACGACGAAGCGTTACCAGGGCGGGAGTAGGGTTCGAACAACGCGTTACGTTACATGTTTTTTTTTATTTAAATAAAAAACTAGGAAATCTTCGAAAATTGCGTTACGTAATACTTGAACGGTCCCCTAGCCGTACCGGACTAATTGCCTATTTGCGTAAAAACTACAAAAAGTAATAGTTAAATTAACAATAGCAAGAGACGTGTAATTTACATAAAACTCACAACACACACATTACACGCACATCACACTTAAATACCCGAATTACAAAACATTATTTTAGTAATTCGTGTAGAGATACATAACAATTTATGTAGGTAGCCTAGCCATTTCTTTATAATTACGCGGTACGGTGCAGGCGGCGCGGCATAAGTACAAAGGACGCCGGCCGCCCTGCCCCCGCGGCCGCCCGCGCCGCTAAACTTCCCCCCGCCACACGTGTTCACTCACACAAACAAACACCACTCGCACACATAAAAAAAGCGTAAAAGAGTTATCTACTTACCTTAACTTATTGATAGGTATTTTAATAACTGTTTCAAAATCTCCGTTAGCTAGCAAGAAGCACATCCACAATATCGAAATATTCTATTTCAACACCCGAACGAGTATTTCTTAAATACCTACATGTACAGTCGACAGCACATCAAGTGTAACAGTTGATGGCAATAAGCTTTATTGTACAGCCTAAATTACATAGTTATAATACACAAATTATCAGACTGCTAAAATATTATAATTAAAAAAGATACGCCTTGGGGCGGGGATCGAATCCGCGACCGTTGAAATATAATTTTTTAGGGACTGAGAGAATACGTTAGGTTATAATAACGCAAATACAGACAGACTAGAAAATATATAATTAAAAAAAAATTGGGTAATCCTAAGTAACTCACTTGGTTAGAGCAGGCACCCGGACATTATCATCCTTGCGCGTAGTGAGAATGGTTGCGGCTTTGGTCCCCGCCCGCGCCCCAGCACATGAACTTTTTCTAGTTTGTCTATTTATCTCAGTAAAGTTGACAGCACATCAAGCTTGACAGTTTGACTTTTAGACCGCCCTTACTGCGTTCGTAATAGAGGTGGCTTTTGTAGTGCAACTGTTACACTTGATGTGCTGTCGACTGTACTTCTAGGTATTTGAAAAATACTCGTTCGGGTGTTGAAATAGAATATTTCGATATTGTGGATGTGCTTCGTGCTAGCTAACGGAGATTTTGAATCAGTTATTAAAATACCTATCAATAAGTTAAGGTAAGTAGATAACTCTTTTACGCATTTTTAATGTGTGCGAGTGGTGTTTGTTTGTGTGAGCACGTGTGGCGGGGGGAAGTTTAGCGGCGCGGGCGGCCGCGGGGGCAGGGCGGCCGCGGGGGCAGGGCGGCCGCGGGGGCAGGGCGGCCGCGGGGGCAGGGCGGCCGCGGGGGCAGGGCGGCCGGCGTCCTTTGTACTTATGCCGCGCCGCGCCGGTGCCGTACCGCGGCGATATTATAAAGAAATAGCTAGGCTACCTCGAGGAGCTCGGTGGCGTAGTGGTTTGAACGCTCTGGTTTCGATAACGAAAACAAAGCAACTTTCGCCATGGTCGGTCCTGGGATGGGTCAATCAAATTTATAATCTCGAGCTCCTCCGTGCTTCGGAAGGCACGTTAAGCCGTTGGTCCCGGTTGTTACTGCAACCGCTTTAACCCACCAACCCGCACTGGGCCAGCGTGGTGGTGTTATGGCCCAAGCTCCTCATGTGTTTCTCCCATGTAGGAAGGCCTGTGCCCAGCAGTGGGACGTATATAGGCTGATGATGATGAGCTAGGCTACCTACATAAATTGTTATGTATCTACACGAATTACTAAAATAATGTTAAATTGAAAGCTTATATAAAACAACCGACCAACTCACAAGTGTAACCTTCTGAATGTAAGTACCTACGGTTGAGTTTAGCACCATGTCACACCAGCTATTGCGTCTCGTATTTTAATAGTTTATACCTTACTATAGTAAGCCATAATTATTGTGACATGATACTAAAGTGTTCAGCTCTCTGAGATTCAGCTACTTCTGTGGTTGATCACACCTACGTTATTTAACCGACTTCAAAAACGAGGAGGTTCTCAATTCGGTTGGTATGTTTTTTTTAAAGTATGTACACCGATTACGCCGAGATTTCGGGTTCGATTTACGTGATTCTTTATTGATTAACAAAAATTAAAGCCGTGTTCAAAAAACTGAAAAGGGTAAAATAATTAAATTTAAGACTAGATACTCAACACCTAGAAACATATTTATCCTTAACAGTTTTTTGAAGTTGGTTTTAATTTTTGTTTATTTTTTTTATACAATCGTGTGCAGTCAGACATCAAAACAAAGTCTATATTCTAGATGCCTACCTATCTACTTATTAACGCTGTCGTCGACGACGCCCTCATTACAAATTTTTAACATTTGTGTTTTAAAGTTTTTTATTTCATATAGTAATTATAATGTTCCCAATAGTTTTTTATTTTACAATAAAATACTGGATTAGCAATCTTAATTTTCAAAAAAACCTTTCTTGTTTCAGCGCCATCTATTAAATTAATGCTAGCATTATATTGAAAATCTAAACTAGCACACTGGTAGCACAGTAGCAAATGGTGTATAAAACTATCACGTGGCGCTAGTTTCATATAGAAAAATGAAATCGTTGAAGCAGAATATTGTGATGATATTTAGAGCTCGAAAATAGTAATGTATCAAACTATTAATTTTCATGTAAAAATTCTAATGATTTACTATCATATTTGGCCATATTTTAATCCGCAGGCTAACTGCTAACGCCATCTAGTCTTAAGCCGGTATTCGTAGCTTTAACAGAGTTACGCTTTTTTGTATGACATTGGCAGTCTATATATTATTTGGTCCATGGTAGTACCTACTTCCAAAACTTGGAATTCTTTGCCGGCACATGTGTTCGCTCCTTCCTATAACTGGGTTCCTTCATAAGAGGCATGAAATTGAAATTGATTTTATTTTATTTAAAATAATAAAGCTATTGTCGATGCAATAAGGTCTAGTTTAAGTTTTTAACAAAGACGCATATAGCATGGTTACCGTAGCAGACGCTATAGAAATCAAGAGAAAGCGTTAGTATAATTTTACTCGACTCTCCTTCAAAGTTTGACTATTAGGTATTCCGTGTAAACTTTGACAGAACCTACATTCAAAAAAATATCTTATTTTATTTTAGTTTATTCGGTGAAACTTTAAACATTGATAACATTTATTAAATCTCTCTTTCTTTATTTTAGGAAAGACTTATGTTGAGTATATTGCCCGAACACATAGTATCCAAAGTAAGGGACGACATCAGAGAGTTGTTTCTTGGCATACAGACACGTAGTCTCAGCTTCAATTTGAGATCCTTCAAGTAAGTATTGATTACGGTGAGATAACAAGTTAAGACACAGAACTAAACTATACTTATGTTACAAAAGTCCGAAATAGAATTTAAGGATTCCTTTTTTGTCGTATTCCTGATTAAACATTTTCTTGTTTTGGAACATTCATGTTTAGACGTATTCCGTTTTCAGCACATTCTTGTTTCGGCACATTCCGTTTTTGGCATAAATTTTTGGCATATACAACAAATAAAATCAATCCTAGGTTATTTTTGGTTTTCAAGATATACATATACAGGCGGGTGCCGTCAATACGACAATAAATTAAAACATGGCCTATATTTGTTCATATAAATGGTTTTCCACTTCCAAAAACATCTTATTTATTTGATAATTTCAGGGCATTTCTATGAAATAATGCAGCCAATGTAAAGTTTGCCTTTTCTTTTAATTGGTGAAATTAAAATATTTTACTAAAAATATAATTTTTTTTTATTACGCAAGCAAAGTCACAAGTATTTCATAGTACATTTTTTTTATTAAAATGTGTCGAAACAAAACGTGCCGAAAACGGAATACGTCCAAACAGGAATGTGCCAAAACAAGAATATGTTCAATCAGGAATACGACGAAAATCAATCAATTTAAGGTGGTGCTGTTCCATGTTAAGAGTTACTTTTATTTTCCGATTAAATTAATAAAAACATTGTCACACCTGCTCGCCCTAAAAGAATAAAAAAGCTTAAAAATGCGTACTATCGCGTATCGTACGACATATTGCTGTTAAACCACCCACACACACCACCTGCGCACATACTACGATATCGACCCCCCGCAACCCTATAATTTTGAATTCTGTAACACCCAGTATACAGTGTGTTTAAAAGTCTAAAATAAAATTTAATGTAAAGTTCCTTGTCAAGAGTTACCTTAGACAACTTTCATACCACTTTTATTTTCCGAATAAAGTAATAAAAAAACACCTGCTCGTGTCACACACACATACACACAACACACAACACACAACACACACACACACACACACAACATATGCGCGCATACTACGATATCGACCCCCGCAACCCCAGAATTCCAAATGTTATTTCGGAATTCTGTAACACCAATCGAATAGCCTTTAGAAATAATTAAATATTTAAAATATCTAAAATATTTGAATTTTTGGTAAAACATAACTACTAACTTAAGTTTTAACTCAAGTTTTCATCTTAACTTTTTCTTTAGCCTATACCCACACACTCACATTAATGAATCCCTTAATTTCAATAATTTACTTATTTTTTTACAATAAGTATAACGACCGGTGTAATAAGATTCAATATAATCGTATATTCTGAAAACAACAATTGGGTAGGTATATCTGGTAGGTGTTAAAAATAGATTAAAGCTATAAAATACAATGATCTATAGGTTTTCGTATCTAAATATATTTATTATACTTAAGTACATCCTGTTCGAAATGTAGGTAAGCGTACCTATGTGCAAAATATTTATGTTATTATGTTTATCAGGAGAAAACTTTTGGTATTATTTTGATATAAATTAATGTGATATAAATTTTAAATGATATTATATTTTAATTCGTCCAAAATTAATAATGGCAAAAAGACATTCAGGTATTAGGTTTGGATTGTGTGCACCAACAAAAATGGTGTCTAATAAATGTCTTCAGATTGCCCAAAACAATAAAAATGACCTACTCGCAATATTTATGAAAGGTGCTCGAAAAAATTACAGCAAGTAATGTGATAGTAATTTAAAAAATTACCAATATGAAAAGATAATTTGATAAAATTATAATATAAAAGTAGGTATATTAGAATCAAAAAAATATACCAAATGATTATTATATCGAATAAAAATTAGGTAATGCGAAATGATTATAATATTTATTATCGACTAAACATTATAGGTACCATTTAAATACCAACCGTTGTCATAACAAATAAATAAATAAAGAAAAAGGAAATTTATATCAAAATTAAGTTAAACTTCATTAAGTTAGGTGAAATTGAAATTTGAAAATATTTTTATTTCCAATTGAAAGCAAACGGAGAAGTAAAAATTTTGAAAAACATAAGACCTCCAGGCAATAACATCTATGAGTTTCGCAGAGCTCGAACTAGGTTTTGACTTATTGACGAATATTGGAGCGTGTTTCACAACCATGGTCGTAAGTTTCTTTTGCTCACACAATATTGGTAGCAATTCAAATCACGTTGAGTTCATCAGGGTCAAAGTGTCTGAAAACGATACCACTAAAAAGAACGTTAATTCTTTGGTTTCTACTGGAATTGTAGTAAGTAAAAATAACAAAATAAATACCGATACCTTGATACCGACACAAGAAAGCGTGGTTGCCACCTCGCCAAATTTCTCAGTAGTAAACTTTAATTTCAATTGGTCGAAAACCCAAATTAAATAATGTAAGCGGATCGATTTGCTAATATTTATATTTATAATATATTTATCAATGTGTTAGCACTTACGTAGATTGTTTCAACTGCCAACTATTATTAAGTATTATGCTAGCCTCGTAAAGCTTTAGTGATTTTTCGGAAAAATTAAAAGGAATCTTGTGTAGACAAACTCCCTTTTTACTAAAATCAGGAATAAAGCTGAAATCAATTAACTTCTCCCAACAGCCAATTGTATATAGAAGAGCATGATAATGTGAGCATACTGTATGCAGATGTGGTAAACTACACGAAGATATCAACCACTTTATCGCCCATGAAGATGGTGGAACTGCTCAACGAATTGTTTGGAAGATTCGATGAAGCTTCTGAGGTTAGATTATAACTTAATTGATAGAATTTGTATAAAGGATGGAATATTTACCAGGTCTAGTATTCCTTTAGGCCAGTGACAATTGGAACACTTTGAATTTACAGACACATAATACAAAATTCAAAATAATTATCACAGATATTACAAGGGGTATACATGTGATTGTTACCTAGGATGATCCGAAAATCCAGAAGTCACTTCTTTATGTTCTCCTCCAAAAACTGTGCTACCTTACTACGCCCGTTGTGTAATCTCTATAAAAATTTCAAATATGGCGACTATTTGATAGTTACATTCAAAGTTTTAATACGGCTGCTTATATGCGAGCATCGTTTCTATACAAATACACAAGTTTTACTTACATGCGGGCCATAGGTATGCTTGTTTGCTACCCATATTACAAAAATGTTTTTTTACAATCTGATTGTATTGTTCCAGGAATACGACGTGCTTCGAATAAAATTCTTAGGTGATTGCTATTACTGCGTCAGCGGCATTCCTAAGCCTACGTTATCACATGCGAAGAACTGCGTCGATGTTGGTTTCGAAATGATCAACATAATAAAAGACGTCAGGTACGTACACAAATTATCATTGAGTACGTATCTAACATCATTGAGCATATAGTAGCCTCAATGATTTTCGGGGCATAGCGTCGCTTAGCGCCTTCTATATGCTGTACAATAGAGAGAACTCTGAAAACCTTTGCCTTTTCTCTTCCTATTCAGGAGCACTTGTTAATTTGTCGTTCTTTTAAAACGTGGAATTAATATAAATATTCCTTCCAAAATAGCTTGAAAAGGCGCCATATGGGTCAGCAAGATTAGGCGACTAGTGCAATGTTCATGCTGCATCGTCTGTCTTCGCTTAAAGACTCTTCTTACACCTTATCATAATGTGGTACAGAGTCATAAGTTGCTTGGATATTGTATTCTCAAAGACACGAATCTGGAGCATTAAACTTTTAAACTACTGTTTTTCAATAAACTGACTGATTAAGCCTTAATCTAATCTAAATCTAGGTTAACTCATGTGAAACGCATACATGACGCTACACTTTTCAAAGAAAACATAGTAAGTAAGCTCTTGATATTGATTAAAAATAAAACATTTGTATTACAAACACAATGGAGAGATAAGAATTAAATTGGGCAGGACATAGTTGCGCCTATAACACCTTATATTTAGACTTGCTATGTGTTATATATAACACACAGATGTAAACGTTTCAAAAAATTGCGGCTAAGAACACTAATCTCGTATTATCTTATTGGAATTTCGGAAACCAATGCTTGATGGACATTTTATTGACCACAAATTGTTTATGATTAGAGAATAGATATTTGGATGCACATGTAATCCCTCTAAAAGTATGTTTCTAAAAACTATTTATTTGAAATATAAGTCTGAAAGTTTATTTTCAGCCTCCGATGCAATTGCAGAAGGAGGACGCGAAGACCTATTATTGTACAAGAAATTACATTTTTGTCTGACTACTTTAGATAAGTTAACAATTAAAAATACTATATAATTGTAAGTAAATATGATTAGAAACTACAAAGTACTAAATCTGCTGATTCATATTTATTTCCATATCAAAGTGCAATCCAATCTTGTTAACCCCTGAAGTTGTGGTAAATATGTATTTGATCATCTAGTCTCCACATAATGATGCGAACCAGTGTTGTGTATGTGGTATGTGGAACCCACGCAAAAAGTCGATGCACGAGCACGAGTCCATTTATTTTTTCGATTTACAAGACTACAAAAAACGAACTAAAGAGCCGATAAAGCTCCATAGAATAAACATTATGTGCGTTGACAGACCAATGCAAAGTAAAAAGACACATTAAAGGATAGATGATTATTGGTGTTTGTAGGTATGCGGACAAGAGCGTGTAACTCTTATGCACCTCCTGTGCGATTGTGCCTTCATCTGAGGAGACAAAGTAATTGACCCAAGTGAAATCAAGATCCTTGAGGCTGGCAAGATTTATGGAAAGAATTTAACAGAAAGTGCCAAAATCAAGGATCTACTTTAACTCACTGGTGGCGAGTCACAATAGATATTTTCAGGTCGCAGTGACAACTGTTACTAGCGATACTGAACATCCCAAACACAAAAATAATAAAATTGGCTACAGAAAATGTTACTGTTTTTTTAAGCTGTTCATCTCATCTGACAAGGATTTCACTCAGCCTTGAAGACTTTGATTAGAGAAGACATATAGCTATGGGTATTATGGTGTTGCCTTTTTTTGCTGACTATCCATATATCCACTTGATTAACGCATTTATATGGAACTGATAATATAAAGATTACTTTTATCATAAAGAAAAAATATATCATAGCTTAGGGAAAATATGTATACCTACCTAGTAATAAATTTCAATTTACCCAGATTGAAAAAAAAATTGCCCTCAAAGTTTCTATGACAGTAATTTTGATTGCTTTTACAGAGAAAAACGCTTCCTCAACATTGACATGCGTATCGGAGTGCATTCTGGAAGAATTTTAAGTGGGCTGATTGGTATTAAAAAGTGGCAATTTGACATTTGGTCAAAAGACGTCACTATTGCAAACAAAATGGAGTCCACTGGTCAAGCAGGGTAAGCTTACTCTTTGTAGCAAATATTCATTACTTTTTAGCTGTTTCAATTACGTAAGACATTCGTTCTAACTATGATAGATTCTAAAGACGTTAGAGAGCCCTCCAATCGTTATTTAATTTAATTCGACTTCATACTGAAATATTATTATTAGACATTTATCTTTATAATCATTTTTGTAAGTTATTTACTAATTTCATCATGAGCATACTGTCATTCATCACCATTTGATTTGCCTTCACAGAAAAGTTCACATAACGCAACAAACACTCAAACTGATACTGGACATCGCTAAAGATTCTAAGGATTACATAATTGAACCGAACTTTGCTAGCCAAAATGATCCATTTATAAAAAACAATCAACTAGAGACATATCTATTGTCAAAGCCTTCAAAGGTACGTGCCTTTTTTACACAAATCACTCCAAATGACTCAGTAACACTGGATGAGAAGCGGTAAGAAAAGTCAATATGCGGCGACAACTAGTGCAGCTTGAAAGACACTGTCTAGCCGCCTCCGCCTTACACGCCCTTGAGGTTCCTTTTCACACCTCTTTTGAAGGAACCCATAAGCTGGATATTATCATAATAATGTAAGGACGGCCACCTGGTCGAGTGTTCAGCAATCTACTGTATTCGAATCCCAATGGGACTGATGTTTATACATATACATAATACGAACATTTTTTCACGAGTCATGGATGTTTGTATGTTTATTTAATAAATTCCTAAAATATACATAATAATATTTAGAAGTAAATATTGTGTATAATTCTTTAGAAGTAAATTGGTCATATAAAAGCTCTGCCAGTTACTTTCTTGCTGCTTATTATATATTTAGAACTTGAATTCTTCAACACGCCTTTTTCAGTCAACGGATTATAAGCCATTCCGACGAGTTTCTCTCGGACTCAACAAAATGATCAACAAAACTTCTGCAAGAGTAAGTATTGTCGCTTTTAAGCTGTGACTTTACAATTATTTTCAATAACATTAATATCGTGTTTTTATCTACTCTTAACATCTAGTAGCGATTGGAAAATAGAAGAAGTTCAGCTAATAATATTAGAGGAAAGACTACTTTTATGGACGAGAATCTGGTTGAATACCAACAAATGTTGAAAACTGCAAACGCACAAATGGCCAAAGAAATTGAAGATATGAACAACGGAAAGTAAGTCATACGAAATAAAGTTGTAGTCTGAAAACAAAAGGCAATTTAAATTTCCGTCTTAACAATACTTTATACTTATAATGAATTTGTTTATTAAATTTCCAGAGATCCGATTAACAAAGAATCTAGGTTTAATAGATTTACTTTGATGTATAGTGATTGGGAAGCAGAAAAAGAATACTTGTTGCTACCTGATCCATTATTCAAATATTACATTTCTTGCTGCCTATTAATTTTGACCCTTATATTGCTGATAAATGGACTCACTACTAATGGGTAGGTATTCTTGAAAGTTGTTACATATTAGCCGAACATTCTGTCCTTTTATATATTTTTATAATTATGACCTTCAATTTTTATTAACCCTTCAATTTTTTTCTGTTACCATCTCTTTTTTCTATTTTGAACATTTTCAATAATTCTTAATTTTTTGATTTTAACATTATTATAAATGTTTGAAAAATTACTTAGTAATTAAAATATAATAAAACTACATTTTCCAGAAGTAAGATAAGTAATGAATCCCATTATGTAGAGAAGATAATTAAGAATTGAGTCCAAAAAGATGCAAAAAGTTATGGACTATAATCTTCTTTGAACCATAAACCGTACACATTTGAAAAGTAATATGTATTTAGTAGTAGTAAAATTCTTGTATTTATCTTAATTAGATATAAACTGCACATCAAAGATAAAATACATTGTTAGCCACTATAAGTTACTACTTTACATTGTCATTTATATCTTACATAATTTATGTTTTAGGTTCTCTAACTTTCATTGGTATACGTGGAGCGTCTTCGTATTACTATTTCTTATGATTATCATAATGCAGCCATTAACATGGTTCCAATTCTTATGGACCAAGTACAAAGGCTACGAAGAACCAAGAAATGAGACATTGCGAAGAATTTATGACATATCAGCTAAAATTATTAAGTCAACCAAAATAAGAACGATCATATATCTTATTATTAGTTTGGGACTAGCTGCAACCTCGGTGATACATGTTATCTCATGTACTGATGTGGAAATCGGACCAACAACTGTCAACTCAAATTGCGTCTCGTCGTGGGTAAACTTATTTTTGTTCTAATATCAGTAAAACGCAACGACAAAGTGTTGAATTTTACGGTCGAATTCTTAAACGCTTCTTAAATTTTAGGCCCTCACTCAAATATTTGAAATATTGTCAATGTCAAAATTTTGTTTTCGCAAAAATCAGCTTAAGCGAGATTTAAAATTTAAGAAGCTTTTGATTATTCAGCCGTTAAACATTTTATCCTAAATAAGTTCTAGATAGATAAATACTAGTTGTTTTGTCACAATTCTAATCAAAATAACATTATTTCACAAATTGCTATATTTTTATATCCCTGAGGTGGCAATCAAGCATACGGCCCATCTGATGGTATGCGGTTACCGTAGCTTATGGACGCCTATGTTTTATTCTATCTAAACGGTAACAGTCAGTTTGTAGTTTGTAAAATAAGATGTTAAATCTTCATTTTAGCATGTTACTCAATGTTGGGGCTTGGCTTTGCTACTCAACTTCCTCTTTATTAGAGTTTTCTTTATCTTCAAATGGATTATCGCTGCCATCATGAGCACTTTTTATCTCTGGGTTGTCTGGGAAATCAAAACGTCGCTTTTCGCTATTGATGACTCTTGGAACATTGGCTTGGATCCACGAGTGTCGCATACTTTATCCGTGATTGTCATAACGGTTTCATTATACTGGATTGATCGAACAACCGAACATAGAAACAGATTGGATCATTTATGGCAGATACAGTTAGACAAAGAGCAAGAAGAAGCTGAAACAATGTTAAAAGTCAATAGCATGCTTTTGGAGAATATATTGCCTGCGCATGTCGGTAAGTTATTAAAATTCTAAGATATAAATTTAATATGAGAAATAATCTAATCTTTATATTCCAATCTTTAAATTGAATTATTTACTTTTGCAGTGCAAGTATATCTTAATATAAATCGATCTATGGATGAATTATATTACGAAAACTACGATAATGTAGCAGTCATGTTTGCATCTCTAACTGACTACAAATTGGGAATGGAAAATGACGTTGATATGAGCGACAAGTTCATGCTGAGTATTCTCGATGAAGTTATCTCCGACTTTGATAGGGTAGGTGCATGCTATACACTAACAAAACAAAGAAAAACGAATTTAATAATCATTGGACTTCCCCTTCAATCAGTTGCGTGATCAGATAACATCGGGATGACCAATGTCAACGGGTATTATAACTGTAGGTGAAAGTATTATTTCGTTCCACAAGATACATATTCATTCACAAAAGTTTTAACAACTACATATTTATAAATACTTGTGATAGAAGAGTAGGTATATCAATATGCAAGCTAATGAAGATAATTGAGCACTTCATTATTGTTGTTATGGCCAAACCAAAACATATATCTGTTATTAATGGATTTTCAGTTACTGATAACCGGATCTTCAGTTTACAACGTAGAGAAAATAAAAGTTGCTGGATGGACGTACATGGCTGCTTGTGGTTTAGACCCAAGTAGGAGGGACTCTCTCGATTCTATGTCCGAGAGCTCTTCCTTCAATGGGCATAGCAGTGCGTATGACAAAGCCATAGTATTGACTATGGTAGAATTTGCAGCCGCTATGATGTTACAGTTGCAGAATTTTAACAGGGGTTCTTTTCAAAGCTTTGAAGGGCTCAATTTGAGAATTGGTAAGTTTTTTTTTTATTGCAAGTGGTTTATTCTGTAAATACTCAATTACTTAGAGGTAAATTAATATTTACTTTTACAGGAATATCAAACGGAAAAGTGGCAGCGGGTGTTGTCGGTTCGCTAAAACCACTATATGATATATGGGGTCACGCTGTCAACATGGCTTCCAGAATGGACTCTACGGGAGAAACTGGCAAAATACAAGTATGGGCATTCATAGGTTTAAGTTTATATGATGATCTTTTGATATACAAATTAAAAAACAAGTAATATAAATAAATATTATATTATATTTACCTCGATTGGTCTTTTGCACCTCGTCCATAAATTTCATTTATTTATATACTTGGCATATACAATACTTGACGGTAAAAGGATAGTAGATACATAATTGCATTGCATTAGTGAGCCAGAGTCCGTGCTACGAAAGAATTAGTATTGTGCCAATATAATTTCCTTACCCATCAAAACCCGATAAACCAGACAAAATTAAATTTTAATTGTTATGACAACTTAAGTTGCCGTCTGGGCATTGAAGGATTAATCTACCCCCTCGTAACTAATTTAAAAGTAAGAAAAATATCAATAATTGACCAAGGACCACAAATCCTCTACGCCGACCTAGTGCCTGTTGGTGTATGTAAAAATTTGGTATTTTGTTCCATAGTACCCCTTAGTCACCTCTCTTACTACAATCAAGGAAATAACGAGATGGCTAATTAAGCCATCTCATCACCAATAATACCAACCTCTAACTTACTTTTTTACCTACTGCCAACACAAAAGGCACAGACTATACGTCATTTCAAGTCGTACGGAATCGCGTTCGCGGCACCCATATCACATCTCCAATGAACACACCCATATTAGTAACTGTCGATTTCCCCTTTACAAAACCGTGCTGCTCGTCAGGTATTCCCTTTTTGATTAAAGGATATATTTTATTATAGACGGTTCTCTCCAAGCATTTACTGACAACATTTAGTAAATGCTTGGAGAGATTTACTGAATGTTGTCAGTAAATCTCTCCAAGCATTTAATACGTAATAATATCCGTATTATTCGTCAGTAACAAGAGCAGAAACCAACTTGCCGTATTTTTTCAGCATTTTTTACAATAAATAATTGGAAAATAGTCCATAGACTGAACCAAATAGAACTACCCATGCCTACTAAAAAAATATTTCACAGGGTATGTGTCACTTTTTAAAATATTGAATTTTACATAATCTGGATAACGATTTTTGAACCTGAATGAAATGCAATTTTTGTTCAAATGGGATTTAAAGTTGTAATTTTTGTTCTATAATATTTCTAAAAATATACTCTTTCTTCCTATAAAACCTTTGTCTTGAGGGTAGCCGAGTACCAGCCTCCATATAAATTCAGAACATCTCCTCTGTGGCGTTTTGTTAGATTTAGCACATGTTCATTTATATTTTTATTGAGAATTTCATTAAACTTATAATATTTATTTTTAAACAGGTTACCGAAAACACGGCAAGCATTTTGGACGAGTGTGGGGTACTAACAGGTTGCAGAGGCGAAACTTTTGTAAAAGGTGCTGGCTACATCAAAACCTACTTTGTGCCCCTTGATGAAAATTTCAATTTGATCAAAAAAGACTATTGTGAATACCGGAATAGAAAACAAGAAAAACAGCGCCACTACAGCGCCAGAAATAGTATGTTACCTACATACAGCTTAGATGCAAGATCAATTAGTAGCATAGATGGCTCGCTGTATGAACACCGTACAAGTAATATTTTTGAAAATGTTGATTACGATGATGATGAAGAACATTCTTATAAAAATGTTGATAGACATTCTTATGACCCGACTGATAATGATAGCTTTACTTCCTCAGAACAAGGTATTCATGATACTCCTGTTTGACAAAGATAGTAGAAAAGCTAAGTAACAAGTACTCGTAGCACTTATCAATGCTTGATACAACATTGTTAATACTAGTCTAGTACTTGTAATAGTTACTATAGATTGTTAAAGCTTATGAAAATGTATTGTTTTAGTTATAAAATTATCATAACGACGTTCAAAATGATTTGAACTGAAATTTCAAATGATGAAAAGAATGATATTATTCAGTGTGCTCGTAATATATTAGGTAAAATATTTTATTTGTGATTTATTATCCTAGTTAAACTAGATCAACTGTCTGCAAAATTTAGTACCTTCAGTTTATAATAGTTTAAGAACAGATAACATAATTTACTAGTGTAATAGAATCAAAGATCAGCTTTTATATTTATTAAATATTTAAATAGAATAAGCAAAACATGAAAAATAAAGAATAGGTACTTTTTTTAGCATTTAGTCAATAGTAATTTTAGACAATGTTGTCAGACCCAGTTCATTTGAAATGATAACCACGTACTTATTGAATATATATTGACGATGAATACTAACATTATCATGTCAATCAAGTCTTTTTCGTATCAATCCTGATGTAAATATAAAAATCGTCATCACCAGCCTATATACGTCACGCAGCTGGACACAGGCCTGACAAAGGACTGACAAAGCCAGGAAAAACAAATGAGGAGTTTGGGCCATAACACCACCACGCTGGCCCAATGCGGGTTGGTAAAATCATATTGTGATAAAATCGCTCTTAAGGAACTTTGAAAGACTGAAGTTGTTACAAAGCATTATCATTATGACGCTTATGATGCAGTTGACTGGACCAACATTTCTACCTGTTTCCATCTAACTTCGTGCATTAGGTTTCAAAGTTGATACCTAATAAAATCTAATAAAATCCTGTAAATTTTTTAAATCTATTAAGTAATCTAAAACAAATATTAATCAAAGTAGTTGATTTAATAATGAAAATCGAGAAATTTGCTCGAATCTGTAGAAGGAATTTGTTATCATACATTTTCATTGTGTAGTTGCAATTATGTTGGATTAATAATAATATTCTTGTTAATGAGTTATGTGATAATGAGTATAGAGATATTGTAAATAGTAAGATGAATATAGTATTATAATAATTGAAGTTTGCTAAAATTAAATATTATACAGAAAAATAAGGCTACTTATTTCTTCAGACATATTTTTTAATACTGCTTTAGTAATAAGTGGGCAATTCAATTGAAAAACCGAAACCTAGATATTCTGATGTACTTACGTTATCTTCCATTAGTAAAATGGAAAAGCTTAAAGCATTTTAGAAGATTAATGTTTCAATTACAAAATCTCAGGCAAACGACAAATTGAGCATTTTTTACAATTTAAGCGAGACTTGAATTTAAGTAAATTTGGATTTAAATTTATAATTTAGGTAAAGCAAGATATTAAAACAGGTTGAAGTGGCGCTGCCATCGATAAATAGGTAGGTATATCTCAAAATATCTACACAGAATTAGAATGGACCAAATATATAAATATATTTATACTAATATTATTACAAACGCGAAAATAACTCTGTCTGTCTATTACAGTCTCCTTCCCAAGCCGCAGAACATAATGTTTAGATGAATTTTGGCCAGGAGATTACGTCCTGCCTAGTGATTCTGTAACGAATCTCGCACCTCACTTCGCAAGTCACTTCGAATTCAACTGTCAAATAGAGCAATTTTTCATACATCTTTTGCTCTATTTGACAGTTGAATTCGAAGTAACTTGCGAAGTAAGGTGCGAGATTCGTTACAGAATCACAGCACCGATCTCCGGTCGACTCGCCGCCAGTTTACGTTTGTATTTCGTACGCGATGGACGGCGACGATGATGTTCTTATATTGTGGTGGTATTTGAGACGAATGAGACGAAAAAGAAGTAGAAAACGAAGACAATATTGGGTGTATCCTATACTTCGAGACCGATTTTCAACAGAGACATTTAAAACATTGATAGGTGAATTAAGGAATGATTAGGCGAAGTTCTTTAACTACTTTCGAATGTCTTTTTCCTCTTTCAACGATCTCTTGGGAAGAATCGTCGGTGGGGTCTAGTCTTCAGTCTTGACGCAACGTTCATTCACACTCATCCGATCCGGACGTTCTGATTAATCGTCGCAGTTGCAAAACGTCCGTCAAATAACCCGGATCAGTCTTTTTCCCAGATCAGTCATTATGTGAACAGCTCCATACAAATTGTACTGCCACTGGCGCATCCGTCTATTTAGACTGACCGAGAAAAAAGACTGATCGGATAAGTGGGAACGGGCTCAAAGGGGCATACCGCATAAGCTACCTTTTGTTGCGATATCCGGATCCGGTATCCACGTTGGCCTGGGCGGCCATTAGTCTATCAATATTTTTTGCAATAACTGTTAATTATTCGAACAAAAATTAATATCACGGATGCAACTTGTTTTTAATTTTTGAAAATTCCAAGAATTAAAACAGTTTACCATAGTTCCTGTATCAAATAACTAATTTTACTGGTGCTTTTTGTCGAAAGCACTTGGCGAATTTATATGACACTTCGACTGGGGTCGCTCCGTTTTCTTTGTTGCATTCCTCCATCACCTTCTTAATAGCTTCTTTATCCGTCGTATTTGGAAATACTTCTAATGCTTTATCTATTTTAATGTGGCCACTTTTATCAGCGTAGCCATTCTTCATGAAGACGCAATGAACGAATTTCTGGAAATTCTTGTCGTCTCCAAGTGGTTTTCCACTTCGGTATTGAACTAAGGCGTCTGGGGAAACGCCCGTTTCGCCGATGCATAGCATTGCGCTCTGCAGTACTTCAACCACCTTGTCTGGAGGTAGTTGAACGATTTCCTGAAAAATTTTTACATCATAACCGACAATTCGATATAGTTGCAATTGTAATTAAGTAATCACTATCACTACATAGTATAAAACAAAGTCGCTATCCGCCGTCTGTCTGTCCCTATGTATGCTTAGATCTTTAAAACTACGCAACGGATTTTGATGCGGTTTTTTTTAATAGATAGAGTGATTCTTAAGGAAGGTTTGTGTATAAAGACATTTTGTAGTAGGTATATTTACATAAGCATTGCACCCGTGCAAAGCCGGGGCGGGTCGCTAGTTTTATTATATTTAAGAAATGCATTTTCTTAGTATGTGAGAAAAACAATCCTACGGCCCGTAAGCGGTAACCGCAGCATACAGAGTTTGTGTTCGTGTGATGATTGAAATAGGAGCAGGGAATGAAAAATGTACTCTATTGATTTTTAAAGGATGTGCAAAGCTTGAGCATACAGGGTACAGAGTTGATACAGGGTGAAACATGGGCTTTATTAGTTCATAGAAATGGTTTGCCACTTTCAAAAACATCTTATTCATTTGATAATTTCATGACATTTGTATTAAATAATAAAAGCCCATGTTTAAATTTATTGTCGTATTGACGGCACCACCCCCTATGTTTGTACCGCATATCTAGGGTTGGTACCAGCTAGGGGTGTTACTGATATTCGCATCCGCAAATGCGGAAGGTTCGCATTAATTCAGATATCAACATACGCATCAATTAATGTGAAGCTTTTACGGTTGCGGATTTAAAAAAACAAAAGTGGGAGTCAGAGTGGCGCGCGCGTCGTCCGTCTTTGCTAGCTGCTATCTTCGTTCGCTAACTGACCCTTTGTTACCGTTGAGTCACACCATTTTGTGTCTCCGCATCCGCATATGTGATCATCTAATAATCCGCGACAGCATCCGCAGATGTCAAAATTTTTGCATGCCTAACACCTATACTACTTTGCTCAAGCTTTGCACATTCTTTAAAAATCAATAGAGTACATTTTTTATTCCCTGCTCCCATTTTAATCATCACACGAACACAAACTCTACAGAGAAATGTTGTTTGACAAACATCTTTATGACGAACCCACTTCTTTACCACTGTACTTCTCTCAATCAATTTATTATTATAGGCTTGAAAAAGACAGACGATATCTCTAACTTAAAACTTTTATAAATATAAAATAGATTAAAACGTGACACAAATTAGTACCTACACTATTATAAATGAAAAGTTTAAATTTAATTTAAAGTTTTTTCTGGTCCTCCTTTAGAGGCTAGTGTCATAGGTTGCTGCTAAAGTACTGTGTCAACAACTAAACGTAAAAAGATAGGTGGTAAAATTATTTTTGGGTTTCAAAGAGAAAATAAAATATTTGACAACATAATTTTAAGCTGGAAACTACAGAACAGGTTATTAATGTTCTAAATAGGTGATCAATTTATTATATCCATAGATAGGACTAAGTATATGTACTTAAGGTCTTTGGGATTTTGATTGTAGACTAGTAGAATAAAGAAATTTGCAATATAATACAGTTATTGTGAGCAAAGCTATTGACGACTTATAAACAAACAAGATTAACTGAAAGTCACTAGACTTAAGAAATTGAAAACAACAATGAATTTTGGAGGTTCGTGACCTAACGTAAAGATTTAGTCAGTACAAATCCCACGCAAGTGTTTGAATAGGTTATAAACAGCCATGTTTAATTTTTTATAATATCTCTTTTTATAAAAATAAAATTTCAGTTTTACATTTATCTTATTAATGTGCCTATGTACGCAAACATTCATCTTTATAACTATATTATATGATATAAGTCGTTAGGTATACCTAGGTATAAATAGTGTACTTAGTTCAGGGATGAGTGCAATTAGGAATTACGATTTCAATACTGACTTATATTTTATATGGTTTAAGATGGACATTTGGGTACATAGGTCATTTAATTTTATTAAACATCTTTGAAATTAAATTACCTACGAGTACCTACGTTAAAAGAAATATGTACAATACCTTTTCAGCAGCAATGGAACCTATAGACGATATCACTAGCAAAACAAGCAGTCGAGACATCCTAGCTCGTTAAATTAAAAGGTCTCTGTATACCTAACAAGAGCGGTTTTACTTGCAGAATGATTAGACTTACGGGGAGTTTGACCTTTATACCATGGTCTTAGTAATATTAATACAACGTCGGTCGCGCGGATAATTATTTTTCTTTATTAACATCTCCATGCAAATCACGATAGTTTTTACTGCAATTATTTATGTATCTATTAGTCTATTCATATAAAGTAGAGTTAAAAAAAGAAATACACCTTTTTTACAAACTCTTTTTTTTATTTTATACCACTAAGGTGGCAATCAAGCATACGGCCCACCTGACGGTAAGTGGTTACCATAGCCTATGGACGCTTGCAACACCAGGGATATCACTTGCGCGTTGCCGACCCTGTAAAAACCTTTTCACGCCTTTTTTGAAGAACCCCATGCTGTTCTCATTTGAGAAAACCTCAGCCAAATAGCCATAACAATTTTATGACTATTTGATAGAGTTTAAATACGACATTGTGAAAGTATACGTTAGCTTACTCAAATACAGATAGACTAGTTAAATCAGAATTTCATATGGTCATCCTAAGTAGGTACTCGGTGGCTCAGATGGTTAGAGCAGTCACCCGGATTGTGAAAGGTTGCGGGTTTGGCCGCCGCCCCAGCACGTGAAAATTTTCTAGTTTAAATATTTTTCTAAGCTTATTAAATATGTTATCTAGTACAGCTATTAACCAAAATTCGTTCAATGGGTCTTCATTAAGAATGGCCTGCTAAACACTGACAAAAGGGTGTGCGAAACCGGTGACTGCAGGGCGATGATTATCACTATCACTTACTATCAGGCGGGATACATGTTATTGTTGTCCACTATTTTTTTTGACCATTTCAATAATTTATTAAATCATAATTATACCTGACCATGTACCAATAACTCCATATCGAATCGGTATAGGTACCTTCCTTTATTAGTTCTTCTATCATTCTTGGTATGGACGTTCAACAAGAGTCATAATAAAAATTAATATTTTCATTCTATAACCATTAATACACAAGAAAAAAAAACCACCAATTTCATCTACAAATAAAAAAAAAATTAACGTAGTCACATTAAATTAGTATGTATTGTCAATTAATCATATTACTTTTGTAACTAAAATTGCAATCCAAAAGTCTAGCGTGAGCATTCATGTGTAAGACACACATGAATGCTCACTGGTAAATATAAGTAGTGTATCTTTTGCATTTAACATTATTATTATGATTAAGAGTAACTAAACGTAGCTCGACAGTGTTTACCAAAAAAAAAGTTTTCATGAGCGTTTAGAAAAGTGTCCATGGCAAGTACTTTTAATAAATCACCTGTCAGATTTTGAAGTACATTTAACTATATCTAAGATAGATTTAGATTTTGATAAGTTTCATGTTCCTGTTCCCACAATATAGTTTCCTGTACATTTTTATAAAGATCTAGGTAACTGATAGATAGTTTTGTTTTTTATATTACTAGATGACAAACAAGCTGACGGCCCACCTGATGGTTAGCGGTTAACGCCGCCTATAGACACCTGCAATAACAAGGGAAAATCACTTGATATTGCAGGTGCGTTGTAATCCTGAGGCCTAAGATGAAATGTCGTCCATGTCCAGTACACTGGCTACCTCTACCTTCAATCCGAAACACAGCGAACTGTTTCACGTCTGAAATAAGAAAGGCGGGAGAGATAGTTACACGAATATTATATAAAATTGTTAAATTAATATTTTACAGCTATAAAATTACATGTACCTAATATTTCAATTTGTCAATCCTTTGAATACTTTGACTAAGTAGGTACTTGAACTTAGTATTTCCACTTTTGTATTCAATATACTATTGTATTATATAGAAGGTTCCTACCGTATGCCATTAGTAGTTATTCCCATTTAGAGAGTTTACGTTTTTCAAGCATTATTACTAAAAAAGTCAGCCCAGCAAGCTTTTATCGTTGTCCGATTAAACAAATCAATCGGTTTTTTGAAGGATGAACAAATATTGGAATTCGAATGAAAACAAGTTGGATGATTTCACGTTGCGACTTTATCAAATATTCAACCTCTGCAGTAACAGTTCGATTGCAGTATAAATTTTACAATTTTGCAGTCAAAAATCCAAAATTCGTAATTATTACGACACACGCGATGCTTTTTGTACACCTAATTCAAGATTTGTGAAAATTGTTACAATGCGATTATTACAATTGAGAATAGTTAAACATAGAAATTAAATTAGTATAGGGAAAAGTTAAATTCTACACAATCCTTTTTTCCTATTTCACTAGGTGGTAAGTTCCGTATGTAGGGTCGTCTGGGTAGGTACCACCGCCTTTCTTATTTCAGCCGTGAAACAGTTCGCTTTGTTTCTGATTGAAGGGAAAGGTATCCAGTGTAATTATTGGGCATGGACAGCATTTCATCTTACTCGTAGGCCTCGTTTATTGCAGGTGCAATATCAAGTGATTTTCCCTTGTTATTGCAGGTGTCTATAGGCGGCGGTAACTGCTTACCATCAGGTGGAACGTCAGCTAGTTTGTCATCTAAGTTGTATAAAAAAAAATTCAACAGCAGGTAAAGCAATTCGCTGTGTTTCGGATTGAAGGAAAAGGTATCCAGTGTAATAAGTGCACCTGCAATACCAAGTGGATGTTATCCTTATTATTGTAGGTGTTTTATGGCGACGGTAGCCGCCTACCAGCGGTTGTATAGAAAAGTAAATTAAATGTAGAAACTTTAAGGGCGTATCTCACGTGGATTGGGGTCTAAAAAAATTGCGTATCAGCTGCATACAGATAAAATCGTTACAGATACCCCAATCCGCCTAATATAGAAGACACCCGTTAACACCTAAGTATAGGGTACATTTACCTAGCCAAAATTTCTTGAGAATTACGTATCAGGTAGGTACCTGATACGTAATTCTCAAGAAATTTTGGCTAAAAAAGTAGCTAAGTACAAAAGAATCTCGTGTTAACATTTGATTAAAAATGTAAAACAAAGAAAATATTGAAGAAACATAATAAATAGGTATTTATTCAATAAATTAATAAACAGTCAATCAAAACACATATTTTAAAATCTTTAAGCCAACACGTGTTGTTTTGTGCCACTAGAGTAGCACTTGAAGATTTCGAAGGCTGTATCCGAGGCGTCTTTGCCTGTCTTCTTCTTGCATTCTTCTAGAACTTTACCGGCGTCAGTCTTGTTCACACCTGGCGGTAGTTTCGACAGGGCTACATCAACATTTACCTTGCCATCTTTATCAAGGATCCCCGATTTCTGGAAAAAGCACAGAGTGAATTTCTTTAGCGCCTCATCATCGGCAAACTGGCCCTTTTTGGCGTTAGCGAGTACGTCAGGTTTTACTCCTGTTTGTTTGACGCATTCCATGACGTATTGGTTGGCTTTATCCTTCTGTGACTGGGATAGATGAACATTCTGGAACATAATGTTTTTATTAGAACATGCAGATTATAATTTAAGTACGTACAAGAAGCGCCAAGACTGTGATATTTTAGAATAGTTCAGGAGTTTGTCAAATAAAAAAATTAATTTAATTTAAGCATATCACATTTCGTAACGATTTGAATAACAATACTTACATGGGCGTCCATACCCGTCGCAGCCACGACCAAGCACATAAACATAATTGATCTCATTTTACTGGTGGATTGTTTTCCGTGGTTGTTCCTAACGCTTTCAGTAGCCAAGTTTAGTACAAAAGCAGCATGCCTGGCCCTTATATACTAGGAACTGAAGGAAATCTAGACGGAAACAAGTTCAAAGGAAGTAACTGAGCTGAGCCTAAGTTCTATACATAGTCCGGTAAATTACTTGATAAGTAAAAATGGCCTTTAAATTATTATGTCGTGGTCACGGTTAAGGTAAGAAAAAATATTGAGACGCATACTAATATCCATTTTATAGTAATAAATGCATGATAATAATATCACAATGCAATGTTACTGGGCAATTTTTAAAAGATGTCAACACTATTTAATGGAAGGTCTTTTTTGGGTTTTTACTCCGAATAATTTTGAACAGCGATGTGATATGATAGGTACCTCGTTTCAAAGCTGATTAAATAAGCTACTCGATTTCAAATCAATCGGATTTTCCGAATCGCCCTATGGTCTAAAATTGTAAAAAATGTTCTAGCAGAAACTATTCACATACAAAACATTTCCATTTGTCCCTCGTTTTTCAAGTTGTAACACATGTCAAATGCAAAAACTATAATTTTGCTGTAGCTTAATTTTTTTAAAGTATAAAAAATAGAAAATTATAAATTTTAAGTAAACCCCCGGCGTCATTAATCATCTATGTAACACCATCTCATTGAGACTATTCATAAGAGCCCAAACACGCTATATCTGCTGTAAGTTTCTGAAGAATTAAGCATTTCGCAGACTTTTTGATGGTGTAGGATCAGCTCAAGGATAGTATGTCATGGGAATGTCACCGAAGTGACAGTACACCAAATTTCAAATCATGTCGGATGTGTAAAAGTTAGTAAATCCCTATCATCATGTAGAAAATGAGCTGATAGTCATCAAACGCCTGAACTGATCTTCATAAATTATAGCTAAGAACCATCGTAGGCACATCAGCTTACAAACAAAAAAAACCGAATCAAAATCGGTCTATTCGTTTAGGCGCTACAATGCCACAGACAGACACACAGATACACAGACAGACACATCAAACTTATAACACCCCTCTTTTTTCGTCGGGGGTTAATAAAGTAATGGTTGATAAGTTACTGCAATAATAACAAAACACAAAAAAGTACTTCTGCTAAGTTACATTGTTTATGTCGGTGTTTTGAAATATTATTTTGAAATATTATGACGACCGGCTGGCCGAGTGGTCTGTACCCCAGGCTACTCGGTCAAGAGGTCCCGGGTTCGAATCCCGGTAGGAACAAATGTTTGTATGATGAGTACGAGCATTTGTTTACGAGTCATGGATGTTTATTTGTTTATTTAGTATATTTCTAATATTTATATACATATTATTATCATTATTTCTTAAAATCATGTCATGATACTTTAAAGTCATGTACTGTAAGCCCTATAGGTTTCCCACAGAAACCCTCTACGACATATCCAAGTTGCTGTCCGTTAGGAAACTTTATATTTTACACATGATACTTAGATATCACAAAGCATTACCTTTTGATCATACAAAACTTGGGAAAAGACGGTGTGATATAGTGGCTACTACATACCCTGCACGTACAGTTTTTGCCACTCGGCAATATATAGCTCAAGCCCCTAACGCGTATAATAAAATAAATCGAATACTTAATATTTATCCCATGCAACTGTTTGAGTGTAAAAAAACCCTGACCACATGGCTCTCTGCTCTTGGTTACGAAGACGTCGAAAACATTTTAGTAAGGAAGAATCGAACCTAACATTAATTTATTATATACACAAAGACACAACACAGATCAATAGGTATATACATGACTCAATTCATACATATGCACGTTCACACACGCACTCGGTCACACACTCTGACTAAACACATGCGCCCACACCCACACCACACACACGCACGCGTGCACACATCCACCCAAAACACACACACACACACACACACACACACACACACACGCACTCACACACGCACTCACACACACACACACACAACACACACACAACCCCTTAAATTCTCCTGAAAACTACTTTAATACATATATTTTTAATGTTATTATTAAAACATACATAAACTTAACTTTATATAAAACTAGAACTACTTTCAGATTAATTAGGATTTTTTTTTGTTGATTTCTTAACATAATGTAAATCTAAATTGTATATAACATAGGAAGAGCGAGGCTCTCCCAACACAAGTATCTTCGGATTACTTTCTGGGAAGCCCCGGAAACATAATTGTAAAAGATTTACTGAAATAAAACACATTTATTTATTATTATTATTATTATATTTCTTCGTTATCTAGTATCCATAACACAAGCTCCTTATGATGCTTACTTTGGGCTAGATAATAGGTGTGAGTGTATAAATATATATTATTATTATTATTATCTAAGAACTGTCACCGGCTCTTTTTGTCTGTTTTCGGGGTGACTAGCTCTAAAACCCAAACTATAGTAACGCATTCTTCATGTTCGTTTTAAAACTAAACGGGGGGCTAAGAAATATTTTAAATGCATGAAAAATTCTAAATACTTACCTTTTTACTCTAAAATACATCTTTTATACCTTTTCACACTTTAAGCAGTTCACACACGACAGCTATAATGTATATTAATGTACATTAAGAAGTACCTACGTTAAACGTTCAATACATTATAGCTGTTGTGTGTGGTCTGACGATTTCTATGGAGACATGTATTCAGATGTATCGTGCTATAATATACATTTTCATTATAGCTGCCGTGTGTGAACTGCTTTATAGGTAGAATTGCTAATACTTAACAAATAAAATTCTTTTGAACCCACGCTTTAATCATTAGGTATTTGGTCCTTTCCTTTAAACAGACACGAAAAAGCAAATATTAACTATTTTTATGCAAGTACTTATTGAATTTAAAGGTATTTTTGGTGAATTGATGATTCCCTTTCTATTGTTTATAGAAAGAACCTAGTGGCAGCTTCATAAATACCTTTAAATTATTTTAACAGTTTGACATTAAGACCGCTCTTACTGCGTTCGTAGTAGAGGCGGCTTTCTTAGTGCAACTGTTACACTTCATGTGTTGTCGTGTGTACTTAAATTCAAAGATTTTTGTCGGTTTGTCGTTTATATATCGAATCTGTTGCATGTTTTATGCTACGGCTACGGCAGTACTAACGTGAATCCCGAAAGCACTCGATGTATATTCGATAGTAGCTTTTTGCAGAATATTTGAATTACGAATATATAGGTAACTACTGCGTTTCCATTTCAGCACAATGATTTGCAGAAATAAAAAATCCATTAAAAAAACCCGAATTCAATAGGTACCTACTACTTTTTTAACATTTACACACTGAAATTCGCTAGATGGTTCTTTTTTTGAATAAATATCACTGTTTGCATAGGTCTTACTCTGCAAAATAATATTAACCTGTCAATCCACACATTCCATACACAATTGGTTTCAATTGTACCTAATATAGGTACTCCCAGGAGTCTTACGCGGCTTTATAAATTACAACGTTTCTACTAACTAGACCCAGTATTTATTTAAATTTTCTTTATCTAATGAATATTAAAACTAATCTTAAAGCTATCTTGAAAATAAGTAGTAAATCTTTAAGCTGAGAGTCACGCAGTTAAGGCAAAGTCCTGTCAGAAGAACAACATCACAGAACGGTACCTTAATATAAAGTTTCCAGAAACAAATTTTTTACGACGTATAGTAAAAATGTAGGATAACACTTTTTTTTTTAAATACTTAAAAAGATAATAGCGAAATCAGCTTAAAATTGTCATTTTTGGGTATGTTTTGACGACCAAAATAAAGCTTTATTTGTTTATTCCTTTTATTCTTCATTAAACACATGTCTTATCTAACGATTTAATTTGCTTACTTTTTTATTAAACTATCTTTTTACATGTAATACCTACTTACTTAAATACACATGATGATTCTAGACGATGAAATACGCGTGCAAGTCTATCTTCTTCACTCACTGAGCTACCGAGACAGAGTGTAAGTATCGGCACATCACATAGCTCGAAGATAAGACCGTCTTTTGTTCAGTCTTTACGCCCGACTTGAACCAAGTTCGTTATAAAACGCCACTTCCCTAGAACATTCGTAAATTCATCGTTGGGGAGAGTAAGGTAATACCCTCACCGGACACGGGGTAAAGTATCTAAGATAGCTGAATGAGGTTGCCGGGTGTATCTCCCTTCCATCTTCGGCCTCATTATAACTTACCATCAGGTAAAATGAAGGTCAAGAACTACTCCGTTAAGAATTTAAAAAATCATGCTAGAAAAGGACTCGCTCAGAGCTACCCGGCATTCGTAATCACCCCCACTCTACCTTAATTGGAAATTTGGTTCACTGAGAAACCGTTACTCTTTTTCTACAAACAAGCTCAGGGTTCATATGATGGTGGGAAAGCTGTTACCGTAGCAGTATCTACTCTCGTAGCACTTTGCATTACTCACGCTCTGCCCACTCTATCTAAAAATCCAGAGAAAGCGTTATATTAACAGCAAAGGACACCAGGGGCGCGTTCCAAGCCTACAACTATTTACTCTAAGGCCGTTCCGTGCCTTTCGGCATGACGTTTGGCTGTCACAATTACCCCGTTCCCGAGCCTCGGAGAGTTGCAACTTTTTGGCGATCAATTTTAATGGTTAAAAAACACTCTGGCGTTTAAAACGTCATATGTATTAGTGACCATCCGTCAAATGAGATGAAATATGTCAAATCTCAAAAATGGAATTCTTTTTTTTAGTTTATTTTAAATAAAAGTGAATAAAAGTAGAAATACAGACTTTATACAGAAAATAAAATGCGGAATGGAAGACTTCGTATTGGTTTTAGATAATGATTGAACTCCTTGTCAAATTTTGAGGTTATAAAAACAACTTGTGTCGTTCCATACCTTAGAGCAAGACAAAAAACAACTCCGAGTGTTTGGAGTGTAGCCTCGGAACGCACCCCAGTACCTCGAGCACAAACACTTTTAAATTTCGAATCGCCATCGTATCGAGTATAACTTTTGACTGGCTCAAAGAGGGTATAGGTAAACACTACGTTAGGACTGGTTTTGTTTGAAATTTTAAGCGGAGGTGAACGATACGATTACGATTCGAAATTTAAAAATGTTGTACAATACCCCTAGCACGAACACTTTTAAATTTGGAATCACCATCAATCGTACCGAGCAGTTAAGTTAGCTTTTGTTTGTTTTAACGATATGATTACGATTCGAAATTTTAAAAAGTTTGTTCTAGGGGTACCTACTGTACAATCACGCCCCACCTGTCTTGACAACTTAATAATTTTCTTAAAGGAACAGTATATGGTAAAGCCAATGGTAAACCACAAGTAACATGAATTGAAGCTAAGCACATTGAGCCAGCTTATGTTTTTTATATGAGCTACAATACAAATAATAGTGTTGTAATAATGTTGTAACAGATATTACCAGTATAAATTATGCGCTTTCTTAATCAATACAGTTATGGTAATCCACGCCAGTTTATTATAAATAATGAGTTAAATACTGTTTTCATTGTAGCAAGCTCGAGCTATCAATGCGCATAATTAGACCAGTTAGCAGTGACACAGTCATGATCAACTATCCACATGGTTGCTGCTGACCTTCGAACATCTAGGCTGCATACTGAAATAGTTAATGCTATAGCATTAGCCAATTAAGGAGCCTATGGCCGAATACTCAATCCCTTCATTTTAAGGACCTTTTAAATTTGTTATATAAGATGCTAATGACCGAATACTCAATCCCTTCATTTTGAGGACCTATTAAATTTGTTATACAAGATGCCAATGGCCGAATACTTAATCGCCTCCATTTGAGTTCCTTTTAAATTTGTTATGTAAACCTATTATCAAAGTAAAAAAATAGTATCTACCTATTGGCAAACGACAAATTCATCACTCCGTAGTTTATCAAGCTGCGTAGGACCTCCGTAGGTCTTAAGACTAAGTAGTAAAAACCAATTGTGTCCGATATCTGTGGCTTGACAGGTTTTAACCGGGGCTTATAAGGAATAGTTTGATATCCAGCCAGGTGTGTTTAGGTTCCTACACACTGTCTCAAAAAAGCAGAAAAATCTCCTGTATCCGGAAAATAAAACTATGAACAATCCGTTTTCATGTAGGTAGGTGTTGTTTACACGTTAAAAACTCAAAACGATTCGTCAATTTCACCATCAAGTATTCAATATAGCAATATGGCGGGCGACATAGAAGTTAACTCAACGTCACCGAAGTGACACAGGTAAGTGCATTTATCATGGAATGTTTGTGTTGAAGTATTTTCTATAAAATCTTGATTAAACAACGAAACAAAGCGAATAAAAAGAAAATGGACAATTGAAAATTGTTCTGCGTGTTTTTGCCTATTTTTAGTAAAGTCATCATCCTTGGTAAATCAGGTATACGACATAGAGCTGGCTGGGTCTCTATCCATTTTTGGGACGTCGGTATCGTTTCGGCCCGCTACAAGTTCTATTAGTTTCATACAAAATTAAAGCTAAGTATTGAGTACATTTCTGAAAATTGTACCTACAATGATTTGAGTACCTACACGGAGAAAAAAATCTTGTAGGGTTTACAAGAACAATGATTATAGGAACTAGACTTTCTTATTGTTAACGACACAGCAAGAATTCTGTGTTTGATTTACTAAAACTAAAATTATACAGAACTTTTGTTATTCTAACAAAGTAATCTAGTAAAGCGTATAAAATTACAAAGTAGTAATCAATAGTGATTTTAGTATTTTTTGTTGGATAAAAAGTCCACAATACTTTTTAGATGGCACACTTTACTAGAACATTGGGTAGTTGTAACAGCACGAAGAGATGCAGCACACGAAAAGATTGCTACTGTTACTTGTCAATTCATTTTATGAACTATATATTCTCGTATGCACCACATATTAGTTTTGTTACTATAAATAGTGTTTAATTGTTATAGTAACTACAATACATACTATACTATACTATAATAGTACAGCTATGATTACTATGCACTAGCGTTACGCCTACTAAAACTGATATGTAATTTGTACTAGTGGGATCTTGTAAGTGTTATATTATATATAGTCAATAGTTATTTACTGTGATTACGTTCTTTTCACAATCTATTAAATACTTATTATAAGTATTGTTTGTTGTGTGACGCTGTTGCTTTTTTATTAATTATAAAATTAATGATTAAGATTTGATGTAAATTTAACATTATTATATTTTTCCTATTATACAGTACCTACTAAACGTCTCAATACGTATTACATTATAATATGATATGAGGCAAAAGCGTCACAATAATACAGTAAAAATTTACTAGGTTGTGAAAAGAACGTAATTACAGTAAATAACTATTCACTATAAACAATATAACACTTACAAGATCGCACACTACATCAAAATTTGTGATAATAAATGAAACGCTTAAATTTTGATAATCACATTTATTTTCTCAATAATATCTATTAATTTAATACTAATCCGTCAATAAAAACTTGGGTACTAAAACACAGTATCAATAAACAGTCATTAATAATAATTAATACTTAGGTGATAGTGACGTTGTCACTATCACTGTAAAGTAACGTATTTACTGTTTCCATCAACATGAAACGTTAAATTATTTGGTACATAACTTGCAAGATCGTTTACATTTAAAAAGTACTTTTCACATTTTTTAACATATTCAACTTTAAAGCTATAAAATCTATCTAATTTAAACATAAAGTATCAAAAAACTATACTCAAAGATAACAGTCTTCTTATTGGCTAAACATATAGATTCTATTACACCAAATATTTAAGCACTGGATAGGTACTTGTTCATGTAATCATTAATGGTCAAATTGCTAGTCTTTATTTTATTCAAACGAAACTGTGCTGTACTCTTCCACTTCTCTTCAACGATATGGAATGGCTCAGTATTATTTTGTACCAATATAACATCTGTGGAAATGATTTATTATTAATATTTTTTATTGACAAAATTAACAAGTTATCAGCACGTGAACTGAATAGTAGTAGCATAAAACGACTACACTTGACGAGAAAACTTAAAGAGGAATTAGGTAGGTACTTACTTCATATGTTTCTGAAACAGTTATGACTATTTGGTTAGGTACTGTTCCCTGTTCTTCTTGTTTATTATAATCAATGTTAAACAATTGGCTTATACTCAAAAACTGCTTGTGTGACTCTGTAGCATGTAGACAAATGCAACTAAAATCTGAAAAAAATATGTAAATTTTGGTTGCAATATAGTTCTTCTAGTAAAACAAATATTCCATAATTTTGACAGTCTCAAGTAACCACTTACAAATAACTTATTAAAGTAAGAATACTGACTGAGATAGATACTGGTATATTTTTACTTACTGATTTTGAGCATACAATTCTTTATTTTTTCCAATTTTCTAGATTTTTAAGAACTTTGCTCGGTCGATTAAGTGGATTAGGTCTTTAAGCAATTTGGCATCTAGCATTGGTTACTTTATTGGCTGAAACAAAAGAAAATGTGTTATATTTATTTTCTGCGTTCTTCTTTCATCCTTGAGGGCCGGCAAGGTAGAGGTGTCTAGAATACACACATTTTACCGAATCAAAGAATATAATAAGTTCGCTATGGCCGTTTGTCGGATGGGTGACCAAAAATATATTATCTAGAGCTCTTCACGCTCCGGAAGGCACGTTATTCCGTTGGGCCCAGTTACATTAGCAGCCATTAACATCCGCCTATAAGCCTAGGTCCGAGTTGTGAGTTATGATATGACCCATTCCTTTAATGTGTCCAACCATACGAAAGGCCTGTGCCCCGCCAGTGGGGACATAAGAAAGGCTGATGATGAGTGGGAGATGGTTGCATACTGATCATATCAGGCCGGAGATCCTTTAGTGAAATTTTAATAGTGTAAAATGTGCTTACCTTAAAATGCAGGTATATATTCTTCAAGTTACCACTGCGTAAGGAATTTAGCAACATTTTCATCCATCTTTTATTTTAAACCCTATTAAATTTTTACAAGTCAACTTTTATGCCACACAGTTTTATCTGAAATGACGAAAGTGAGGCGGCTTTTTAGATGACTTGGACAAGATGTTTAGTTTCTGTTGCGAAACGTCTAGTTCATAATACGCTTATACAGGCAATCACGGCGAGATAGTTTATGTTGTTTTAGCAAATTAATTTGTGAGTTAAAATGAAAAGAATTTTATGTAATTGAAACCTTATAATTAATGTTATTTACTGTACTAGTTATTGTTGACTGTACCAATTACTATATTGTTAAGGTTAAATATATTGGTAAAGTATAACAAACTATAAAGTTGTACTAAAGACAGAGTAATTAATACTATAAACAAGTTTTAAGGTACTCACAACTAAAGAAGGTATCGTATAAATCACCAGAAGTTTATTCGTAATGAAAACACTTTATTCTAGTAATCTTTACATAATGTCTCGTATTATGTACTATCAACAATCATAATAGTAAACATAAGAATTCTTGTAGGATTACATTAAGTATACTTGACAATATGAAATATTATGAAAACAGAAAGTTAGTACGATTAAACAGAATATTGTATTAGAGACAATAAATTTGTTAAAACAACTAAAAATCTAGTAATAAATTTTTACTAAACACTTCTCGTAATTATTTCGGTCATCGATTTTTCTCCGTGTATTTATGTTGAAAAACTAAAATTCCTTATACTGGTTTGACTTGAATTTTACGTGGCTTAATTTCGTGAAATAATCTATGTTTATCATAAATAACACAAAAATACTCATATCCTTATTTGTAACAAACAATAGATATGCCTTCTTACGCAAATGAAAATACTAGTGTTAACGATCAGTAAATCATGAATTATTGCTAACAATTATATATGTCTCCTTATGTGTTTCTGCTATGTAGGAAGGTCTGTACCCAATAGTGACACGTATATAGGCTGGTGATGATGATGATGATGATGAAAAACTTGGATAGGTACTTATAATCATCATTTAAGACGAAAGACGTCCACTGCAGGACAAATGCCTCCCTAAACGACGATTGGTCCTATGCTACCTGCGAACTTCACCAGATGGAGGCCTGCCCACGGCCATCAGTTTTGCATACGAGCGAATGTGACCTGCCCACTAGCACTCTACATTGGGAACTGTTTGATTTGAGCTATATCTGTGACTTTGGATCTCGTACAGATCTCCTCATTTCTGATTCGACCTTTAAGAGAAACTCCGAGCATTGCTCTCTCACTTGCCTCCCGTGACTTTCAGCCTCTTGCTGAGACCCATTGTGAGCGACCACCTATCAGTGCCGTATGTCATCACTGGCAACACATATTGGTCGAAGACTTTCGTCTTGAGATACCTACCTACGGCGAAATTCGAAACGTGAAGATATAGCGTGCTTACCAAACTGCGCGGCGCTCATCCGAGTTGAATTCGACGAGTCACCTCTTGTTCGAAATTGCACTTAGCTAGTCGGACTGTTTGTCCCAGGTATACATTATTCAACTTCGAATATAAAGTCTTCTTCATGCTCATTTTATCTGGATACTTTTATAACAAACATAATATTTTTTACAATTAAATAACAAGCAAGCTGACGACCCACTTAGTGGGAAGTGGTTACTAGGTGGTAAATGTGTCGATACTTTGATTAATTATGCCTGTCCTTGTTTGAATTCAAACGAACCAATCAAGCCTTGACCTCTTCCCTGTTGTTTTAAGTAGAGTAGGTAGGTATCTATATTTTTAATTTTTGTATGTCTACATAAATACGACAAAAATTAGCGTCAAAGTACATACGGAATCCCCACAAGTGACAGGAGTGACAAACCTTTGCTTCATGAAAAACGCTGTTATAAAATTATAAAAGAAAGAATTATCACGAATTAACTATTATGCACTAATAAAAGACATCAACGTAATTAAAACTAAACATTTACCTACTTTTTGTTTATTTATATGTAATAAAATAGTATATTTTTTTCTGTGTTTAATTATTATAATATTAAACATAACATTGTCATAAATTATACCTGTACCTATGACACTAAAGACTTTTTTGCTTTTAGTTTCTATTATACCATGTCAATAATTCAGAGCAGGTATTAGTTCCCATTAAATACCTAATGCAATGCAGAAACAGCTTTACATACAATTTGTAAGTTTTAAAGAATTCTGACGTTTTTTTAAGCTTGCTAACCGACTTATTGGTGACGTAGATACTTGGGAAAATATACATCAAAGTGAATTAAAAGATATGTAAGGATAAATTTTGGGCAATTCTATGTAAGAAGGTAATAAGGTAATAATACTATTAAATGGAATATTGAAAAAAAATTTTTTTTGATTTGTTTCAAAAAAAGGTTTTTCTTTTGCTTGAAAAGTATATTTCTTCCTTTGCTACTAAAATATAAAAAATCACCTAAAAGTTGGTCGTCTCTGAAAAAAAAAACACTGCAGATTAGTGTCGTACGGCTTCGCCCGCAAGCGTTACAGCCTCGGACTACTTACACAGTTCCCTCGGCCACAGTCACCTGGTTTCTAACACCATTCCCTTAAGTGATCAACGGAGTGAAAACAATATAATAAAGATATTTGGTACCTTCCTCACACAACTTGGAGACGAAGACTGAAACCCAGGTAACTAACAACTGTAGGACAACACCCAAAATAGTTCAAACTCCTGCAAAAAAAATCGTTAAAATTTTGACAATTTATCGTACCTATTACTACCGACTATCACTCAAGGTGTTCAGTGTATTATTTACACATCCATTTTAAGAATCAAGTGACGTAATCCAATTTTGGAGTAGCAATCCTAATACTAATCAGATTTTAGACAAAAATTGTCTTATCCATATTAATATAACCATCTACCAAGTAACCCTTAGAATTCTTTACCAGCACATTGTGTTCCTACAAAAAAGACGTAAAAAAGCTTCTTAACTATATGCCAGCAAGATGGAGGTGGCTAGAACAGTATTCATGCAGCACTACTTGTCTTGCACATGAAGTCTTTTGACCGCTTCTCATCAGGTGTTATGTCATTTGCGGTGCTATATAAAATGAGGCCTAAGATTCCTACATGTTGACACATTACAATTAAAGTTGGAATTGTCAGAGCTCAATATTCATTTGTACTTAAATTTTTCGGTCTAGTAACACACAATGTCAGAGGAACCAGAATGCCAGTTGAGGAGACGACGCTCTGCAGGCAATCCAAACTTGCCCTTGAACCTAGAAGTGGGTTTCCAGGTGAACGAAGGAGGGCCGATGGACGGCACTCCTTCCCCAAGCAAATTCACACCGAATTCCCGAAGAACATCCTCTGCTGCGCTGTTTGATTTTAAAAATAAACAACAGTCATTTGATATACAGGTTAGTTTAGCTAATTCTTCTTGTTTGTGTGCGTCTCCTACTGAAGGACAGCGATCAATTTCCTGAACCTGTTTTTGCCCATCGAGTAAATAAATATAACTGCCTTACGGCTTTGATACCGGTCCTCCCATATGTTTCGCAACCACGACATCTTTCTTTTGCCAACTGTCCTGTTACCATAGCTGTCCATAATTCTGTCATCATGGCAACGAACATATGACATGTTAATAACATTAGTATAATTTCCGAAACAGATAGAAGAATGTGAAGAGGAGGAAATCTTTATTGATAGTGACGATGAAGGTGGCTTAGAAGAAGGTGCAAGTAGCGCCCGTCGGCCCATAACACCCATGCCTATTCAAGACTTTGGAGCCAACGTCGTTTATACGGAAGGTACATTTAATTATGTCTTAAGGTTGTGTTTTAAGACTTCTTAAACCATAAAAACATATAGAACCATAGTATTATATAGAACCTAAAAAGTTTTTTTTTTATACCACTAAAGTGGCAATCAAGCATACGGCCCACCTTATGGTAAGCGGTTACCGTAGCCTATGGACACTTCACCACTATCACTTGCGCGTTGCCGACCCTGTATAATAAACTCTTCAAGCCCTTTTTGAAGAACCCCATGCTGTACTTTGAGAAAAACTCTGCAGGGAGCTAATTCCAGCACCTGAGCGTACGCGGGAGAAAGTTTCTCTGAAACAGCACAGTACGAGATCATTTTGGTTCCAACGTGTGAGGATGAAATTCCTGCTGATGGTGAGCGGTGCGATGATAGAAAGAGGCCGTGGGCATCATGTCAAATGATTCCTCACACACAAAAGTGTTTTCTACCGTTTGTATAACGGGGTGTGTTCTGAGGGAAGCAAAATCTCTCCTCAGCTCGGGATCGTCGACAATCATCATAACGGCTCTGTCAATTTTTAAAACAAGTCATGTTTTTTATAATAGACCCAGGGAAGAACATATGAGATTTTTGACGATTCAAAAGTGTTTCTTTGCCAATTTGTATAAAGTAATTTTCATTTCATTTCATGTGGCTAGAGCAGTCACCCAGACTGCGAAAGGTCGTTTTTTTATGATCCAGACAGTTTTCTATATAACATAATTGAGCAAAGAGCCATCAAGGATTTTCAACTGAAAATGAAGTTCGAGTTTTTTACCACTACCTAAATAAATAAATCTTTATTTTAGTAACAATAGGTATGCCTTGTAACTTTATTAATAATTACACTTTATATCGAATTATAATTGCGTTAGCAGCAATAAGTGGTAAAAAAACTTTTAATCTAAGCAAACCTCAATTATTTAGTACAGGCAAGAGCATATCAACTGTAACAGTTGCACTACGAAAGCCGCCTCTATTACGAACGGAGTAAGGGCGTTTTCATGGTCAAACTGTTACGCTTCATATGTTGTCGACTGTACATAAATGTTAAAAATTTGTTCTAGGGCCACAAGCAACGGACTTTCTAAAAGTAAAGACAATTGAGCATGACGGATACACGGACGTTTCAGATGCAGATGATGACGAAGAAGAATAAACGCAATGAATTAACGTTTTAACATTAATATTATTAGATATATAATCAACAATCAGCGGCAAGCTCATCGACAGTGAAGGCTACATTCGTCATAACAATAACACTTCTAATAACTCCGGATCGCTGTCCTGCGAAGGCTTTAAGATCAGGATACTACCCTTCCATGGAAGTTCGTACAGATTCGGACAACACTACTATTATGAATAAGCTTGGTTACTGTACTAGTGGATCAGTGTTGTCATACTAGTGGTCGTTTTAAAAATGTTAACGTTGTAATTCATTATAATATCGTCAGATAATTTATTTTTTGTTACGCTCCCATAGCGGCCGGCTTCAATTTTCAATCTCATTAAAATTAGGTTTGCAAGATTTTATTGCCTAGAATTTCTTTATAAATTTACTAAAAATCAGTGAAGGTTACTTATATGTCAAATGTGGTAAGCCTACCTCTATCTGTAGATCGAAAACTACCCCTGTCATTACGTCATAATAACGTAAAATGTTTCAGGTTGCCCGCCCACCGCCTACCACTCATAATCTCTAACTTACCTACTTCAAGTTACAGTGAGAACCACCTAGCTATATAGCTATAGAGTAGGTTGAATCAATGCTGCACAAGGCAAGATATCGTCGGTGGGCGTGCAAGATCGCGCAGTTTGTAAATACCGCGGGTCAACTTTTTCTTCATTTTACAGGAAGAAGAAAATTTTGATATCTTGGATATACATACATTTATTTGACTGAACTGATTTGGGATTTTTACTGGATGTTGGTTAATTAGGATCTAGTATAAGCGAATTAGCGCTAATAACCAGCTAGCACAATATTTCTATTTTGCGACTTTTTAAAATACGCGGTATTGCAAACTACTCTTCCGTGACATTTTAATGTTTTTTGATGCGTTTAAACGCCTAATTTATTGTAACAATTATAAATAAAGAAAATTATGAAAAAATACCTTTATGCTCCAGGGGAATCGAACCCGCGTCTCCCGATTTCCGGCCAGACACGATTACTACTACGCCACCGGAGCACTAGGCTAGGTATAACCTAAGCGTAGTGGTAATAGCGTCTGGCCGGATATCAGGAGTTGCAGGTTCGATTTCCGCCTGGAGCATATATTTTTTCATCGGTTTTTTTTATTTGTAATTGTTACTCTTACGTGGTCTTGCATGCCCACTCCGGGTGCTTGGTTATCACTTTGGCAAAATAATTTAGCGAATAAGCCCGCTGATGATCGGAACGAATTTTTCGCCACCTTTTACACCGATTGTGACAGCAACTTAACGTGTATAGTCACGAGCAATATGTATTTACTGTTGACAGTTAATAACTCTTATTGCGAAGGAATTAAGGGTGCTAAAATGTCAACAGTGGGTTCATTTATTGCTCGTGACTACATAACATTGATCCGTCGCCGAGCAAAACGACATTCCCAAGTGCACGCGCCGTGACAGCTAGTGTGTTGCTTGTAGTAGTACCACCCGAGGTGCATTTTCCTCCGATTTTCACCCAGAGTGTACTAATTATTTTTAGGACTGACTTTTTGATTGTAGGATGCTTAATATTGAACTCCTAATCTCTAGTGAACCTATGTCGTGGGCGAGCACCCTAACATGTCCACTAATATGGCACAAGCTATTATTCCATTGATTGTTAAACCGCGTATGACTCCCAGGAGTCTTAAGGCAAATAAAAAACCAATTCTGTCTGGAATCTGTGGCAAGTTAAGTACAGACAAACTAGAAGTGTGACAGTTCTCGTCGAATTAGCATTGCAAAAACCAGTTCTATTGCGGCTATATAGAGTTTAGTTAAGTTCAAAACTGACGCTAAGAATGCTGTTTAATTTATTTTTATTAAATTTATCAATCGCATTACTCAATCAAAGATAATGTACGTCAGAGTTTAAGTGTTTTCGTTGTAACATAAAATAAATACTTTTATTAGAAAGATCGTAACATATTCTTGTTTGATTTAATTTTTCAAAAACACACCTTGCGAACATTGGTATTTATTACAAACATTTATAATTTGTACCTAAGTGCAGGTACAATTTGTAACTGTATAAATTATAATATATTAGTTAATAAATTTTTTATGCAAATTTTACATTTTTGTTCAAAACTTATTATAGTTCATTCTTCGCATGTGTCTAGATAGGATAGATAGTGTTTTCCCGAATAAGGAAATTGTAAACTACACAAAACAAAATAAGGGCCATCTGAATTTCATTGAATTTTTTAGATTCCTCCTTGTGTATCCAGTAATTGTTGTCAAAATTACTGTAAATAGGTTACTGTAAGTTGAATGGATTAATAATAATATCTTATTTGTCCTCATTTATATTTAAAAAAGAATTGAAGGCAGAAATTAAAAAATAATAATAAACAATGTTTGAAAAAGTTGTCAGTTTTTAAAATACCGACAATATCTACAAAATCCTTAATGATTAGTCATCCACTGCTTCCTCAATGTTCTACTCGGCGGTGGAACACCCAGAAACAGAAGTATTATTTAATTTTAGTAGAGATATTTGTCACTAAAATAAAGGAAAAATATCACCATGCCTTTTTATTATTGAGTAATGATTTAATTGTATGTTTTTCTCATTCACAACAAACCTTTGTGGATAGTAATTTCTGCCATTATTTATTGCAAAAGAAAAACCGCATTGTTTTTGTACAAGACAAAGTTACATGTTATTATAATATATTCTGTTCTCATTGTTGCCAAACAAGAGTACTGTAACAACTTAAACCATAGTAATTACACGAAGGCGTAGATGATACCGATAATTAAACTAAGGACTTAGATCAAGTACTATTTCCAAAGAAAAACAATTAAAAACAATTATATTTTTCTCACCAAGATCTGTTAAACTGTAGTAGGTACAGTCGTTAAGGTCAACAATTGCTGTTTTTTGTTTTTTAAAGCATAATTACAGTGTGTAATTAAAGCGGGGAGTGAGGTATCGACAGCTCTTGTCACGAGTATCAAATAATTTCCTTGATATTGCGGGTGTCTATAGCTAGACGTGGTTTACTTTCCATCGGGTATTTAGACAGTCAACCTGTTTGACATTTGTTTTTCATAAAAAAATTATAACACCTTCACAATTGTCGAGCATTAAAAATTTATACACGAAAAATGAAAGGCGGCTGAGTCTGAGCTGCAAAATAAAGTAACATCGCTCTTCCCATGAAAAATTATCGCCTTTTGAAAACTCGGTGTCCTGGACAAGGTGCGTCGATTTTTCACGCCTGACCAATTATGCCTGCTTTACAAAACTCAGGTCTGGTCTTGCGTGTGAGATGGCTCCGCCAAGTACCTCCTCGATGCCCTGGACAGATTACAGCACCATGCTGTCTGTATCGTTGGCGATGTAGAGGTCACAGACAAACTTGAGATATTGCGTCGCTAAGCGCCTTCTATCGGCTATATCACGGAGAGTGATGTGAAGAGTTTTTTGACCTAATCTCACCTTCCCCCTTCCTGCTCAGGAGCACGCGCGCCGGTCTTCGGAGTCATCAATTCGCTGTCTCCACCTCAACATCACGCACAATGAAATTGAGTACCTCGTTTCTTTGTCTTACTTCCAGAACTTAGAATTCTTTGCCAGCCCATGTGTTCCCTCCTTCCTATAACATGGGTTCCTTCAAAAGAGGCGTGAAAAAGCACCTTTTGGGCAGGCAAGGTGGAGGCGGCTAGAGCAATGTCTGAGCTAACTAGCTGTCTTCGCATATGGACTCTTTGCCGCTTTACATCAGGTGGTCTTGAATTATTTGCTGTTTTGTATTTTAAAAAAATGTTAACCTCGCAAACGTATTGCAAGTACATACAGTCGAGCGGCGGCAGTCACGTTGAGCGCACGCAGTATTTTATGCTCAAGGTCCGGGAAAGAAACTTTGCAAGAAATATTAATTTAAAAAAAAAATAAAAATAAAAATATAGATACCACAATTAGGCTATCTATAAATTAACTTTAAAACAATGCGGATACTATTCATTCAACATTTTTCAGTCAACATTTTTTTATCAGCCTCTCTTTTATCCTACTTCATAGGTATCCCCATGACTACTTTTGGCCAAAGGAAATGGATCGGCAAAGTATCAATCGGACTGTGCTAACATATATCTCGTATAAATAATAGACTTATATTTTATACTAGTTTCGTTTATTATATAATTATTACGATAATGACTAATTTTTTACACAAGTTTAATGATTGGGAAATGTCTATGTACAGAGAAATCGAACTCTGGGGGCACGTTTGAGTCTCTTTTGTGACCGCCTGCTAATAATTTTAACACTACAAAATTTGTTTTGGCTACTTTAAGGAGATCCGATACCTGAAAGAAAATATCAGGAATTAATTGAAATGGACTAACCGAAAGTTTAAAAACGAATTCATAGTTTAGGTACGTCATGACAGTAGTTTTGATTTGGGCTTCGGTCCGAAAACCTGCTATGAGCGCGTTATAAGCGCGTATAACGTTAGCCGTTATGGAGATCCACGTGACGTCATCGATGACATTATAACGCACTTACAGCGCTAATACTCTGGAGGAAAATCACTGTAAGCGAACTGTAGGTTTATGGTAAGCGGAATTGTTTGTGTTCAGAAAAGAAATTCATGTTACTCACATCACACTGTTTCAGACTCGAATACCTACTCAAATGCAAGTGTTACTTTGACAATTGAAATTTGACCGGTTGATACGCCAAAACTTCGGTCCGGAATCGTGAGTATGCTGAAAGCTCTGTGAGCAAATTTATCGCACATTTTATTTCGGACCGGGCGATTACAATCGTAAGCGCTGTGAACGCTGTAATCGGTTTCGGACCGCAGCCCTAATTTGAAAGAGTGATATGCCCTTTTCACTTAACAAAAGTCATACTTGACTTACCTCTTGATCTGGCGTCGTAATGGTCTCTAGCAAAGACCTTGCTTGTTGGAAATGTTTACAACCGCCCAAATATAGTATCACAGGGTTTTCATATCTGCAAGAAATATACAGCTTCATTAATTTAAAAAACACTTAAAAAACAAGTCAAAAAGAAAAATATTCTAGTCATTTAGTCTTAATAATAAAAAGTGTTCAAAACATCTCTGCGAGAAATGACGCCATGTCTTTAAGGGCTTATTAATCTTTCTCGTTAGACATTTCAATAAGATTTTGAAAGAATGGCAGATGGATATTATTATTTTATCTGTAGAGAAAGCATTTTATATGGAGAATGTTAGCAACGACATTATCTAATAATAAATATCTTATTTCAAAGAACTCTTTGTTCATAAACTGTTTTGCGAATTTAAACCTTACAAACATCTTTTCAGAAAAAAATATGGCTGCTGTCTGTAATCTATAGACACCCCCATATCAGGCACAATAGGTTTTCTATTGTGTGTGAGCCCGCCAGCAGAAAAGTAAGGGACAGAAGGTGAACTAATGATAATATTATGTGTAAAAGCCTACTCACAAGACGGTTTTACATGGATAATAATAAATTGAGCAACAAAAAATAGCAAGTGGGCGACAAAATTCGTGAAGTGGCATCTAATCGTTGAATAGATGTCCGAATCGGATTTTTTAGAGGCCCACTTAGTATTTTCATTGGTCAGGTTAGGTTAGTATGATGCTCAGTTAAATACACGCCGTTTTAAATGAGCTGACGACGCGCGTTACTATCGATACGAACGTAAACTATGAGCTAGCACGCGCAGAGAATGCGCTGAGAAACCACGCGTTAGAAAACGTCGTTTGTAAACATGAATAGGCTCTAAGGACGCTAGTAAGTTGTGCTTTTAATATTCGTCTGTGGGCGTGCAAGACCGCGTAAGAGCAGTTTGCAATACCGCGTACGTGACTTTTGTTTATTCCACAGGATGGAAGAAAAAAGATAATATCTTGGATATTTCTACACATTTCTTTGACTGAGCTTGTTTGGGATTTACCTGGGTGTTGTTTAATGAGAATCTAGTATAAGTGAATCAGCGTTAAGAGCCCGCTACCGCGATATTTCAATTTTGCGACTTTTATAAATACGCGGTATTGGAAACTGCTCTTACGCAGTCTTGCACGCCTACCGACGATATTGGATAAAAATGAGTCTTAAAAATATTAAATTAAGATCCTATTTACTGTAAAGGCTGTGTCATCTCGCAGAATTCGTGATAGTGCACTTGAGGCGGTGTGAGAACGGACAACGGCGCGAACCGGTGCTTGTATCTGACTGCTTCGTTGTCGAACTCTGACTGTGGCTGCCTGATCTTGCCTTGCAATTTGAACGCTACTAGGGCCTGTGGATAAAAAACACAGATTCAAAGGTAGATTTAACAGAACAATTTATTCAAGTACCCCTGTCTACTAAGCTAGATGTTTATATCAGTAAAATTTACAAGAAAACGAATTTTAGGTATTTTTCCCGGTATTTTTTTGCGTCGCTTAGCGCCTTCTACCGACTATGTCACGAAGAGTGCTCTGAAGATCTTTTGGCTTTAAGGGGGGAAGGAACCTTCCCCCTTCCTAATCAGGAGCACGCGTGCCAGTCTTGGTCATCAATTCACTGTTTCCACCACCACAACTAGAACATATTATCTCCTCCATATAACATGGGGTCCTTGAAAAGAGACGTGTAGAGGGGCATCTTCTGGGCAGACAAGGTGGAGGCAGCTAGAACAGTTATATTGAAACTGCACTAGCTGTCTTCTCATATGGACTCTTCTTACAGCTTCACATTAAGTGATGTTGAGGCATTTTCCGTAGTTGTCTATAAAAAAAATATAGATTTTCCCGGACTCTTTGAAATAGTGTACAATCGGGTTCTAAAAACCCTAAGGTATCTATTGCATGCACAAATCAGTGTCACAGGGTTGATGATATATTTGATTAGACATAGGGCATAGATTTTTTCACGCACTAAAATCGGTGATCATATGAAGGTTGACTAGGTTAGGAGAAAACCTTTCTTTTCCAAAAAATCAAAATAATATTTATGGAATTTTTAAATTCGTAAATATAAGAGTTTGATCATCAAAATGTCATTTAGTACACTTTAAGTGGATTGATGCTTCACAAAAATTTAAAAGTCATAAGCATCTAGGCTTAGCACTTTATCCTTTACTGCGCATAGTGTGACAGAAAAACGAATTTGAAAACTGATAAACATTATTAGACCCCGTTTATACGTACACCCCACTCCGTGTACAGATAACTTACCTTATAATAGCCGCCGCACATGTTCTGCATCACCTGACACATAAGTCCTTCTCGGGCGTACGGTCGTATCCGTTTCTTCTGTTTCCTGACACCGCTGCGTTTAGCATCCTGACGTTTACCGCCTTCGCCTGCTAACGTCTCGGCGCGGCCCAGCGCCGAGACTAGCCAACCGTATAGGAACTCGTAGAGATACCTGTTAGAAAGTATTGATGAATTTTATGTCATAAAATTTTTGAAACTCACACAGTGGTCTAATTTAGAAGACAGATAATAAAAAAATAAAATACAATTATCAAAATACATGTCACAAAAGCAGGTACGTCCTTTTATACAGGCTGGTGGCGTCAATACGACAATAAATTATAACATGAGCTGTATTAAGTTCACAGAAATGGTTTCCCACTTTAAAAACATCTTATTCATTTGAAAATTTTAGGACATTTCTATGAAATAATGCAGCCAATGTTGTATTATTTCACACAAATGTCATGATATTATCAAATGAATTAGATGTTTTTAAAGTGGCAAACCATTTCTATGAACTAATATAGCCCATGTTTGAATTTTTATTGTCGTATTGACAGCACCATCCTGTAAATAAACTAATTATAAAATGTTTACGGCCGAATACAACAGAAACTGAGGAGCTCGGTGGCGTATTGGTTTGAGTGCTCTGGTTTCTCTGCGAAAAATAAAGCATCTTTCGCCATGGTCGATCCCGGCATGAGTCAACTAAAATTTCTAATCTCGAGCTCCTACGTGCTTCGGAAAGCACGTTAAGCCTTTGGTCCCGGTTGTTACTGCAACCGCTTTAACCCACCAACCGTATTGGGCCAGCATAATGGTGTTATGGCCCAAACTCCTCGTGTGTTTTTCCCATGTAGGAAGGCCTGGACCCAACAGTGGGACATACAAGTCCAAGCAAAACAAGGCGTTCAGCCGCCAAGCAGTTAGGTTCTTTTATAAACTAATGATAAAATGTTTACGGGCGAATACTGCAAAAACGGAAATTGCCATTCTTAATCATGAAGAACTAAGAGACGCCTTTAGATACATCTTATTAGACATTTAAGGTAAGTAAAATATCAAGTAAAGCGAATTTTAAAATGCTATTACATATCTGGAAAGTGTATACAAGTGTAGAAAGTGTAGACAAGGATGTAAAATAAAATAAAGCTAGAATGATTCTGCCTACCTAACTTAATTATAGAATAAAACATAATACATATAATATAATAATAAAATAAATAAATAAAATATAACCATGAGTAACTCCCCAGGGATAGCTATAATCTTTAATTTTAAGATTTTTTTTATATCTCGGGTAATATTGTTTTGTACGTGTACTTTAAGTGAAATAAACAGATTTAAATTTAATTTTTTTTTTTAATTTAAGTAATTCGATCAACATAATATAAATAGAAACTAAAATAGTCTTTATGTAATCCGTGAACAATATACAGCCGAAAACGTAAAAGGTTTTTTTTTTAATACAGAAGGCGCGTGGCGCAGCCGCTCGCCCACGCCGCCCGCCTTATATAAATTTAAAAATTATAACTATTTTTGTTTTAAATTCAAACTCGATTGTGTTCCAAATTCAAAACTCATTGCTGCCCGCTCATACAGAAAAAGACCTACTTTCCTGTAGTGTATGACGCACCTCCTCATATTTTGCACACGTAGGTTATTGTAACGAGCATTATTATAAGTGTTAAATTAGTCTTGAAGAAGTTAACACCTTTTATTTGTGTCTCCCGGGTCCACACATTACATGGCGACCCTGCCAGTGCTGCCTTATAGGGCAGTGCTGTGCAACAGAATATAGTAGAAGACTTTTTTTTTACAACAAGTAAAATTAAACCTGTAAGAAGTGTGAAAGTGTGACTGCGGATCAGAAGATTCCAGGTTCGAATCCTAGCCGAGTCGCCATGCAATGTCGGGAGTTAATGATAACACGTGGGTACGTTATAGGAGCCAATTTATTACTAAAGTTATGCTAATTACATTCTATATATTAAACCTATGTGCTAACCTAATATGAGGGACGCGGCATACACTACATTCCTCGCACTTATGTACGAAGCAATCAGCGCTTTTAGAATATATGGGATGAAAAAGAACTTACCAGAATATGTAGTGGTACTCGTGCACGCTGTACAGTTCCAGCTCGAGCCCAGACAACAGATAGGCGATCATGACTCGTAGCACGTGGTACAAAATCCAGGTGCCGAAGCAAGCTCGGGGCCCGGTTCCCGCGGCTCCGCTCAACACCGCATCCACGCTCTCCGCCTACCAACAAAATGATATTTTAACCTTTTATTGAAGTTTTTTTATTATTCTAAGCTCTTGGCCTTCATCACACCCGATGGTAACAGATGATAAAGCCGAATATGAAAGTGAGCTACACCCGGATTCCTCAACCACAGACTGGCTATCTTGTCTCCAACTGATGGAACATAAAACTGTTAACATTATTGTTTTGGTGGCAGACTTAGGTAAGATAGTAGTACGGTCGAACACAGAAGTAGCTGAACACTTTAGTACCATGTCACAACGACTCTAGGGTAAATATAGTACCTACGGTAGCAACTATAAAGTACGTACTAAAGTGTTCAGCTACTTCTGTGGTCGACTATACCTAGCCAGCCGGACTTAGAAAAGCCATACCACTAACAATACCGAGAGCAAAATTTCTGCCCCCAATAATTGAACCACCTGCCCCCTTATTCTCAACTGTCGGAAAGAATTCGAATATCGGAAACTCTATACCTGTCACTTTTTTATCGTTGTAGGCCAAAGCGAGACGGGATGTGACTTTTCGAATCGAATCCGTGATCAGATAGTTGAGAATAAGGGGCTGATCTCATTTGTTCTCACTAGTTCCATTGGCTACCCCCATGATGGTACTACTGTGATTTTTATCTGAGTAGTTCATTTTTGCATACCACGCACCAAGCCAAAAGAAAAAACAAATCCCAGTAGTACCATAATGGAACTACTGGGATTTCCCCTAGATCCCTGTAGTTCCATAGTGGAACTACTGGGATTTACTTTCTTTCGCCTTTCTACGTAATGTAACTAGTGCGAACGAACCCTTGGTCTAGCCATAACTTACAAAGATCTATATTCTGACCTCTTCCTGCAGCGCGGCAAACTCGTCCAGTAACAAAGCCAGCTTGTCCCGTTGCCGCGCGCGGTTGTGGCCGCACACCTGCAGCAACACCGCGAACGGGCGCACGCACCGAGCCAGGAAGTTTTCCACGAACTCACGAGCCTGGACAGGCGAAATTAAGTCTTAGCTGTAGGCGATAGAAGCCATGTTTCTTCAACAAAGTCTTGAGTTGCCTCTCTAAATGAATAGAAAAAGGAAGGCGATCATATAATTTGACATTCAGACACGTGTGTTTATTTTGCGACCATAATGGACGTAACATAATTATATACACCTATCATCTAGCCCAAAGTAAGCATCATTAAGAGCTTGTGTTATGGATACTAGATAACGGATAAATATTGATAAATAATAATATGTATATAAATATTCGAAATATACTAAATAAACATATAAACATCCATGACTCGTAAACAAATGCTCGTACTCATCATACAAACATTTGCTCCTACCGGGATTCGAACCCGGGACCTCTTGACCGAGTAGCCTGCATAGCAAGGGCTACAGAGCGCTCGACCAGTCGGTCGTCGAATATATATATGGTTTCTTTAAAATCTATAATTGGGTATAAATACTAGGCATGCACGGCATTTCATCTTAGGCCTCAGGATGACAACGCACCTACAATATCAAGTGTTTTTCCCTTGTTATTGCAGGTGTCTATAGCCGGCGGTAACCGCTTACCACCAGGTGGGCCGTCAGCTTGTTTGTCATCTAGTTGTATATAAAAAAAAACTAAATTTATTTAAGTGCATCAATAACAATGCGACAATAAATTTAAACATGGGCTATATTAGTCCATAGAAATGGTTTGCCACTTTCAAAAATATTGTATTCATTTGATAAATTTATGACATTTGTATGAAATAATGCTGCCAACGTTACACTATTCCATACAAATGTCATAAAATTATCAAATGAATACGATATTTTTGAAAGTGGCAAACCATTTCTATGGACTAATGTAGCCCATGTTTAAATTTATTGTCGCATTGACGGCACCACCCTGTATATATCGGAGCACTCATGGCGTAGTGGTTTGAGCTCTGGTTTCGATTACGAAAACAAAGCAACTTTCACCGTGGTTGATCACGGGATAGGTCATTCAAAATTTATAATCTTGAGCTCCTCCGTGCTTCGGAAGGCACGTCAAGCCGTTGGTCCCGGTAGTTACTGTAACCAATCCGCATTGGGCCAGCGTGGTGGTGTTATGGCCCAAATACCTCATGTGTTTCTCCCATGTAGGAAGACCTGAGCCCTGGGAACGTATATAGGCTGGTGATGACGTGTTCACGCTACCTGCGGCGTAGAGACCATGGGAGACTTGGGCGTCAGCGCAGGCGGATTGACAAAGTTCTTGACGGACTCGCGCAGGATAGGAATGCCGTAGCCCAAGGGACGTATATAGACTGGTGATGTTTTTAAGTTACCTGCGGCGTAGAGACCATGGCAGACTTGGGCGTCAGCGCAGGCGGGTTGACAAAGTTCTTGACGGACTCGCGCAAGATAAGAATGCCTTAGCCCAAGGAAGTATTTAAGCTGGTGATGACGTTTTTAAGTTACCTGCGGCGTAGAGACCATGCGAGACTTGGGCGTCAGCGCAGGCGGATTAACAAAGTTCTTAACGGACTCGCGCAGGATAGGAATGCCTTAGTCCAAGGTATATAGGCTGGTGATGATGTTTTTAAGTTACCTGCGACGTAGAGACCATGGCAGACTTGGGCGTCAGCGCAGGCGGGTTGACAAAGTTCTTGACGGACTCGCGCAGGGAAATGCCTTAGCCCAAGGGATGTATATAGGCTGGTGATGACGTTTTTAAGTTACCTGCGGCGTAGAGACCATGAGAGACTTGGGCGTCAGCGCAGGCGGATCAACAAAGTTCTTGACGGACTCGCGTAGGATAGGAATGCCTTAGTCCAAGGTATATAGGCTGGTGATGATGTTTTTAAGTTACCTGCGGCGTAGAGACCAGCGCAGGCGGATTGACAAAGTTTTTAACGGACTCGCGCAGGATAGGAATGCCTTTGCCCTAGGGGCGTATATAGGCTGGTGATGACGTGTTAACGTTACCTGCGGCGTAGAGACCATGGGAGACTTGGGCGTCAGAGCAGGCGGGTTGACAAAGTTCTTGACGGACTCGCGCAGGATTTCGACGAAGGCGTGCTGCGGACGCGGCTGGCCCACCGGCGCGTTCATCGCGCTCTGGGCCATCGACGCCGTGGTGGCCGGCGACGGGCTGAGGTACAGCAGCTGTAGCGCCGACCGCGAGAGGATACACGCTCGCTGCCGGCTGAACTCCATAAAGAAATCCTTACAAAATATAAAATTGTAAATTTTAATCATCATCTTATCTAACATCATCTCATTGAGACTATTCTTATGAGCCTAATCTCGCTATATCTGCTGTAACTTCCTGGAGAATTGCGCATCCTGCAGACTATTTGATGTTACAGAATTAACTCAAGGTCAGCATGTCTTGGGAATACCACCGAAGTGACATACAATTTATTATGATAATTTAAGAATAATAATATCTATAACTTGCTTTTAATGCTTATAATACTTTTAGGTTACATAATTAGATAACAATTGCCTATAATAGAACTGTGGGTCAATTCTGCTATTTATTTTCCTAACATTGCCGACAAAGCCGGAACGCTAACGAAACGCTGTCGGTTGGTTTAACATCGGCTGGATAATTGTTATCAATGTTGCAAGAAACAAATATAGTTTGGCTGAGTGATTTGACAGTTGTTAACTTTTGACAGTTCAACCAAAGAAGTATCGACGCGTTTCGGTTGCCACAAATGTAAATATTTTGCAGAATACAAAACAATGATTGTGACCGAATGATTCGCGTTATGTGTTTGTTAGTACAATACCAAACTCATGCGTTTCGGCTACGTTTCTCTTGCGTTGTGTAAGCAGAATACAAAAACATTGTAACTAAAGCGTTTCTCATTTGTTTCAGATCAAAATATAATAGCACAATTGAGGGGCAAGTCAGGTAACTGACCATATTGTCTAGTGGAAAAAATAGCCTTAAGTCTTACCAGGGCAGTGTGAAAGTTGGTGCAAGACGTAATCTTCCACGCATGCCGAAGCCTAGTGACGAGCTCGTCGAAGTACTGCAGCGCCTCGGCCCGAGGCTTGATGCGGGTGTACCGCGGGAACGTAGGGGGCAGCAGACGCTGGTTGATCATTGGCTCGAAGCCCATTGGGTTTGGGGAATCGGCTGTGGCAGAAGAGTTTATATGGTCATTTTTAATAAGTTAGTTAAACATTTTGATAAATAAATAAATAATACAAATAAATAAATATTCGTACACTCACGCCTATTATCTAGCCCAAAGTATGTATCATTAAGAGCTTGTGTGAAGGATATTTATCCGTTATCTAGTATCCATAGCACAAGCTCTTAATGATGCTTACTTTGGGCTAAAATAATAGGTGTGAGTGTAAAAAAAAAACTAGAACGGAGATATAATGATAATAATATTAGAAATATACTAAATAAACATAATTATAAACATCCATGACTCGTGAACAAATGCTCGTACTCATCATACGACTCGACTATCGGACTATACTCGTAGGACAGCATGGAATCAGACACACAAAACAGCTCGATGACGATCCCACACTGGGAAGCCGTATGCATTGATGACGCGTACAGCTTCCCGTACCATCGTGCTGTTTTGTCTTGACCCTCCGTCCTGAAATAGGCGAGAGCACCAGAATCAGAAAAAATAGAAGATGTTCACAGCTTCTTCTAGTTTTGGTGTTGAATTGTAACTATTTCGAAATTGCGACAATATACTGCAACATAAAACAAAGAGCCTAGAAAATATTCATAAGGTTGTCCCATGCCTTCGAGAGCTCTGTGGTTAGAGCAGCCACTCAAATTTTGAAAGGGTTGTATACCACCCTACAAATATATTTTTTCAAGTCTACATTATTTCCAAACATTAAATACAATAAAAAGAGATAAATGTTTCTTGTTCTGTGCGCGTTCACGTAACAGATAGGCAGACAGCAATACGAAGTTTTACACAATCTGTTTTCTACTAACAATAATTGTACATTTCAGAGCTATACTTGATTTTTTTTAAATGTTACTTAGAGAACCACTTACAATTTTCAACAGGTTGAGTTCCTTTCCCAGCTGTCTTTACGATTACTTTCATCATTTCACTACAGCCATTCAAGAGAGCGACACAATCAGCTCCGGATGTAGAGTCCCTCCGAGTGATCAGGAGAAGAGCTTGATAAAACATTCTGGTGAACCTGATTCGAGCTGCTAAAGCAGACCACAGATTATTTGTCTGAAATAAAAGAACAAAAATTTAACACATTTCGAAAATTTAAGCATAAGTATGTTGTAAACTTTGTAAATATTGGATATTTAATTAAACCACTGTAACAATATGGTATCCCCACCAATGTATGGATGGCGAAATGCCAATACGTTTTATCTAACTAACTTGGCAAAATTTAACACAAAGTGAACAAAACATTTAATTTCAACACTTATTTTTTACAATTGATGATAAAAATATATAAGCATCTTCATCAAAACACGCTGAAATCTACCTTAAGGACATATATAAATGGAAATACTATCAAAGCATTACAAAAAGTAAAAAACCAAAAGTGGATAATTACATCATCTTCAATGCTTCTTGCTTTTTTGTTCAGCTCTTCTTCTTGCTCTCTTAACATAACGACACATTTTTGCTCACTAACTTCCAGGGCAGCATCATATGTGTTACCAGACTGTGGATTCGAGCCAAGACGATAACCATAGCCCATTGGTTGGAAATCTTCTTCTTCAAATACCTGGGCCCTGAAGTGAGAAGTTATTATTACAAGGTCAATTTATTAAATGCCAATGGCTTTATTTTATTAATTTATTTATATTGTTATATAACACGGAGAGCAAGTTACAATAAAATATATAACTTTGTATACTTATATTGGCTGTGTCAACAGATGCTCAAATAACTTGATCTTAATTGGCCGTTATTACTATTATTTTAAAAATTATCTATTGTGTATTTTCTACTTACTTGTTTATACAGTCCCTAATACAATCCAGCAGTTTATATACAGCAATACAATAAGCTTTCAATGTCTTATTCACAATAGAGTGAGGTTGATGCAAGTAGAGGTTTGTAAAAACTGTTTGTGCTAATGAGTGTCCTTCCAGCCATGACACTATACAAGCCATTGTGGCATCAATAATACCAATCACCTCACTTGGATCTAAATCATCTATTTTTAGATTACCATTCTGAAAATAATTTTAAAATAAAGAAATGACATCTTCAATTTTCACGTGACTACAATCGCTGTAAAGTAATCAAAATGTCAGGTAATATGTAGTAATAATGTAAAAACACGAGTTGAATCCGGTAAAGTGGTTGTATTTCAAATTGAAAATAATATTTTAGATAAGTGATAAAATAAAAACTGAATGACGTACCATTGCAACGAAATGAGTAATTGTAAGGAACAAACTCACTTAACATCAAATTAGTTAGGGTGTAGCAAAGGTGGTTCTGGACATAGGAAAAACATTATAGTATGGAGGCCAGAATTGTACTTTTTACTCTTTTGGGCTAATAATGTTACAATATGTGCAAAAAAAGTAAGCAAAGCAGCCAGTCAGAATGTCCCAAGACCCTTTGATCCCATACCCTCACAATACCTACTAATCTTCCATTATTAACAATATTTACTATACTTTGTCAACACAAAGTGTAGTCAATATTGTTACTAATGTGTGTATAGTGTTGGTTGTATTTCCCAATGTTAATAATTATACTACTTATATTAAAAACTAATAATATTTTTATTTTATATGATTTACCTGATTCCATGGCCTACACCATACAATTACCAATTAAAATTAAGAAATAATTATTTAATGTCCACTCAGTACACATTTTATGAATTTATTGTCAAATTGTTAAAAACCTTTTATTTAAGGAATAAGTGGCTTGACAGGTTAGTTTACTTATATTTGTAAGTATACATATAAATATTACCACAACAGCTTGTTGAAAATTGAGTGGCTTGGGATTTCCTCGGTTACACAACATGCCAGCATCCATTTTGGGGTCCATCATCTCAATGGCTGACATGGCCTCAAACAACCCAAAGAGATGTCCATCATGTAGCAGCTCTCCTAGCTGTAAATCTTTAAAAATAAGCTCATTTTAAGCAATTCTATTGTAAAATTTACAATCATAACAGATAAATATGAAAATTATTTACCTTGAATGTGTTTAAAAAAATCTGATGTTATGTCAACCCAATTATAAGTTACTTCTGGTGAAGCCCCCAAGGATTCCATTGTTCTATGAAATTTGCAAAATTTACACAATATTATAAGTTATCATTTCCTTCATTTGTTCACTAATTCACTTTGAATAAAAAGTGTTTACGAAATCATAATGTACAGTCGACAGCACATCAAGCATAATAGTTCGACCTTGAGACCATCCTTACTATGTTCGTAATAGAGGCAGATTTCATAGTGCAACTGTTACACTTGCTGTGCTATTGTCTGTACATACATATTTGAGTCACCTTTATATAGTATTGTCTTACATTAAACGTGAGTTAAATCCGGGAAATTGGTTTTATTTCACCTTTATATGTTAAAATAATGCACTTACTTTAATATTGTTACATAGAGGAAGCATTACAATAAATTTAAATAAAGATTTATATGTAATTAGCTATTACATCAACATCTATTTAAATTTCATTGTGAATAAAATAAGTGTTTCAGAGAATTACATTGAGGAACTTAGTCACAGAATAAATGATATTCTCACTATAATACACCACATTTGTTGTATTTCATAAGAAAGATCAAATAGAGTTAAAATTATCGGTAGGTAAATTATGAAATAGAAAGATAATTTAATAATCAAAACAATTTAAAACAAAACTTCAACAAGACTATATCTGGTGCAGTAGTCGTTCAATCAACACACATTTAAACAATTTTTATCACTCAAGCAAACATGCTCCACATTACATGTCAACCAGCAGTTCTAAAACAATTATTCTCATTAAAGGCAAAATATCATGCAACAGTCATGCATCTTAAAACAGGTAAACAGAACTTTAAGAAGCTTTGTAACTTTAATTCCTGTTGAATCTTTCCACCAAGAAATATGTATAGCACCTTCAAATATGTATAGTTTCAATAGTCTACTAATAATATTTAACAGTCAATGAACCTAAATGAAAATGAAAATGAAAATATCTTTATTCAATTAGGCCCCCCAAGAAGCACTTTTGAATCATTAACAAAAAAACGCTTATAAGTAATGGAAATTCAAATACTTAAGTTTAAATTAAAAATTTATCATCATAGTTTTAACTCATAGTTTTAGATTAACCTAGCAAACTCTGCCAAGTCTAAATCTCCTAGTGCTCCTTTTTTAACACTCCAATGTGCTGACTTTCAAAGTAAAGAGTGCATCAATAGGACAGTGTGAAGACAAGTTTTATTAAAAGCTAAAAATTGAATGAATTGAACAAAAGCTAACATAACATATCTGTGAACGGATTATAGTCACTCCAACATTACAATTGAAAATCACGAAGCTATAACTATTTATGGAAATCTTCTAAATTAAAAATTTTGCTACAGAAGCATGCATAATTTACTAACCCGTCACCATCATAATAATCATCGTTATCACCCATATTTAAGTTTACCCTTCAAAATAAACAAGAAGGACTAAATTACCAATAATTTGAAATCAAGCAATGTCGAAAATATAGTAAAATTTACAAATATTTAGTGATTAAATCAATAGGATTGTAGTATTTCTTGCATTTTTTTGACAATTATAATTTTTGACATTGACAGCACATTATGAAAAGCAAAGGATTTAGTCTCATACAGCCACTACTAATACTACACGCATTAAACATGCAAGCGTTTGATTTAATTGTAATAAACAAAAGTTTGCTTGAATGATTATGAATATTTCACAGCCTTCTGGTTAAATTAGCCACCAAAATGGACGGCTACCCCGTTGATTAAACGCCGGCATCCAATGGAATGCCTAGCCCGATAGTTAATTGAACTAGAGTTTAACGTTTAACGACTTAGCTTATTGAAAGGATCGTCTTGCACTGAAAGTTTTGGTTTGGTTGGTAGGTTTAAAGTTATTTTTATGATCATTTATAACCGATATTATTTTGGTTCTAAGCGGTCATAAAAAATAATCTTGAATCTACCAATCACTCAAACAGTCACAAAAAAGCTCTTCGATTTAAATGGCCTGCCTAGGCGTTCAATTGAATGGTTAATTTAAACCAGATGGCTGACATGACGTTCAGCCATCCGGTTATTAATGTTGCACTCAATGACTTGACTAGTCGTACTTCAGCCGTTTGATTGGATACCGGCGTTCAATCAACGAGCTAACCATCCAATTGGGTGGCTGACTTAACGAGACGGCTGTAAAATTTCAATGTCATCACACAATTTTGTTTTTACGAGTTTATAATTTTTGACGGCATGTATATACGGATGTAGTACTACTTCTTAAACACTGCATTTTATCACGTTCACTAAGGTGGAATTGAACACAAGAACATAATCTTTAGAATCGTGTGTTCAACTGAACATTTTAGATTTAGAGTGCGTTTTCCAGTCTGAGGCATATGGTATTCCTTTCTCGTACAGGATCTTCTAAAGCCTCGCTAGCTCCGTAAAAGCTGAAGCTGGGATGTGGACCCACGAATAATCAAGTGTATGTGTACAATAGTGTACATCTAGCATCGGTACTCTCTCTCTGTCTCTCTTGCAGGATAGTTCAGAATTAAAGAAAATAGTCAAAACATGGTTGTATGGGCTTGATCCCTTTGCCATCTCATTACATGCTGACTGAAAAAAAATTGAGGAGTGTTTGGCGGGATTTGGTGGTGTCAGTCAAGGTTTTTATTAAAATAATTTAAAATTGTGTCGGAGAGAACTCTGTGTCATAAAATTGGTGTAGTTTTATAAATTTAGTGTTTGTGTTGACTTAAACAACACAACTAAAAGATTATTATAATCAAATGTTTGATTATAAAATCACTTTTCTGTGGTTATACACCTCATCAAATAGCATCATCTGGAGCCTGTCGTCATATATTTTGCGGCAAATACTCCAAACATATACTAAAATGTGTAGACTCTGGCCAGTGAATCGTGTCACTGAGAAAGAGCGGCAATTTTAAAAAATCTTTAGCTGTAAACACTTATTTCGCAAGGAATAAATAGTCTTGATACTTCGTTTTTGAAGTATGTAAATTAATTATTTATAAATGGATGCCACCTTATTAAATACATAATATTCTAATTACTATTCTAAAACAAAACTGTTTTGATTGACCCATCCTGGGATAGGCCATGGCGATAGTTGCATTGTTTCCGTAATCGAAACCAGAGTGCTCAAACCACTAGGCCACCGAGCTCCCTCACGAGTATTTAAAGTTATTAGGGTTTTAAAAAACGTCGAGTATCAGATACTCGGCCACAATGACGCCGAGTAAAACCTATTTTAGCTTTAAACATTTTATACATGGTGAAACGCGCGTACATTAGAAATGTTCCACTTTTTTTAAAAAAGAATTCATTAATAAAAACAAATAAACATTTATAATTTTAATACTCTTTTAGATGTTCTAATAGTTATTAAAACACAAGGTGATATCTTTTTCATAAACTTGAGTAGACTTAATATATTATGGGTATAGATCATGGATATATCATCCTTGGTATAGATAAAATAAATTTGATGAGCATTGATGAGTTAGACCATATGATAGACCAAGTGGGGCTGTAGGCAGGCAAGCTATCACAACATTAAAGTTTTTATCCCAGCTCAATAATTAGCTTGCCTTAAAATATTCGAATTGTTGTATGATTTAGTGCTAAATAGAACTTCAAATACTATTCCACTTGTCTATTCTCTATGTAATTAGAAAAAGAAAAGTGTGATATTATTGGCCCTAATTCTGGCGAACACATGCTAAGTTAAAATTTAAGTTCAATCTATTTCTTTCTCTCAAAATAAAAAAGAAAAGGATGGCTGTCATATAAATTGACATTTAGAAAGGTGCGTTCAATTTTCGACCTTATTGAACGTGCTAAAATGCAGTGTTTAGGAGGCACCGTACATGCCGTCTAAAATTGTCTATGGTTTCTTTGAAATCTATCTAAATTTAAGTGACAGCTCTAAACAGATTCTTGCTATCTTTTCCTATTACTTATTGCGAGAAAGAGATATACTGTACTTAAATTTAGAATTAAAGTGTGTTCCCAGAATTAGGCCCAATGAACATGACGTAAATTTCATCATCATCATATCAGCTGACAGATGCCTACTACTGGGCATAGGCCGACGATACTTTAAAAATAAATAAATTATAAAAATATTATCCTTCACTTTAATTTGTTAACATAAAATAATGGACTGGAAAAATTCAAATAAAATCTATACTACATAACACAAATTTTAATTTTGAATCTCAATTTTTTAAATCATAATGTTTACTTACTTCACTTTCTTAGCATACATAATTGTAATTAATTAGCAGCTATTCACTTACTACTAGTCATTATAGACGCTTACAGGCTGAATATCAAAACAGGGGAAAAAAGAGGATAAAAAGTAATGGGCGGGTATAAAATAAAATTTGAAATAAGGCATATTTAATAAGTTGTTCAGGATGATTCATAATCAAAGTCAGAATCTAAATACATCTGTTGTCATGAACAAAGCACAATAACATTTGTATGGGTACTCTTGGAATGTTACATTATTTTCTATTAACCATTTCCGAATATCACCTTTGCTATTAGACATTGTGGGAGGTTTGTTAGTTAGTTTCACATGGTAACTTGCATTGCATTATACATAAAAATTACACATGGCTTTGTTAGGATAGGTAGATATTCCCTTATCCATTTCAAGAAGTTTTATGCATTCATGTCACCATGGTAATCAGCTGATTTGGATTTTGCACTGAAAACTATTATAGCACCAGGCAGAAAACCTTCTTCAGATCTTGCATGCAACATTTCAGGCTTCTCTAAGTTTTAAGTGAATTAATATTTTGAGATATAATTCTTCATATACACTTTCTGAAAATAACGTAAACATGAATATTATAAAATATTGGATTTTATTAGGTAGGTGATGTGGGCAGAAAACAGAAAAGTATCAAGCCATAACGCCCTGAAAACAATAAACTAACCTGTAGCGAACGTATTTCCTCCAAATGTCGAATTTTCTCTACAGATTTCCGATTAAATTTACTTTATACATCTTTGTATTTATGTATCATAGTGTATACAAGCTTTCGAATAGTACTTTTTATTGATTTCGACATTATTTTACAGTAAAACTACAAAATAAACTCAATACAAGAATGAGAAATGAAACGTCAATATGACATTTCGAGTGTTGCCTTAAAAAAACTTCATTGAAAATACGAGTGACACGATTCATTGCCCAGAGTCTAACAACAGCATTTCAATGCAATAAATGAAGAAATAAAAAAATTCTGAAGACATGGCTGTATGAGCATTAGTTCCCTTTGCCTTCCTATTACAGGGAGAATGTTTAAAAAATATTATTTTTGGCAGCAGGAAAATAGGAAGTAAGTTAAGTAATCTGTGTGTGGCACAAAACATATAAAATTAAATGTCATCTGTTACGAGGTGTTTGGCGGGATTTTGTGGTGTCAGTCAAAATTTTTATTACAGAGCGATTACGATTAGCGAACTTTGTGTTATGAGAGTGGTGTTGTTTTATAAAACAATTGTTTGTGTTGACGTATACAACTAAAAGATTATTAGAATAAAAGTGATTATGGTGTGAAAGACGATGACAACTTTTTTGTGGTTATCCATCTCATCAAATAGCATCTTAAGAAGATTTTTATCATATATTTCGCGTCAAATACTCATAACACCAGCATTTCAATGCAATAATAGAAGAAATAAAGAAATACTGAAAACATGGCTGTAAGAGCATTAGTTACCTTTGCCTTCCCATTACAGGTAAATTGAACATCTGTTACGAGATTTCCCGCCGTTTTTTAAAGTTTCTTTGAAACTTTTTTGTTTAACAAAGTTAATTTTCGTATCAAAACTACAAAAAGACTATCCTTGTCGTTTTATATTTTATGTGCAATTAATAAAGTTATTGATGGTATGTTTTTAGGAGAATTTATGTATATTTGCAGTCCTTTGTATTAAAAACAATTTACCTTTACCGACCTAAAAATTATGGTACCGTTATTATAGTCACCCTTTGAATTATGGTATCCTTTGAATGGTAATATAGTTGATATCCACATTTTCGAGTACCATTATGATATAATTTAAAAGCGTAGAAAACGGTCGGCTACCTACCGAAAAAATATACGTTCAAAACATATCGGGCCCGTTTAAGGTCTGCTTAATAGTAGGTAAGTAGGTCCTTTACATTTTATAGCTATTTACTCAGAAAAAAACACAATCATAACTATCAGCAGACTTATCATTTTGGTAAAAGGTCCAGAATATTATATTACTTACGCGACTACCACAGAATAAATATTGTTCTTTCTTTTGTGCTACTAGGGTTACTTCACGTGATTCTTGTAGGTATAGGGAGTCATAGGGTCATTTTTTGAGAACCTCCCCGCAGTGCCCCCTGAAAACTGAACTGGACCCGGTGACACAAATGTCCGTCAGGCTATTAGTGTATAAAAAATGTAAGACAAAGTGTGTCTTTGTGATTTATTATGTAAAGATAAATATAATAAAGTAAATAAAACACAATAGATTTGACTTAATGGTTTAACATTTTAAACATACCTAGGTCACTAAAATGCAAAAAAATGCATGATCTACTTCTAACCTCAGGTTTGTGTTGACGTACAACTACAAATTTATAAGATTATAAGTGATTATGGTGTGAAAGGGGATGAGAAATTTTTTCGTGGTTTACCACCTCATCAAACAGCATTATATAGGTATCTAGACAGACTGTCATCATATGTTTCGCGTCAAATTCTTCCAAGGATTTCAATGCAATAACGAGTACACCCACTTTTGCGAGACTGTGCTCACGCAGAAGGAGGCAGCTGGAAGAGGATCCTCTTGCCGCCCCTATCCGACATAGGCGGGTGGGCGTGAAGAGGCGATCGGTGATCAATCGCCCGTCTTGTTGCACCCTAGGCGCGGCCGCGTGCGTGGGTAGCCCCCACGCACGCATTGCATAGGTCGCCATGTCTGGGATTGCCTAAGTGACTCTGGGTAATCTCCAACGGTGCAACCTAGCCGTAAGGCCAAGTTGCCTGGGTGGGCTGGTAGCATTGCTTTGGCAGAGCCTAGGGTACCTCCTGGTAGCAATGCTTTGGCAGAGTCTAGTATCCGCAAAGGGCATTGGAACCGGGGAGTTTTAGTGGGTATTCCCAGTGTCGCCGCAGCGGCAGGTTGATCTGCAATCAGATTTTTTCCCGAAAAAGAAAGGTATTACGCAATATCAGTTGGTATAAATATAAGAAGCTGTGATACGAGTATCACATGAAGCGAGGTAGAAATGTTGTTATTTATTTTGAATAAACTTTCAATTCCTGTTAGATTTTAATTCTATTTTCTCGTTCAGAAATGAGACAAATGACAGAGTAATTTTATTGATTGGCCGAAATATACGGACTATGTTTTACTACTTTTTAGTAATTATGTAACTCATAGCCGAATACTCGTAGTATTCGGTTGCAGTTTTGGATTTTTTGAGATTAAATAAGAACAATGTTTACCTAATAAATTGTTTATATATATTTAATACTGTTACTAAACATAGCAGTTGTTGTTTCAGGCGATTCTTCATCGTTCACAGGGTCATGAGGGATCATAGTCTGATCCAGATCTGGTTTCTTTGTCGTTTGATCACTTCCGGGCTTCGACAAGCTGATTCCATTTAGCCCCATATCCACACAATCGAAATGTAAAATCTGGAAAGTTAAAAATCAATTTATTATTATTATATTTTTTTACATTCACACCTTTTAGATACTTAGAGCCCAAAGTGAACACCATTATGAACTTATATTGCCGTGGCTACTAGAAGACGGAGAAAATGTTGGTAATGTATATAATTTTAGGAAAAATACTAATTATACATAAAAACGTCCATTAAACATCATCATCACCAGGCTATAAACATCCCACTGCTGGGCACAGGTGGTCCTACATAGTAGAAACACGGGGACATACATTACTCGTGACTAAATGTTCGTACGCATCATACATACATCTGCTCCTACCGGGATTCGAACCGAGGACCCCTGCTGAGTAGCCTACTGTAGTTTCGATGGGTGCTGACCACTCTGGCAACCGGTCGTCCAATTTTGCAATTAACTTAATGCAAAGTACTTCTCACTAGGTTTAATCCTTTAGAGATGGCCGTAGGGGAGAGATGGCCGATCGAAATATATTTTGCAGATACATTGGGGCTGCGTTTCACTTTACTTGCTACGGGCAGCGCTCTGCAGCAACGGTAAATAATAAATAATACCTACTAAGTAAAAACATTATAAAAAGAAAGTGAAAAACATTATTTTTTTTACAGTTTACATTCGATTCATTTTAACATTCCGTAACATCATGTTTGTACTGATTATATTATTTGTGTTTTTGTGTGTTCAATGCATTTCTATGTTTTTACATATACTACCTTAAATATAGTATATCCTACATCTAGTATATCCTACATCTAGTATATCCTACTCTAGTATATTTAATATTTAATAGATATTAAATATATATATTTAATAGAATTAAAAAATAACATTAACATCAAAATAAATGAAATATTTATACATTTCATTTAATTTATTTTATATAATAAATACAAAACACATTTATGATATAATATAGGTGTAACAATTACACTATAATACTAAATAGAGTATAAAAATAACATTCGACTAGAATGATTTAATGAAATGTGTGCTTATGGGATGTATGTATGTATATATATATATATGCATCTATTTCTAAGGTGGGATGGGTGAGTGTTGGAAAGGAGGGATAATCTTTAAGAAAGAACAAATTTGTTGTTTTTTTATTCTACATGAATGCATATTTTGTATGTTTTTAGTTTTTACAACAAATAAAATAATATTCCCACCACCCGTCCAATAATGGCTATTAATCCATCTTTAGCGCATGTGAACGCATATTAACGAGCATGGAATAAATATAATATTTATTCTGTAATTTTAGGCTGCCAAACCATACCAAGCGCGCGTACAACGCATAGTTGCTTAGATTACTACTTTGCTTCGTAAGTGTTATTTATGTATGTTGTGAAACTCTGTAATTGGCTAAGAGTTATGTATAAGTTGTATTAAGCATGATTGTTAAAAAAACGCTGTTAAGTTTCCTAATAAATAAAATAAAAAAAAATAAAAAAAATGACAGTCCTTTTGCTTTATGTTTCATAAATTTTTCGATACAACCATCTCACCCGGACAAAAATAGTAATAGCCGTATTTAATTAGTTTAAGTTGGCTATTTTGTTTGTGCTATTTTCAATGGGAGGAGCTCGGTGGCGTAGTAGTTTGAACGCTCTGGCTTAGATTACGGAAACAAAACAACTTTTGCCACGTTCAATATCGAGATGAGCAAACTAAAATTATCTCGAGCTCATCCGTGCTTCGGAAGGCACGTGAAGCCGTTGGTCCCGGTTGTTGCTGCAACGGCCTTAACCCACCAACCCGCATTGGGACAGCGCGGTGGTGCTACGGCCCAAACTTCTCGTGTGCTACTCCCATGTAGGAAGAACCGAGCCCAGCAGTGGGACGTTTATAGGCTGGTAATTTTTAATGTATCAATGGTCTGGTTATTTTTATTGAAGATGACCACGTGTAAGTTTGGTGAGGAGTCATCGAAGGTGTAAGCTATTGCCTTTCGATGAGAATAACAAAGACCAGAAAAACAGAAGCGGATAAATTGTGAAAGTTGCGGTGAAAATAAGGTAATGAATTAAAAGATAAGTGCTGAAAAAGAAAGAAAACCCCTGGTCATCTATCTCGTACTACTACGGCCCTGACATTTATTAAAATTGAAAATAGCTCAGTCCAAAGTTGACTGTCCTGAACTTTTATCAAAATTAAATATAAATATTCCACCTCGTCATTGCCGTCCAAGAAGTCTACTTCACGTTCCATTCTCACGTACAGTGCATCATAGCAACTCTTATTTGGTTCGAGTCGTTAGACAATTTAATGATGTTTGCAGGGAAGATTGCAACAACAACATAGATTTATTCTGTAGTAGTATAAGTAGTGTTAATAAAATTCTGGCAGGTGACTAAATGCTGTATAATTTATTATTGTGTATTTATTATAGCATTGTTTTTTTTTTTTTTATTAAAAATAGGTATATTTTAGTAATGTAAGAACTTAGGATTTAATTATCAGTGCTACTTGTGGAGGCTTGTTACTGACTTCTTGCAATGTATTTCTTTGTATATTTTTTTATGTTAGCTGTAAGCCCCCCAAATAAAATAAAATAGCAATAATATTTGTTTATAATACTATTATTATTTATGTTTTCACGGTTCAAAAAAACTATGGCCATTATTTTTTACAACGAACTTACCCTGAACCTGAATGTTTTTGGTTTGTAGCCCAGGGTGAACAAGCACCCCATTGATCAGACATTTAAAAAATGCAAGACTTAAAAAAATCTTACCACAATTGGGGCTTTATCAACCCTTGTGTCCATATCCATACAGACATGAAGCATCTGATTGACCACTGCGACATCAAACAGTCTTATGCAAAAGTCCACCAGACCTGGGGGCAGATATGGGACCGCAACAGGAACGCAAAACGGCGGTGGGTTGCGAGCTTAAATCCAAAAAATAATTAATATTACCCAATAAGTCAATTTCCTTGCTTCTCTGTCGACTGTGTAAAAAAGACTAATGACATCGGACAGTGTTTTATCAGTTTAACTCTCTATATAAAATAATAATTCGTCTTTACCTACACTCATACCTCTTATTAGTTATTTTTTCACTTAGTACCCTTATTCACACAGTACCGCTTGCACGAACATTTTTTAATTTGGGGATACAATACGATTACGATTCAAAATTTAAAAATGTTTGTGCAGATTTTGGATTTGATTCGAAAATCGAATCTTTGGTCCGATAGTTAAAAGTGTCAGTAGGTTTCACTAGGTGGTAGACCTGTATGTAGGGTCGTCTGGGTAGGTACCACCGCCTTTCTTATTTCAGCCGTGAAACAGTTCGCTGTGTTTCGGATTGAAGGGAAAGGTAGCCAGTGCAATTACTGGGCATGGACGGCATTTCATCTTAGGCCCCAGGATGACAACGCACCTGCAATATGAAGTGACTTTTCCTTGTTATTGCAGGTGTCTATAGGCGGCGGTAACCGCTTACCATCAGGTGGGCCGTCAGCTTGTTTGTCATCCAGTTGTATATAAAAAAAAAAGGTATTATAGAAATCTCGATATTTGAATGTTTCCTTTGTTCCGACATAAGTAATAAAATTAAATTAAGGAAAAACTTTGACGCTAGAATCAGATCACTTATTTTTGTGGATTTTATGTGCTACTTATATTACTCTTGATTGGTCTTTATTTTAGGATTAATAAATATTCAAACCTGAAAAGCTTCTCGTGAAAACACTATCATTGTTCATTTTCACTTCTAAATCAATTGTAGACGGTGTTGGATCATACGTTAAAACTGCGCATGCTGGAAAATACAAAAAAGTTTCTAATGTTAGTATAACAAATTGTAAAATAGATATTATATGTGAACTAAGTCGTGAAAATTATAGATAGATAGATTTTTTTTTTACATTTTTACTTACCCAATGTAAAAATAAAACAAAGACAATATGCCAAAAAAGGCTGTCTTATCAATATACCTATCATGTTTTAGATACCGAGATAATAATACCTATTCTTACTTCAATGCCTATAATCTACCTCTAATAAAGTATCATTAAAACCTTGTGCTTCGGATAGATAAATAGATAAGGATACTTATAAATAATAGAAATTAGGTACTAAATAAACATGCAAACATCCATGACTCGTGAATAAATACTCGTACCCATCGAACAAACCTCTACCCCTACTGGGATTCGACCCCGGGACCTCTTGTAAATATCAAAATACATAAAAATATGTCATTTTATTAAAGTTAAAGGAATATGAAGTTTAGCTTTATAGACAGATCTAGCCCAAATTATGAACTTACTCTTCCTGTCAAAATTGAAGGCGTTTATTCGTATTCCAGTGCAGCACACGCATTTAAAACTCTCGCAGTCGCATTTACCACCAGTGAATGGCAAGCGAAGGAACCAACCCGGAGTGTACCACGGACGAGGCATCATATTCCTTATCGTCTGTAAAAAATAACATGAAGGTTCAAGAATAACTACAATCAGCTTTTTTAGAAAAAAAAAGTAAAATAACTCTATAGAGAAAATAAAAAATAAATTTCATCTTACGCCTCAGGATGACAATGCACCTGCAACATCAACTGATTTTTACTTGTTATTGCAGGTGTCTATAGGCGGCGGTAACCGCTTACCACCAGGAGGCTCGTCAGCTTGTTTATCATTTCATTGTATAAAAAAGGTGCAATAAAAATTTGTTTCTTTCATGCATAAGTATATCTACGAAATATTTTTATTAATCTTTGTGTTAATGTAAAAGTAAGTTTTTATATTTTAAAGATATCTTATATGAGTAATGTCTACTCAACTACATTATTACCCAATTATCTGTTAAGCTGGCAGATTATCAATAAATTGATTGGATTTATACGTATTAAGATCATATGTTTCTTTTTTACTTTTTTTAGCCCACAAAAGAAATATACTATAAACCTGCCCCGAACGTAAGTTGTATCTAGGGTTTCTGTTTCAAAATAAAGTCACTTTAAATTCTCTGGTGAAAAACACGACACCTATATTAATAAAGCATGTCTCAGAGAAGAAACTTAATCATAGGATCTAATACCCTAGTATTATGTAGTTATTTCCATTAGAAAAACTCAAGCTATCTAAACCTGCTAATCACAATTAATTTATGCAATAAATTTAACACACGTTGATCATGATCGGGCTCTGAATTTGAATTTTATCAGTATCTAACAAGTTGACTTTGCCAAAGAATTTTAAATGAAATGAAGATTCTATTTAGACACAATTAAAACGTATATTATTAGGTATTTAGGAATGAAAATTACCGTATTCGTGTCAATGTTGTAGTACACTGAAAAGTCTTCGACGTCCATCGCATCATCGTATCTTAAAGCCTTGTGAACATTTCGTCTTTTATTAAACGTTGCTTCTAAAACACAGCACAAGAAATATAAAACAATTGATAAAAAATGCAAAAATCCAATATAACTTATAAAGTGAGGTACATTGAGTATATAATATGAAACTCTACCTGCCGTTATGATCACACTACACACTAGACATAAGGTAATAGTTTTCAATTTCATTTTGTCTATTTACATTAGAACACCTCAGGGGACACCATACAAATGAATCGAGTGATTGCACCTCGTTAACCCACGTGAACACTGCTAAAGGTTTGCTACCAAACATTTGTATGCAAGTTATGCGATGCGCGAACGCAACTGAGTTTGCGGTACTTTCTAGAGAAACTCTTGCGTATCGTATCGACTGTGGTCAATAATGGCCATATTTATTTACACAGCACATCGTATAACATGAAAGTGAGAATAGAAATAATAATGTGATGTCGAAGCCCTTTAATATCGACGGTAGGTCCTTATCTACTTATAAATAGTTTTTTGTTAAAATGTGTTTCTTTCTCAATGATTATTCACATTATTTTTTAAATTGAATTTTTAATGCTTCCAAATTTAAAAATTCTGGTACCTAAGAGCCTCCGGTTTATTATGGTCTTAAGGTACTAACTACAAAGAGGTAAGTAATAAAAAAATTAAAATTATTTCATTTATTAAAGAACTCGAGTATAATAAATAATTGATAATCAATAAATAAATAAATAAAATTAAAACTTAACCTTTTATCTATCAAATAAGCCGAATAGCGATCGCACTAAATTTTCGTCATAATCTTCAATATCATCGTCGCCAGCATCGACAACTGCATCTACTCCGCCTTGAGGGTTAGCTACAGCGATACCACCTCCATCTTCAGGTTTTACCATAACAATTCCATTAGCACCCATTCTGAAACGGTATACACTAATTTTAGGGATCTAAAAAATAATGAAGAAAGAGTGCCTGTATTTGAATTTAAATAACCTCCTTTTTAACTGCTAATATTTTTTTTACAAAACTGCTGTCATTTATCTACAAATATGTTTTAAGGCGATTTATTATCTATTACTATTGTATTGATGATTACTTGCATAGTTTTCATGAAATCGGGTTAATCTGAAATTTTTTCACGACAAGAAACTAACATCACATGTATCACTTTTCAAAAGATTACTAAATTTCACGAATGTAATACGTTCATGAATAATGTATATGATGTCATAAATATGTAATATATTGCTTCATAAAAATGTTTTTGTATTCTCACCTCAAACAATCGAAGACCATGTCAAATAGCTGAATAGATCGCCACTGTCCTGTCATTGCTAAACAAAAATGAAAGTTTCTCCCTGGAAAGAAGACATTGTAGAATTTTGCACAAACTTTTAAATTTGGCATCCTTGGTGGACTTATGCATATAGGTCTTGGATTCTTGCCTGAAATTGTAAATAAACATTTAAATAACACAAAGCGTAATTTATAAAAATTCATTCACACAAAAAGTACAAAAATTAAAATACCTGACATGGAATTTTCATAGAGGACTAGGTCGTTTAGAGACATAGCGACATCAAAAGCGAAGTCACCTGGGTGGTAAGTAACCTTCATACAAGCTTTCTGGTTGATTAGATCCAATAACAGACCAGTGCAGCATTTGCACACTCCCAAAGCGCAGGAGCATGGCCTGCCGGAAGTCTGGGTTGATGTGGAATTTGCAGTAGTATCCTTATTTTTTCTTCCATACTGGTCTACTGTAGAAAGTTTTCTTAATTTTATTTTATCTAATAAGTTTAATTCACTTTCAGGTAATTCCAGTTCACTTAAACCATCCTTTAACATTTTATTTTTATCATGATCGAGACTCGCTAGAATGATAAATTAATTAATCATAAGGATTATTATTATTATTGATAATACTATAAGAAAGTACTTACCACGTTTATCTGCGTTTATTACTGTTAATATTAACGAAACTGATAAGAAAAATAGTGCAATGTACTTATTCATGATTCTATGGTTAATTTGACGAAGTCGGCCGCACGCTGGTCGCCTGGTTAATGCAGTCACTCCGATTCGCTTACAGAGATGTGAACCGGTTCCGTGGTGGTAGTTAAACATCTCTTTATGCAAAATACTTTCACGTTTTGATAGATATTTAACATGATTACGTGAGTAAATCTCACCACTCTCGTGGATTATTTATTCGAAACAAAAAAACAAACAATATCAGTTTATAAATATTTTAATTTATTTTATGCCTAAGAAAATAAATACTTATTACCTATATTAGTTAATTTGACGTGATTCATTTTTCAAACAAGTCACCAACAGCATCTCCTATGGCGTCCAAGGGCCCGTCGTCGTCATCTCCACCACCAAATATATCACCTACACTAGACCCAAAAACGGCTCCAGCGGCATTTTCTAGGAAGCCACCACCATCATCGTCATCATTATTATTCCCGTATAGATTTATTGGAGCAGGACCTGATGACACAGGTTTTGGCTTCAAACCAGTTTGAACTCCAGAAGATCCCAAGCTGTAAAATATTAACGAATAAAGTTCTGTTTGCGTACGTTATTAGCTTATATGATTTTTTCCTCATTTAAGCACGTAATCGATTATAGTTTAGTTAATACTATGGTTGAACACTTACCCGAAACACCTGAATGAAGCCGAGTAAATAGGGAACCCTGCAATATCCGCATTTATATCTAAGCATGCAAAAGCGTTTCTGTTCTTTATGCGGATATTAGATATTTCTGCGCAAATTTCAACAAATGGTGCTCTTCTGGGGTTGAAACAAATTGGTGGTGGATTACTTGCTGTAATATAATTGATTAATATTGATAGCTTTTATTTCAAACATTTAGAGTAAAAGTGCAAACAAGAAATATTTTGAAGCTATTTTTACCCCAGACTCAAAAAGAGGGATGCTATAAGTTTGACGTGTCTTTTTGTGTATCTGTGTGTCTGTTTGTGGCATCATAGCTCCTAAGCGAATAAAGTGATTTTGATTCGGTTTATTTTGTTTGAAAGCTGACGGTATCAGGATAGTTCTTGGCTATAGGTAATTTATGAAAATCAGTTCAGGCGTTTGATGCCGATCAGCATATTTTCTACTGGACAAAAGGGTTCTACTAACTTTCACATATCCGATTGATTTGAAATTTGTTTCATTGTTACTTTGGTTGATATTTCCAAGACATGCTAACCTTGAGCTGATCCTGTATCATCAAATAGTCAGCGGGATGCTCCATTAACTTAGAGCAGATACAGCGTGTTTGTGCTCATAAGAATAATCTCAATGAGATGGTATTAGATAGATGATTAATGTGGCCGGGGTTACTTAAAATTTTCAATTTTATATTACTAATTTAGAGCGATTTACTAGAATAGGCCTTTATCTTATAGAAGATCGCAGCTAACACAACAATTACTAGTTACCGAGCAAGGTCGCCAGAGAAAAAAAACATTGTACTGGAAGCGAGGGGATTTCCCTCATTATGCTGTCAACAAAACGCTTCTTCTTGATTTTATAGAGGGTAGGCAATGCGTGATTAGTAGGTATTACTTTTGTTGGTACGAGCGTCTATGTGTATACAAGGTGGAAAAAATCTATGGGCCCTAACTACTTTAAATCCTTTAGTTAACTCATTTTACGAAAAGGAAACATTCCTTTATTTTTATAAAAAAAGCAAACTGCATTATAAGATCTTCTAAAATTCGCTTGTCTCACCCGGGAATCAAACCAACAAAAAATTAAAAAAATAAACACTCGCTATTTCCCATACGAATCGGTAGAATTATTGTCCTGGATAAAATTTGTTTAATAAACATTTGCTATTTTAAATATGAATATGAAAACTAATATGAATTAACGAACGAATACTTTCTACATGTTTATCGATTTAAAAAATGTTGAAAGTTGTCGTTCGAATTTCAAATTGTTGTCCCGCGTTGCAAAAAAAATGCGTTCCATTTTTAACTTTTCGTCAGATTGCCTAGTGTAAGAACAAATTTCGTATAAATTTATTATTACAATTTAATGATTTTCATATAGAAGTCTTCAGATAAATAACATTAGCAAACCTGTACTACATACAATATCTTTGGATGTTAGAGTGATAAGAAAATTAACGTATGACTTACTTGTTACAAATGAATATTACAGTACTAGGTACGTATTGATAATAAAAAACTTGTAATAAAATATTCAATTTCAATGGTATCTCGTACAACATATTAGTGTAAGAACAAATGTTTGTAAGACAAATTTTATCCTGCACAATAATCCTACCGATTCGTTTAATAAAATAGTAAAGGGTTTTTTTTGTTGGTTCGATTCCCGGGTGAGACAAGCGAAATTTTAAAAGATCTTTGAATGTAGTTCAGTTTCTTTTTAAAAGTAAAGGAATGTTCCTTTTCAGTAAAATGAGCTGACTAAAGGATTTAAGTATTCATTTTAACATTATTATAAATGTTTAAAAAATTATTTACTTATAAAAAAATCTACACTAGAAAAATTTCACGTCCTGAGGCGGGGATTGGAACCCGCGACCTTTCACAGTCCGGGCGTCTGCTCTAACCATCTGAGCTACCCAGGACTTGGGATAACCCTGTGAAATTCTTCTAGTCTATCTGTATTTGCGTTATGAGCTAACGTCTACCCTACAATGTCAAAATGTTCCATTTCAACATCCAAAACGAGTATTTTTTACAAAAACCTAAGATTCGGTTAAGTTGGGGCATTGCTTTCAAATATTATTAATTTTCATTTTAACAGTATTATTTTTATTTAAAGTAGTTCCCCTCCAGGGCCTATAGATTTTTTCACCCTGTATACTACTGTGAGCTATTACTATCGAGTTTTTATGGATGTATGTGATGGATGATATGGATGTGTGAAAAGAAATACCTGATACTCTCCGGCGGACAACAGTGTTGTCGTTAACACTCAATCTGACGTCAAAAATAAAATCTTCTGGTACAAATGTAATATTTCCACACGCTTTAGTTTGAAATCTTTGTAAAATAGCCCCAGTACAGCACCCACATTGCCCATTGCGGCAAGCACAGGGGAATCGTTGAACTGTCCCATTTACTGGTTGATCTGATGGAACAACTGGAGGAACTGTAGAAACTTGAGCTTGAGGTACTTCTGTAACATCAGCTACTATCGGAGCATCAGTAACCGCTGCATCCTGCAATACTTCTGGTGCACTGATCGTACTAAGGATTTCTGTTACGGTTTCTTCAGTAACGATTTCGTTTTCAGATACATCTACTGGGTCTTCTTCATCTTGGGGTACGTGAACTGGCACAACAATTGTAACAGGTGACTTTAAAACAGGCGTTGGCTTCATAGCCAATTTCCAAAGATCTTGTGGCACTTTTATATCCAGCACTTCATATGGCTTATCGACATCTAAGAATACTTCGTCTGTAAGCAAACAAAAGTAATTAATATAAGTATATGTTCTTTGTTGCACGGTAAACATTATACAGTAAATTTAAATTTACAGTCCGTGAGCAAGGCTGGATTTATCATAAATTTTAATAATAAATATATTAATAATATAGATAATCAATGTTTTAATTATAAAACTATTTCTATAATAACTTAATTTATTAAATTGATGAAACTTACCTGATATAGCATTGTTACTGGTTAAACAGAAACATATAAGTAATAATAAACATAGTTTGATTGTTGAAGTCATCTTTTTAACGGTAAAACATTTAGCCAAAGAAATATTGCTACTGCCAACCAACTTAAATTGTTTGCTTGTCAAGTTAGCTCAAGTATATAACTGTCTACTGACAACTCACAATACTTATTTTAAGTTTCCGCTTAATGAAACGAAACAAGTTTTAAATTTTAATGACGGTACAAGTGAAAGTGGTGCCAAAGAGCATTAACAATGCTAACTTTCGATACGTGGTCTGAATTTTTATGTCACTTAGTTATTTGTTTATCACAGGATGCGATTTGCTAGTGATGTTCTAATCAATCAAATAATAATTGTAGAGAACCACTATTTGAATGACAATACACATGACAAGCTTATCTGTATGTTCATTTGCAGTTATCTATATCTGTGACACAGATAACTTCAAATGCAGCCATATTTAACCAAAACTGCAAGCGCAAATTTACCGGAAGTAGGTATCTCGCCTTCAATTAGATTTAAAAAGTGTTAGATTGATCCTAAAAGATTTATCAGACACACCACACAAAATAAGCCATAATAAAAAGATGGCTTCCCGTATCAGTTTATGTATGAGCTCAACATGCTCCTGTATCTGTCAATATTCACGATAAAACAGCGACATCTAGCGTCAACTGGAGCACATTACTACACAAGTGTTATTAAACTAAACAGTGATGATCCTGAGATTTAGTTGAAGGCGAAAGAGTTGTAGGTATTACCAAAAATAGCTGGTCGTGCAATTCATGTTATTTCCGTGGTACAAAGGTGTGAGTTTGGCGACACAAATTTTATTCAAATTTAAGTACGTATGTCCATTTCTATTTTCGGCATTTTCTTTTGTTTTTTAGGGTGCAGTCCCACATGTGTGACAATGTCATGATTTTTATCGTTGGATGACTGACGTCTAACCCTGTAAATCCCTCGAAAATCTGTCGATACACAGCGCAAGGAAAGTCAGCCTTACTGTATGAGAATAGTTCCATTTTTAAATAACCAGCAACGACAACGCTACGACACTTTATAAGACGATTGCCTATCGTTACAGTAGTGTCTTACCAAATGTTATAAATATTTTAATATTTAATATTTATTTTTATATTTTAATATTTATTTATTAGAAACAATAACATTTTTCACAAAAACAATAGTAGCGTTAATAACTGCAGTAGTCAGGGACTGTGTCGCAGTTATTAGCGCCCACCTCAAACATAACACATGTTTCAGACATAATAATGCTTAACAAAACATAGACGTGTGTGTGTGTGTGTGTGTGTGCGTGTGTGTGTGTGTGTGTGTGTGTGTGCGTGTGTGTGTGTGCGTGTGTGTGTGTGCGTGTGTGTGTGTGTGCGTGTGTGTGTGTGTGTGTGTGTGCGTGTGTGTGTGTGTGTGTGTGTGTGTGTCAAAGTGAGAAAATGTATGAAGTATGTTATTCGTAGAACAATCACAATCATTGGTGTGTGTACAAACTTTTTCTTTTATTTATTTTATTTTATTCCAACATTATTAAGATTGTTACATCACATTTATAATCGATTAAGTTATTTAGACACATTACATTACATTACACCCACAACTCATTTGATTAATGATTCCACTGAATCATAATCAAGGCTCAAAAGCCACTTACTTAAAGTATTTTTACAATTGTGCATTGTCAATGGGTAAATGTTTAATTTTTTATTAATTTTATTGTACAGTAAAGGTGCTATATAATCATAGTGATGTTTAACTAAAACAGCTGTATACTTTATAGTCTGGCAGACTTTATCCTTCCTTCTTTTATTTTCAAATATAGAAGGGTCGTAGGGAAGAAGCATGTGTTGGCGCAACACAACCTTTAAAATAAATAATTTACGTATGGACAAGACTTCCCAGAAGTCATATATTGCTATTGTTGGATATCTTATAGGCTTATATGCCATAACTTTGAGGACTGCTCTTTGTGCCCTTTCAAGCTGTAACAGTTTTGTCTTACCTGAGGCACCCCAGACTGAAATACAGTACGTTAGGATGGACTGTGCTAAGGCAAAATAGGCAGTCCTAAGTATGGCTGGATCAGCGCCGACTCTTAATTTAGAAAAAACAAAGATCAATTTTCTTATTCGCGCGGTTATCGAATTGACATGTTCGTGCCAAGACAACACACTGTCGACAATTATACCCAGATATTTGACCTTATGTGTACGTGATATTGAAGCACACGAGCATGTATAGTTAGGGGCTTTGTTACATTTGTGTGCTGCTATGGTGAATGACGAGTCAGGCTGTGATGAGACCCTAGAACCAAAAGTCATGAAGCTGGTTTTGCTTAAGTTGAGAGTCAGCACATTATTAGACAGCCATGACATAACCAATTTTAAGGCAGATTCAGCATACAGGCGAACATCTTCCCACTCCAGTCCATGAACAATAATCGCAGTGTCGTCAGCGTAAGTTTAAATAATATAAAATTAAAAGTTTTAAGTAATTCCGGGCCTTGATCATCATCTATCTGACACCTTTTCATTGAGACCATTCTTATAAGCCCAAACACGCCATATCTACTTTTAGTTTCTGAAGAATGAAGCATCCCGTGGACTATTAAATGCTGCCGCATCAATTAAAAGTTGGCATGTCTTTGAAATGCCACTGAAGTAACAGAATACCAAATTTCAAATCAATCAGACCTGTGATAGTTATTAAAACTCTTTAGTGAAGTAGGAAATGACTTGGACGCCTGAACTTCATAAATTATAGATAAAAAACCTCTAGATGACGTCAGCTTTCAAACAAAAAAAAACGAGTCAAAAACAGTCTATTCGCTTAGGATATACGAAGCCACAGACACACACAGATACACAGACAGACACGTCAAACTTATAACACCCCTCTTTTTGCGCCGGGGATTAAAAATAGATATTATAGTATATCAAATACTTTTAAATTGGTACGTATTTATTTAGAAGTACAGTCGGCGTAACACTTCATTTCAAAAATACTGTTGATACTACAAAGTAGTAAAATTTTGGTTGTTTCAACGACTTTGCAATAAGTTTAAAATATGATCTGAAGCCGTTTACGCGTAAAGATATTTTAGGCTACATAAAGTAAATTTTCTACACTAGTGAAAAAACATAAATAGCAACCATAACAATAGCTTTCCCTTTGCTCTTTGAACTTGTGTGAGAGATTCATGAATATTTTCCACGGGGATAAAGTAAATTTCCACTTAGATTATGAAATCGAAAATGTAAATTAGTGTGTAAGTCTAATACAGGTCTGTAAAAATATTTATAATTGTATCACTAAGTGATTTCTTAAAACAATTCTCTCAATTGCAGTAGCGCGTATGTGTAAAATTCATGAAACGTACGTTTATTTGTATTTAATTTAATTATCTCCTTATCGTCTTTAGATTTCTGAGGCAATGTTTGCTAGAAAGATTTGTACTTACATTAGGATGAACCCTATCGATCGGTATCATAATAATACCGAACGTTTTTTTTCTACATTTGGCGGGTTCGATTCCCGGCTCATAAATGACTTTTAAAAATTGTTGAATTCAGTTATTGTTATATCTAAAAAAAGAATGTTTCCTTTGAGTATAATTTTCTAACTTCAATATTCAGGATACTTTCCTTACGGGGGGCATTGGTTAGACTCACCCTGTGTACAGGGTGGAAAAAATCTATGGACCCTGGAGGGAAACTACGTTAAATCCTTTGGCATTCAAAGATCTTCGGAAATTCGCTTGTCTCACCCGCTAATCGAACCAACTAAAAATTAAAAAGTAATCCCTCGCTATTTTATAATACGGATCGGTAGGATTATCGTTCAGGGTGAAATTTGTTTAATAGGTAAATATTTGCTCTTACACTGATCTGTTGTACGAGATACCTATGAAATTGAATATTTAGTATTACAAGATTTTTATTAACAATACCTAGGACTGTAATGTTCATTTGTAACAAGTTAATCACACGTTAATTTTCTTGTCTCTCTCTAACAAAGATATCGTATGAAGTACAGGCTTGCTAATGTTATTTATCTCTACGTAGAGAAGTAGTAAGAGTAGTTCTAGTTGAAGACTTCGTTAGGAATATCATTAAATGGTAATAATAAATTTATGCACAATTCCTTCTTACACGAGACGAGACGTTCTGACGAAAAGTTGAAAATGGAACGTACTTTTTTATTGCAACGCGGGGCAACAAATTGAAATTCGAACGATAACTGAGTGATTTTCCCTTGTTATTGCAGGTGTCTATAGGCGGCGGTAACCGCTTACCATCAGGTGGGCCGTCAGCTTGTTTGTCATTTAGTAGTATAAAAAAAAAAAAAATAACTTTCAAAATTTTGAAAACCAATAAAAATGTTGAATTTTTTATGTTTATGTGTTCTTCGTATTGATGAAAAAATAAAATTAGTATTAGTTTTCACTTTTGTTATTAAGCAAATGTTTATTAAACACAATGTTTATTAAACAAATTTTATCCTGAACAATAATAAAACAGCGAGGGTTTATTTTTTTAATTTTTAGTTGGTTTGATTCCCGGGTGAGACAAGCAATCTTTGAATGCAGTTTTGATTCTTTTTAAAAATAAAGGTATGTTTCCTTTCAGTAATATGAGCTAATTAAAGGATTCAAAGTAGGTCCCCGTCCAGGGTCCATAGATTTTTTCCAGCTTGTATAAGTAATTTGTATTGTTTGTTATAGCTTCATATGCATTTAGCTTACTTGTCACTATTTTATTTTATTCATGCACTTTATTTAGCTTTCCTCCATTCATAGCATTGTCTCCTCAATTCATTGTGAACAATTTACTATTTTTGTTAGCGAACTAAAATAACTATTATCGTGATATTTTATCCTTTATTGCTTTGATTTTCTTTACCTAAAATGAAATGTATGTCCTATTTAAAAGACATGTCATGATTATCTAAAATTTCTAATAAAAGAACACAAGGGAGTAGTTTATTCAACAATAGTTTATTATGTTTTTCATCAAGTAAAAGAGAAACAACTTAGAAATTTACTATTTACAGACAATAAATAAGTTAAAATTAAGAAATAAATAGTTTCTAACACTTAAACACTAATCTAACTTAGACGTCATACTTGAGACCATTCACCACGCATCATTTTATTTTGTCTTCTTCTATCTTTTTTATTTTGATTATTCTTGTGCGATTTCCTCATTAACATATCCATTAAAAACATGTCACTGTAGTCATCCTCCTCGTTGTTTATATTATCTTTTACCTTTGTATCTTTATTTGCATGGTGTCTTTTACCTCTACCAAACAAACCTAATTGGTCACCAACAGTTTCTCCGATTTCAGATAGGTGTAGTACATCTAAATCTTCATAATTGAAACCGTCATTGTTTTTCTTCTTCGGTAAAGTAAGTCCTTCGTACGTGTCACTTTCAACTGGAAATCCATGGCCTCTACTTTCTTCAGCGGTCAATGATTCCTTGTTAGCAGTTTCCTCAGAATGTGAATCAAGATCGTGTACAATTTGTACCATGTCATCATTTACCTTTTCTTCAACAGTAGTCGAAAATGAAACTGTTGATGGCATTCTGGGAGTTATTGTTTCAATTTTTTCATATTTCACTTCCTCTTTATTTGTAGTAGACACACCTGAATTTTTAGCTGTACTGGGAATTATTGGAGTAACAGGCATGGCAGATAATTGCCCCGTGATATGAGCCAGAGACATTTGAAGGCCAGAATCCTCAAAATTAGTCACAGTCTTTATTGTTGTAACAGGAAGAGGTTGAACCTTTTCATTTATACCTATTATAGGTTCAAAGGTTTGATCTGTTTCCACCCTAATTATTGGCCTATGCTCAGTGCTAGACACTATGGGCAAAACTGAAGCGGAAGCAACGACTGGCACTGTAATTATTGGAGTAGGAGTGGTAACGGATGAAATTAATAGTTCTGTTGCCGGGCTATCGGCCACGACAGCAGTAGTTGGTCGCCTAGATGGGCGTTTTCTTGTTGGTTTCTTTGTAGGACGTCTTGTAGCTGGACGAACTTTAACTGTGCTAGTACGAGTAGGCTTAGGAGTAGTCGTCCTTGTAGTAGGTTTTCTACTGGGACGTCGGGAGGGTCGTGGTCGTTTAGTAGTTGTAGTCGTTGATGTAGGTGCTTGTTTCTTCTTATTTTTATTTTTATTCGGTTTCTTGTTGCCTGACGAACCAAACAGATCTCCTAATAAGTCTTCTCCTAAAAGACTGAATCCTGTATAGTCCGCGCTTTCCACATCATTGATAGCATCTAGTTCACCTGAAAAGAAAAAAGTTGGTTTTAAGTGCATGTACGACTACCATACAGGTATAAAATGCAGTGATATTGGTTAAGACATTTTTAAATGATGATATCATAAAGTTATGTAAATGCAATGTAATGTAGGTCATTAAACAAAACAAAAAGTATAAAAATGTATTGCGTCCGGCCTTACCTGCGTCATCGTCATCTTCGTCATCATCATCATCGTCATCGTCGTCATCGTCACCAAGTCCAAAATCGTCTTCATCGTCATCATCATCGTCGTCATCACCAGCTTTCTCGCCTTGTGGCACTAGTGGTAATGGATCTGCAGGTTCTGATGTCACTCCTCGAGGGCCAAATTTGAAACATGAAACCCTTACTGCAGCTTCAACAGCGCTCTTTGACTGAAGTTCCAGGCCAAGACAGGCCCTGAACTCTTCGCCAGCTCTAGCTATATTATAAACACGGCCGCAAAACTTCGATATACCACCTGGCAATGGCAGGCAGACTGGAGTCGGCTTGCGACCTGTAAATAATTTAAGATGTAAATTAATGTTTTCGGCCGACTTCAAAATCGACTTTCAGGTGGTCTTACTTATTTGCCGCACTTTGCACGGAAAAAGAAAGTTTAGAATTAAATTGTATTTTCTGTGTGTTAAATCCGTCAAATAAAATCATGATTTAAGAGGAGTTTTATCATTCGTTTTTGATTGAAAGAATGTGCTACCCTATTAAGTTTAATTCTAATTTGGTAGTGATCTGAAGTCTCACTTCCGTTTTTAATGAAGATCTCCTGAGATCTACGTATCTCCGAGGATCTTAATCTAAGCTCCGTTCTCTATCTAGAGAATGAAACTGAAATAAAGATCGGATCAAATCTTCATGAATTTATTAACCAATAATAGGTAAGCAAAAGTAAAATACAAAATATGTGTTTCAAATGGCGATTGACAGGCAGTCAATTCAATAATGCTGACGGTCACCCATCTATCTTTGATTTTCGAAATTCGTCAATCAAATTGTGAAAAATTAATAAGATTTTAACAAAGATAATAGCTAATTTAATTTGTTGAGCGCGTAAGACAGGGGCATAATATGACAATTAAAAATCCATTGTATTTAGAATGAGGAGTACACCTTTAATACCTTACCAGCCCGCCGGCACACTCACACACAGTGAAAAACCTATTATATCTCATATACCTATGCTTCACAGATAAAAATTTGAATTTTTTCTTTAGTATTTTTTTATATTTGAAGGCCAAGTATTAATGTGCCAAACAAGTTTCAGAGAAATTTCGAAATGCTTGTGACAACGAAAGTGACTAAACGGATATTCCTACATCAGTAAATATTTCATATGTACTCACTCGAGAGTGTCCGGTTTGTGATGACCTTCTTTCCAAAGCTTAGAGACACCGACATTTTGTCGCCATTCAAATACATCAACGAAGCACATCCTGAAATTAAAAAATTAAAACTGTTATTTAAAATAAATATTTTGAAAATACTATCTATACTATAAACTATACTAAAAAATATGGAATCGAAGTTTACGGGTTTTCTTTTCTATTCTTTAATTGTATTTCTTTACCTAATATATTTTTTCGTTTCTGTTTAGTACTATTTCTTTATTTATTTATATTCCTTTATATTCAAAGTTTACCTAATTTTTAGTGCCAACAGAGGTTCTTTCTTGATTATTTCATTAATGAATATAGAATAATAAATTGTTTGCACACTACTTACTCCTCCTTTCAGTAGTACACAGATTTCAACCTCAAAGATAAAAGAGACTAGAAATAAAATGTGTTAAAATATTACTAGAAAAGTTCTAGTCTCTTGAACTCGCTTAAAATGTTTTGAAGCTAACCGTACTACAGTCAACGAAAATAATAATAATAATATAAAGTTCTACGAGGAGATATGACGAGCTTGGTGTTATTATGAATATAAATTACCTGGTCCGTTCAAGTTGACCACCGGCACTTGGAAGTCCCTGCAGCAGTTGCAGTAAGCTTCAGAGCACTTGCAGTACTTGTTGATGCTGTTATCTTCCTGTACCTGTTCGCTGTCATTACTGCTCTGGACGGCTTTCTTGTTATTATCTTTCTGCTTTCCTGTAGAAAAAAACAGGTATTTAACCATAGAAAATCAGTAGACATTGTAAGAGTATACATAAGATTTTAATGCAAATACAGATATAGTAGAAGAAATTCACAGGGTTATCCTAAGTAGCTCAGATGATTAGAGCAGTCACACGGATTGGGACATGTTGCGGATTCAGTTCCTTTGCCAGGACATGGTTTTTCTAATTTTGATTAATAGAGGTTGTTTAGGGGTAGCATTGAATTCATCATCACCAGCCTATATACGTCCCACTGCTGGACACATACCTTCCTACATGAGAGAAACACGTAAGGAGTTTAGGCCATAACACCACCACGCTGGCCCAATGCGGGTTAGTGGTTTGAGCGGTTGCAGGAACAACCGGGACCAACGGCTTAACGAAGAATAACAAACTTTAATTGACCCATCCCAGGATTAACCATGACGAAAGTTGCTTTGTTTTTCGTATCGAAACCAGAGCGCTCAAACCAATACGCCATCGAGCTCCACGCATATGAGTTACTCTGCCTTATCGAAAATCGTAGCTAAATATTAAAACGTACTTTTTAATGTTGCTTATATAATTATCAATTGTTAGTGTTGATTTCATGCAGTTTGTGAACTCTGGTGAGAAGATCTTTTGCAAAAACGTAAAATTTAGAGAAGGGAAGGTTTAGTTCGAAACGTTTATTCCAAATTCCGATAAGGAAACGCGCAACGCAAGTGATTTATGCGTTTACGGACTATGTTTCATCGAGCGGGTATGCGTGCTAACACCCTTACCTCATTAGAAATTTGAACAAAAACTGTTGCGTTTGGATAGTACGTAAAATCTTACGACAAATTAACGAAAAACATACATGACAACTGACGTTTTTATCGGGGAAAAATACCCAATAAACAATCGTGATATGCAACGCCCCAAACAAAAACAACAAGAATTCGTATCGAATAAACGGTTTGATGCAAGGCTGTTTTTTGTTCGTAATACGCTTTCACATGTCTTTGATTGATCGGTAACAGTTCTCCTACACCTATGATCCCATTGCTGTTTATATTTTCATTAATTACTGATGTAGACTTGCTTAAATTGTGAAGTAGCCATAAACCAGACACAACAGCTATTCAATTGTCAGAGAACGCCAGTGAGCTAGAAAATGACAAAAAAATTGAAAGTAGCTCAGAAATTCATTTTACTATCAGAGTTGTCGTGTTTTAATAATAGAGAGGTTTATAAATACGTTGTGTTTGGAATGCTTGACAGGTCCTTTTAAATTGTGTCGTAATCAGACAATTCATTCTGAATTGAAAAGAGTATCAACTTTTTTGTATTGTAATGTTTTATTTAGATTAATTCACAATCTCTGTTTATAATAAATGTGATTGTTTCATTCATTAATCATCATTATTTTAGCCGAGAGCCTTCCAACGCTGCGTCTTCCGGTACGCGGCTGCCACTCGGGCACTTTTCCGCAACCACGGCCGTCAGTCCTCCTTGCAATGTGGCCTGCCCACTGCCGCTTGAGGCTCGGAATTCTTCAGGCTATGTCGGCGAACTTAGTTCTCCTGCGGACTAAGACGCGTCTCAGATCCGTAAGTAATCACTGACAACACACACGAATAAAGGACTTTCGTCTTGAAGCACTGCAGCAGTTGGGTCGAGAATATGCTGCGAAACTTCCCCAACGCTGCCCAGATGAGTTTCTCCGTCGATCAACCTATTTCTGGAAGTTGGACTTACCAATTTCGACTATTTGTCCCATGTAAACATATTTGTCAACAACTTCCAGGGTAGAGCTTCCAATCTTCACAGGAGTGAGTACGATATAATTCATTAAGAATTGATCAATATCCATTAAAGTAAACTATCTTCACATCACAGTTGCTATAGTTGATTATTGGTTCGAATGGGTGTTGAGAGTGTTTTTTCTTTGTGTTTATACTGTATATTTTATCTACATAGTCACTTACGATTTTTGCAAGTCTTGACATTAGATTCATCGAAAAGTTAATACAACAATAATGAAAATTGATAACTAGATTGTTAATGCATAGCCACCAAAACTACAAGTGTTCCGATAAATCGCAGGATTGAAAAGGTACTGTTTCTTAAGTGTAGGGTTGCAGAAGTGTGATATTATAATGATCTAGGTAAGTGTAGAAAGTAATTAATAGCATCCGGTAACGACTGACATTTATTCGTATTATTTTAGATGTAAACAACACGATCTTATATCTACCAACATTTTCAATATTGAGCCATTAGCCCACTTTGGTATAGTTAAATGGGCTGTCACAATACGGTCGCTATGAAATTATTGTAGTATCATCAGTTTTAAACTACACAAATTCCTACAATATGTACATTATTTTCAGTAAGAATATAATGTACATATTGTAGGAATTTGTGTAGTTTAAAACTGATTAAGAATATAATGTACATATTGTAGGAATTTGTGTAGTTTAAAACTGATGATACTACAATTATTTCATAGCGACCGTACTAGGTGGTAGGGTCGTCTGGGTAGGTACCACCGCCTTTCTTATTTTAGCCGTGAAACAGTTTGCTGTGTTTCGGATGAAGGGAAAGGTAGCCAGTGTAATTACTGGGCATGGACGGCATTTCATCTTAGGCCTCAGGATGACAACTCACCTGCAATATCAAGTGATTTGACCTCGCTATTGCATGTGTCTAGGCGGCGGTAACCGCTTACCATCAAGTGGGCCGTCAGCTTGCTTGTCAACTAGTTTTATATAAAAAACTGCATTTTCTTTGTATATATTTTGAACGTCTGATTTTAATCATCTACTACTGTCCTTTCCTTGACCAGTTTGTATTTGATTATAAAGTTTACGTAAATAAGCCTATTCTTTCTTTACTTCAACAAATCATCAGAAGTCACGCTTACAATGAAGCAATAGCCACGAAAAAAAAATTTCCTCGAAATCTAACTGACACACGCGTTGAGCATTCAACAAAAAGTTAGTGCATAAAACACGCTATGGAAACTGATTAAAAATCACTGGCGGTGGCGGCTAATCGAATGCCAACTTTCACAAGATCGGTCAATTTTGTAAAGTTAATTAGAGTCAATCTCGAATGAAAATTGTTTAGTTTTCGAAAGCGCTCATGTCGTTGGCCTCCAATATTCTGGGTAGTGTCACTCGAGATTTTCTTACGAACATTTAACGGTTCATACTATTTTCACTCTTAAATTAACGTAAAAATATTGGGAAATCTGAGGTCGCCAGTTTGCGACTTTTATTACGATCACAATAAGAGATACATCTGTCTATGTGGTCACTTACTTTTGTGGTTGACTTTACATAATTATATGAAATTGATTGCAGCATCTCTAAGTATCTGTCCCAAATGATGGATTCGACGTTTATTTGATTGGAATCAATTTGGGGGCTGCTTGATTCTAAGCTAGTAATTTCTGTTATCACGCCAAAAGTTAGCTTATATCCGTACTCAATATTTAATCTACATCCACACCAAATTTAATTTAAATCGGTTCAGCGGCTTAGAAGTCCCAACTTAACAAAAGACAAATTAAGTAACTCTTACTTTCGCATTTTTATCAGTAGCTGTTGATTTTAATGTCTCAGGCAGACTAGTAGATCAAACCATATATTGTGTAATACAGGAAACTTGAAACTAGGAAATTATCAATATGGCAAAGAAATTAAAGCACATTTTTTAATATTGTTAGAGTGGGAGGTATAAATTTTATGTTAAAAATTGTAAAATAATGTAGTTTTAAATAACGTTTGTGTGACATAAATTTCAGTCATGTCTGATTTATGTAATTGTTTCAACTTTCAACACAATTACATCAGTAATGGCTGCACAGGATTCAGTTCTCTTTGCCTTATTCACTGTAAGAGTAAGAACCAAAAATAAAACACTTTCAATACTCACTGACGCTTTTGGAGGCTGCAAACGCCAGCAGCACAAAAATGAGCAAAAGCTCGAACACCAGGGAGAGCTTCATGATGAAAGCTGACTCCCTCTCTGCGACAAAACAAAAAGAAAAAAATATTAAAAGTTTTTCAATGAACAGTCGACAACACATCCAGAGTAATAGTTCAACCTTGAAACCATCAGTACTCCGATCGTAATAGAAGCACTTTTCGTAGTGCAACTGCTACACTCGATGTGCTGTCTTCTGTACCTACTTACAAATATAATTTGTCAGTTTATCAATCTTGTCCTAGTTCCTTGGTATGTTTTCCATATACTCTCATGTAGTGGCGAACTTGCCCCCTTTCGTTTGAGCGCGCACTTTTAATAATAAATTTCAGGAATCGGCTCCATTCGCTTATAATATTTAGCTTATAGGTGTAGATCTATTGATATTGGTTTAAATTTCATTTTCTGCTGAAGCTTCGAATTTTAAAGAGGAGATAGTATTCAGAAAGAAATAGATCCTGCTCTTTTACTAGCCCATTCACTTGTGGGTCACTACAGTAGGGGAGAGTCGGGTAATTCCGCGCCCCTAGTGTAGGTTTGAATCGAATAGAAACGAATACGAACATCGTCTAGTTCTAAAATCCATACATGAAAAGTTGATTCCATAATTCCCAACAGAGGCGCTGATGCCGTTTTCATACTATTTGACAGCTACCACGATGACGATCGTTCTCCTTTCAATGTAAATGCGTTGTTCGGATTTACCCCACTCTACTTAACTCGTCACTTTTAACAAGTTTAATAGAATAACGTTTGTGTCTGGTTTTTATGTTTTTATTTTGAAGTACCTATCCACATATCAAATGCAAGAGATTTTTTATTAAAACAGTAAATGTATTGTAATGTTAAGTAGTTAATTATTTGTAGAGCCGCGTCAGACTTCCAGGCGCCAGACAAATAAAATCCTATTCCACCTAATTACTAATCGTGGACTAAAGATAGACCTGGGGTGTATTATGTACTCTTATTTCCATTCTGTTAAGGGTCTATTTCTAATTATGCTTCATAGTGAACTCTATTAGCAGGGTGATAAGATTCTTGTTGTATAAAAAAATAACCAAGCACTAAGCTGACTGGAAATGAGAGCTCATAATACACATCCTGGTTTAATCCTTTAATGCCCAGACGGCAAGTTAAGTTGACATGACAATGAAAATTCAATTGTGTCTGGTTTATCGGGCTTCAAAGAGTTAGAACGGATGAAGTCAACTTTATTTGTTAAAGAAAACGACAGATACAACATCATTTTTAAACCAGATCTAATTTAATTCCGCCTTTTATAATAAGGGGGCTAGTGTCTGGGATGTATGACTTGACTGATAAATAAAAAAAAATGTGCAGTACCCAGTAATCAAATGATACATTTCCCATAACTAGTTCAGTACGCCGGTGTTCACACACAACAGAAAAATTGTTTTCTAATATGTAGGTACTTTATATATTTCGGTTGATGTGTTGTCGTATGTAGTTGGGAATTAATTTATTCTCATGATTGTAATAATATCTCCAAGCATCCGTATAACTGCTACATTAGCTTATACATGATGAAACAAGTGTCACACACAGAACTTTCTCTAAAGTGAATATAATATTTCATCATTTCCATCATCACCAACCTATATACGTCCCACTGCTGGACACAAGCTTTCCTAAATGAGAGCAACAATATTTATAGTACTCGAGTCCGCTAACCCTCAAATAGTGAAATTTACAATATCACAAATAATATTAAAAAAGAAACGGTAAATATTTGAAATGAGTTGTAAAAATAAACTTCTCATTTGTCTTGGAGTCTGGGAGTGATGCATTTAAAGCATTGTAATTACTTAAGATATCTATAATTTAATTTTGTATGTTTAACAAATGAAAAAATATAAACCTACCTAAGACAAGCAAAATAAATCAAACCGTGAAAATAACTTTAACCGCACTTCGTATAATACGTAACGCGTTGAACTCTTTTGTAAGTATAATATTAACAAATTACTTTTTTACGTATTCAAGGGTTTTAAAAGGTGTTTACATTATATGGTCATATTTTTCGATTATTACTTTAAACGTAAATACATCTCAAAGTAAACAAAATACATGTTACGGTAAAATTTTATGCATTTTTCAACAAGTGACCAAAATATGAAATCGATAAGTTCTTTCAGATTTATTGATGATTGTTAAAATTAAAAGCACTTATAACTTACCTCACTTTGAAGTCTCTATATATCAAAGACGCCAATGAAACAATACAAATATGTCCAGTTGTCACAGTTCGTCGAGCGTTCACGTCCAATTAAATACAATTAATTAAAAGAAATCAGACAAGCCCTAAACGCAGACACGACGCTGGTAAAATCAACACTGGTTTGTTAACAGCTCGCTACCAGAGAAATGCTGTGACGTACCAGCAGACGAGAAAGGAAAACTGCCGGTTGCTGTTCCTTTCACTTCTCATAGAATAGACAGAGAGGCGAAAGACAGGGACGCACTTGGACGCCTAAGTAGATTTTAGTGTCAAACGCACGATTTAATTTTGTAATGCATTTGTCACATCTGTGTAAACAGCAATATGCTCTAAATATAAACAGATACAGTTGAATTTCACGTAAAAATGTTGCTGTGGCATTCGGCTCATAGTACTATACTGTTAGAATGACTTAAAGAAGACGAAAATATGAATGAAATCGACATTAACACACTTGTTGTTTTTGGTATGTCTATGAATCTGCATATTAATGAAAAGTATCAATTTCTAATTCTGTTCAAAATGTGACATGACATACATAAATATATTTAATTCTTACAATTAAATCAATAATAATAATAGCATGTAATATAATTAATAATAATATATATTTAGTCATTACATAAATAAACGCGGAGTGCATTAAATAAATACATAACTAATAATTAAAACTTAACACTAGAAAAGGTACGGAGCAAGAGTTCGTAGAAATAGTATATTTAATAAAATAAATAACAAAATGTACTGAATGCGAAATAACAAACACTGTTTATTTCTACTTATTGTTTTCTTCATAAAAATATGAATTATAGCATGACACAATAAAAATTTTATAGTTTAAAACTAAAAAAAGGTAATAAAACAAAAGAAAAGAAATATCAAAATAAATGTATCTAGTCAAGACACAAATAGAGAATCAAAAATACCAAACAAAAAGTAAAAAAGTGATTTCATAAACTCTGAAAAATTAATAAAATTGTGATATTATATATGCATTAAAATAATAGAAGGTAAATTAACTTACACTGTAGTAATTTTTAATTTTCACTACTTTAATAACTGAAATAAAATTTTGTATGCCGAATAAATGAGCAGCATGGTGAACGTAATTTAATTTTACAACTCTATTTTATTTTTGTTTCGTACTAATAATTATTATTCCAAAAGAATATCAGCACAAGCTCAATTCATGATAAAAGGAAATTACCAGACGACTGGCTGAAATCCACATTTCTCCCACTTCCTAAAAAATGCTAAGACATGTGATGACTACAGGCTCATCAGCCTAATGAGTCACGTCTCACGTCTTGAAAGTATTTCTTAAAGTTACTCTTACGCGAATTTATAGCAAAATCGAGAAAATTATACCAGAGAACCAATTCTGATTCAGAAATCTTAGCCATTTCTGAATCAGAATTGGTTCTCTGGTATAAACACGAGAAGCCTTAGTTGCAGTTCAAATGCTAGTGCGAATAGTTTGTTTGTTATTAATTTATGTTTTATTGATTTTGAGAAAGCATTCGACAACGTAAAACATGACAAATTAATGATCAAGATCGAAGTGGACTAATCTAATAACTATCAGAAACCTGTACTGGAACCAGTCAGCACACATTGAAGTCGGAACATCTAGCTCTGATGACGTCAAGATTCGTAAAAAAGTGAAACAAGGATGTATCCTAGTACCATTATTTTATACTCTGAAACTGGAGTTGAAACTCTGGACTTGGAAGTACCTCAACTTTACAAGATATTGTTATTTTACACCTCTTTAAACTGAAGTGCTCTATCGTCACAGATCAATAATAAAACTTGTATTTAAATCACGGGGACTTGTATTCTTATATCACTTTAAGCTATGGTCACCGCTTACCATCAGGCTGGCCGTATGCTTGCTTGCTACCTTGATTATATCAAAAGCAATCAGCATTTTATAAAGAAATAAATTAGGCATACGTCTGAAAACTGGATAAAAATAGCTAGTAAAAATTATATATTTGTTATGTTGCGATTTCGAAAACCAATTTTTCCTTAATATATACACTTTATATCAAGTTATGATTTAAGCAATGTGCGAAATCGCAAAGCTTATATGTGTCAAAGGCATATAAAGTTTAATTAAAAGAAAATATTATTGATTGTATACGGCTGCTCAAAACAATAATTGATATCTTTAATTTTATTAATTCTATTTCCTCGCCTATTTGCTACATCTTTCTTAATTAAGAAACGGCTATTTTCAATGAATTGCGTTTCATAGCGTTCTTCGTATATTCTAGAAAATTACCATAAATAGTGCGTTGCTCTCGGATATAGTACTACTGTCAAGTATTGGTGTAATTTAATTGATTTTGTATTTAAAAAATACAACTGTGATTTGCCAAGGCTATAAATTAATAAGAACCCAATCCAAAATAATTTTAGTGTTTTGCTATAATTATGCAATAGTTCACAAAAATCATGCACAAAGAAGTTAAGTAAACCTGGAGTTTTTTACCAACACATTGTGTTACCTTGTCCCTATAACATAAGTTCAATTAATTTGTTAAGCCGCGGTTGACTCCCGGTAGTCCAAGGCAATAAAAAACCAATTATGTCTGGAATCTTTTCATTTAAGCAGCCGCATAACGGGCTTAGGCATGAAAATGAACCTTAGGGGCTGGCAAGGTAGAGTGGCTAGAACAGTGTGTTCATGCTGTACTAGCTGTTTTTGCATATGGACCCTTCTTCACGTTGATCATTCACCATATTTAATATAAAAAAATCTTTCATTACCAGAATACGGTAATAATTTATCAGTTTATCATATAATACGACAATCTGATAAATCGATGATTCTGCTTATGATGACTAAAAATAATTATAATTTTAGTTCAATTAAATAGTAAGTATTATAGATATTCAAATCAAGTGTGTAAATGGGAGCTCCAGTATTAACAATTAAGTTAGACAAAATTACTATGAGCAGTACCAAAATATTTGTTTTTTTTTATATTTGCTAAGCCCAATAGCAAATAAAATACATATGTATATATAAACAACTACAAAAACTAATCACAAATAAATTTATAGAAATGGTTTCACTACCGCCATCTGTTGTCCACATTATAAGAAATATTAAACAAACGACCATTTCACACCAGTGTGGCTACAAGAAGGTTGCCTCGTCACCGCCCAACCATCTTGAGGCGGCTACGTATGCCATGGTCACTTTCTACTCGGAGAAAGTAGTCAGCACCGAACCGTCTAGATTGTTTTGTTTGTTTTACCAATTCACCATAATCACACTACTCTCACTTGCCATTCGCAAATTTCATATGAGTTTTCATTAAGTCACGGTTATGTAGTCTATTTTTTTCTTGTTTATATTGTGTGACAGTATTTGACATTTCTATTAATAAGTAGTCTATATTATAGTTTTGTCTTTTTCTAAGCTAGACAAGACAATTATTGCTGTCATTAACTTAAGTTGTTCTGATTACCTATACAAAGTGCAAGAATATTTTTTTATTTACAATTACTAATTCAATTAATGCACATGTATTTTTTTCATCAATAAGATCGGGGCAAAATTTTATTTTACTGAGGTAATAATAAAAATAAACATTAGTGTCTAGTTACAATATCTACCCATTTTATGGTGGGGCCCGAGTTCATCAACCTTCATCTAGGGCAGTGGCGCGCGTTGCACTTGGCCGCATGCAACGTGATGCACGCTGCACTCACTCACTAGTGATGTGGCCTTTTAACAATCACTCGATATTTTGGATTTTTAATCCAAAATATCGATTGTTTTATTTTTTTTTGGATTTTTTTTTTTTTTTTTTTTTTTTTTTAATCCTTTCACGTAAATTTTCACAAAACAGATATTTTGGTTTTGAGCAGTCTAGACTTTCTTGTAGCCACTCTAAGGAACGTGTTTACAGACATGAAATATTTTAAATAAAATTAAAACACACATTTAATTTGTAGCAAGATAAATTGTCGTGCTTCAAACCTAGAGATGGTTGCATATTTCGAAACGATTAAAAACAACAAATAGAATAATAATAAATAATATTAACACCTATTATCTAGACCGAAGTAAGCATCATTAAGAGCTTCTGTTGTGGATTCTAGATAGCGGAGAAATAATGATAATAATAAATGTAAATATGTAAATAAAAAATAATAGTAATTGTCAATATTAATAATTATAAGTATAATTATAAATATAAGTATTAGAAATATACTAAATAAACATATAAACATCCATTGACTCGTGAACAAATACTCGAACACATTATACAAAAATATTTGCTCCTACCAGGATACGAACCATGGACCCCGAATGAACAGCCCGTATAGCAAGGGGCATAGACCACTCGGCCAGCCGGTCGTCAAACAGACAGCCGAAGCTTTGCATGAAAGTTAATTCTTTCAGCTTCGTATTATAACGTGTTACCTAATAACTATTTATTATTTGTAAGACAATTACCAAGCGGGGATAAGGCGAAAGCGAAATTTTTTAAATGCCAGTTATACTTTTGAAAGTACATACATTATGTATTTAAAACTCGGCATTTACATGCATTGTAATCAGGCAAGGCATGTGCAAGGTTTCAAAGCTTTAGTTAAAATACAAAAAAAAATATATTTCTTTCATTGCCTACGTATCATCATGAGCCTAATAAAAATGAAATCACCCACATGTGATAACATTATTCATTTATTGTATGTAAATAAATAAGCACATTTAATGAAATGTGTTCTCTTTCCCTTGTTTATCCCTTATTCCCTATTAATACTGGGCATGGACGGCATTTCATCTTAGGCCCCAGGATGACAACGCACCTGCAATATCATGCGACTTTTCCTTGTTATTGCAGGTGTCTATAGGCAGCGGTAACCGCTTACCATCAGGTGGGCCGTCAGCTTGTTTGTCACCTAGTTGTATAAAAAAAAAGCAATTTGTCAAAGTATCAAAAAAGTATTCACCTAACCCCAAGTTCGTTCTGCTGAAATAGAGCATACTTGTAAAATAGAACGCAGATATTTGAAACTTTTTATTTATTTTCGGGCTACGGTGCCTAAAAATTAACATGTTTAATCATTAGGTAAACAAAATGCTTTGGTATTTTAAGAACAAGAACTTTTGATCCCCCATCCCTAAAACCAAGCTAAGCAAGAATACTTATTAGGTCATGCTACTTTCTATAAAGGTGTGTTTGACTTCAACTTTTTAAATAGTACCATATATCACAGATATTTGCTGGTTAACAATTGTTGTTCCTGCAAGACTGATTTATGATATTTTTGCATTCGTAATCAATTAAGTACTAAACGAGGAAATTGTTTTTCTTTACGATACATAAAATGTTTTCTTTTCAATAATATGAAAGAAATAAATCGGGAAACAGACGCAAACTGTCTTTTCACTTTAAGTAGGCAGAAACTCGTATATTTAAACCATCCGCATCAAAACTTTTACACAGTTTAAAGAATACTGTGCGTCTAATCAGGCGATACCTCGTGCACTTTGTTTTGGTCTATGCATGTTGAGATAGAGATATGACTTCTCACCGCGAAGAAAAAAGACAATAATTTCCCACGCGAGCATAACGTAAACGACAAACTGGAAATAAATACTTAATCTATTAAAAACTAGCTCATCTTTGATTAAAAATATTTCGAGACTAATTCCAATAGCTTATTGCCTTTCTAATAAACTTAATTTGAATTTAAATATTCGTCCGTTTGCTTATCATACGGTGAAAAGGGAATGAGATGAAATCGATTTGGATTTCGTAACGTTTCTTTTTTTAGTTAAGTCAAACTTTCCTTAAGGATTATACATAATGAGTATGTGTAGGTATACTATGTAGACTATGATGTCAAAAGTAGAATCTGTCATAAGTAGACTAAACGATTTATTTTATTAATTTTATAATGCTATTATCTTTCTTGCACCCACACACAACTTAATTTCCTTCTGTGTTATTTATTTCCTGTCACTCCGGGTTGCCTGGAAGAGATTGTTGCTTAGCTTTTTTTGTTTTTAAATATTTATGTGTTCTGTTGTGCAATAAAGAGTATTTTTGTTTGTTTGTTGTTTGCATCTATAAATTTTGTTGCATTTATGTTTTCGTTTATGTAAACACTTTGTTAATTAGTTAACTCTAACATATTTTGAAAATAAGAACAAACTGTATAATGAAAAATATGATTAACTCCTTTTAAAAAATGCTAAATATTCGAAAGAAATTTATTGCTGATAAAAGTAGCAACATATGCGATATTTGGCACGAATTGGGCACATTCTGCAGTATTAGACACTTTATATATTATTATGAAACTGTTCTTAAATCATATAATGACACACATTGGGCCAGCGTGGTGGTGTTATGGCCCAAAACTCCTCATGTGTCTCCCATGCAGGAAGGCCTATGCCCAGCAGTGGGACTATAATATGGTATAATAGGCTGGTGATGAAGTCCACATTTACCATGTGTTGACTCTTTGTACACCGTACAAACTCTTTGTGTTTGTACTCTCGGTCTTCGTATCATCAAAGGAGATTCTGGTCAAATGTTTGCATTACAAATTTCACTAACCATTATGCATGTATTAATCGACATATTGAGTGAAACCTTGTTATACAAAGCTACTGGAAGTAACTTACGTATTTATCTATTGAAGCGTATAGTTACTAATTGGCTAGAACTTTGTAAAGTATACATGCTCATCAAAGAAAAAATAATTGATTGTGTTCGTGTTACTACACGAACTCAGTGAACAATAATAATTTAAAGGTAGTCTTTGCTGTTTAATTTTGAAGACAGTAGCAAAAATTAAAAGTAAAAAACTTTTTTAAAACTAGCTTTTATTTAAATACGCTAAAAGAATTAAACCAACTTTTTCTTTAAAAACTTTTATTTATATACAGGCTGGCACATTTAGATCGGTCTGTATGGGAAAGTCTGAAACTTTAAGACGTAGGAAAATCTCTTCTTAGGAACGATGTCATCGATTTTAGTAATAATTTAGCATTCATAAATTTTAAATAAACGTGTACTCAGCTCGGGAGTCGAACCCGTACGTTTTACGTTTTTCGGGGCCTCTAGCTTAGGAGACAGGGGCACTGGAATTCTCTACCAGATGGCCATCAAAGATGTTCTTATATTGGTTAGATTTAGATCCACATGACACGTTGGATGTTTAATAATTTCATTATTTTACACTGTTTTCACAGCAGTTAAAGCTTTAGAAATAAATTATGACTTTACTGGAGCAGCAGGTGCTTACATTGACCGGCAGGTGAACTAAAAGCTGGTTTTTCAACTACTTAACAACTATATTCATCTTAAGTTGTAGAGCAAGCAGGCCAAAGCCTGTTTCATACTTTGTTCGAATGTTTTACAATAGATAGTGTAATGTTTTATTGTGCACCATTAATTGCAGAAACAAACAAAGGCGGTCTTATCGCGAAACAGCGATCACTTCCAGACAAACTTGAATGGAGAGGACAGATGAGTGAAGACGCCTGTGTACCTTTTGATTCAAGTAGAATATAACTAAATAATTAATATGAAAATAATACATCAGTTCACAAACATAAACTTCCAGTGTTAAAAAAGCAACTGTATTACTACAGCGATAGAATCGTCTTTCACTTGTTAAAGATTTAAGTGACGTTACAAATAAATTACGATTCTATCATTGAAGTGTTAGGATTGCTTTTCTAAAACAGTCAATCTAAGAGATTACATAATTCTGATGCTGACTGTACACGCTACTACTATGTACTAATTTAAACTATATCTAGACGGAACTAATCAAATAGGGTAGTTGACAACTTTTTTTTATTTTATAAATAAGAAGTTTATAACTCATAAAAATATTACAAAAGAAATAGTATGTCTAAGATAAATAGTTTCACAGATAAAGTGGCATGTTTGGTATGTTACGGCGCAACGTCCAAAAACGCTCCATAGAAAATCTATGGAACAGGTGACGTCACATGTTTCCATATTACTAAGAAATGTATGGGCATACTGAGAAAATTAATAATAACCATGTATTAAGTATGGTTTTTATTAATAGTTGTCATAATAATAGTTGCTTTAATTATTGTCAGCAATCTAATAACATTAACATTTTTGATAAATTTTTCAAAAAAAATTTTGATCATTTATTTAATTTTCAAAACGATACAATTTAACGGTTTTTGATGCTTTTATTGTAACAATATCATTTATTAATATAAATAAATAATTAATTAATCCTAAATATATTACAACGTGACATTAGAAAAAAAAAAAAAAAAAAAGAACTTACAAATAATAAACACCCCCTAAATCTTGCGAAACAGGAAGTGTACCAACAAGGCTGGTCGCATTACCTCGCTGAATTGCGATGCTTAATCTTTGTGCGAAATTTATACCAGCCTTATTGTCACCTAAAGTTTCACAAAGACGACCTGCAATGTCCCGAAAAAGTCGATGAGCTCCTGGCCCCCAAGGTCCCAAAGTCTCGACCCCAAATGGCTCAAATATGTAGTCCCCAGATAAACCAGCCACTATATTTCATATGTTTTAAGTTTGAATTGTTTTTGTGGGTAACGGTAGCATATATTTTCCGATTTTGTGAAAAATAGCGCCATGTTCAAACTTAGGCAACATCCCAATTACAAATTACAAGATTATAAATTGAAATTTTGATTGGAGTGACATATAATATTTATTCGAAGAATTCTAAATAAATAGGTCATCATAGTTTTCTTTTTTACGTCATCAACTTTCTCGGCTCGTAATGCTGTCATTTAACCAAATGCGGGTTTGCGGGAAATCTGCAACATGTACCTAAGCTTTCCGATGGAAACATAATCATGACGTCAATTCCTACTCAAAAAATACGCTACGTGCTTGATTTTCTATTGCCTCGGGCTTACGGATAAGGAAACACGTCATCAAGTTTCTTCTGTTTGTGGATAGTCCGATTAGATCAAACCTTAATCACCCTCAAGTGAAACAAGTCTCGATTGACATAAATTTTAAATTGTATTGTTTTACTGCAAATTATAACGAGAGGGCTAATGGTGTGTTTTCTCTAGAAATTAGAGCGTCCTATTGGGAAAGTAAGTCTTTTTATAGTCTTTTTCAGTTATTATGGGTCCGGTGGCAGTTCAAAGCAGTTGTGACATAAATGTATGGAGACTCGGCCAGGTCTATGTACACTGTACTTAGAAATACGCAACAACATACAGAACTGTTTTCAATTGTCCATTTTCTTTTTATTTGCATTGTTACGTGGTATAAAACAAGATTTTTTGATAGAAAAAACTGCAACACAGCGAAATGTTTATCATAACGCGGTGGGCGTTATGATAAACATTTCGCTGTGTTGCAGTTGCATGTCACTTTGTTGACTTAACCGCCGCTGCTTCCTGCTGTGCTTCTATGTAAACTTGCACCCCCAAATCAAACTAAAACTTTTCAGTACAAGACAATCCATTCAATACGCCGAGTCGTTAAACGTTATGTGAGTCTAGTTCAATTAACTATCGGGCTAGGCATTCAATTGTATGCCGGCGTTTAATCAACGGGCTAGCTATCCAACTAAGCGCCGAATTTAACCAGACGGCGGTAACATACATAAACCTGGCCGGATCGCCTTTGATAGTTGTAGTAGTGTCCATAACGAAACCCAACCGATGGTGTAGTAGGAATCGATAACATTTGGAAGGGAATGGAAATTAAATGGAATAGACATTTTATACTTATAAGAGCACAATATGCAAATCTACTCCATCAACCTCCGAGTCGCACATAGATCTAGCTAGCATGCGTTGCTAGGCATGGAGATATGTTGCGATCTGAATTCCAGGAACTACATCGAAACCGTGATCAAAACAGCCTCACGGAAGCTCGGTGTCCTGAACAAGGTTCGTCGATTTTTCACGCCTGACCAATTATGCCTGCTCTATAAAACTCAGGTCCGGTCTTGCGTGGAATATTGCTCGCACTTGTGGGATGGCTCTGCCAAGTACCTTTTCGATGCCCTGGACAGATTGCAGCGTCGTGCTGTCCGTATCGTTGGCGATGTAGAGGTCACCAACAACCTTGAGCCTCTGCAATTGCGTCGAGACATTGCGTCGCTTAGCGCCTTCTATCGGCTATATCACGGAGAGTGTTCTGAGGAGCTATTTGACCTTATCCCACCTTCCCCCTTCCTACTCAGGAGCACGCGTGCCGGTCTTCGCAGTCATCAATTCACTGTCTCCACCTCAACATCACGTACAAAGAAATTTAGTAGCTCTTTTCTTTGTCGAACTTCCAGAACTTGGAATTCTTTGCCAGCACATGTGTTCCCTCCTTCCTATAACATGGGTTCCTTCAAAAGAGGCGTGAAAAAGCACCTTTCGGGCCGGCAAGGTGGAGGCGGCTAGAGCAGTGTCTGAACTGCACTAGCTGTCTTCGCATATGGACTCTTCTTACCGCTTCACATCAGGTGGTGTTGAGTCATTTGCATTACAAAGCACGCTTTGTATAAAAAAAAAAATCTACCGACGAAGTGTATATGTTAACAGAAATGCATGTAATCCGTCATTGTATTCAATTCCTAGGAAATGTATGTAGCTCCTAAAATCGTGAAAAAAATTATATTAGACACATTTCCTAAGAAATCTATAGGTACATTTCCTAAATAGCAATCGGAAATGTAAAACAACAATGTATTAGGTATTTAGCTTTTGTGTGGTGACTGTTTAAGTGATTGATAGGTTCAAGGTTATTTTTTATGACCACTTAGAAACAAAACGATGTCGGTTATAAGTGGTCATAAAAAAAACCTTGAACCTACCAATTAGACCGAAACTGTTCAGTACAAGGCGATCCATTAGATAAAGACTTTAAAGTAAAAGTCTTTATATAATGGATCGCCTTGTACTCAACAGTTTTGGAGCAGTATTGTGACATTTATAATTACTTTAATAACAGACTGAAAATTTAACTTTAGAACAATATTACAAGATGGCTGCATAGAACAACGCTGATTATGTTTGGTTATGATATTAAAATTTAATACCGTTCCACAGATTGCGTATTTTTAAAATACAATATCTTATTAACATAGATTTTTTAATGAATTTCAATCAATAGATAGAGATTTTAGTTAGATTTCAGGAAGCGTGATTCTGGTATTTTATAATGATATAATTCATAGCAATTTATTTTTGTTCTTCGAAAATAAAAGGTTAGTATGCGTTAATTGTAAAGATCAAGGGTCACCGAACTCATCTTAGCTGAAAACAATAATTAATATTGTTCCGAGCTTCTTAGGTCAAAAAGACTAATAATAGTGTTGCGTTCCGGTGGTAAGTAAGGTGTGCTGTCAACATATCGCATTCTGTAATAAAAATATACCTAAACTAGAAAAAATTCACGTCCTGAGGCGGGGATCTAACCCGCGACCTTCCGCAATCCGGGCGACAGCTCTAACCATCTGAGCTACCCAGGACTTGGGATATCCCTGTGAAATTCTTCCAGTCTATCTGTATTTGCGTTATGAGCTACGTCCACCCTACCACCCTACACAATGTCGAAATATTCTATTTCAACATCCGAAACGAGTATTTTTACAAATACCTACGATTCGGTTAAGTTGGGGCATTGCTTTCAAATATTCTTAAATTTTGATTTTAACATTATTATAAATGTTTGTAAAAAAAGTAGAATTATATATGTTTTTCTAGTTTAGATATATTTTTATAAGTGAATAATTTATAATATATCGCATTCTATTGATTTTTAACCCCTGACAAAAAGAGGTGTTATAAGTTTTACGCGTCTGTCTCTGTATCTGTGTCTGTCTGTGGCATCGTTGTTCCTAAACGAATGGACCAATTTTGATTCGGTTTTTGGTCTGAAAGCTGACGTGATCAGGATGGTTTTTAGCTATAATTTATGAAGATCAGTTTAGGCGTTTGATGATTATCAGCTCATTTAATACTTGACAAAAGGGTTTTACTAACTTTCACAGACCCGATTGATTCCGAATTTGATTTACAGTTACCTCGGTGGTACTTGGTATTTCCAATATATGCTAACCTTAAGCTGATACTGTATCATCAACTAGTCTGCGGGATGCTCAATTCTTCAGAAACTTACAGCAGCCTGTTTGTGCTCATAAGAATTGTTTGAATGAGATGGATGGATGAAAATTAAGCGACAGTAAATTATTTTTACCATTTCTGTGAACTTATCACTGTCGAGAATTGAATAATTTAGTCGGGACAGTGTAGCACTGCAATATGGACGATAGTGAATGATACTTATAATATAAAAAGGTAAAGTTTGAATGTAGGCAGTATAATCTCCGAAACTAATTATCCACATTCAAATATTAGTCAACCCCGTAATTAGAATGAAGATGTTATTCTATTTACGGCTCTACCCAGAAGGTGTTCTGGGTAGAGCCGTAAATAGAAGATAGCTAAGGATCAAATTATTCTTTTTGCAAACCATAAAATCATCTAATGTACAAAAACCAAAAAGATAGCCGCCTATTTCGCTATCCCCTGCAGAAGAAGACACAGAAGAGTGGGGCTCGCACCCCCTAAAACTCCCACGATGTACCCTCTGGTCCACTAACCGACGGCGACAAGGGCAACCTAACGGCATAGCGTTCAACTTGCCATCAAAGCGGTTGACCGGTTTACGGTCTCGTCTCAGCAGGGCTCCTGAGTAGGAGAGTAAATACTGAAGAGTAAATACACTTCCTGTATCTTGAATATAAATGCCATTAGCCTAACTACATCTTTAGGCAGAAAGATCCTGTAGTCCTCTGGCTTTGGATATGCCACTTTCAGAAGGTTCGTTTTGGTTCTAGCTAAGGCATCACAATGACACAAAAGATGCGCCATTGATTTCTGGCATTCACCACATGCTCGACAAAGTTGTGTTGGGGAGAGTTGCATTGGTAGTCCCCTTCTTCTCCGAATATCGATCGTCCAAAATCATAATCCCTAACACGTTTTCTATAATCACTTGCCATAATGTTCGCGTATACGAAATTGTATATTACCTAATCGTCTTTAGTTCTAATGCTTTTGTGTCATAAGATCGGGTGCTATAATAATTAGATATCCTAATTTTTGGTGGCTTATAATAATATTGTTAATCCGAATTATGGTTTATAATAATATTATATGTTTAAAAGTAGGTTTATCTTGGTAAAGTTATCAATATCATAAAGCTTAGTTATTATAAGACTTATTATCATGAAAATCATTTTATCCAGAGACAGTTTCAATTACATTTGAAATAATTTAACTAAAATGTTGTCATATGAACCTAAACCACCTTTGCGTTTTAAAATTCAGTGACAGAAATACATCGCTGTAAAACCGACACAACGTAGTCTTGTCTGCCCTACCCCTAGAGCGTAATTTAAGCCCGCAAAGGCGCGGAGAGGCGAGGCGGCCTGCGAGCTGAGGAGCAGGTGGTTTTGACAACCACCGCCGCGGCTGAGGCTGGCCGGCACAACCAACCGGCCATCAAGCCGAAGCTGTGGTGGTGGGCGAAAATCATCTGTTAAAGTCGCGTGGGACCGCCGTCGGAGCCGTGACAGAAGCCATGCATGCTGTTGCATGCTTAAGGCTTGCTTGCATGCTTTAGGCTTGCTTGCATGCTTGCTTGCATTTTTGCTAGCATACTTCATGCCTGCTTGCATGCTGCATGCTGCATGCTTGCTTGCATACTTATATTTTATATTTATATGTTTCAAATATTATAGATATATTTATAGCAAAAAAATTAGGTCATTTTATATTAATGGAATTTCGATTTTAGGGCACGTTATATTATGAGATATTACGTTAGGACTTACAACTATTATAGAAAAGCCTTTTATGTCTTTTAAATAATATTGATTGTGATATTTATAGCAAAAAAAAATAGGTCATATTATATATAGGGATTTCATTTTTCGGGCAAGTGATATTATGAGACATTAAGTTAGGGCTACTTATGATTCGGACACATGATGATTATGACACAAAACATTATGACACGTTAGATTATGGATAAAATAATTAAGAGACAAAATAGAGAACCAGTTGCATTCTTGCATTACGTGTAGCATGTGGCTAGTAGCAAAATGCCCGGTTAGCGCCCCAATTAAGAAGCAAGCTTGTGTTCTACCGTTTGCATAAATGTGTTTTTAATTTATTTATTAGAACAACTAATAAAAAATACACTTTATCTTTTATAACTCTACCTAGTAATAGCGGTAGTGTTGCCTTATTTACAAGTTGCCACGACGTGCTGAAAAAGGAACCAATTTACCAGATTATAGGAAATTTTAAACATTAATATAAAAAAGATTATCTGGGTTGTTTATACATGTCATATAGGTAACTTAACCAGCTAAACAGATACTTTAAAAAATGATTTTTTTTTTGTGTTTACGCCATCCTCCTCCACCTCCTACGCTAGGAAGGGCGTGGAGTATTTTAATCCCAGTATTTTATAAATTACTTGATTGAACATTAAAAAAACCGATATATTACTTATGTTTAAAATTCACGACCAAATCTAAGTTAATGGCGCGGTGAGTGCTTTGAGAGCTGCTTTGGTGGCATTAAGAATGACTCGATCCTCCCACCGAATAATATCGTAATGTGATTATAACGATACTTTGCGTTTCATTGCATATTCGTCTTGTACTACACACTCTTTTACACCGTGTCATTTTTTTTCACATTGTTTCTATCAGTATTTTAGAAACTAGCATTTTTATAATAACCATAGTCTTGATAATCCGTTACAGATTTAACATACTTATTTACGCGAATAACAATGCTACAGGCTATTACGGACCACACTAGAAACAAGATTTTCAATAATTTAAGTTAAGGGGCTACCTCGTGCACACTAGCGACACCAATTGATTGTTATTAATTATGGTGAATTTAGAACATAATAAACAAAAACGCGTTAGAGAATTGCTAAAGAACGGTATTTGTAATTTTTTAAGATGTATCTTGTATAAAGTATCTACCTATAAGTAACCAAATTTTTTATTATTGTTAAAAGTGGCCACTTTCGGCAATAATGAAAAAATAGGTTACATGTAGAGGAATATCTTTTACCGAGCACATCTCACAAAATTACAAATACCATTCTTTAGTCATTCACTAAAGCGTTTTTGTTTATTATGTTCTATATTCACCACAATCAATAAAAATCAAGTAGTGTCGCTAGTGTCGACGAGGTATCGCCTTAACGATATTATTCTAGTAAGAACAGCAATCTCGTGTTGTAGTAAAATATTCTAACAATACTATTTCTGTAATTATTTTGTTTGAAAATTATGTTAATATTGGTTACCGTTTAAGGATATAAACAAAAATATAGTTTTGGCGAGCTGTCATAAATATTTTGCTGACAAGACATTGTTAGTACAAATCGGACCGGATTACGAGGACAGCGACGTCATCTTGCGACCGAAATTTTATGAAGCGGGGATTGACGTTTTCTCTTCTTGGCGAATGGCCGTTTTTTAGTTTAGTCAGTCTCCTTTTGCCCGCCGTGGTTGTTGTTTGATTTTCTAAGTTCTTTTTGTTTAATTAATCTAATATTAAATATTTAGTAAAGTAAATACAGTCTTTATTTTACAATAGTAATAACCTACCGCAATGGTTTACCGAGGCGTTGTTTATACTCAATTTACGATTGCTGTATTTTTTACTACCGCGAGCCACTAGCAATGCGCAGCGCTTTCTTTTTTTCTAATGATAAAGAATGGGATAGAATAATACAGAGAACGCGGAACGTGCTGGCTAGTGGCACTGTTTGTTTACTTTAAATTAGTATTAAACTTATTTACGTTGTGCAGTTTGCGCTCTCAGTTTTAATTGTAATAAGTACTTATTTACCTAATTAACAAGTTATTTTGTGTTTAGTGTGTGGTTTATATAATATTAATCGAAATATTGAAATGAAATGAAAAAGGCTGTTTTGAAAAACCCCCGAGCTAGACGAATGTTGGATTTATTGAATTGCTCTGGTGCTAAAGGTGAGTAGGTAAGTACTTATTAGATATTATTATTTATGTGTACGTACTGCTCGGCTGCTAGAACTGGGTACTACCTGTACCTACATTCACGAACTGGTAGCTACCATGTAATATAGGTATCTCTGGATTATTAAACTAATATGACATACACCTTCGATATATTTACCTTCTCTCACTCTAGGATAAGAAAAACAAAATTGGTTAATACCTATTTTTTTTGCGACGATAAAGATTTTACTGGGGTTATGGGACTCCAGCATACCCACTAAAAACCGTCAACGTTCTCTACGCCCCGCTTGTCGGTGTGCCTCACGAGGTCACGAGGAATACTGTATGCGTCCGCGAGGTCACCTACGTCTGACTCCATCTGGTCATCATCATCATCATCATCATCACCAGCCTATATACGTCCCACTGCTGGGCACAGGCCTTCCTACATGGGAGAAACACATGAGGAGCTTGGGCCATAACACCACCACGCTGGCCCAGTGCGGGTTGGTGGGTTAAAGCGGTTGCAGTAACAACCGGGACCAACGGCTTAACGTGCCTTCCGAAGCACGGAGGAGCTCGAGATTATAAATTTGATTGACCCATCCCAGGACCGACCATGGCGAAAGTTGCTTTGTTTTCGTTATCGAAACCAGAGCGTTCAAACCACTACGCCACCGAGCTCCTCTTCTGGTCTCTACGGCCTAAAATCAGTTACCTAGCTTGTACTGACAGATACTCTTACTTAATTTTTTTTCAGACAATCAACCATCCACTTCAAGTGCACTGACTGAAGATGTCGAGATTATTAAATTTCCTAACCCTATCAATCCACTTGGTAATGAAAATGACGAACCTTTTTATAATTTACGTGGTATGTACTTAAGCAATAAATAACAACAAATGCAATTTAATATGAAAATTGTCCTTATTACTATTAAGATTGCTATGTGTGTTTGTGGGTGTGTGTGCTATGCGACAGCGTATATCAGACGGTTACTGCTGACCTGATTATGGATGAAATGCAGCATTAGTATAATGTATATATTTGATGGTGTCCTGAATTAGTATAACTTCATGTATTCACGTCATAACTGACCAAAATTTTTGCATTTTGTTTACATACGCGTACTAAAAATAACGACGAGGGCAATCACGATAGGGAATTTTTTTCTCCTGATACTTCGGAATATCTACCAAGTCCGGACCGTAACGCTAAATGTCGTTCAGAAAGCACCACTTCAAGCTTAGGTGGCCATTTCAAGAGTATTGACCAGTTGATTAATTCTAAAATAAATTGTCCAGCTTCGATATCAAATTTATCAATATTATTAGGTAATGCAGATTTTGCAGCTTCTCCTACTGCTATTTATAAAGTTGGTCATACTAGTACACCTTCTCAAATTAAAAACCGGCTTATTGAATATGAAACGTTTCATGCCAAACATTCACATATAGTCTCTTCTAATACCTATCAAACCGATGAAAATATTAATGATGAAACATTGATACAACACAATGAAATTGGCAATGTACTACAAAATGATACATCAGAAAAAACGACCGTAGTGATAGAAATAAAAGAAATATTTGAAGAAAATACAGAGTTAGCAATTATACCATATGAAGAAGAAAATAAACAGAACAATGAAACGAGCACTAATGATTCACAAACAAAAAAATAGCATAATGTTACGGATACCGTACAATTGCTCGAGACTACTATTACGCAAGATACGGCTGCTGATACAAACACTGAAGAAGTTTTCAATTCTACCAATAACCAAAAAACTAGGAAACGATGTTGTAATAAGCAAGAATGGTCTGACATCAAAAACAAAAGATTCAAAAATAGCGGTAAATCTTATGAAGGTGTACGCTGAAAAAAATATTCTTTTTGAGTACTCTGCAAATTTCAGAACAGGTAGTTTTTACAGCTCTAGATAAAATTAGGCAGGACGAGAGCTTAATAGACAACAGAGGAACTCATTACAACAGGCCTCATAGGATGTCCGATGCTACAAAAAAAAGTATAATGACACATATTGAACTATTTCCATCTGTTGAATCTCATTATACACGCAAGAGATCCAAGCGCCAATATTTATCAGAAGAACTAAACATTTCTAAAATATATCGACTGTACACCCTATGGTTTCCAAATCAAGAATACACACAAAAACAATTAGCATCAAAACGCCAATATGAATCAATATTTAATACTCATTATAATTAATCATTTTTTAAACCTAAGAACGCGTTATGCGGAACGTGCTCTTTGTACGAACAAGCTGACGAAATGAAAAAAGCTACATTGGAAGAAAATTATCAACAGAATATACTACAAAAGATTAAAGTACGTCAGATAAAAGAAGAAGAAAAAGCGAAAGCAGATAAGAATGATACAACAGTTGCTATTTTTGATTTAGAGAAAGTGCTTAATGTGCCTCGATCAGAAGTAGAAATTTTCCACTACAAAAGGAAATACCCAATTTATAACTTAACTGTTTATAATGCTTTAAATAAATCTGGACATTGCTATGTGTGGCACCTTTCTATAGCTAAAAGGGGCTCTATTGAAATAGGGAGCTGCTTATTAAAGTTTATAAATATGGAAGGACAACGAGGAATCAAATACATATCATTTTATTCAGATGGTTGCGCGGGCCAGAATAAAAATCGTAATGTTTTTGCACTTTACCTATATGCTATAAAAAAAGGTTTTATAGAAACTATTACTCACTTTTTTTTTGAAACGGGTCACAGTCAAAACGAAAGCGACAGTATGCATTCGTTTATTGAACGCGCTATGAAAAATAAAGTATTATATACACCTGACCAAGTCTATGGTGTTATAATGAATGCCAAAATTACTGGAAATAAATATAATTTAATAGAAATGGGACAAACTGATTTTTACAACACTAAAGCCCTCATCGCTGGTAAAAACTGGACCACAGATACTCAAGGCAGTAAAATAGCATGGACTAAAATCGTAGAAGTAAAGGTATCAAGTTCTAATCCCAATATAGTTCAGCTTAAATATAATTATGATGATCAATACACTGAGTTAAACACTGAAAGTTTTATCAAGAAGTCAAGAAGAGGCAATAAAACAGGTAATGTTGAAGTGAGCAGTTTAATGCAAGCATATATTGAACCAATTGCTGTCAGTAGACCTTTGCTAGCAGATTTGCTCAGCTTATGCAGAACTGAAGCCATACCTACTCACTATCATTCGTTTTATGATTCGCTCCAAAGTTGTAATGATAACACACAATCAGCTTCGGATTCTGATGGTGATGATGATGATTCTGGAAACTAAATTAGTATTGTAGTTTTTTTTGGTTATTTTTTCAAAACAATTGATTTCAATCATTTTTCATTTTATTAATAAACAGTTTTTTTTATCACAAAACCATAGTTTCATTGGGATTTATATTCCTAATAATTGATATTACTTTATAGACGATTGAAGAATAAAAGGGTATTTAAACAATACTCTAATTTGTAAACTATGCATTATGTGGGCGAAAAACCTAGCTGAAATCTATTACCGTTTATGTTTGATTGTCTTGATTTAACGAATAACATTGTAGTATGCTATTATTGTGCACGATCTCCTTTTGTTTTAACGCGAATAATATCGTAATGTTGTTTTGCGAAATAATCCTTTGTCTAGCTTGTCCAGTAAAATATATTTTCTTTATAACTTGATTTTTATACAATAAAAAATAAAAAGTTGTACTTAAAATTATTCTATAAAAAAATAGCTTTCGTTTTATATATAAATCATTCTCTTAGGTTGGACAACGTTTAACAAAATCGTAAAAAAACACTGTATTGTTTTTCCTGTGAAATTTCAATTTTTCGGTAACGATATTATTCGGTGGGAGGAGCGATGTATACCGTTTTATATATATATAGACCATTGTTCTATAATTTCATTACACATAGGACAATAGCATACGTCTCGGCATGGAATACAGTTGCCAAATTGTTCATGCTCTGATATAGTTGTATATCCTTATTAATTAAAGACAACAACAAACAACAAAGCAACATTCTTTCGCCATGTTCAATCCCGAGATGGATAAACCAAAATTTCTAATCTTGAACTGCTCCGTGCTTCGGAAGGCGCGTTAAGCCATTGATCCCGGTTGTTACTGCAGTAGCTTTAACCCACCATCCCGCATTAGGCCAGCGTGGTGGTGCTATTTCCCAAACTCCTCATGTGTTTCCCCCATGTAGAAAGGCCTGCATATAGGCTGGTGATAATGATTGTGGACACCAGCACCTGTTCCTGAGTCTATCTTGGATCCGTCCGTAAACCAAAAATGGTGAGAATTCTGCTCAACTCTTTTAGTCGGAATGGTATTTCTAAAGTTACAATTATGAAACATCTTTGACTCTACTTTATATTTTATTAAGTAGACTTTATTATTAGGTTGCTGGTTTCACGACTCGAGAAATCTCCGACTCAATTTAATTAGCCAAGAAACCGGGTATCTATTTATAATTTGAGAGATTTATGTAGCTTGCAAAGTACCCGTACGGATTTCCTTCAACCAGTAATTTAACAACTTACAATCTCAACGTTTTTTCATGGCGCAAAAAGTCGAAATTGTAAACACTCTCCATAAGTTGCTTTCTCGATGCATCTCACTGATGCATGTCATTATTGCTGCGTTATGTTTTATTTAAATTTCACCTTCTATTGTGAGTCAGGTGAAACGGGCTGGGTGAGATTGTTGGAAAGGACCAGTGTTCGCTCGGCGGCGACGACGTTCGTACCTGAGATACCGACTTGTCCTTACGCGCGGAGATCGGAATTGAAATTCATATTTCGAACGGCGGCTTATATTTTTTTAATTTTCAATCTGTATTCACAACTGGTATAATGTCGGCAAAGCTGACAGTTACTCTGTTATTCGCGGTGTTGGCCGTCGCGCACTGTGCTAACATTTTCGGTAAGTACCGAGGTATAGGCTTAGTGTTGGACTTGATTGGAAAGTATCTAATTAATTGTGCACTTACTCACGCTTGAAACGGAGTTAATCGGACACATGACTGACAATTGTGTCGGTTTAAATGCATTATGCATTTCTAATTGCTACTTAGTTCTAATAGGATTCTAATACCGGTACCTATACTGTATAATTTGAGCAATTATATATGTTTAATTTTATAAATACAGAATTTATATGCTACACATATTAGATTATTTATTAAATTAATGAAGTGCAGTTCAAAAAAATTTCATCACATAATATTGCCTAGCATACAATTAAATTGAAGTACAAAATAACTTGCAAAGTCTAATGTGTTGTTTAGACAATGTAAGTCATTTCTTGATTTTTCTCAATTGTATGCTACATGCAAGAAACTTGCATCGTGTAAATGGGCCTATAATCTAGTTCATTATTCTAATTATTTTCAGCAAAAAGGACCATATACAATGTTTACAAAATTAATTTATGCAAATAATATATAACTCTTTATTTATGCCTATACACTTCTTTATATTTAGATTGGAGCATGTATTTTTGATCATAAAGTAAAACTTACTTTTTTACCTATCTAAAATATTAGATAATTATGGGTCGTATAATCACCTCAACATATTATCGCACCTTCTTGATCGCACTGCATTTCGTATTGCTACCACCTTGCGTTTAGGAACCATCTGCAATGTCCCTCACCGTTGCCGTTGTGGTGCTATGGTCGATGATCTTGGTCACCATGGCCTCTCTTGTGCAAGAAGTGCAGGTCGGTTTACGAGGCATGCCGATATAAATGATATCATTCGTCGGGCTCTTGCTACCTCCGGGGCTCCCGCTGCTCTGGAGCCTAATGGCTTAGCACGCGATGATGGGAAGAGGCCTGACGGAATGACTCTTGTTCCTTGGAAGATGGGTAAGTCTTTGGTGTGGGACGCTACTTGTGTCGACACCTTAGCCATGTCCCATCTTTCAAATACTTCATCGACACCAGGATCAGCTGCTGCTTCTGCTGAATCCCTCAAACGGCGCAAATATGCTGGTTTATCTGGGGACTACATATTTGAGCCATTTGGGGTCGAGACTTTGGGACCTTGGGGGCCAGGAGCTCATCGACTTTTTCGGGACATTGCAGGTCGTCTTTGTGAAACTTTAGGTGACAATAAGCCTGGTATATATTTCGCACAAAGATTAAGCATCGCAATTCAGCGAGGTAATGCGACCAGCCTTGTTGGTACACTTCCTGTTTCGCAAGATTTAGGGGGTGTTTATTATTATTATTATTATTTTTTTCTAATGTCACGTTGTAATATATTTAGGTTTGAAAATATAAACATATTATTAAATTCTAGAATCTTTCATAACTTACGTTGTGAGTCAAATATTCCTGGTTTTTATATTCACCGATAATGTTATTTTCTGTAAAATATTTCACTCCGTCCTAAATTATTACATATATTATTAATACCTACATAATAATAGCTAGTCTAATTATTATATACTTAATAGTAAGGTGAAAACATAATTACCGCCAAAATTTATTACGCGATGCTCAAGCGCAGTGAAAGTAGAAATTGTAAAGCCCAGGAACGTTTGGGCGTGTTATGATTACCATAAGAGAGGCGTGACAGTGCAATATTATGTAAAGCATTGTGTCTCAGTTACGACCGTTGCGTGACCAAAACCAGAGGAAAGCTAACTGCTTTGTGCTGCTTTGAAAGGCTGACACATTGACACACAGAGTCGATGTACTATTACCACGTAAACAGAAAGCTTCTTATGAACCAAATGTCTGATAGTATGTGTGGTATCACCTTAACGAGAATGATTTTGAAATCATTGGATATTTAAAAAATAATACTAAAAAGGTGTTATTATATTAATTTAAAATAAAACCACTTTTTATAGTCTTTTTTTATTCAGAGATTTTTGTTATTTTAACATGTGAATCCATCGTAGCTAATGTTATGTACTGACAGTGATTAACTAGACTACATAGTTTCAGGGCTACATTTGAAGTAGGAGTATACAGAATGATTTGAAGTATATCCACATCGTGGAGGTTAATTTTAAAATTACTGATAAATAGCTTTCTCTCTCGTCACTTGTTAACACATGCCATCAAAAGATGTCGCACATTTTCTACTTGTCCAAAATAAAACCTTTTTACCGGGTTTAAGTTGAGTTTAATTAGTGTCATATTATTATTTCAAATCCCAAATTTCTTTATGGTACTTTACAGCGGTCGAGGGAAGACTGATGATGTCAGTAGTCTTTGTTCTTCTTCAACTATATGGGTTTTCGTATTGTCTTTACCGTCTTTTTAGCGACATATTTTAGGTGTACCACGCATACGGTACTTATGGTGTCCGTTGGTCTATGATAACTCGAGATACATCCCGAATATTGTTTTTATTAGAAAATGTAGAGCTCGTGATAATATTAGACAATTCTAAATAATACTGTCAGAGACTATTTACGTGTCAACACCTGGAGAGGTATATCATTACCATACTGGTAGGTACAAAAGCTTAGCGGGTACCAGGATATAAGCTTCTCAATGAAAATGTATAGGCTCTAACTAATAAAATTTAACAAATCAATAAATAGGTCACAGGTAGCCGCTTGATACGTACAGCGACCGCTCGTCGTCAATAAAAAGGTCACAGGTAGCCACTAGATGCATACAGCGACCAAAGGTCATCAATAAATAGGTCACAGGTAGCCGCTAGATGCGTACAGCGACCGAATGTCGTCAGTAAAAAGGTCACAGGTAGCCGCTAGATGCGTACAGTGACCGAACGTCGTCAGTAAAAAAGTCACAGGTAGCCGCTAGATGCGTACAGCGTCTGAATATCGTCAGTAAAAAGGTCACCGGTAGCCGGATGCGTACAGCGTCCGAATATCGTCAGTAAAAAGGTCACCGGTAGCCGCTAGATGCGTACAGCGACCGAATATCGTCAATAAAAAGGTCACAGGTAGCCGCTAGATGCGTACAGCGACCGAACGTCGTCAGTAAAAAGGTCACAGGTAGCCGCTAGACGCTTACAGTGACCGAACGTTGTGGAAATCTATAGGAAATATCCGGCAGTGGACGTCTTTCGGCTAAATGCTGCAGATGATGAGTATAAATTACTACATTAAATCTCATAAAAATAACAATTTAGACGTGCATTTACAAATTATGTCACCTAAGCTGCCATTCTTTACTAGTTAAACAGCACCGGCTTCCCTTAAACAATAGAAAACCTATCGTCTTTAGTTTGTAGGTGCTTCACAAATTATATTACACCTATCAAAGTATGAGACTATTTCTTCGGCAGATTACTTTGACTTTGAAGACGGCAAGAAACTGATCGAGGTTCCGGAGAAGAGGAATGATCCAAACGACCGCAGTTGTGCCTGCAAAGGTCCTGCCTGCGTCTGCTGCGTTAACTTCAACATCACGTTCGTGGATCTTGGAGGACCAGGTATTACAATATAATCTGATATGGATTTTACAGTTTGGTTAGTAAAATTAATATCTTTTGGGAAGGAATACAATCAAATCATCGAAGTGACTATTAAAATTCATAAGTATGTGACTTGCTACACTTAAACTTGCGTGCTAGATCCTGACTTTGACATCAGAGTATGTCAAAATCTCCATACAGCCTCCATACATTTTTCATATTTAAGATTGTATTAGAAAAAGACTAAGTAGTGAACTACAATAAAATTTCTAATTCAAATATCTCGAGTATTTTCTGGCTAACATCAATACTGTTTAACTATTAGCAGTGTGGCTTTACGTATTCATTTTATAAATGAATTAAAAACTGAGTTTTGTTCATTCATGTTGTGTGTGTTATTGCCATCTCAGTTTTAGAATTAAGTCATTGTGCAATAAAGTTAACATCATTACAACTTTAGCACTGTTCAAACAGAACTTAAACATTGGTAACAGAAGGATAATTTTGAAAGTTGGTCAATAATTGTTATCATTTGTGGTCTATTTAATCTACTTTAGACCGCGTTTAGATCTAATAAATACCCTATTTGTGACTAACAGAGCAAAAGGCAGTTAAGTTGTTAATGACTACATTTTAATTATAATAATAATATTCCTACACTCATAATTATTATCTAGTCCTAAGTAAGCAACTGTAAGAGATTGTGTTATGGATACTATATGAATATGACGGTGAAATATTGATAATAATATGTACATAAATATTAAAAATAAAGATATAAACGTCCATGACTCGTGAACAAATGCTTGTACTCATCATACAACATTTGCTCCTACCGGGATTCTAACCCGGGACCCCTGACCGAGTAGACTGTATAGCATGGGGTACAAACCACTCGGCCAGCCGGTCGTCAATTTATTTCTTCAACTTGCGTGCCACTAGATTTGTCAGTTTGATCTCAAGCCATTTACATAACTCAGCTTCTATAATACTATTGACATTATTTATTTATTTAATTTCAGGGTGCGTCCACATGAAATACATTTCACCAGATGATGGATTCTCTGTGAATGTCTCGTATGGAAAAAATCTTATACACTCCGCAAAAATACAAGGTAATTTTAAAATGAATCTAAATTTATTACAATACCTCTGAATCGTGTTAGATACATCACTAAACTTCAAAATACCATAAGTTTAACATACCTGTAAATAAGTCTTTCAAAAGGCAAATGAAAAGGGAGTAATTATGTGTGCATATAATACGTGTACGTTTTACCGACAGATCCAAAATTCATTCGACAAAATAAAAAGAAATATATCAATGGAAATAATGGCAGTACTAGCCATTACTAGATTAATGATTTTTTTTTTATGACCAAGCAAAGTCATATATTTTGCCTGATATTTGTAGAATTTTAGCTTATTTGGATTTGTCGGCAAAGCGTTTCGCACTCGTACGCGTAAATACCACTCGTACAAACTATAAATATGCTTTATCTTATTGCAAACGAATTTTATTTTTTATTTTTAATATTGTCAGTCCTTGACTATCAATGCGATTTGTTATCTTGGAACTAGTTGAATAAACCACTAGATACCTAAAGTATGTAATGAATGTCTACTTAAAATATAACAGTTTAAGTTCAAAATGCAGTATACAAGCAGGACTTTACGAATGGAATTATTAAATTTTGTTAAAACTTATTAGTTGAAAATGAGGCTCGATAATAGCTTGTTGAATATGTAGCCGATTTCAATGTTGTCAATGTTCAAGTTTTATTTTTCACTGCATTTACTTAAAAAATAAAATCTTAAATGATCTATAAAATTGCAGAAACATTGGTCAAGCCAATATAAAATTAAATACAAAAAACATAGTACGGTAGTTTCATACTTAAAGCACAATACTTGTGCTTTCCTCAAAAAATGGTAGCTATTAAATAAGCGCCACCTTTAGGAGCACCATCATTTAATTATTTGAAATCCAGCATTTTCGGAGAAGACCGGGTCTTTTTAGAGACCCGATTATTTTATTTTTAATGATGAAAATTTTCTATTTATAACATATTAAATGATAAGTGCGATTACTACCTACTTGTTGTAATTTATGTATGAAAAACAGTAAAAAACTGTCACACATTCGAAATGAATAAAATTTATTTATAGGTAGGTATATTCTATTCCACTTAACTTGCCTACTTAATCAAAGAATACAAAAAGAAAGTTTCAGGTACATACCTACAAATGTAGGTTAAGGGTTATTAAGGTAGAACCTCATTATTTAAAGCCTAGATAGTTTCTGTCGATTAAAATAAGCACTAAGCCTTTCTAAAGAAAGTAGCTCTACCAGTGAAACGTGTACTTAATATCTTATTGAAAATTGTTGTCTTGCGTTTTGATTAAATAATGACATCTTTATATAACCAACGTTTTACGTTCATTATAAAAATAAAGTATTTGAAGCAATTAAAATAACTGCACAAAAAAAGTTACTAGATAAAATTAATTTATTGTTTTTCGTGTATTAAAATATAATTTCGTTTGTTCTATAGTTCATAATTTTAATACAATCAATTATTTAAAAAATAGTTCTTGTAGTTTCACATAATCTCTTTTCATTTTATTGACAATTTAACACTCGTTTAGGAACCACAATAAAAGTCAAATTGGTGCAAATAATTAGATGAAATTTATCTCAAAATTTCTATTACTGGTTATGGTCACCTGAAAAATTATAGTGTTATTGTTGCGGAAACGCCGGAGGGCTGGCCATAAAGTTAGATAAGCAATAAACAAACACATAGGTGCCTAAATATTCCTTTGGAAAATGTTACTTTCACGAAACAACAAAATAAACAACATTAAGCTCTTTTTAAAATGTTAAAATAGCATTTTAATCAAATATGTTTTGGAAATGATAAAATCAATTCAGATCCTATTGATTTGAATTTTGGTGTACCTACTGACACTTTGGCGACATTCCCATGACATACTAACCTTAACCTGATCCTATGCTATCAAAAAGTCTGCAGGATGCTTAATTCTTCAGAAACTTACGGCAGATACAGCGTGTTTGGACTAATAAGAATAGTCTCAATGCGATGGTGTTACATAGATGATTATTGAGGTCGGGGGTTACTTAACATTTTCAATTTAATTTTTTTTATTTACACTACTCTGTAGTACTGTGTTCCTGCGCAGTTGCGGCATGTAAGATCGCGAGAGCTCATGGAGATGGAGATTTTGTTGGGAACAGGGGTGACTTGTTTCCTGTCATGTGACACAAGTCTTTGTCTGGATTTATGGCAAGCAGCGCGTTAAGTAGTACCCAAGGTGTTACTAGCGTAACAGGAAGCTACCATCGAGGGGGCCGTATGCTAGTTTTCCAACCTTGTCGTAATAAAAATAAATAAGACGCTACTGCGTGGTCACTTTATCGTATAAGGTATACACGGTGTACGGGAACTACTCTATAAAACAAAAGCAAATGCTTTTTCTGGTCATAAAAAACGATCAATAAAAAATAAATTTGAAATCGCGAAAAAAATGAGCTGCTCCATACAAACAGCCCTGCGAGCATTGATCTATCGATCGTCAAAATTAGACATTTTATTATTACTATACTTTATATTGCACTTGTAACATTTTTTTATCAACACATAAAGACAATTAGTTAACAAGGGTGGACTTATCATATAAGAGATCTCTTCCAGCCAACCCATGACTGTGTTGTATATGTAATGTGGTAAGGCCGGCAACACAAAAGTGCTTAGTCCAACAAAACAAACAACACTTAAAAATAAATAAATACGTGAGAAACACAGAACATAAATAATTCTACAAAAGAATACACATACTATACTTACTAAGACTATGATAATATCTACAAATACCAACACATATTAAATAATACTATACGATTAAAAACTTGCATTGATTACGACGAAATTTGTGACAAATAATGCTACTTAATCCGTGAATTGAAGGGCTGTCTTCGATAGTACCAGGAAGACTATTCCACAATTGTGAAGCACGAAATGTAAAGGAAAGAAGGAAGAAGTTGGTATTACACTTAGGAAGTTCGAGCATCATCGAACGGACGAACTCGTCAATCTTCATTCGAACGGATAACGGATTCCGGATTCCTTCATACAAATTTTGAAATCAGAACTCGGTTTTTGTCGTGTAGGTATTTAGTATGAAACAGATGGTTTTTTTTATCAACAAGTGCTTAGGGTCACCAGCACTGCCTCTGCCTTTGCTTTCGAGACAGTTTCCCTTAGTCCCTTAAATGTTTGTTTGTTCAAAAGTGAGTTTGCTATTGTTCCAACAGGCACGAACCCAGAGCCGATATGTCTCGAAGTGTTCGGGAAGTTCGCTCAAGTGTGTGCCAAGTTCAGTGACATGGCGCCGACGGCTGACGGGCTGAGGGGCTGCCTGGAGCTTGAGCCTAGAATCCTGGGTGACAAACAGCTAGAGTTTCCCATTGGCTGCTTCAGGTCTAAGTCTGGGGGCATGGAGATGGAGGACCCACCTGCGGAACCTGCAACGTAAGACTTTTAGTGCAGCTTATAATTTTAGGTTAAGCTTATAGCTGGCTAAAATACTCTAGATGGTAGTTGTTTGAACGGAGACCAATTCGAGAACCATCTGGTCGATTTGTCAGTAGGTACTTTGAGTATATTGTACCCCTAGCACAAACATTTTTAAATTTCGAATTGTACTTGTATCGTTCACGTAAGCATAAAATTTCAAACAAAAGCCAGACAAAAGCTAACGTAACTAAACGATACGATGGCAATTCGAAATTTAAAAATGTTCATGCTAGGGGTACGGTCGACCACAGAAGTAGCTGAATACTTTAGTACCATGTCACAACGACTCTAGCGTCAATATAGTACAGTAGCAACTATAAAGCGTGCACAAGATCGGTGTGACATGATGCTAAAGTGTTCAGCTACTTCTGTGGTCGACTGTACTAATCAAGAGGTCCTCGTAGGGGTATATTACCTATTTTTGGAGTTGTGGAAGTTTGTATATTCGTAATATTTATTTTGTATTTTGTATCTTTATATACATATATTATCATATTTTTTTCTCCGTCATCCGTAACGGAAGCTCTTATCGATACATAATTTGGATTAGATAAATAGGTGTCAGTATAAGAACATAATTATCATTATTAACTATGTAGGTACCTCTATCAACAAATGCAAAATATACTGTGTGAAGTTGTTGTTATATCTGTATAGTTCATTTATGATTAAAAGTCATTGTAATGTTAGTGAGAGTAATAAATAGTTATTTAAAAGTTTTATTTTCACGGATAATAATGTACACTGCCCCCAGTAGAAGCTAATACTATGGCCACTAGCAATGCAAATATTTCAATAAAAATACATACTTAATGTATTTTATACATACTTAATGTATTTTATACATACTTAATGTATTTTATGGTAAGAAATACAATTTCCTGTAAATTGTGTACTTATTCATAAAATATTATGTAATAGTAAAAGTTAACAATTAATGTGAGAATTTTAAGTTTGTTCTTTTCACTAAACGCATATACTATTCTAATTATTATTTAGAAAAATATTCAGAAGAACAGCCCTTTTTAAATTGATTCCCAGTGTCCACTACGTAAAGTTCTGATATTTTTATTTACTTGGGACTGTCTCTCACATGAATTTCAAGGCCCCACTTAATCAACGTTTTAGAATAGAAAAGAAAAAAGAATAGAATAGAAAAATTAGTTCACATTTAAAAATACATTATACAAACATTAAATTAAAACTAATTTACTTTTAACTTAAAATTAGCTATTAGCTGTTGAGAATACCTTGAAGATGTAATTAATATGTAAAAATATCAAATTCGTCAGCAAAAGAAAGGCAAATCAACAATTTGCAGACCAATAGAGAATTCTGCTGACAATGCAAATATATTTTTAACAGATTATTATTTACTCTCCCTTTTATTTTAACAATATTTTGCATTACCTTTTTTCTTATAACGATAAATATACATTTATTTTATACTATTAAAGAGAGGATTTCCCCAACAAATTGTATAAAAAATTTGGTTCAATAAAATATTTGTATATTTGTATTTGTATACTAACTATTACATACTTTAGAGTTATGCACGTCTTTATAATCAAAATTAACGACTTTAAGGTTAAGCAAAGACTAGTCGCTTTAATTACGCTTTTGCCAAAGAATTAAACTAGCATTTTTTTTATTTGTTGTAAACTTTTTGGACAGGATTCGCAACTTCGTTTCCTTTTATAGAGAGTAACAATCTGTCCCAAGTTTCAGACTTAATATTTATTTCAGTGGTACGTAAATAACTCTATTTAATTACAGACCCGCCGAAGAAGAAGAAGACACTACCGAAGAAAATACCGGTTTTAATGCCGAGTCGTTCCTCCTTGAAATATACCAGACGGCTGAGCAAGGTGTTGCATTCCTATCAAGTCTCTTAGATTTACCTAACAAATTGAACTCTACCAAGCCCGCTATAGAGACTACTACCGTTAAAGTAGAAGAAGCCAGTTCTTCGACTGTACAGAGAAGAGGACCAAAGAGTCTAAAGCATCCTAACCAATTGTGATATATAAAATAGTAATACTAAGTACAAATATTAACCTTTAGACTTAAATAAGCTTGCCGCTGCATGTGAGAGTATTAAACGCTATCCTATTTATTGCTTAAGTTATGTCATGCTAAGTATTATAATAAAAATTTAAGCTATTATTTCGACGTATTTATTTCGACAAATTATTTAGTACTCTTTAGACAAATCCAAATGTTTATCCCTGAGAAAATGGTGGAGCAGCATTCGTTTCCAGGAGAAATACGCCAGTTTGTCTGAAAATAAAACATTCGTCTATTGTAATATAATCGGCTCAACTCCTAGGCTCTTTTACTAGGTGGTGGCCCGTATGTAGGGTCGTCTGGGTAGGTACCACCGCCTTTCTTATTTCAGCCGTGAAATAGTTAGCTGTGTTTCGGATTGAAGGGAAAGGTAACCAGTGTAATTACTGGGCATGCACGGCATTTCATCTTAGGCCCCAGGATGACAACGCACCTGCAATATCAACTGATTTTTCCTTGTTATTGCAGGTGTCTATAGGCGGCGGTAACCGCTTACCATCAGGTAGGCCGTCAGCTTGTTTGTCATCCAGTAGTATATAAAAAAAACTCCTATTCTGTTTATTTTAGTTTTTGTGTGAAAGCACATTAGGAGTGGTCAAGGCGCTACAAGGGTCTATAGGCTACGGTAGCTGCTCACCATCAGACGGCCGCACGATTGTTTGCCATCCGTAACATCCATGTTGTATAAAAAAATCAATAAATAAATTGGCCCATACCCAGTTTTTGGCACTAAGCCACCCATCTGAAGTCTGCCAGGTAACTCATTGCATAGACCAAGTACAGCGGCATAATAGTTCAAGCATTGTCTTCCAGTAAAACCACCTGATGTGACAGACTCAGCGAAGTAATGATAGCTTCTGGCGTGGTCGCATTCATTAGAATCACAACCAGGCATGGAAACACCACCGTTGGGGTAGAAGTCTACTTGGCCCAAGTCTCCCACATAACCATTGACAGCGTAGTTAGTGTGAATTATTTCTGTGTAAACGCCATCGTCTGGTTGGAAGCGGTATATATTGTTGACCCATCCAATGAGCGCTGGGTCCAAGCCTGAAAAACGAAAGCAATGAGAATTCTTAAAAGGGCAAGTCTTTGGCTGTGATGCGAACCAGATGGTCAAGAAGAAGTACATAGGTTATCCAAGTCTTCGCTAGCTCATGCAGTCTTTAACCAGTCACATAGATGTACGAGTAACCTAGGACTACCTTTTAACTAGTTCATTTTTCTGAATGTCTTATAAAAATTTAAATACTGATAAAAATAAAATTTTTGAATAATCGAGAATTATATATCTGGGGGAGAAACTAATGTATTATCAACTGACTAAATACGTCCTTCTCGTGGTGACGATCTAAAATTTTGCACCAACAACTCTAGAAATGCGCAGTTCCATTATAAAGATGTGATTTATCTTTGTGAACTGACTCATGAACCCACTGTTCCTCTACGTGAATTAAGAGGGGTCGTCGATGGAGTTAAAATATCTAGAAGGTTCCTACATAATTTAAATCGTTTGCTGCCTCTAGATATTTAATTTTCTTGCAGGGCTGGGGACTTTAATTAAATAAGTGAAATTTAAAATATTTATCACTATTTCTTGATTGTCGTCGTATTACTTTGCCATATTGTTGTTATAGGTGCAGATTTTATTACATCCAAAGATATGCAATTAAAGCAAGTTTCTAGCCCCACTAATCGATCTTCTTACTCACCAGTGATATAGCTGACAGTTCCCTGTAAGTTCCTACCAATGATACCGACTTGATGACCACCGAATCCGTGACCAACCAAATGGAACTGATCATTAGAACTACCACTGGCTTTGTTAAGCCACTCGATGAAGTCGGCCACTGCCCTTGCGGATTGGATAGTATTGTAAATGACCAATCTATAGCTGAGGGAACTGGCGCCTTCACTCCAGTCAATTACGATGATATTCAAGTCTTCTGCGGCTAGAAGCGCTAAAACAGATTGAATAAATATTGTAGAAATAACAACGTTTCATAGACTGGAGACTTGATAAGATATAGTTTGATTTTAATTCGTCTAATATGGAATTCTTTCACTGCGAAAAGATTGTACAAGAAACCTTCTCTGTATGGCTTTAGTGAAACGAACAATACGCCACCCCGTGCACGCACAAGAGGTGATTCAAATTATTATAATTTTAAACACTGAGAAGTGCATTGTATCAGAAAACAAGATTTTTCGTTTACTGAGTTTGTAAATATATTATGGTAATAATGTTTCCTTAGTTATTAAGTCAACTTTATTATTATAGGTACAAAATAAGTATAATGGGACTGGGATAAACGGTTAACTTTAAAAGTCCCTTTACAATTTAAAAGTTAAAAATAATAAAGTTTTATCGCCAACTCTCAACCGTAAAGAAAAGATACCGTATAGAAACGGAGTTGAGCATTTATAATAATATACGGTAATATGCAGAACGCACTAACGGAGTGAAAAGTAAAACATACATTTAAAGCAATTTTCCACATAATGCGCGTGGCAAAGTATGAACAACAAAACATGATAATCATTCATTCATCATACGAGAGAAATGATATTAGAAGTTACAAAGTAGACATGTTACGTTACCTGGTACAAGAACTGAAGTTAGTTGAGATGCAGCATTCTCCCTCCATCCGTGTAGGAGAAACACGGTTCTTTTTTGATGATCATAGTTACTTTGCTGGAGAATTGCTCCGTTGTTATAAAGTAAAGGTTGGCTCACAGAGGGATTTTCTCTGAAAATATAGTTTTTTATTTGCAGTTGTTCGTTTTGATATAACAAAATGATTTACCGTAAAAGCTTTTCTAAAGAACATCCGCCATACAGAATATAGCAAAATATAAGACTATTATTTGTAATGTTTTGTTTCTGTGTCGAGCAAAGTTACGATTCTTAAGAAACATTGCTTGTATAGTAGCAGATTTTTTTTGACTTGTTTACAGAGAGTACATGTAATATCAACCTCTACTAGGTAGATAGAGAATTCTTATATTCAAGTACAATTCCCAAGCTTTCATATTCTTAACTAACAGTTTTTAATTTTTGAAAATACTTAGCACGAAACTACGACTAAATGAATGCCGAAAGTAATTGATGCATAATTTTATTGTAATATTCAAACCTGGTAAACAGATGATAAGCGTTCGATATGACAGGGTTGTATCTGGCTCCTTGATTGACATCGTCTAAGGTCAGCCACAAATCCACCAAATGATTTTCACCTTTTGAATCAGTCACATATTGGTATCGTAAGTCTTCATCGATTTTCCCCAACACAATAGTTGTCGGTAAAGCTGTAATTTAAAAAAAAAGGCTCTTAGAAAGTCATTTACACAAAGCTAGCAGAAAGAAATTTACTATTCCTTTCCACGGCCCCGTCAATATTACCCAAAGTGAGGAATTACCTCACTCTGTCCTACGATGCTTGACTCCCAATTTGTTTTTTAAATAATATAACTGGAAACGCGCTTGAGTGAACGTTTTTAAACGTCAGGTGAAATCCGTGGCTATAATGTTTAGAAGAGAGTGGGTAATTCCAAAAACTCTAACCGAGAGCGTTTTCATCGTGCTGAAATAAGCACAGGTCTCAGTTAGTAGAAAGATAATTATGATGATAATGTTGTAAAAGCTGCTATAAGTACTGAATTAACCTACTCTCCCCTACCTAAAAAAGGTGTTGAACAAAAGTATAATTCGCGTGTTCCCGACGCTACAAAGACTAGGGTTATTATTTATTATCAGGAAGTAGTGTTGCAACTACAAATGGAGCAAGTCCCCTACTATCAATACAATGATATTCTACTGCAGCCTCGTACAGCATAAATTATTATAAAAAGAAATATGATGTGGTTGCTGTTTTGTGGACTTATCTCAGTTCTCATAAGAACGCAATAAGGGTTGCGCAGAAGAATTACTTTGGCTGTTGTAACGGGGCGTGTAGAAGTTTTTTTTTAAGCTCAGCAAATGAGTCAACACCACCTGATGTAAAGCAATAGGAAGAGTCCATATGCGGAGACAGCTAGTGCAGCTTGAAACACATGTTCTAGCCGCCGGCCCAAAAGGTGCTCATATGAAGCAATCCAAGTTATAGGAAGTTTATATTAATGTGTTTGTCTTAATATTACATCAACTAAATTTTGTCTGCGAAGTACCGAAACCAGACATAATTAAAAAATAAAGATATTCTAATGTAGAGGAGACGCCAAGTAAAGGACAAAAGGTTAAAGTTGGTCGTGGACTGAGACATATCAAAATATCTTACTTTTAGATAATTATTAAATTAAAAATGTTTGGAATATAAACAAATAACACATTTTGATGAACTCGCTATGCTATATCAATATGATTAATACCACCAATGAACTCTATTTATCACAAGAAAAGACATTTTGATTTGATCTTATTTTAGTTTTGCGTAATATGAATTATTATCTCGTATCATTGATTGTCAATGCCTATTAGTTATAACTTGCAGCAAATAACATGAGTTTTATAACGGTACTGATATCTGTTATAAAAAATAATACTTTTATTTAAACGACTATAAAGATTAATTATTAAACATCATGAAAACACCTCTTAAAATAAAACATAATTTTTCGCATCGAATTCCCAACTGCTCATTTCAAAGTGTGAAAAATAAAAAAGGACACATCGACCACTGTCAATTGTGTTTTGATAATGATACTACCTACCTAGTGCAGTAAGTCGATGTGTCCGCAGTAAAAATTTTACATCAAATTTTGATGGTAAATTTTGACAAGTTTTATTGATCCTAAATCCTTTTCTTCCTCCCTTTGCAGCCAGTGTCTCCTCGCCCATAGAAAACGTATTGGTATGGTTTGTGAAGTTTTAATATTGTAAGTAAACAATTTATTACTTACCGACAGAAGATCCTATGAAAAGAACGAATAAGAGGCCACTGTACAATGTCATGGTTGTTTAGAGAATGTTTCTAGAATTAACAAAAAAGCAACAAATTATCTTTACACGCTAAACTGTTAATTATTATCTACTTTAATCCTTTAATCTCTTTTCAGATTAATAGTTAAGCTTGTCATAATTTACCTATGAATGATAAAATATCGATTTCTCATTTAAATTCTGTGGGGGAGAGTAGGGTAATTGTGAACGCGGGGTAATTTGAACGGGGCGCCCCGTGTATTATAAAAAAAAATAGTTGATAATCTCTTTCTGTTAACTGAGAGGCAGAGACCCATGAGCAATGCCAGGCACCCTTGCTTGCAAGGAAACAGTACCTATAATACCTACCCTTTTGTAACAATAACAATTATAGAAAGAAAACAATGAAAAAATATAAATACTCCAGGCGGTAATCAAACTCTTTTTTTATCGTTTTCATTCTTTATTTGTGATTGGTATAATAAAGTAGGCGATTAAACGCATCAAAAACATTAATTTTTGATTAAAATAGCTTTTCTAACCTTAGAAATACTTGTAAAACTATTCTTTCGGATCACTAGAGGTGTTAACTTCAATAAGTGGTGTGATAAACGTCGCTATAAAAACGTTAGAAAGGGAAAGAAAGCGGTGACGAAATTAGCAGTTTGCACCTAGTGCACGGGTGGCGTAGTGATAATCTCGTCTGGCCGGAAATCAGGAGACTCGGGTTCGAATCCCGCCTGGAGCATATATATTTTTTCATCGTTTTCTTTCTTTATTTGTAATTGTTACAATAAAGTAGGCGTTTGAACGCATCAAAAACATTAAAATTTGAATGTAATACCCTTATTTTATTCTTTTCTTTCTTGAGGAAAAATATGTAAACTAGGAAAATTCCTGCGGCGGGATCCAAACCCGTGACATCTGTATTGCATTAAACGCTCGTCTACCCTCACGATGTTGAAATATTATATTCCTGTTATTAAAATATTGTTATTAACTGTTATTAAATTCTATCATGACAATTACCCCACACATTCCCTTAATCCTAGTTAATACCAAGTTCTATTTTAAGTATTCGAAGGAAACTATCAATTCAACTAAAATAACCTCGATAGCGTAGGTCTGAGGTGAGCAAATTGAATGATTGCTCGCCATCGCCAAGACAAAACGCTTCGTACTTTATCTTGGACATTGGACACTAATTTTGTAGGGGACGGGCGGTAATAAAGATCACGGTCTTGAACTCTTCCAGTTGACAACAATAACTGGCGTCGATTGGTAGACATTTCAGAGACTTAAAGTTGTTTGAAGAAGTGTTGTGTGTAAAAGGTATGAATTTAATTCAAAAGCATTTCTGTATATCCCTTATGGGGTTATTACATTTGGCTTAATTTAGTTAGCTAAATGAGTGAGACTCTGAATAACACACTAATTAGCCAATCAGAGTCGTGACTGCCGATCTTAATTAGTTAGCATACTGAATTTAGCTAACTAAATTTAGCCAAATGTTATAACCCCTTTAGATCTAAAGTGGCCTAAATGAAAAAGGCAACTTTTCATTTTACTAAAAATACCTTCCAGAGAAATTTTTCATGGTAGGTATATAGGTACAAATTGACTTCATATTGTTCGTTAAAGTTAGTAATGCCAAAACACAGTAATATTATTTCCCACATGTCGCCTTTTTTGTATTATGTCTCCTCTGTTATAAATGAACGATTTGTGCATTAACACAATAAGCACAATAGATATAGCACAATATCAGCATGTCTCAATTCATACTGATTAAGATAGATATAAATTATTTTATATAGAAAATTCAATGTCAATTGCGACTATTGAATTTTTGCTACAATACTCAACTTTCCGATAATCTTTCTACTGCTGAAGCTATCGAAAACCGTATCGAAAAAGGTAGTTTCCCGAGTTACGTCCATTTTGAGTTACTACTATAGGCGTAAAGCCCGTCAGAAAAGCTACTCGGACAGTAAAATCGATGTATCTCTAGCATAAGTAGGTAGTTTCTAAGATAGCAAGTCGAAAAAGGTAGTAATTGCCATGTTGACTTCAAATGAAACAGAATCATTCCAAATTACTCCCATAAATAGTTTTCGACTGAAAAATTGCAGCAATACTATAGACGTATTGTGATTATGCCCTTTGATATCAGTGATTTATTTGGGAAATATCGGATTGTAGCTAGACATTTATCATAACTGAATTGCAAGGAACGACTACTATGTGTTTGTCAATTTATTGTGTATTTGGCGCGCAAAGTGACAGATTCTCTCCATGTTTTAATTGAACCCCCGTTCATTTCATTTTTTATCATATCTGTTGGAATTACGTGTAAGTACCTATAATATATATTATGTAGATCTTAAACCGTCAAGCATCAGATTCCAGATACAATTAATTTTATAAAATAGCCATAAAATCTAAAATTTTAACAAGTATTTTTAAGTTATGACTACAAAACAATTCCTAGTTTTAAAGAGACGGATGAACGCGACGATACACACATGTTATACTAAGTCAAACATTCCTTGTAGAAAATAACTATTGACCTGAATTTTAATGCTGACAAACCTGCTAATTGTGATTTAATAGCACTCTCAGATTTGCTATGCAGATATTGACAAGCCAGCCAAGTTAGAAAACTGTTCCGGAGAGTTTGTTTCTCGTTAAATTTTCCAAATTTGTTTGAATTCAACAAGTTTTCTAGAAAACGTCTTCTTTCTATCTTTTGATCACTTTTTGGCTTATTCTGAAAATATGCTAAATAGACGTTACAATCTTTTTCGATGCGAATGTTGATATATTCAACGTCATACATGTGTATTCAAATGAATAGTAGATATACTATTCATGTAGTCACAAGTTAAAAACTTGAGTGGAAAACCAATAACTAGGGTATTGATACTAAATTCTACTTTAATTGTACTTCATTAAATTTTGACTTCAGTTTTGCTAAACTCTTCCATCCTTCACTGATATTCTAAAGAGTAATTCAATAACTCAAATCTATCAGTTAGATGTATGTCGTAATCTCCGAAATCAGATTTCACAAATTAATTTACCAATATCTAGAATGGAACTTTAGGATGGACATTCATTTTAAAATTTCTGCAGGCTGGAAAGCTTCTGGAAGCTTTGCAAATAAAATTATTTTTAACCGACTTCAAAAACGAGGAGATTCTCAATTCGGCCGGTATGTTTTTTTTTTTTCTATGTATGTACACCGTTTACGCCGAGATTACTGATCCGATTTACGTGATTCTTTTTTTGTTCGATGCGAAATAGCTACCATTTGGTCCCATAAAAATTTTTTCAAAAACAGTTGGGTACTTTGGTTTTAAATTAAAAAAAAACTGAAATTATGAAATCGTCTACATAAGCGAAATTGCGAATTTTTGCTTTTCCAATGACTTTTTAGTGAAACAATACGATAGTAGGAAACAATATAAGTTGACGGTCACCCATCTAGCTTCGACCGTAGAAAGTTATCACAAAAAATTGTGCAAAAAAATTTTTAACAAAAAATAAAACCGACTTCAAAAAACTGAAAAGGATGAAATAATTAAATTTAAGTAGGTATTCATCCCCTAGAAACATATTTTTGGAGTTGGTGCTAAGTGGTTTCCAAAAACAATAGAAAGTAAAGCACCGACTCCAAAAATATGTTTCTAGGGGATGAATACCTACTTAAATTTAATTATTTCATCCTTTTCAGTTTTTTGAAGTCGGTTTTATTTTTTGTTATTAAATACTATAAACATCTGCGTTTTATCGTCGGCAAATTCGATTTCAAAATTTTTGAATAATATTTTCTAGCTTCCAGAAAGCAATAAGAATGTTACATGATGATGAAATGGTGGACGTGTCGACATTTAGATCATCGATTCAACATTTTACATGGTATGACTACGGCGTTTTTATAATCATGTTGGCGGTCTGTGGCGGCATTGGTGTTTACTTTGGCTGCGTCAAAAAACAAAAGTCTACACAAGACTACTTGATGGGTGGGAGGAATATGAAATTGGCACCAGTCTGCTTCTCTCTGGTAGCAAGGTAAGCTATTTCCTTTGATTTTTATATCAAATAATGTTTTCATACCATATATTGGAAAAGTGCTGATTAGTTCGCACGTGTGCAAGCAAAGTAGGTCTGTAGAGAATGTAATCACTACGGAGTTTACGATTAAAAGCAAATAGGTAAACAATAAAATTGAAATGTCAGTCAGTGAAGTGAACTACGTAACACTCATCAACCAATCACAGAGCTATATTCAACGCTATGCGTCCGCATAGTAAAGATTCGTTTGAGTATTGTTTGTGAATTGAAAGGCTTGTTATAGTGAACCCACTGAGAAATGCCTTACTTCGCATAGTATTGCTCCTTTACTTACATAAGTATCGTTTGTGAATACGGGCGAGTCTCCGTCTCCTTTACTATGTGTCCAAATTGGTATATATCATCCACAAGTGCTGTAGTGGCAATAGGCTGGTCCACCACGCCACAGTAAACGTAGTATAGGCGTCACTCTGCTAGGTGGACCGACAACATTAAGAAACTGGCAGGTGGTGGATGAATGAGGAAAGCTGAAGATCGTGTATTGTGGCGCTGCCTTGGGGAGGCTTAAGTCCAGCAGTGGACTGCAATAGTCTCACATTATTATTAATAGGCTTATATTATTATCCTTGTTCTATAGGCGGCGGTTACGGCTTACCTTCAGGTGGGCCGTCAGCTTGTTTGTCAGTTGTATATAAAAAAATGATGATGATGATGACCCTCTCGGTAAAAATATTATTATGCTCCCTTGTGGTACAATCTACTATTTACTGCTTTCACCGCATAGCCTTCTTATCACAATATGGTTTCCAATACTTCACTTGTCACGCAGGCGCCGCTGCTATCGTCTACATTATAAGTTATTTATTATTAAAAAAACTACTTATATAATAATGTAACACAGACATCGTCAGTTTTATTTCAGGAATTTCCCTTCTGGGAACACCAACGGAACTCTATATCTATGGAACTTCTTATCTCTTCTACCTGATTGGAGCGGTTTTGATGTCGTTTATTGTATTCAACACTTTTTTACCAGTACTACACGACTTGAAACTAACTTCAGCTTATGAGGTATCTAAAAATCATAAGTATTTCGTATAATATGCACATCTTTTAAATATCACAATGATTATTTAGTTCTTAGTATATGTGTAGACTTATAACATTAACATTTACTTTATATTTTTCCAGTACCTAGAACATAGATATGACAAAAGATTAAGAGTCTTCGGCTCGGTACTCTTCAGTGCATATTTGGTGAGTAAAAACGTTATACTTATTTTATCAGTTTCATTTTTACAATATGATAAGCGAGCCTCAAGCCTTAAAGCCTCAAGTGGCAGTGGGCAGGCCACATTGCAAGAAGGACTGACGGCCGTCAGTTGGGGCGGAGTGGCGGCCGCGTACCGGGAGACGCAGCGTTGGCAGGCCCACAAGGTGGACCGACGATCTGGTGAGGGTCGCGGGAAGCCGATGGATGTTGACAGCGCAGAACCGATCGGTATGGAGATCTTTGGGGGAGGCCTATGCCCAGCAGTGGGCGTCTCTCAGCTGAAATGATGAATATGATAATAATATACTTTTGGAAGATAGAAGAACAAAAAAAGAACCCGCGTCCTTTTACAATTCTGCTCACTACTCTACACAGAGCTACTTACCGAGGCCTTGGGAGAAAATGTCTTCTAGACTTTCTGTCGCGTTAAGATAAATTATTTAGTAATATTTCATTATTTAAAAAGTACTGCTTCTTCTCCTTACCATCCGGGATCGACCATCATGGCGAAATGAGCTTTTATTTTAGTTTCCGAAATCGAAACCAGTAACTCTAGCACAAACACTTTTAAATTTCGAATCCCCATCGTATCGAGTAGTTACGTTAGCTTTTGTCTGGCTTTTGTTTGAAATATTAAGCGTGCGTGAACGATTCCAAATTTAAAAATGTTCGTGCTCGAGGTACAGAGTGCTCAAGCCACCGAGGTCCTGTAAAACAACCTTCTCATTCTTCATTTGTTTCTTCCATATATGAAGGCGAGTGCCCAGAAGTGGGAACTAAATTTGTTGATAAGGGTGTTTTATTGAAAAAATGTATATGTAGTACTTATATTTGTTTCAGATGGCCTGGTTACCTATTGTCATTTATGTACCAGCTTTAGCTTTCAACCAAGGTATTTAGACTTACTTAAAATAAATAATTTAAATAAGCACAGGTTACAATTCAAATCGAATTAATGTTACAAATGTCTTATTCTAATACTTTTTTATACAACTAGATGACAAACAATCTGACAGCCCACCTGGTGGTAAGCGCTTACTGTCGCCTATAGATACCTGCAATAACAAGGAAAAATCCCTTGATACACTATTGTGATAAATTCATAACATTAGTATGAATTAGCATAACACTGGCTGCATTATTTCATAGAAATTTTATGAAATTATCAAATTTATAATATGTTTTTGAAAGTGGCAAACCATTTCTATAAAGTAATATAGCCCATGTTTTAATTTATTGTCGTATTGATGGCACCAACCCGTATAAGTAGGTATAAGATATTTAATATTTTTTTTTGTTGTTTAGTTACTGGCGTCAACATTCATATTGTTACACCAATCGTGTGTTTCGTGTGTATATTTTATACTACTTTGGTGAGTACTTCTAAAATGTTGAATTTTTGTACTTAAGTAAGCCATTTCTCGTATAATATTTCATACAGATCGCTGAGTGTAAACAGACTAAGTAAAAATATTATGTTAAGTTGAAAAATAACATTCAATGAATTAAATTTATTAGTACAATATTTAACCGGTAATTTTGGTGAAATTAAAACAATATAATGAGGCTGGGGCTGAGGCTGACGAACTTAACTAATTCGCGTTGCGAAAAATCGGTCGCCGAGTTGAAGTCCAATTGTTTTACATATGTTGCGTAGCTGAGTCTCAAGTTGCTTTTATGAATGAATTAGGTTCTTCTATCTAACTCACAAAACTTAACTCACAGCTATAACTTGCCAACTTCCTTACCCTCTTAGTTTATATCCTGACCATCCTAAGGTTCTTACGCTCTTATCGATAAGGCCGCCCTTTGTGCAAGCATATTTTGTTATTTCTTTCTGTTTCTTTTTTGTGTGACGTGTGTTGAACAATAAAGTGTTAAATAAATAAATAACTTGCCGGACTTTAGCCTTTACCTTAAAGAAGGATATTAAAAGAGAGTTACAATAGATGTAGGGCGTAGTGGTTTATTCCATTCAAAGTTTGAGCGCCTGACTAGAGTGGCAATCACAGATGATCGCAGCTGAATAACACTGCATTGTAGTGTTAAGTTCCCGTGGCGAGTAAGGTCGTCAGAGCTCACAAAGAAAGCTTTATGTTAGGAGAAGGAGGACTCGTCTCCTGTAGATACTGTCAACTGTCTTTCAAAGGGCAAGCAACGCGTGAGTGGTGCCCAATTAACGAGCTACGAGGGTCCGTATTCTACGGAAACCGCTTACCATCAGCGGGATATCTTAAAAAATCTTTAAAACTCAAACGTCATCACCACCAGCCTCGTATAGACGTGCCACTGCTAAAAACAGGCCTTCCTACACGTGATATAATACTACGACGCTCTGGTCCAATTCGGGTGTACCAACCGGGACTAACGGCTTAACGTGGCTACCCAAGCACGGAGGGCTCAAGATAGCAAATTTTGATTGACTCATTCCGGGAATGACCATGGTGAAAGTTTCTTTATTTTCGTGATCTGAACCAGAACCTTCAAAGCACTACGCCACCGAGCTCCTCAATACAAAACACAACCTTGTTAGTAATTTATTTCAGGGTGGCTTAAAAGCAGTAGTATGGACAGATGTTATACAAACAGTACTGATGGTTGGTGCAATGATTTTAGTCATAATCAAAGGTACCATTATTGTTGGGGGGTTTCAAGAGGTTTTGAAAAGGAATTGGGATACTGGGAGAATCGAGTTCCCCAAGTGAGTATTTTATTTATTTTTAAGGTGAGCATGCAATCAGTGTGGAAAACTTCGTCCACGTATTTTTCGTTTAAGAACGTTTTGGCAATTCAAGTCCAAACTACAGTAATGTCATTATTTCCACGGAATTATTACAAGTGGTACTAGTAAAATGGCCTTTAGATTTGTCTTCGAAACGTTCATAAGCGAAGCGTTATGCAGTGCAATATATTAATACAGACAATAATAATGTTAATCTTTTTACAGGTTAACATTTGATTTCACAGAGAGACATACAATTCTGTCAGTGTCTATCGGTTCAACATTTTACTGGATTGGAAATATTGCTGTCAATCAATCCATGATGCAAAGATTTTTATCTCTACCGGACCTGAAATCATCAAAAAGGTAAGAATCATAACATTATAATATATTTGATTGAATAAAAACGAAAACTCCTGAACTGAACTGAATCGATTTAAATTTACGCTAATGGTACAGGTATACACATAATCACATAAAAAGTACTCTGTGGGATAGGTACATGTTCCGCGACGCATGAAACATCATACGAACGAGTTATTCGCCATCTCGCCCGACAAAAACTTGCCCAACAGGGCGCCTTGGCACTTATCGAATTTACCTAATATTTCTGTCGTCAACTCGCCCGACCAAAAAAATGTACAGTCAACTGCTCAGTAGATTTAATACAATGTTGTTTTATTCGAAGTCGTGTCTGAAATTTAGTTTTAAATTTTTTTACCTGGCTGTACCTACTTTGTAATGAGCGTGCGAGTTGACGACAGAAATATTAGGTAAATTCTAAAGTTGCCAAGTCGCCCGATCGGGCGAATTGTTTTCGGGCGAGATGGACGAACCGAACGTACGTTCTTCAACGTACGCTACAGGCACCTCGGCGTACGATACACAAAACACTCAACAGTTCTAATAACTATTCGTCGGCGTAATAAACACCTACGTTTGATATTTCAGAGCAGTATGGGGTTTTCTCGGAGGTGTTACTTTTATCGTCCTAATCTGCGCGTATAGCGGCTTACTGGCGTTTGCGAAGTACTACAACTGTGATCCGTTGAACTCCAAGTTGGCGTTAGCAAAGGATCAGCTTCTGCCTCTGCTGGTGATGGACGTATTGTCAGAGTGGAAGGGCATGCAAGGAGTATTCGTGGCTGGAGTTTTCAGTGCTGCCTTAAGGTATGAGTATGTTGAAGCCAAAAAGACAACTAATAATATTAATCGTGTGAAGTATCTTGAAGAAGAGTATCACTCTTGCATTTATTTTAAATCTATGATTCTATTTTCAAATTTAAACCAAAAATCACAGCTTCCGTATCCTGAAAAGTTTCCTGCGTGAATTACATAGTTCTATGAATTACATTACTTTATATGTGATTTAATAGCTTACTATACTTTTTTAAATTCTTATTACGTAGGAGGCCAACAGAATCATTAATTAATTTAACATAAATGAGAAGCTATATACAATCAAGAATTTAAGTTATACATCAACATTTTACTAATAATCTCTATCTATTAAAAATCCCTATCAACATTTTACTAATAATCTACTATTTTTATTTTCTGCCCAGTTCTCTATCAACCGGCCTCAATTCTATGGCAGCTGTCGTGCTGGAAGACTTTTGGAAGCCTTTCTTCAAAAAACTAAACCATAGACAAACTCAAATATTAATACGTGCTGTAGTTGTGATATTGGGAGTCATCTGTGTGGGTAAGAGTATATCGTAATATAAGTTATTTAAAAATTTCTTTAGGAATTTGTTCACGTTGAGACTCCCTCCGACTAAAGAGCGAAAAATTTACAAATGATAGTTACATTATATTATTTTTGAAAATGTTTCATTATAAGTATGTAGAGTCAGCATCAGAATTATCGGAGCTTACGAGGTGCTTCAAAATAACAACAAACTCAAACGTAAACGCAAACTTAATTATTACTACAGCATTAGAATCTACAATATTTGATTGATGTTACAAACAATAACACGATTCTAACTGTACTGCTATAATTGATTTTCTTGTATAAGGTCAGATGATTCTTACACTGACTGTTACCTACATTCATAAAATTTCATTTCCGATCTTTTAGACTCACAGGAGTCACAGGAGGAGTCTGGTAAGGGACAGCCCTTACCAGCCTGCTAGCGCGGCGGAGCTCAAGATTACAAATATTTATTGACCCATCCCGGGATCGACCATTGCAAAAGTTGCTTCTTTTCTTAACCGAAACCAGGGCACTCAAATTACTACGCCACCCAGCTCCTCGCGATAGATTTTTGACGTGTCATAAACTTTGAGTGGAAAATACTGCTGCCTCTCATAATATTCTCATATGATTTGAGATAATTGACTTATTATCGTCTTTCTTAAAGCATACGCATTTTTTTAAAAAAGTAATTATGGTCATAGTTTGGTATAGTTATTATAACTCAACAATATTTTATCTATTGTGTCTGGTTCGTGGGTACCTACTTTACAAATTACCCCGTCAAGCTTCAGATTCCAGACACAATAGATTTTTTAATTTCCATAGCCCTCCGGAGGGATAACGCCACTTGACATAATAATAGGATTGTATATTTTTAGGTTTGGTGTTTGTTGTGGAAAAACTAGGATCAGTACTACAACTTACAATCAGTTTATCATCAGCCTCCATGGGTCCTCTCACTGGAGTGTTTTTAATGGGCATATTTTTACCTTTCGTGGATTCCACTGTAAGTATATTTAATACGTAGGTATCAAAAAATACTATAAGCACACTGCCGATACTGTTATATTACACTACTGCTCGTTTTCACTAACATTATCTTATTGTTATGAGACTCTAAGCGATTTTCACCTCAGTCTATCTAAGGGAGATAGAAAGAGACAAATATCGTTAAGAGTCACCTATGCGAAGGGAATAGTTAGTGAAAACGGGCATACTAGTGCTAACATTCAAACTCAATCAATACAGAGTAGAAATATCTGAGTTGGCTACTGCCAGCCGATAAAATAAAAATAACAAACACTTTTCATAACATTATACTTTATTATTGTTAAAATAACTAAGTGAGCTATAGACTATTTTTATGATAAAATTTTAATCATAAGTAAAACCTTAAGGTCTGAAATCTTTCATCGCAGTCTTGCGATCCAAAGATAAATCAGATCATGCGGATTTGAGTTTCAACATAATTCCACATCTTAGGGAAACGGCGAAAAATTTTGTTCATTTTGGTTTAATTTCCTTTGTCTATTCACAGGGAGCACTCACTGGTGGTATTCTGGGGTTGACATCAGCCTGGTGGTTGGCAGCACATTCTCAAATAGCCCAGGCTCGTGGTCTACTCAAATATGACGAAAAACCGAGATACACACCTAATTGTACTTACACGTATGAACAAGTAATCCCTAATAATGACGCTGTTGAAAGGTATGAAATAAAATCAAAACAACTGTACACATAATATCACTGAATGGCATAAACTCTAAACTAGTTTTAGATTATTGTGTTTGACTAGATCAGTGGGGTTAATTAATACGAAGAAAAACGATCAAGAAAAAGTTATGCTGCTGGTCGAGTGGTTAGGACCCCCGTTACCTAAAGCAGAGGTCCCAGGTTCGAATCACAGTAGAGGCAGACGTTGTTTTTACGATGGGTGCGGTGATTTTACACATTGACAAGCTGTTGATTTTGTACTGGTGGGACCCGGGCGTAGTAATGTAATCAAATAGTGTAAGGGGTGTTCTGGACAAAGGCTGTTATATTTCTAATAATGATTCAGTCACAATTCATTATTAATATTTCTCCGTTATCTGGTATCCAAAGCTTATGGAATATATCTACCATTTACCTAAATGGCTAATTACACAAACAGAACAACAACAAAACTTCCAACAAGAAAGTAAAAAAAAAGAAGGTACTTAACATATATACATTCAATTTGTTTCTTTTCAGTGACGTCCCATATTTGTATCGCATCTCATATCTTTGGTTTACGGCGTTCGGTTGCACCATAACCATAATAGTGGCATGTCTCGTGAGTCTCAGAAACTCGTCTCACCCACGAAGAGACGAAAGATTATACGCTCCAATCATCAGGCATTGGTTGGCCCAAAAGAAGCGGGTATGTAAACTACAGTCACATATTTTAAATACATTTTCGGATCATCCATTATGGATCCATATATAATGTTTAGCATATTAATGCAATAATTCTAAAATCTATCAGACTTCTTCTATTTTATTCTATTAGACGCGATAGTAGTTTCAAAACCTTATAGTTCAGCACGAAGAATTTTAAAAAATATTTATAAAATACTATTAAAATCAGGTTCAATGGTTGTTTTTATTATGTTACAGGTAAAGGAAATGAACTTGAATAATATGGAAAACTGATTTTAAAAACCACTTGTAGATATGTTAAATATATAACTATACTTTGATTACTTTTGTACTTAGTAACTTAAAATATATATTACCTCTTGAACTGTTACCACAGAGTACAGGGTTTGTTACCACATAGTATATTATAACTGAGCCCTAATCGCGCTAATTTACAACGTACTTACCGAAGCAAAACCTAAAATGTTACGTTGGGCACATTTGTGTTGCGCTAAACATTTGAACGGCCACCAATTTGCTTTTTTTCCGGAACATAATTTCATATTTATTTAGTTAATACTACAAAAAATAATAAAATAAAAACTTTCTAAAATGTGTCAATATAAAAAGCGGTTTTTGACAGCATTTAGATACAAAGGATGTTGCTATGGGAACCATCTACAGGAACGTTTTCCCAAACTTTTGAAACGCCAAACTAATCAAAGACATCAACGTATGTTTCCAAAAAAAAAGCTATCATTGGTGGCCGTTCAAATGTTTAGCGCAACACAAATTGTGCGCAACGTAACGTTTTTGGTTTTGCTTTGTTAAATACGTTGAAAATTAGCGCGATTGAGGCCCTGTTCTTTGTGGTAACAGTTCGAGCGATATAGTTTATATGTAGTAAGTAGGTATATATTGTGTTAATTCAAATAAAAAAACACTCATGATTCTTAATTTTTATTTCTAACTTAATAATAAATGTGTGAAAGGTATTCAGAAAAATATCTAAGCTCAAAAGAATCATGTCTCGGTGAGAGAGCCGACCCGCAACCTCTTACAATCTAGGTGTAGGTACCGAGGACGTGGGACAACCCTGTGATTTTTTTATATAAAGCACGGCAAAAGACAACCTGATGTGAAGCGGTAAGAAGAGTCCATACGCGAAGTCTCTTCTAGTCTATCTGTATTTGCACTATAAGCTAACGTCTTTGTGAGGGTACTCACAATGTATTAGGTGGTAGGCCCGTATGTAGGGTCATCTGGGTAGGCACTACGGCCTTTCTTAATTAAGCTGTGAAACAGTTCGCTGTGTTTTGGATTGAAGGGAAAGGTAGCCAGTAACTGGAACTGGGCATGGAAGACATTTCGTTTTAGGCCTCGGGATGGCAACGCACTTGCAATACCAAGTGATTTTTTCCTTGCTACAGCACGCGTCTGTACGCAGCAGTAACCACTTACCACCAGGTGGCCGTCAGCTTGTTTGTCACTGGTTGTATTAAAAAAATGACGAAATATGCTATTTCACCATACCGAACGAGTATTTTTTCAAATACCTACGATTACGTCAAGTTGGTCATGCATGATTTTTTTTGGTTAGGAACTTTTCTAAATACTTTTATCAGCTTAATGCCATTAATCGTAAAAAATGTTTTATTGGTAATTTTGTACTTCATAATTGCACTTAGGTACTACACTAGGAACTAAATCAGGTAGAAAAAGAATAATTTGCAGGATTCATTTCAGAAGGGATACCTTCTTCCAGTGTTGACTCGGAAAATTCCAGTTCTGTAAAAAAAATAGAAACTAAATGAATAAATCCCGTCACGATTGCATAAGTTTTAAAACTTTGGGTGTAAAAAGCTGCTAGCGCTCTTAGAAATAAAAGTTTTTTAGTCGGTATACTGTGATCTTTAAGCAGGAGTCCGTCTTGTCGTGGCCTCTGCTTAGGAACCTACCTATACAGGGTAGTATCCCTTCAGCGAAAATAAAGGACTTTAGGACTAAAGGACAATAAGACTCTTTTCGCTAGGGCTACTCGGAACCTAGTTTTTAAACTTGGGTCATATTTTCGGGGTCCTTGTTCATTAACGTCAGTCATTATGATAACCTGTAGCAATTTATTTGTTTTATTTTTTACGTCTACACGTACGTAAAATACTACAGGTTACCATAATGACTGACCTTAATGAACAAGGACCCCGAAAATATGACCCAAGTTTCAAAACTCGGTTCAGAGTGTAGCCCTAGCAAAAACAGCAGTAATTTATTAGTTCTCAAAATAAAACGAATAAATTACTGCGGGTTACCATAATGACTGACGTAAATGAACAAGGACCCCGAAAATATGACCCAGATTTCAAAACTCGGTTCTAAGTAGCTCTATCTCAGACAGTTCCATGATGGTAGTTCCATAATGAAACTAGCCAATGGAGCAGGAGTGATGACCCGAATAATGATAAGGAGAATGGAAAAAATAAAATGATGCTATTGCGCTAATCTTCAAACCCCCAAAAAAAATTGAAATATTTGCTAAAATTTGCTAAGAGCGCTGTGGTGATCAATGAAAAAAACACAAATGTTCACTTACAGCTGCTTATTTATGTCACTGTTTCCCATGGGGCTCAATGGTCCTGAGCACCTGTCGCGAGTAGCTTCTCGGTAATTCGCGCACTCGTTCGCGAGTAAATGGTTGTACTTCACAGTAGCTGCGAGGTATTCGTACACCAAGCTATGGTCACAAGAGTTAGTCAGGCAACCAGGCATGGAAGACCCACCGTTCGGGTAAAAATCAGCGTCACCACATGGATCGGTGAAACCCAGAAGAGCCGTGTTAGTGTGAATTATTTCGACGTATTGACCATCAGTCGGTACAATTCTCTCTCTGTCATTGTTCCACATAGGTCCAGCTGGGTCAAGAGCTATGGAAATAGAATTAATAAGAGGTAAACCATAAACATTCTGTAAAAAGAGGTAAACCAAAAACAGTAATAGACATCATAGGCTGATATGATGTTGATGATGAACGATACTTTACGGTGCAATTGCTAACTTAAATGTAGGTTAACATACCTGTGATTCTCCGAACTTGAGCACCAGTGTGCCTGCCAGCGCTGCCGATGAGGTGTCCTCCGAGGCTAAAGCCAACAAGGTGCACCCTCTCATACGATGTAAGACCTGATGAGACCAGCCAATCGATGAACTCTCCCAGACCTCTGCCGACAGCCGGAACTCCATTCTTTGCAGTCGTGTAGCCGCGGTTCGCGAGACGGTTCCAATCAAGTACAATGACGTTGACGTCATCATCTTGAAGGAAAGCTATGGAGAGGGTAACATATTCTTTAAAAAAAGTTGGGAATGTCAAAACTAAAGTTTAAAATATCGATATGTTTTAAATTGTTCGAAGGTTCTTGAAATGTTTTATCTATCTTCCTAAGGGTTTTCTGCAGAAAATCTCATTACTGATACAATCAAATTGTATTTACATGTAAGTCATGTAACTTATGAAGGGTGTATATTGGTGTAGGTATTATGGTGTATATTGGTGTATAGGGTGTATATGATGTTTATAAAGTCTTTGTGTATTTACGCTACAGATATATCTAAATATTATCGTTTCTTATCAGTGAATTGTATAAAATTTTAATTTCATTAATGATTACGTTAAGTAATCCAAGCTCTCGAAACTCCGTAATGATGATAAACAACAATCTTATCTTCTAATTTTTAAGATTTGTAATCAAGCTGAGATTTTTTAAACTTTGCTTGCACTAAACGAACCAAAAAAAAATCATACTAAGTATTTGAAATTCGCGCGAGAACTTTCAAGGGTTCCGTTTTGGCAAAACGGCGAAAACAATTTCCCTCCTAGTTTCGTCACATTTGTGCGTTCCACTATTTGCTAAGCACATTTGATTAAAAAAAAAATATTTATTTAGAATTAACTAAATAAATAACTCACTAATGATTGGTCAGTCAGTACACAAAGGAAGATAAGATTTGGTCGCTATAAAGCTGTTATATGAACCGTTTTTCGGTAAGGTAAACTTTGAGATGAATTTGAAGTCAAGAATGAATATTGTTACAACTTATCGGTGACTATCAACATGTAAAGTTAATCTTATGTAAATATCTTTTGGGCTGATAATTTTTCATTTGCTTAGCATATCGAATGGTATCATTTCATACTACTGAATAATATTTTCAAATAACTTATATACTTAATTAATACTTAATAATTTACCTACATTTTTATAAGCTAAACAGCAGTATTTAAAAATACAACTCCCTAATGTACGACCGACACCATATTGGCTGATTTAATTTATTTATTTACACATGCTGGCTTACAAAGCAGGGCATTCAACACACCAGTATGCTAGTCTACACTAAACATAAATTACTTATGAAATAGAATTCAAAGAATTAAAAATGTCATACTTATCAACTACCTTTGTCAGAAACTGAATATCGATAAAATATAAAATATGTCAACGTAAATTAAAACAAATAACATTATAATAAAAATAACATATCAAAATGTAACGTTATACTACGTTTAATGTAACGTTATAACTACGTCGTACTACATACCATCTCTTAACATTCTGTTCATGCCATTCCCTCCGTCTCCGTTCCAACCGTGAGCTAGGAAAACTGTCGTTTTATATGGGCTCAATAATGAAAACCGAACACTTTCCACATTGTCAACCTCGAGTTCTTGGGGAACCGAAGGGTTTGATCTGAAATAGTAAATTAATTATAAATAAAATAACGAGTTCATATAATCTAAAGCATTTAATAGTTCAGGGACTATTCCGACACTCTAATGAACTATCTTTGGCAAGTTGCGTTATCTAGTTTTACCACGACTTGGTATAATTTATAATGTCAATATTACCTTGTATATAAATAATAGCGATTGTTAGCAGGATTTCTAGAATATTCCCTTATGAACTCTTCATCAATTGGCTCTTGTGTATCAACTAAATGAAGAATGCCGTCGCCATCCCCGGGGAAATAGAAGTATCTGTCTCCATCCTTATAACCCTCACCGTGGTCTTTGATAACGCTCGCAGCAGCCGCTGGAAATATAATTAGGAATGAGTTTATCAGATACAAAAGGAATTATGTATTTAGTCGAAAATTATTGAATTATTAATATGGGCACATCAAATATAATAATAAAATTTAGTAAGGTGTTAATAAAAATACCTGCTATAACGATGAATAGAGGCAGAAATTGATTCATATTTCCGAATTTTTCTGGACTACTGCAATTAGCTTTGTCTGCACGGCCTTTTATAATTACTAGATATATTTGATACGCTATCTAGCAATTATCATTATTATGCGATCAAATAATTTAACGAATAGTCAAAAATTTTTTATCATGTCTTTCTGTATTATGATATATTCAGCTAATTTTATTTCAATAACGTTTTCTTATAGAAAACCTAAGGAATTAAAGAGTAATTGAATACTTACTTCATGCTTATCAAAAGAAGATCAAATCTTCAATCTTTAAAAAAAAGGGTTCTTGTGCATCAAGCACCGCAGATTGGCTTTTCATCCTTACTTATTCTGTGGATTATAAACTTATTTTATCTTTCGAGCCATATTCTGTCAATTATTTTACTTCTAAAGCTGGCTTAAATGAATCATTACCTCTTAATAATTTACTTAATAATTTTCCTAATTAAGAGGTAAGATACATAAAATAAAGAATGTAGTGTAAAAATCACTCCCTTCATTTATACTTTCCATTTTTTACCTCTTTTTACTTCCAAGCGCACGAATTTCAAATCTTCACGGATTGCGTCGCGAGTCGCGAGTGTACGTGCGTGTGGGCGGGGCCAACTAAAGATCTAATCAGTTCTTTGCGATAGTACCAGAATTCAAAAGAAGTTTTACTGAATTTCGCCATTTTTACTATAGCAGTGCCAATATATAATAATTCACCAAAATCATCTGCGCTGTGGGGGATTCCTCCCATCGCTCGAAGTTCGTAATTTTGAATAACGATAGGGTCACTTTATTTTTGATTGCTCCGCCACCTTATATCATCATCATCTAACACCTGACCAATTAGTGGCAGGTCTTTTAAAATTCAGTAATTAGGATTAACATGTCTATAATTGGTATTTATACTCACATATTCAAACAAACACGGCTATCCAAACAGAAAATATGTACAAGGGAAAGGAGGAAAACAAAAAGAATATGTAAGACTATTGACTTTATTTACAATGGTATCAAACAATTCAAATACGCCATCTAAAAAACACAATATATTTTTTAAAAATGTGTTAAACATTTTGTGATTTTCTAAATCTATCAACTATATGTCATTATTAACGTAATAATAATTAAATATTATTTGAAAGATTTGATTATGAACTTCCTTGAAATACTAAATAACGTGTACATAACTAAATAACTTATAAGCATCAAAACGTAGAATAGAATAATGTTTAGATACAAGAACGTGGTTGAATAAGATTTTTTAAATTTTGACAGTCTGGCTTATTCTGTTGACGTAGTCAAAATGCAAATGTTATTAGTAATTACAACAATAATTATTATAATTTCATGTCCATATATTCCACAAACAAAACGCCTGAAGCATTTCATTCAAGAATTTTGTTTGTGGTACATGTCAGAATTACTTTTTCGGAGTCGAGTTCTGGTTTGTCTAAGAGATAATAGCTACAGATAAAGTAAGTATTAGGAGCTTAAATAATCAGCCATAAAAATATTATAAGTATTTTGTACTTCAGATTTATACTTATGTTACTACTCTGCTACACTAGGAACAATATCAGGTAAAAAGGAACTAACTTGCAGGACTCAGCTTTTATAGAATTTTAGAAGGGATATCTTCTTGCAGTGTTGACTCGGAATATTCCAGTTCTGTAAGAAAGAAAATTATTATAAAAACTATGTTCAATCAAGTTGATTGAGTTAAAAATAAGTTAATGTTCACATTATGAAAAAGCCCTAAAATCATGAGGACTCTTGTAGTCTAAGATAGGTGGAAACTCGTCTCAGTGGATGATCATTACCTTCAAAGAGAATGAAATCAATGCGGTTAACTGACGTAAGTAAGGTAACAAAATCAAGCTTAAAACAAGACCTACGGGCCTAATCGTTAGCTCGTCTTGACAGTTATAACGATAATCTATTAGATCCTACTAATATATGCGTTACAAGGCGCATGTTCTTAACGACGTTCTGGTTAAGCAGTAGATGATTAGCAAACACTTAACTCGGCAATTCACATTTCAGCTGTCAAATAATTGAGATAAAAAGTACTAGTGCATACAAAAAGAGGCATCTTCCATTTTCAAACCAAACGATACGAAAAAACTATTATTCGCGACCAAAATGTTGTAATCGTAATTTTCATGGTAATACAAGCAACTGAGTAAAATGTAGCGCGATAGCCATACTTAAACGGAACATAAAGGTAAAAGGTCTTCTCTATTATTTGTATCTGTGGCTGAAATAAGTGAGCAAATAAGCCGCTGATTAAATATTGATGCCATCTCTCTCTGCCTTTATTAAAAGGTAGGAGCCACTCTGCCCTCGTGGATGTCCGCTCTCAGGATGTGATCTATCTCCATGCCTTTAATCTATATCAATTCAACGGCTTAGGAATAAAAACTTAACAGACAGACAGAGCTACTTGCGCATTTTTAATATAAGGTTGGTTTTATACGTCTGTGAAACCTGCCCCCTTATTCTCAACTGTCGGATCACGGATTCGATTCGAAAAGTCACATGCCGTCTCGCTTTGACGCAACGCGATAAAAAGTGACAGGTATAGAGTTTCCGAAATTCGAATTCTTTCCGACAGTTGAGAATAAGGGGGCTGGTCGCTTACTAAGGGTCTTCTGTGCAAGTTCGCAGTCACGCAACGAGCTTTGGAACGCGCTATGTGAGGTGTTTTTCTGTGAGATAGAATCAGAAATAAGGACATTCCATTTTGAAACCAATGGGGAAGGCCTTTATTCAGCAGTGGACATTATAGGGTGCTATGATACCGATGATAATAATGATAGATAATTGGATATTATAAAATAGCCTCAGTTATAAGCCACATCTAACTGGCAACTACGTTTCTATAAGTCATAGGTATTGGGTTGAACATTTCAATTATGCTGATAGCAGGCAGGAACAATTTAGCGTGCTCTACGAAACGAGAAAATTGTATTCAGAGAATACAAAGTTTCAATATCAAAATATGCTTTTAATTTTTATTTGAATGATTACGGAAGCAATCAATTATTATTTCTTTGCATTGCAACTAAATGACACTAGATTACAATATTGTTCGATTACAATCTAGTATTCTATTCCACTTAAGTGTATGGGAGAGCTGTTTTTGCGGTTTCGACGTTGGATCCATAGTCGTTCAGTTTGATGGTCAGATCCACTCCCTAGAGTCTAGAGTATTACAATTCAATTAATATAAACGCTGCTTATCCGCTTACCATCAGTCGGGCCGTATGCTGTTTGCCGTCCCTGTCGTATGAAAAAGCTTGTACTATAATAAATGTCTACTTACATCTCTTTCTTTATGTCACTGTTTCCCATGGGGCTCACAGGTCCCGAGCACCTGTTGCGAGTAGCTTCTCGGTAATTTTCGCACTGGTTTGCATGTAAATGGTCATACTTCACAGTGGCCGCGTAGTATTCGTACGACAAGCTATGGTCACAGGTGCTGAGAAGGCAACCAGGCATCGAAGACCCTCCGTTGGGGTAGAAGTCAGCGTCACCACACGGATCGGTGAAACCCAGAAGTCCCGTGTTGGTGTGGATTACTTCGACGTATTGTCCATCAGTAGGTACGATTCTTTCCCTGTCGTTGCCCCACAAAGGTCCAGCTGGGTCAAGAGCTATGGAAATATCATAAAGTTGATCAGTAATAACTAGATGGTAGGCCCGTATGTAGGTCCGTCTGGGTAGGTACTAAGTACCACAGTCTTCCTATTCCTATTTCCATTGAAGGGAAAGGTACCCGGGTAAATTACTGGGCATGGAATGCATTTTATCTTAGGCCTCAGGATGACAACGCACCTGCAAAATCAAGTGATTTTTTCCTTGTTATTGCAGGTGCCTACAGGCGGCGGTTACCAGTTACCACCAGGTGGGCGGGCCGTCAGCTTGTTTGTCATCTAGGTGTATAAAAAAAATAAGTTGTAACACAAAGACACTTCTTTATTATGTTATTAATTTGTCTTTTTATTTGTAACCTTTTTCTGTTTAAGGGGTAGAGTGGAGTCATTCCTAAGGCGGGGTAGTTTTGAACGAGCTCATGTACGTCATGATAAAAAAATGGTTGATTATTAGCAATGAGGGCTCTTTGTACAAACGGTCTCATTCTATCCCATAGCCCTACTCTACTATACTATAAAGATTATAAGCTTTATGCAAGGTTTCTAGATAATGGATAAATATACATACCTGATGGATTATATTTAAAATAAACCAAAATCACCCCTTGTCAGGATCTCGAAATCAGCCACATTTTGAACATTTCCAAAGATTTTGCAAAAACATTATACCAGGTGGTAGATAATAAAAAATATTGATGTAATACTTACCTGCTAACTACATTATTACACAAAGTATTATGGAGTCTAAGAAGAGATTCATTTCATGGTCTAAATAAACTTAAAACATACCTGTGATCCTCTGAACTCGGGCGCCCGTGTGCCTGCCAGCGCTGCCAACTAGATGTCCTCCAAGACTGAAAAGCCAACAAGGTGCACCTTCTCATACGACGTTAGACCTGATGTGACTAGCCAGTCGATGTACTGTCCCAGTCCTCTACCGACAGCCGGAACACCATTCTTAGCGGTCGTGTAGCCGCGGTTTGCGAGACGGTTCCAATCAAGTATAATGACGTTAACGTCATCATCTTGGAGGAAAGCTGCAGAAGGTTAATAAGTTTTTTAAAACGTTCGGGAATTCGGAGTAGATTAACATAATAATATAATTTTCAACTCTATCCGTCTCGAGGTAGTGATCGTTTCTATTTGTCATAGGCGATTTTTTCAAACATACGCTAAAACTTTTGACAGAGGCTTTGATGTATTATTCTGGTAATTTCAAACGAATAATTTAAGTATTACATATGGATAACAAATATTTGTTAGCTTAGAGACTGTTTCATTTTTCTCATAACTATCAAAATGATATGGAATTGTATATATTCAAATTGTTGTTTCATTACTGTTGAACTACCAATAGCGTAGTGCTAAGTAACTTTTTGGTGACTGTAGGACAGGAAATGGGTACTATGTTTACTAACCTTCTCTTAAAATTCTGTTCATTCCATTCCCTCCATCCCCATTCCAACCGTGAACCAGGAAAACTGTCGTTCTGGTGTGGTCAAATAATGAATACCGAACACTATTCTCATCGTAGATCACGAGTTCTTGTGGGACGGAAGGGTTTGATCTAAAATTATTTTGAAAATTAATGTTATTTAAATTTAAGACACAGTGAAATTTAAAGTGTACACCTGTGTTATATTCGTTTAGGGACTTTTTATTCGGATACTGATAATAATTGTCATAACCATGTTTTGGAAGTAGTATCTACAACACAAAAAACTAAGAATAGAGGTTATCCAAAGTGATCCTTTCCATAGCTAGACTTATCACTAGTCGGTGTAATTAATAATGCAAATATTACCTTGTATATAAATAATAGCGGTTGTTAGCAGGATCTCTAGAATATGCCCTTATGAACTCTTCGTCAATTGGCTCTTGTGCATCGACTAAGTGGACAATGTCATCACCATCACCGGGGAAATAGAAGTATCTGTCTCCTTCCTTATAACCCGCAACGGGGTCTTTGATGACGCTCGCAGCAGCAGCTGGAAATATTTATGAGTTTTATTTTTTTCCCCTGTGAACCGTTCTCCCTCAATAGCCCGCCGGCGTTTCTGACAGAATAGTATGTATATTGTGTCTCGTTTGGTGCACATTAAAGAAGTGAGCAAATATGTTTGTAAAAACGATTTTACGTACTTAATTTTATTGATTTGGTCGATAACTTATTTCAGGTGCAAAATGGGAAATAATTAAATTTCAAATAAAATACCTGCTATAACGACGGATAGGAGCAGAAAGTGATTCATATTTCCGTATTGTTCTGGACTACTTCAGTAAGCTGTGTTTGCATTGCCTTTTATAATAACTACATTTGGTTCAATAACTAGATAAGCTATCTAACAATTATCTTTATTTGCGATCAATAAAATTAGTATTTCCGTATTATAAAATCTTTCATAAACACAGGTGCTCAAATTATTAAATCATGTAAATTCAGAAAATTTTATCTAAACTATTCATAAAACATTAAGATTTATGTGATTAGTTAAGCACCTACGTATGGACATCAACAAACATATATTCAGAGTCAAATAAGTAGGTACTTTTGTGACAGCAGACGGGCGGGCGTATGATGCTTGTTGGATGTGGCAGAGTTTTTACAAATAACTATACAATATTAATATAATATTATAATAGTCAGTAATAATATTCTCACACTTACCTAAATAAAGTATCTTGATTAAGCCGCAATAAACATTAGAAGTACCTATACCTATGTAACCACAAACATATGATTTGTAAACAAATGTCTGTAATCATGATATCGTAAACATTCGCACCGGTAACTCGTCATGTTAGCATGCATGCATAGTTCTAATGGGATCCTACACACTGCACTTTTTGCGATTAACTATAAGAATAACTAAAAATCTAAGAAACGTGGCTGATCTCAAAACCTTAATATTAATTGAAAAGCGATTTCAGTCTGTTGTTGAAGTCAATAATATGATTGACTGAGTGATTTTTGATATAAAAAATCACCCAACTTTTTGAATATTTTACTAGGAACATCTGGGTTAGCATCACCGTCTTTCTTATTTGAGCCGAGGAATAGTTCGCAGTTTTTAAGGGAAAGGTAGCCAGTGTAATTACTGGGCAGCATGGAAGGCATTTCATCTTAGGCCTCAGGATGACAACGCATCTGTAATACCAAGTGAGTTTTACCTTACTATCGTCTATAGACAGTAACCACTTCCCACCAGTTGGGCCGTCACCTTGTTTATCATCTAGTTGTTTAAAAAAATACATGAATTCTGATGTGTTTTATTCCTCAATATTGACAATAGTGATATATTCGCTATACGTCGCTAGATAATGAAATGAACAAAACGACGAGATGCAATTGATTCTGATTATCGCTTATCGTGCATTCACATGCATTAGCTTTTATATGATCGCCCTCAATTATGCCCCACTCGTGTCTTTGATTTTCCTGCAGCGAGTGGTGGTGAACTGTTAAGAAAATAGAAGATAATAACAGAAAAAATATAACACAATAAACTTAGTGGATGGAGTGTGAGATTCGGAACAACTGTATGGTACGTAATTATATTAAGTTATATATATGAAACCACTGTTCCGGTGGAAATTATTGGGGTTTTGAGTATTGGTAACTGCACCAATATTCAAAAACCCTAATAATTTCAATAATTTTATTTGTTATGTGGGCAACTGCCCAGTCATAACGCAAATACAGATAGAGTAGAAGAATTTCACAGGGATATCCCTAGTCCTGGGTAGCTCAGATGGTTAGAGCAGTCGCCCGGATTGCGAAAGGTCGCAGGTACGATCCCCGCCTCAGGACGTGAAATTTTTCTAGTTTAGATATATTTTTATTAGTAAACATTTATAATAATGTTAAAATCAAAATTGGGAATGGAAGGAATTTAATTTTAATTAATGACCGATTTTAATGAGGAGCTCGGTGGCGTATTGGTTCCTAAACTGCATCGCTGTCATAGTCATAGATAGCGTCGTAGTACGAATTAACGATTCTACTCAGTTTAGGTCCTAAACTGGATCGCAATAAAAGATGGTGGTACGGGTGCTGGTTTTGATACGAAAAACAAAGCAACTTTCGCCAGCCTGGGATGGGTCAATCAAAGTTTGTTATCTCGAGCTGCTCCCTGCTTCGGAAGGCACGTTATGCCGTTGGTCCCGGTTGTTCCTACAACCGCTTTAGCTCACCAACCCGCGTTGGGCCAGCGTGGTGGTTTTATGGCCCAAACTCCTCATGTGTTTCTCCTATGTAGGAAGGCCTGTGAGCCATGGAGAAGGAAAGGACAGAAAGCAGTGGACGTCTCTCTGCTAAAATGCTAAATGATGGTGTTATAACCGCTAAATTGTGACCAGCAAACAAACCATTTTCAGTTTTATATATCAGTTTAGCTTTATATAATATATATTTATTGAAAGGAGATTAATGACTACATAAACAATATATGACTATATAATAAGAGATGAATGACTGTATAAATCTATAAATGCGAATAAATATGTAAAGTCTGCGAAAATCTCCGCATCAGGAAGAATTATGTACTTATAACAACTAAGTAGATGGAAACAGTTTAAGGAATAAGATTAAAAATAAAACGAATACAGTATTAATGTTACTACCTACCAATTACTCGTCACATCTAAGATTCAGTTATCTGTAAAGTGGTGTTATACCTCTGGAGGTCTATGACAATTAAACATCAATTGTGTTTGGAATCTTGACATGTTAATGTAAAGTCACTCGCCTTAAAATAACTTTGAGGAAATTATATTTTTAGATCCAAATTGCACTCTTATGCCTTACTGTTAAGAAGATTACACGCTTGTCAAAGAAAGGAGTTTTTCTTCCAACTACGCAAAAATTTGATCATAACTAACCTAAATAGCGAGAACAAAGTAGCACTTTACTGCTTCAGAGCAAAACAGTGCAGTAATGTATGTATCGCTAAAGCTCGGGCTTCAAACTAACACTCGATGTAATTAAAAATCACTTTCTGCTCGATGCAACAATCTACTATTGTTTGTAATTAGATAATACGAGTGGTAAAGTAAATAAGTAGTTTGTAAGAAGTCTGTCTAAAACTGCGCATTATTCCGACAAACCGGCCACAATGAAATTTTTTAAGTATGACTTATAAAAGATTAATAAAGGATTAATTATTTTCTACGATAGTTCATAATCTGTTTTCAAACCTTCAAATTGTTGACTGGTGACTATTAAAGTTGTATTCGGACAATTCGCTCAATGTCAGACTCGGCCTATATTTACAAGTAATTTTTCAAATCATCTTTCTAACCTGACCCAGTTAATATTCGAGTGAAGACTTTAATTACTAAAGAAGTTATCTTGACCTAGACAAAGAAAAATAGTGCATTTACCTCAAGCAAAGTTGAAATACAATGTCAACATCAGCTGCTTCACAAAAAATCGTTACTTATCAAACACTTATTTTTTATCAATTAATGCTGATAGCGCACTGATTAATAGCGATTCTATTATATCGTCATCAAATGAAAACAAGTTTTTTATTTCTAAAACGCAGTAACTACAGACGAAATTTGTCAAGCAGCGTTATCCCTCCGGAGGGCCATGACAATTGAAAAATCAATTGTATTCTTTGTTGTAAATACAAACATTAAAACTTAGAGTTCTTTACGACACAAATGAGATAGGAAAGATGCCTATATGCTCATGCTGCACTAGCAATATATCTTAGCATAGGTAAGGTCTCTTTTGGGGTGTGGCGACCTTACTCACCGCAAAAAAAAACATTACAATGTTGTGGTATTCAGCTGAGATCTTTTGTAAGGTGGAGGTGCTACAACATACGGCCTCTAAGAACTGGAGTAGTAAACACCTCTCAATTTCTTTGACGTTCTTTGATGTTCTGTTGTCCCCATGATAGCGATAAAATAATGGATTCAAGGGAATACATACTTCGCTCTGCTTCTCTTCTACTCTGTTATTCAGCAGTCAATTACATATCTAATTACGTCAATAGATATTACCAATAGTGATTAATCAATAAAGCAGTTTCTCGTGTAAAATAGATTTTGATATAGGTACGCAACAATTAAAATGTTTATCTTTCGAAAAACACAGGTGTAGAGTACTTAAATCAAATAAGTAATACTATGTGTTGGCGTGATAGATTAAGATTGGTTTTAATTATTTGATTTAAATAGTTTATGGTATTTGTTGACAATAATAAAATTTAATATGACGAGACTATTTAATACGTGGTGCAATATTCGTATTGTATGTAGATAACAGGGTTAAAAATTCTTCACAGACGTTTATTATAATTAATATGTATTCATCCGAACTTAAGTATCGAACAATTAAAAACCAATATGTATTAGGTTGGGGAAAAAGTCTTTTCGCATTATAGTATGTATGAACTTCTAATAAAATCTCTTTGGCTGTACTATTTGTACCTGGCTGGTTTTGGTATCATTAAAAGTTTAGATTTTAAAAAAGATAATTCTAAATTCAAATTATGGAAAATGTGTGTTTCTCATTTGTTTTTCGTACTGTCAAGATGAGTGAATCTAATGAAGTTAATCGATACATTTTAAAATTTTACTACAAAAAAGGTAAAATGCAACGCAAGCCGCGAAAAAAATTTGCGACGTTTATGGACCTAGTGCAGTATCTGTGAGAGTAGCACAAATTTGGTTTAAGCGTTTTCAATCCGGAAATTTTGATGTCAAAGATGCACGTCGCTCTGGTCGCCCTATTACGGATAAAATTGATGCCATTTTTGAAAAACTGGAGCAAGATTGGCATATCAGTAGTTACGACGTAGCTGAAAAACTGGGAATTGACCTCAAAACAGTTTTGGCCCATTTTTAAAAAAATGGGTACTTAGCCAACTAAACATCAGTTCAAAGTTATGAATTCACAAATATAATATGATTATAAAATTAAATTTGTTTTTCGAGTCTAATTTTGAATGTTGAGTGGTTAGTGCTAAAAATTGACATGTTTTGTAGAGGCTTCCATTGTTGCTCTATGTCAATCACCGTGCTGAAAAACCGAGTTTCTGAAATGGGAATCTATCATACCAAAAAATTTCTACCTTTCTGGTGCTGAGTTCCGTAATCTAGTTTCTAAAAATGAATTTATAAAAATGACTAATGCTAAGCGCAGGTCACACCGCCAGCGAGCGGGCGAGCGGGCTAGGCGGGCGGGCATCGTTTTACCTCTTTTCATGCTTTGTTTCACGGTTACGTATTGAAACGCATAACGTTTTTCGCCATAAACTGACAATTCATAATATAACTGGCCATAATAGTCACTTGCCATAAGCCATTATAGCATAACTTCATGACGCATAATATCATATGGCTGAAACCTGTAAGGCATAATCATAGAAAGGCATAATTTTGATAAGCATAAGTTAAGAAAGGCATAATTTTTGTTAGCCATAATATTCAAAAGACATAATATTCAAAAAGCATATATTTAATAGGAATAACCGGCATAATCCTTAAGCTCTCAAGGAATAACACTTATTAAAAGATTTTTTTTACAATTGATTTGATTTTGATTGCATGCATGCAGGCAAGCAAGCAAGCAGTATGCATGCAAGCATAATACCTAAACTATTCTGCATGCATACAAGCATGCAAGCAGGCATGCATGCATGCAAGCAGGCATGCAGCGTGCAATAGGTTCTGCTCTTCTCCGGCGCTTGAGATTCGCTACAGTGGGCGAGGGCTGCACCCACTCTGCGCCTCCGGCTTTTAAATTACACTTTAGTATAGGGCAGACTAGTACCGCGGCGAAGGACCACGGCCAGTAGGGTTTAATATAATTAATTTTAATTAATATTGATTTCTTTATTTTAACATCGAAATTTATACACAATTTTAGCATTAAAAATACTTGATTGTGTCGAATAAAAAAAATTACGTAGGTATATGTATAGTAAAAGTAGACAATAAATTAATGGTTATTTATAGATACGTTTTATAAAAGTATGGCTTTACTGAGTTATGCTTTATAAAAGTAGGTATGTCAAACAAAATTATGAATATGGTCATTTATGCATAATTAAAATCTGCGTTTCAAAGTATGCTTTATAAAAATATGGCAAATGAAAATATAGATTTATATGATTATGGGTTTTATTATTATGTCTTTCAACAAATCTGCGTTATTATGTTTATGCGTTATTATAACTTTGCTAAAAACTATTACGCTTTTTAATTTTATGCCTTATGATATCTGTCAATTGAAATTATGAAAATAAACATTATGCGTTTCAAAGTTTCACCTTGTTTCACACCGCGAACTACAGAGCTAAACTACGTTTGTATAGTTTCCTTCTCTCGCTTCGCCCGCCCGCTGGCGGTGTGGCCTGCGCTTCAATGTGAAAAATACTTTTTCATCCCCCCATCTCGGAAAGAGTATTTTTGCTCTTCAATATGTGAGTGCAAAAACCGTTTTTATCCGCTCGAGGATAAAGGAAAATTGAATTTAGAACATCGTGTGCACTAAGTTTGTGAATTCAAAACATCATTAAACCTCTTTACTTCTACCTCCATGGTGCCGAATTTATCATACAACCTTTTTTAACTTGTTAAAAACTCAGACTCGGAACCTTCTTGGTGTACTTTTTGTTTATTTTCTTTGCGCGCGCCATTTTCTTTTCACGACATATTTATTTAAACCATAGGTTTAAAACAAGAAACTTGAAAACAAGTTAAAAAACCTAAAATGAGTGATTCTAGCGACGAAGAAGTTTATTTGACGCCGACAGAATTGACTGAAACTATTAATAATGCGCAAATGTTTTTTTTTTGCATTGAGTCATTTCCTCGTTGAGGTGGGATGAAAAGCTACGTGTTGCACTCGAGTGCAAAGATTTTTCACCTCGTGCTCTTTTGATTCCCTCGCTTACGCTCAGTATTCTAATTTTTGATTCCTTCGCTTACTCGGTCATCAAAATTGAGCACGCGGTTAAAAAGCAACTTTGCACTCTTGTATAACAAATAACTATTATTGTCTTACTATTATCTGCATACCTACAGATAATAAATGTATAATTTTCAATACTTTTATAACACTGAAGATAAAATTGGTAAATAGGGGCTTGGCCAGCTTTAGTTCATGGTAACGTTCAGTCGTTATCTTCCAATGTCACACGTATGTTATAGTCAAAGCCATAATCATGTGAAAAATACTATCGCCTGATAGCTACATTAGTATAAGTTAGACGATCAAGCGAAACAACAAATCCACGAGCAAGCAATGATGAATAATACTACGAATGCCATAGCTTTTTTCTTAACGAACCATTTTGAACGTTAGAAAAAGATGTTGAAGCATGTACTTAAAAACTTAAAAAAATGAAAATTTTAAGTAACCATCGGATGTCTCTAGCTGACACTATCTCATTGATACTATTCTTATGAGCCCAAAACACGCTACTTATATCTGCTGTAAGTGTTTGAAGAATTGAGAATCCCGCAGACGATTTGATGAAACTGGATAACCTCAAGGTTACGGTGTCTTGGAAATACAACCGAAGTAACAGTAAACCAAATTTTAATTCAATCGGATCTGTGAAAGTTAGTTAAACCCATTTGTCCAATAGGAAATGAGCTGATAGTCATCAAATGCCTGAACGGATCTTTGTAAATTATAGCTAACAACCACCTGAAAAACGAATCAAAATCAGTCCATTCGTTTAGGAGCTACAGGCAAACACGTCAAACTTACAACAGCCCTCTTTTTGCGTCGGGGGCTAGTAACCAAAACTCAATTATGTTAGAAATAGATGTGGCTATAATTTTGGGTGTATACATATAGTGTGTAATGTGTGTGTGGTATGATGAGTATCTAGTCTAGTTTTAATTTTATAATATAGCATAGCATTTTTTTATGTTTTTTATTTTTATTTTATTTTATAAAAGCACCTTTCGGGCCGGAATGGTGGAGGCGGCTAGAGCAGTGTCTGAACTGCACTAGCTGTCTTCGCATAAAGACTCTTCTTACCGCTTCACATCAGGTGGTGTTGAGTCATTTGTCGTGCTTTGTTTGAAAAAAAAATACTTATTAGGGTTATAAATAAGAAAAGTGATTCTAAATCATAGTAAAAGAAAAGAGAAGCTTGCAGACACTAACCCCGTGCAGGCGATAATAGCCTACTCGTGTATAGGGTTGTTGCATTTAGTTTAAACAACTCAAATGTAAGGCTGATCTCAGTGCATAAATTAAGCTTATTTCCCTTGCAACCCTGCAGAATATCATTCAATATTTCATTTTAAATTTATCCAGGAGCTAATTAATAAGTCCCCAAATTAGAGACCCCAAAAAAAACAAGACCTCATCACTTCCAACATCCAATACAACGCTCTATTAACCCATAATAATAGTTTAGACGAAAGTATAGTTTTAACTGTAACATTAACATTTATGCAACCCACGTCAATAACTAGAAACCAATTTAACCTTGTAAACCATTGTCAAATAATAGTTGATTGTGTTTAATAATATTGTAGGTAGATAAGTACTTCAATTAGGAAATTGTTTATTGGACGTTTTTCTCGAAACCATTAATTCCGATAAGCTCTTTTAAAATTTGATAAAGTACCTATTACTTATTAATTATACAAATTCTTCTTTGATTTCAAGATTTCTCAAATGATGGAATTTCTTTATTGCCGAGTTATTTGGGTAGGTAGGTACGTACGTATTACAGTTCGAATCGATTTCTAGGTACTTACTTAATCTTAAAACTGTTATATCTTCTTTGACCTAACGTCATAATAATATAGTGAAATTGCGTTAATACTGAAATCATATTTTTACAGACAAGATTGTAATCAGTTAGTTAGTAAGTAGTCTAATTATAATCAGTCAGAAATTAGTTGAAGCTTTCTATAATATTTCATTTATTATTTTCTTTCCTTGGTATGCAGATGTCTCTTTTTGAAGCCGTAAATACTTATATGCGAAAATGAATAGTGCAAGTAAAAAGTGAAAAGGTACAAAATCCATTTTAGAATTCTATTTCTATATTAATTACCTAACTATTAGCTGAACTTTAGAACGCTATTTTAATCATAAACACGATAATTTAAACTTATATTCAATACTATTAACTATTAGCCATGATAATCTTATCAACGAATTATGATGTTCCAGTATAAATACAAGGTAATCGATTAGAAATAAATAGTCTAAAACCATGAGGATCTTATTAGCCCTCGCGGGATTGATAACGCGTTCGTATTCAAAAATGTCACTTACCTACATAAACTTTGATTTTTAGTTAAACAACAAACTTAAAAATATACATGTTATTCTAAGTACTTTTTTATTTCAAACTTTCAAATGTTACTAATTACACGCCAAATTAAAATCAAAACTAAATTCATAATGTGTGTACTATATTGTATTTGTTTATATTCTAAGTAATAAAATTTATATCTGAAGTGTGCAGCGGTAGCGCTATTCCCCTGGTCCCTGGGGATAACAGTCACTATGTGGAGGGTGAAAGCCGATACATCTGGATGCCGGACGGCGAGGGCTTTCCCCACCTGGTGGATCTACACGAGCCCATTGACCACAACCTGCTGAACTCGAGGCACGGAGCCAACAACCAATATTGGCTCCACACAAGGTATCTACTACTTTTACATAATGTAATTACTGGGCATGGAAGGCATTTCATCTTAGGCCTCAGGATGACAACGCACCTGCAATACCAAGTGATTTTTTCCCTTGTTATTTCAGGTGTCTATAGGCGGCGGTAACCGCTTACCACCAGCTGTTAGCTATTTTGTCATCTAGTTGTATAAAAAAAACACTCACACCTTTTATCTAGCCCAAAGTAAGCATCATTATCATGAGCTTGTGTTGTGAATAGATAACAGAAAACATATTCAAATTATTTAATTTATTTTTATATTAGAAACATACATAAATGTACGGGCTGGTGACTACAACACGACAATAAATTAAAGCATGGTCTTTGTAAAGTTAATTTTATAACATTTTTATGAAATAATGCAGCCAATGTTATGTTATTTCATAGAAATGTCAAGAAATTATCAAATGAATAAGATTTGAAGAAACATTGCATTGCAAAACATTTCTATGAACAAATACAAATAGCCCGCGTTTTAATTTATTGTCGTCACCGCCTTATATAAACAACCATGACCTGAGAACAAATATTATTTTTTATCACACAAACATCTGCCCCGGCCCGGACTCGAAGCCGGGACCACTGGCCGAGTAGATTCACTGTACTGACAACTCGACAAGAGGATCGTCAAATATAGGTAGTCTGATCAAAACAAGCCTTGTTATTTAATATTGAAGTAGATATTTTGTTATTGTCTGTTCGTTGTTATGATAAGTAACGCATGAGTAGTGCCTTTAGGGCTACGAAGGAGCAGTTACGTCCTATGTATTCCTTGTCCAAAAGCTACCCCCGAAAGATTGACACCTTTTAGACCACTTTTATTTTTTGAATTAATTAATAAAAACCTCGTCACACCACTCATGACAACCCAAACAATGCGTACTTTCGCGTATTACAACACACTCACACACACAGAACCCACACACATTCTACGATATTGACACCCCTAGGGTAGTTGACAACTTTTTTTTTATTTCCTAAATAAGAAGTTTAAAACTTACAAAGAAATATTGCAAAAGAAATAGTATGTCTAAGATCAATAGTTTCACAGATATAGTGGTATGTTTGATGTGTTGCGGCGCAACGTCCGAAAACGCTCCATAGTAAATCTACGGAACAAGTGACGTCACATGTTCCCATATTACTAAGAAATGTATGGGCATACTGACAAAATTGATAATAACTATGTACTAAGTATGTTTTTACTAATAATGGTCATAATAATAGTTGTTTTAATTGATGTCAGCAATACAATATCATTAATATATTTGTCAAATTTTGAAAAAAAAAATATGACCATTTTTTAATTTTCAAAAAAGCACAACTTCAACAATATTCCATTAATTTTAAGTTTGAATTGTTTTTATGGGTAAAAGTAGCGTATATTTTCCGAATTTGTGATAAATAGCGCCAAATCAAACTTAGGCAACATCACAATTCTGTACCAATCGCTATATTCTTACTTTCGTTACGTGTCGTGGGCTCGCTATATATCTTTTTTCTATGTAGTTAAGACTTTTTTAAACATCTCAATAGTGATTACAATATTGAATAAAAGAAAAGACGATAATACAAGAAAACTAATTTCACCTTTCCAGGCAAAATCCAACAAACGCTCAAATTCTCGTCCAAGGAGATGCTAATTCGGTGCGGAACTCTAACTACGCTCCAGGCCGACCTTTGAAGGTTATTGTACACGGGTGGAACAATAATGGAAATACTGATCTCAACCCTGCGATCACCGCTGCTTTCCTGTCCGTTCAAGATGCCAACGTTATAGTCCTTGACTGGCGAGCATTGGCCAATTCTAATTACGTTACTGCTGTCAATGGCGTTGTCAGCGTTGGTCAATCTCTCGGTAACTTCTTGGTCTGGCTCTTTGACACAGCTGGAGGCGATTGGAACAACGTTCACTTGATTGGATTCAGTTTAGGAGCTCATATCATAGGAAACGCTGGGATCATAACTGGTGGTCGACCTGCTCGTATAACCGGTAAGAGCTCAGTTTCATTAGCAAAAAAAACTATAGATTTGATTACACCTAAAGTAGGTTCATCGCCGAAGTCAACTCGCGCTTAATAGTTATTTGTTATACAAGAGTGCAAAGTTGCTTTTTAACCGCGTGCTCAATTTTGATGGCCGAGCTAGCAAAGGATTCTAAAATTGAATCAAGAGCGCAGCGAGTGATTCAAAAATTAGAACTCTGAGCGTTAACGAGGAAATCAAAAGAGCACGAGGTGAAAAATCTTAGCACCTCAGCGAGGAAATGACTAAATGCAAAAAAAACATTTGCGCATTATTAACAGTTTCAGCCAATTCTGTTGGCGTCAAATAAACTTCTTCGTCGCTAGAATTACTCATTATAGGTATTTCACTTGTTTACAAGTTTCTTGTTTTTAACCAAAGGTTTTAACAATATGTCGTGAAAAGAAAATGGCGCGCGCAAAGCAAATTAAAAAAAAGTTGAACCAAGAAGCTGCCGAGTCTGAGTTTTTAACAAGTTAAAAAAGGTTGTATGATAAATACGGCACCATGGAAGTAGAAGTAAATAGGTTTAATGATGCTTTGAATTCACAAACTTAGTGCACACGATGTTCTAAATTCAAATTTACTTTACCCTCTAGCGGATAAAAACGGCTTTTGCACTCAGATATAAAAAAGAGCAAAAATACTCTTTCCGAGATGGGGAGATGAAAATGATATAATGTTCTCTTTAACCACATGTTTCGATTGCTTTAGTTTACAGTAAGTGTAGTCACAGAAAACTAAATATGTGTTGTCTTTATAAGTTAATAAGTTGACTACCGTCACATTGCATTAAATTTTGAGTGTTTCACGCATACAGAGCGCATGTGTGAAAATAATAATTTAACATCTAATTAAACGCGAGTCGGATTTGAGTCGCGTTTAATTAGATGTTATCATAATAACAGCGCTTCTGCGACGTTTTTAATGTCGCAAAAGCTATATGCTGAGATAGGGCTTTGTTGACGGCACGTGACGGCACCTACGGATATGTGTTAATTGCTTTATTGTTTCTACTTTTTCTGTGTTTTTAATGTCCAAGTTTTATGTTGTATGTTTCTTTGTTTGGTGTCTGTCAATAAAAATAATTTTCTTTCTTTCTTTTTTTTCTGTGTAATTACCTACTGGGCATTCATCAGGCCTCAGGATGACGATGCACCTGCAATATCAAGTGACTTTTCCTTGTTATTTCAGGTGTCCACCTGGTGGTAAGCCTCCACCACCAGGTAGACCATCAACTTGTTTGTCGTCTAGTTGTAAAAAAAAAATAAGACAATACTAAATATTTGTATTTGTTTACTTGCGCTAGTCAAAGTTATATACCATTTATTGTAATAAATATAAACATACCTAGGAAATAAAGACGCAGTGTATTAATAAAAGTCATTTCTTGCTTCAATTTAATTGTGTGCTACAGGCCAGAAACTTGCATCGTGTAGGTAAATTGGCTTTTAGGCCTTACAAAAAAGATATCATGATTTGGCTATGCTAACCTAAACAGATCGTACATTGTAATGATGCACCGACTTCGCTCTGGCCATTACCCATCAAACAAATTTGCATATTTGATGAATAAAGCGGACTCCCCTAATTGCGATACCTAATTGTGAAGTAATTGACGATGTCCAACACATATTATTGTAGACAGCGGCAGACATTGATGACCACACTTAAGCTCCATTGTTTAGATTTGGGCATTTTCCAATAATATTAAGCCAACCCACCTCACTTCCAGCTAGAATGGTCTATAATATGGTGATCAGTCGATGTGTGTCGCTGTCGAATAACGTATCATAAGTATAAATGTAAAACTTGGACTCTGCGCAGTTCATTTGTTTATATGTATGTTTAAGGTTATAATAGGACTGGCATGTCTTGAGACAAAAGTCCTTAAATTAAATAAAGAGAGAAAAAAAAAGAATAATACAGCACTTTTAAATTAACGTGTTTCAGGTTTAGATCCAGCTGGTCCTATGTGGGCTGGAAGCTCCAACGCTCTAAGTAGAGCTTCTGGGCAGTACGTCGAATGTATCCACACTGATGGTGGACTACTGGGTATTTTCAACCCGATAGGCGATGCAGACTTCTATCCAAATGGTGGCAGGAACCCGCAGCCGGGATGCCTGCTTAGTACCTGTTCTCACGGTCGATCTCATGAGTTGTTCACGTCCAGTGTTCTCACCAACCACTTCGTAGGGAGACTATGCAACAGCCTTAGTGAGGCGCAGAATTCTCAGTGTAATGGCAACTCACTCAACATGGGTAACGGAATAGTATCAAAACGAGGGTGAGTTTTATTCTACTTATAAAAACTATTATAAATACGAGAAATAAGCCCGGAAATTAAAAAAGAAAATAATGGGATTGATGCTCCTAAAAAAAGAATTTAGCATTTCTTGAAAGAACACCTATGATACAATAGATTTTCTATTTTGTTTGAGCGCTGCCGGGGTGGCTTACCAGTTCCACTCGTTTTCTTCGCTCAAACAAATCTACCACAGATTTACTGTAGAAGAAGAAGAGCATGCTAGTATCTTCCACTCTTATTTTGAGTAACCGACTCTCTCACGTTGCGAAATATAGCAGCAATATCACTTTCTGTACTGATAGTGAGTAGGTCATAGTAAAAGTCTTTGACTTCTATGCTGTCAATATACTCGTAACCATATGAATATCTTTACTCTTATCAAATGCCACAGTATTCTGTAAATTTAACGCTTCCTTGCAGCAAGGAAGCGAATCGAATCGAATAAACTGTAATTACACCTCGCTAAAATTTTCTTATAACTAAGGTAACTGAAAAAGTTTGGTTAAATATTTTTTTCAGTGAAAATGTTTGTATGATTAGATTGATTAGTAAGAACATTTCACATGACTAAGAACATTATCACGAGTCATGAATGTTTGTATATTTATTAAGTTTACTTATTTCTTATATTTAAATAAATACTATTATTGTCTATATTTTCTTCGCTATCCAGTATTCATAGCACAAGCTCATATTGATACTTAATTTGGGGTAGATACCTATTATGTGTGAGTGTAGGTAAGAATATTATTTTATTAATTTCATCGCATCGCACATGCCATATCAAGTAATTTTGCAGAATCAATAGGCGATGGTAGTCACTTACTTATTACTTATATAGATCAACTGTCATAAAAATCTCTTACTATTTTTCAGGGGCGGCATTTACGGCTTGCAGACCAACAGGGCGTGGCCGTTTTGAAGAAATACTTGAAAAAAATATGATTAAAGCTATTTATTTTATTACTATAAGACTTTATATTAAGTAAATACGTAGGTTCTCTGATTATGGCGTATTGAGCTCTGTAGACATATACAGAGCTCAATGTAGAATTTACAAAGAACAGTGTTAAACCCTATTCTTTACATCTTACAGACTAAAGTAGGTATCGTCAGCACTGCTACAATGACTTGTATTGATTTTGCTCAGTCTCAATTAATCTCCAGGCTTACAAATCTTCACTACAGGCTGTGGGACAAAAAGAAGTAGGATTGTAGTGAATTGTTCACCATTCATACTGGTCTTACTTAAGCTACCTAAAAAAACCTGGCAAGTACAAAAGATATAACGAATTGGTAAATTATTAACTATAAACTTTAGTGTATTAGTGATATTGCTGGTTACAATTGCTAAGTGTGATGCTCTGAGTGCCGCTCAAGATAACGCACATACAAATACACAGAAAACCTCTTTGCTCCTGTCAGAGTTAATAACCTCACTCAATATCTATACGTAGGTGGTCTCCAGATAAATCGATTTTTTGATAAATGTCGGCGAAACAAATAAAATTGAACTCATGTTTTGTAATAAATTCTTAAGCTACAATTGACTTGAAAAAGTAAATGATGAGAAATACCGTAATACAGTTTTGTTTGTAGAAAAATGTGCCTAGTAATTTGATTTTGAATCCCTTTGTTCCTGTTTCCATCTTTCCAATGGAATAATATAATTGTAATAAAATATATAGTATAAAAGTGCAACCGACATTGTTTGCGGGTTTCATTTCTGGTGGTTTACTGGAAATTATATTGGAAAAAATAATTCTCAGATCATTGCTCCAACTGATTTCGAAATAGTGAAAATTCTTTTAAAGAGGTCACGGATTCCCGTCCCCAGAATTCTACACCCCAGCAGTTTACCAGATGCTCAATTCAGGAGATTCGAAACTGACCTGATTCTCGATTCAGCAGATTTACAACTGAGCAGACTTTGTACCATCAAACAGGAAATGCTTACTGTGTAGTGAGCTATAGCAATCCCTGGTCCCACCGATTTCACCTACTGGTAGAACTTCGGTACACCCTTATACCGGATGGTGACGGACGACAATACGACTATAAATTAAAGCATGGGCTCTTATAGATCACAGAAATGTTTTGCAAATTTCTAATACACCTCATTCAAATAATGCAGCCATAACATAACATTATTATAACAATATATTATTTCCATACAAATGTCATGAAATTATCACATGATTCGGAAGTGGCAAACCATTTCCGCTGCGGACGCACCATACCCCTAGCCCTACCTCTGGGGGTAGGGTGGGACTGAACCATACCACCGTTAGTAGTGCTGTGCTGGGATTTAATGGAAAAATAGAAAAAAAAACAGATACTAGGAATTGTCAATATTGTCATTATATTTAGAAGTGAGGATAACTCAATCGAAATATCGTATGTGTGTAGCTGGATCATCCCCTGAAGTGCCTACCAGGCTACCATATCTATGTAGGAGATGTTTAGCATACTGTTAATTTTATTTATATAATAATCGTAGGGGTACAATAAATAACCTCTGATATAATTATGGTAGCCTGGTACTTCAGATTGGAAATTTAAATTTATTAAGTGTCAACGGATCAAATGAATAAACGGACTGAATTACATTTCTCTTTGACGCATTGTCGGTTGAGTTTATAAGAAACAATTATAAAATAAATAAATAAATCATGCTATTAAACCAGGTTCGTAATATTTGGAAAAACAAAACCTGTAAACATATTAGTGCACAGCACTACGGTGGTATGGTTCAGTCCCACCCTACCCCCAGGGGTATGGCTAGGGGTATGGTGGGTCTGTCACGACCATTTCTATGAACTAATATAGCCCATGTTTCAATTTATTGTCGTATTGACCGCACCATTCTATAAAGGGAAAACGATGAAGCGAAATTATTTTTTTTATTTTTTTATATTAATATTATCAGTAAGCTGCACAGCTTACCCCTAGCATAAACATTTTTGAATTTTGAATCGTAATCGTATCGTTCACGCACGCTTAGAATGTCAAATAAAAGCCAGACAAAAGCTAACGTAACTACTCGATGCGATGGCGATTTGAAAAGAGGTGTTTCAAAAAAAATATTTGAACAAAAATTAAAACCGACTCCAAAAAACTGAAAAGGATAAAATAATTACATTTTAGTAGGTACTCTTCCCCTAGGAACATATTTTTGGAGTCGGTGCTTCACTAACTATGGTTTCTGGAAACAACTTAGCACCAACTCCAAAAATTTGTTCCTGAGTACCTACTAAAATTTAATTATTTTATCCTTTTCAGTTTTTTGGAGTCGGTTATAATTTTTGTTTAAAAATATTTTTTTTCTCAATTTTTAGTGATAACTTTTGAAGGTCAAAGCTAGATGGGTGACCGTGAGCTTATATTGATTTCTACTATCGTATCATTTCACTAAATAAAAATTTATAGGAAAGCAAAAATCCGCAATTTCGAATATGTAGACGACTTAATTTTTTCAGTTTTTTTGATTTAACCAAACCAAACCAAACCAAATGGGAACTATTCCGCATCAAACAAAAAAAGAATCATCAATATTGGTTCACCCAGTCAAAAGTTCTGAGGTAACAAACATAAAAAAAAACAGACGAATTGATAACCTCGTCCTTTTTTTGAAGTCGGTTAAAAATGTATGGAGACTCGGCCAGATCTATGTACTCACTAAACTTAAAAATAGGTAGTTATAAATATTTAGAACAGTGTTCAATTATCGATTTTCTTTTTATTTGCTTTGTTGCGTAGTACAAAACAAGAAATTTTATAGAAAAAACCGCAACACTTATTTATTACAATTATTCATCATGGCGCATGTCACTTTGGTGACGTTTTGTTGACTTCTATGTCGCCCGCCATATTGCCATAGTGAATAACGTCGAAATCGACGAAAATTTTCATTTTTGTAAAAACAAATTATGCATAAAAACGAATTATTAGTATTTTTCACGTATTCGGATTTTTCCTGATTTTTTGAGATACAGTACATATACCTGGCCGGATATGAAACATCTCCTTTAACAGTGTTAGAGGTACAGACAAACAAACAACATATAAAATGAAACACATTATAATCATCATTCTCAAAATTTTCATAATCAAATCGAAAGGATACGGTTAGGTGACTTATATGTTTTGCGCTTTAAGAAATAGTTACATAAGGGACAAGATTTAAAAAAACTTTTTAATAATAGACCAATATCGAATGCTAGTAAACTAACTGCGTATTTTGGCTCCTAATCACTATATTTGCTTCCTTGTGTATATTAAACATATAAGGGTAGATACCCATTGACAATGTGAAAAAAATTCTGAATTACATTGAAAGTTTTTTCTCTCTTTTAAAATGGCCAAGAACATTCAGTTATTAATCCATATATGCCGCTTCTGAAATAGAAAATATCAATTTTTAAATAAGTACACCAAATTTGATATATTATTTTACCTAAATGACAGTAAAAATAAAAACCGGTTGTTGACAACTTAAAATGTATCTTACTCAGATACATATGATGTTAATAATAATAAAAGTTAAATTTAAAATTATAAGTAACCTCCGGCCTAATTCATCGTCTATCTAACATCATCTCATTGAGACTATCCTTACGAGCCCAAACTGGCGCTATATCTGCTGTAGGTTTCTGAAGAATTGAGCATTCTGCAGACTATTTGATGGTACAGGATCAGCTTAAGGTTAGCATGTCTTGAAAATACCACCGATGTAACAGTAAACCAAATTTCAAAATCAATCGGATCTGTGGACTTAAGCCCCCTTTTTGTCATCAAACGCCTGAACAGATCTTCATACATTATAGTTAAAACCATCTGGATGAAGTCAGCTTTGAAACATAAAAACTAAATCAATATTAGTCAATTCATTAAGGAGCTACGATGCCACAGACAGACACGTGAAGCTTATAACACCCTTTTTTTCGTCGGGAGCTAAAAACTAATAAACGTTAGTTTTAATCACAGAACAGAAAAATGAGGTATCTTTGATCTGTTTTATCTGTTCTGTGGTTTTGATGCTCTAATACATACCCTTGCTTGTCGAAGTCACTGGTGCCCAAAAGATGCTGAGGCCCCGAACAGCGAATGGCAACAGCCTCTGTCAGACTGGTACACTGCCTTCCAACCAAGTGTTGAGTATAAATACTAGAGGCAAAAAACTGATAGGATCGAGCGTGATTGCAATTGCTATTGCTACAGCCGGGCTGGTTGGAGCCGCCATTCGGATAAAAGTCCGCATCACCGACTGGACTAAGGATACCCTGTAGCCCACCGTCAGTGTGGATGCCCTCAACGTATTGGCCATCATTTTCCTGCAGCCTGTTTTCGTTCAACCTCCATAGTGGGCCAGCTGGGTCCAAACCTAAAACCAAACGTGTTATTAGGTAAAATCCTACAAAAATTAAATGCACCATGCAATAATTCCGAATTAGAATAAAGAGAACGAAGCCTTCTCTTTCAATATCTAAAAGTTAAAAGCCAAATCATACAGTCTCTACCTATCGACGGTGTTTCGTAAGATAATAGCAAAATAAAAATTCGTTACAAACCAGTAAGGCGAGCCGGGCGCCCACCGACGGCACGACCAGCATTGCCGATCACGTGTGCTCCCAAGCTGTACCCAATCAAATGTATGCTGTTCCAACTGCCAGCGGTGGTAGACAACAACCATTCCACGAAGCGACTGAGAGCTGCTCCAACTCCTGGCACCCTATTGACGGCGATCGTATAAGAGCCCGCGGCGTCATTCCGCCAGTCTACAACTATGACATTGCAGTCCAAAGTGGCCAAGAAGGCGTTTCTTTGAACTATATTGCTTTGTGAGTTTCCGCTGCTAGTCCATCCATGGACTAGGAAAAAGGTAGGTCTGTCACCTCTGTAATTCGAGTTTGCTATCGAGCTGTCTTCGCCGTTAATCAGAAGCTGATAGTCGTAGGGATTATCACTGAAAAGGAAAATACATACACATCAAGATACAAATTAATGTACAAGTGACGGCATATCAAGCTTAACAGTTTGACCTTGAGATAGCCCTTACCGGTTCGTAATAGAGGCGGCTTTTGTAGTTTAACTGTTACACTTCATGTGCTGTCGAGCGTACCGATTATTTCCATACAAGCTTATCTTATCTGTTATTACTTGTTTTAACTGTTTAAATCTCTGTCATTAAGATAGTTATAGTTCTCAACGAATCATTCACCTGCTATTTTGTACCAACATTCTATTATCGAGCTAAGGTGGACTAAATGAAAAGAGGACTGGTAGCAGGAAAAATGGGTTTATTGGTAAAACAATTTAAAAATTAACAGCTGGCAGCATTGGACTCTGTGGAGAAGCGAGCTATACCATTTGTCTTATTAAAAACCCAGTATTAGCAGAGGCTAAACTCCAAGATCTCGAGCATCACCGTAGAGTTGCGCGTTTGTCGGCTTTCTATCGAATACGAAGTGTATTCGATATATATCGGAGAGTGTGCGAAGGAATTACAAATTAATTCCACCAGCTCCCTTTTACCATCGAGGGACCAGACGTAGAATGGCTTTTCACTCTTATGTTGTAGATATTCTACCCACCGCACAAAGCTTTTCGCCAAGTCCTTTCTAATGCGAACTGCCAAGGAGTGGAACTCTCTGCCTGCCCGAAACCTACGATTTGGACGTCTTTAAGGCTAGAGTGAATAGGCACCTTCTAGGTAATCATGTATCATCTAGCTAGGCCATGTCACTACTTAACATCAGGTGTGATTGTGGTCAAATGTTTGCCTTTCCATTAAAGGATACAAAAAAAACGATACAAAAGAAAAACCGAGCCATGAGAATGAACTGACACCGAACTAATTTAAAGCAGTGCACAGTGGGACATCCATAGGTCATAAATCTTAAAAACCTGCTTTCTTGTTTTACATTTTATTCCTTGTCGTTACATTGGATAGTTGCGGTACCTTCTGAAACTATAAATAGGTCAGTAATTAGAGTGCGCCTTCATTATCTATTGTGCATTCAAAGAGAGCGCATCGCCAATCGTAAATACTGTTATCAGTGAGTCATTAAAAAGCGTGACGTCATTTGTTGTCATTGCGGGACCTGTGAGTGCTGTGTGAGTTTTTTCTGAAATGGATATCCAAGAACAGGGTATGTAATAATTAATATTTTTATTTTAATTGTATCTTAGTATATATTTTCTTTAGTATGTCATTGCTACGAGGCGACTTTTCTTGGAGTATTATATTTTAATATTCAAAGTTTGAATAAACTTTTAAATATGTTCCCACTCGCTCCGACTATGGAGGTATATTGCACCATAATCTTTAGACTTTCTTATCTTAGGAAAATTAAAACTTGGCTGCCCTTATCTGCCCTTTTGGCGATGACAAGGGTGCTACGGTTGCCAGATTATCTCGTAGCATTTGCTACGAAATTAGTTTATTTAGTCTTAGTGCTTTGTGTAGGTTTTGTGACTGAATTTTAACCGTTTTTTTTTTGTTTTAGGTAATTTATATATATGCTCGTTTTCAAGAATGCATATTCTTGAAATATGGCTAACTGTCAATACCGATAATGACTCGGAAAAGTGTCGTCAAGTCCTACAAAGTTTGTTGACTACTCTGAACGATGCTGAGAACATTGATATTCATTATTTAGAGAAAATTGTTAATAATTTATGTAAAGCTATTGCTCGATTCTGGAAAAAATGTAATAGGGATAAAACCAAGCTTTTATATAAGAATTCCGATTGGTTTAATGTTATTGAAAAAATTCAACTTGTGAAAAATAATAAGCAATGTACTCCGTCTGAAACGTCGCCGTGTCATTCACGTGGTCGTCCTCGAAAACCTTTTACGCAATGTAGTAAAAGGACTAAACGTCGGAGAGTAGCTGATTTGTCAAAGTCTGATGATTCTACTGTGAGTGCATTGCTTGATGTTTCAGACTGTTCATTCGATTCGTGTATATCTAGAGTTAGCACTGATGATGTCTTGTCACTTGTGACTGATGCTCAGTTGACAAAACATCAGTATTTATTAATTAAAAACTTTGTTAATAGTAAGATTTCTCCTAATGTATTACCATGTTACCAACAAATTACTAAAGCGAAACAGAGATGTTACCCTTCTAATATAACTGTTTCCGAGTCTTCAGCTGAAGTTGAATTACAAAGTCTTTTTGATCACACAGCTTCTCGAATCCTTGAATCTCAAAAAGAGGTCTTAGATCAGATTCCTGATGATTGTTTGTCTAATATCTCTTTACTTGGGAAATGGGGATTCGATGGCAGCACTGGACATAGTGAATACAAACAATTTTTTTCAGATTCAACTTTAGAAGATAGTAGTTTGTTTGTAACATCTTATGTACCCCTTCAAATTATTGTAAAATTAGCTGAAGATAATTGTAAAATTTTATGGAAAAATCCTCGACCCTCTTCCACTAGGTACTGCCGTCCTATTCGATTTCAATTTTTGAAAGAAAGCACAGCAGTGTCTTTGCAAGAGGAAGCTTATTTTAAGGATAAAATTGAAAGTTTGCAACCTACTTTTATTCAGATCGACAATCGTGAATTGGTCGTTTCTCATAAGTTGCAGCTTTCAATGGTAGATGGTAAAATTTGTAGTGCTTTAAGTGAAACATCTACAAGTAGATGTTATATATGTAATGCTACCCCTAAAGAGATGAATAAAATAGACGAATGTTTACAAAAACCTGTAATAGAGAGTAGATACCAATTTGGATTATCACCACTACATTCTTGGATACGTTTCTTCGAATATTTTATTCATCTTTCATATAGATTAGACATAAAAAAATGGCAAGTTAGGCTAGATAGTGATAAACAATTGTTATCAAATAAAAAACAATATGTACAGTCCCAGTTTAGGGAACGATTAGGTTTAATAGTTGACAAGCCGCGTAGTGGTGGAAGCGGGACGTCTAACGACGGAAACACGGCCAGGAAGTTTTTTTTGGAATCAGCTGTATCTGCTGAAATTACAGGTTTGAATAAGGATCTCATAGATCGTTGTTGTGTAATATTACAAACGTTATCTTCTGGACATAAAATTAATGAATGCAAGTTTAAAGACTATGCATTACAAACAGCATACAGCCTGGTCGAGGAATTTCCGTGGTATAGTCTTCCTGCTTCTGTCCACAAGGTGCTCGTACATGGATCAGATATTATAAGTTATGCATTGTTATCTATAGGAGAACTTTCCGAAGAAGCTGCTGAAGCGACAAATAAGTATATCAAAATTTATAGACGAAGTCACACTCGAAAAATGTCACGTGAAGTTACCAATCAAGATTTAATACAACGACTATTATTACATTCAGATCCTTATATTACAAGTCTTCGGAAACTTCCCCCTAAAAAGAAAAATACTCTGTCACAAAGTGTAATAGAATTGTTACATGTTTAATATTGTTAGAATAAGAATAATTTATTTGTATTTTGTTAGTTGTTTTGTTTTTTTTGTATTTAATTAATTTTAATTTATTTATTTCTATTATTTTATTATAATTAAATAATGTTATCAATGTTTTGACTCTTATTTTATTTAAAATATATGTTTTACATTCCAATTTTTAAGTGTTTGTTCATGATAAATTTAGGTAAAAGTATGTTATTGTTTATATTTGTTTTTTACTGAAGTAAACGTTTTTTATTCCGTAAATACATGTACTTCTTTCATTTTAATGATCCTAAAACACTTTTACAACTATAAGTCACTAAAATAATACAATGTATTGATAGTAACAGGACTTTAACTATTTATGACCGCCCTTGTATGGAGCGTGTCCCTCCGTGCAGTGCTGTAAAAAAAACAGAAAATCAACGAAAAAGGGCATAGGTACTAGGAGCCAGTTAGCAACACCTTAAATTAATAAATTTATAAAAACACATAATAATGAAAAAACAATTGAATATCTACCCAACTACAAGCAGAACATTAAATAATAATTACATAGACAACTACTTGTAAAAAACATACTATTTGTTTATACAAATTCTCTTAATCTTAATCTTCTCTTAATATTTTTTTTCTCTTAATGTTTTATAACATTAAGAGAAAAAATAACAGTCACCAGCAAAATGATGTCTATTGTCGCAACCATCCGGTTCAATAATTAAGTCATAGGGTGCAAACGTTTAACTAGATGGCTGAACGTTTTGTCAGCCATCTGGTTAAGTTAGCCAGTTAATTAGAAGCTTAAGCTAATTGTCTAGTACGAAGAATTATGTGTGACTGTTTGTGTAATTGGTAAGTTCAGGGTTTTTTATAATCACTTAAACCCGAAATCATTTTGGTTATCATAAGTGACATGACAAACCTTACATTTACAATTTTTTATAATTTTTAGAAATATTATTGTAAAATTTTGCGCCACATTTATTTTGTCTATTTAAATTAAAAGTAGGCCTAGGAATTTCATTGGATCCCGGCGTTTAATAAACTGGCTAATTAAACCAGACGGCTGTGACCAAAACCTACGCTGTGTCTCTAATGTCAATGGGATGGGAATCAAATATTTTTATTCCCAGATCTTTTTGGTACAGATTGTGCTTAAAAATGTTAAAACATTTATTTTGTGTGTGGGTTTAAAAACAATGCCATCAGTATCGACTTCCTATTTTACCTCGCATCCAAAGGTCCATCTAATACCTAACCAAACATACCTACGTATCTCTTGCGATTTAAAAAAAACGTTAGTTTTCCTAAAATAAAGAAGCTACACTAACCGTGTATATAGCCAATATTCGTTCCTCTGTTCAGCGTTCTTCAATACATCAAGGGGCTCCTGAAGATCTACCAAGACTTGTTCTCCATCATCCTGATGCATCCATATGTAGCGGCTGACACCCTCGACGTAATGCGAATTATCCTTTGGAGTTTTAGGAATGACACTGCTTCTGCACACTGAATGAACAATTTTGCTTATGAAAATAATAATTCTAATAAAAAATCGTAATTCTTAACAACAACATTTATTTAAAACTTTTTTAATGCAAAAAAATAACTTTATAAATATCTGAAAGATAAGATAAACTTTATTGACAGACTATTTGTCTCAGTAAAAATACTAACACGCAAAGCCTACAAATAATACCACTAACAACTTCATACTTGGTGAAGGCTCGCAGAACTGTCTTGGTGTGCGCTAAATTAAATTACAATTCATTGTGTTGCTTTATCACAATAATCGCTGAATTTTATCTAAATGCTTTACTAACGGTATGTTCCAATCCTAGATTTCTAAGTGTAATCATAGATTTCTTTATTGTTATTGGACAATGTTTACAAATTTATTCAATAACTTCGTCACTAACAATAGGAATTATGCAACAATAGTTTGTCAAAAATTAGAAAATGTAGTCTTTCAGGTAGTTAAAATAAAAGTACTTAACGTATCTTTAAATTAGTTATTAAATATGTCCGAAAAAAGCTGTGTTATTCCTCAAACTCCAAAGAACAATAACCATTACGCTGAGGGTGTCACCGCTAAATATGGATGTATCAGGATGGTAGACAACAAGTCTTGGTAGATCTGCAGGAGCCCCTTGATGTATCTAAGAACGCTGAACAAACGAACGAACAAAATAAAAAAAATAAAAAATATATAATATACGTTTATAATATCCATGACTCGTGAACATATGCTCGTACTCACCATACAAACATTTGCTCCTACCGGGATTCGAACCGGGGACCTCCCGACCAAGTAGCCTGTATAGCAAGGGGCACAGACCACTTGGCAACCGGTCGTCAAATTATATAGAATATTAGCTTCATACGAGGTTAGTGTACCTTGTTTACTCTAATTACTTCCACGATTCATACTTCTTTGTTTTTTTCATGCAAATAACTCAGGGTATCAACCGCGGAGGCCCATACCACACCTCGTGACTTTTGACATCAATATCCTGTTATAGTCAGAATCAGAATCTATATGCGGCATGGAACTTATCTAACAAAATTAGTACCATTATTATTATATTTGGAGTTGGCGAGAATCTGCATGTCTTAGCATACTAATGACATTATGTTGAATTCAATGATAAACAGTTAGGTACCTAACAAAGTGCCCCAGATTGATTTGTTATTTATGATCCACCTCTTCATATACGAAACATACTTACCGCGCGTCGCTGGATCATTTCCCGCCCAGGGCAAATACTTTTTATCTTTTAATCATTAATTTTAATCACTGTCTATAGTAAAACTGTTGAAGTAAAATTAGGAACCATGTTATTGTCACAGTATGTATAAATTTTTATTATTTAAAAATAAAACATTAACATTTAATTTGCAATTTCATTCGAACTAAGATTTTTTTTACATTACAATTATACAGCTTTTGACTATACAGAATGGTGTCGTCAATACGACAATAAATTGAAGCATGGGCTATATTAGTTCAGGGAAATGGTTTGCTACTTAATTTACAATTTATTGTCGGATTGACGGCACCACCCTGTATAATTATAATCATAAATTACATTGAATAGGTAACACAGGAAATGATACAGTCACGATCGAATTATGATACTGGAGGGCAACTGCTAGTGCTGCTCTCTCGTCCATAGCAAAAATCACAATCGCTTCTTTGAGAGAGTGCATTTTCGCGCTTATTGCCTAATTTTCGCCGAATTTGAAACATTTCTAGTTTAATAAACAATAGATTTGTAATTATAGAATAAAAATTTTACTTATTTTAATTTTATTAAATCGAAACGAGTTTCGCAACACGATCACTCCTTTTAGCAATAATAGAATAAAAAACAATCAAACACGGTGAAATAGGGCAGTTGACAACTTTTTATTATTATTTTATAAATAAGAAGTTTAGGACTCGTAAAGAAATAATGCACAAGAAATAGTATGCTTAAAATCAATAGTTTCACAGACTCAGTGGTTTGTTTGAACTGTTTGTCTTAAAACGCTCATTAAAAAAATTATGCGGAACAGTAACTCTAGCACGAACACTTTTAAATTTCGAATCACCATCGTATCGAGTAGTTACGTTAGCTTGTTTGTTTTTTTTATTAAAATTTTAAGCGTGCGTGAACGATACGATTACGATTAGAAAGTTAAAAATGTTCGTGCAGGGTAAAAGGGTACACAGCAAAAGGGTACAGGTGACATCGCATGTTACTATACTACTGTTTACTAGGATATAGGCCCGTATGCAGGGTCGTCTGGGTAGGTACCACCGCCTTTCTTATTTCAGCCGTGAAACAGTTCGCTGTGTTTCGGATTGAAGGGAAAGGTAGCCAGTGTAATTACTGGGCATGGACGGCATTTCATCTTAGGCCCCAGGATGACAACGCACCTGCAATATCAAGTGATTTTTCCTTGTTATTACAGGTGTCTATAGGCGGCGGTTACCGCTTTCCATCAGGTGGGCCGTCAGCTTGTTTGTCATCCAGTTGTTAAAAAAAAAACATAATCATGCAATATGTATGTTTTTATTCATAGTTCCCGTAATAAAAGTTGTTAATTGATGTAAGTTATTTAATATCATAATAATTTTTGATATATTTTTTTTAAATAGCATTGCTATCAATTTTCTAAGCCGTACAATTTCAACGATATTCCATAACTTTTAAGTTTGAATTGTTTTAAATGGGTAACAGAAGCCATAATCAATATTAGACTACAATCCTTATTTACATTGCCTATAGTAAAATGACTGTGCTTGTTACTAGGTTCTTTTGTTATGACGTTACAGTTATGTAAGTATACAATATAGCTATTCTATTATTGAGTAGACACCAGTCAGATGAAAGGTTAAAACGGCCAGGTACCCACTGTTGTCATCCCATAAATGCCGCTCCTGAAATGAGAAACTGATATTGTAGAAACTCGAAAAAACTTTGCGTTCATTTTAAATATGTATCTTTTATCTATATATATTCTTAATGTACTATATGAAGGACATTTATGACATACCCCCGCTTGACTAAGTCACTTGTGCCCAAAAGATGCTGAGGCCCCGAACATCGAATGGCAATAGCTTCTGTCAGGCTGGTACACTGCCTTCCAACCAAGTGTTGAGTGTAAATACTAGAGGCAAAAAGCTGATAAGATCGAGCGTGATTACAATTGCTATTGCTACAGCCGGGCTGGTTGGAGCCGCCATTTGGATAAAAGTCTACATCACCTACAGGACTAAGGATACCCTGTATCCCACCGTCAGTGTGTATGCCCTCAACGTATTGGCCATCATTTTCCTTCAACCTGTTTTCGTTCAGCCTCCATAATGGGCCAGCTGGGTCCAAGCCTAAAACAAAACGTGTTAGTAGGTAATAAATATTGTATAGACTATGCCATTATACCAATTTACCAATACCAATTACGATCGAGAGAAAGCTTCCACTTCCTATATCTAAAACATAGAACAGTAAACGGCTACTACAACAAAAAGATAAAAAAAGCACTTCAAAGCAAGCTATATTGCAAGACGCTACTACCACAGATTAATAATACTACTACACCAGCCAATCTGTCAGAAGCATTATGTACAAGAAAATTGCTGGTTACGAAATGAATTGAAATGCTTACAAGTAAATTTATTAACAACAAAATTGTCGAATAGATAAATGCTTGTACTTAAGGAATATTAAAAAATATGACAGAACCTTAAAACAATTATGATATTTTGTAGCTATCTATGTGACTATAATACTTTAATACATACATTAAAGAATGACTGAACCACACCCTTATTAGTCTTTATGGTGTTTGAGAACATATGCCCACTAAGGTGAGGAAAAAAATATACAAACCAGTAAGGCGAGCAGGGCGCCCACCAACGGTACGACCAGCATTGCCGATCACGTGTGCTCCCAAGCTGTACCCAATCAAATGTATACTGTTCCAATTGCTTGAGGTAGTAGATAGCAGCCATTCTACGAATCGACCAAGAGCTACTCCAACTCCTGGTACCCTACTGACGGCGGTCGTGTAAGTTCCCGCGGCGTCATTCCGCCAGTCTACTACTATGATATTGCAGTCTAAAGTACCCAACAAGGCATTTCTTTGAACTATATTGCTTTGTGCGTTTCCGTCCCTAGTCCATCCATGGACTAGGAAAAAGGTAGGTCTGTCACCTCTGTAATTCGAGTTTAGTATCGAGTTGTCTTTACCATTGATCAGCAGCTGATAATCGTTGGGATTATTGCTGAAAACAAACATACATGAATAAAAAAAACATAAGATACAAATTAATGCTTACCTACCGATTATTTTCACAGAAGCTGGTGGTATTTTATGGCTCATTTTTTTACTGGTTAAATCTTTGATATTAAGATAACTATACTATACAGTTTACCGTTTAAATCTTTTTTTAATTTTGTACCTTCGAATAAAACTACAATAAAACAGATTGAATTTCTTCAAATCTTGTTCCAAGAACTAGCACATGGAAGCAAAAAGTGGAGTTTACAATGAATAGAACAAAAACTAAATTAATAACAAAGCAGATCTCAAGAAAGTATCAAAATAGAAGATTAAGAAATATAATATGCTAATTCCTATATATACTTAGGCCAATTAATTGCTTTCAATGACCAAATGGAACTAGAGACAGGGAGAAGGATTGCGAACTCACGGAAGAGGTATTGGGCTCTTAAGGAAATTTTGAAAAATAAACAATAAGTATAACATTGCAATGAAAATAAAAATATTCAACATATGCATATTACCAATACTAACTTATGGAAGCCAGACCTGGAGAAACATCCGGAAACAAGATCTAAAATTGTCCACTTGCCAAAAAGCCATGAAAAGGAGCATATCAGTTATACTAAAAGAAACATAAAAAGAGCTATAGATGAAAAGGAAATAACCAAAATGAAAGATGTAGTTACCGAAACTAAAACTACACGAACTAGAACTACACGAAACGATAACTACACGTATTTTTTAGTTTCGGGACAAAAGACATAAAAGATTCCAAATCAAAAAGAAAAGAGAGAAACCACAAAAGTGATGGTCAGATGACATTACAAAATAGCAGGCACTTTGCGATACTGGAAAAAATGAGCTGGAAATATCAATTTTGAATATTGTACAATCAGCAGAAAAATCGTGTTTCAAATAAATAATTTTAGATACTTACATAGAAATCATCAAAACCATGGTATTTATTTTGAGTGTGGGTTGTCGTATTAGATTGGGGAAAAAGTCTTTTCGCATTATAGTATGTATGAACTTGTAATAAAATCTCTTTGGCTGTACTATTTGTATCTGGCTGGTTTTGGTATCATTAAAAGTTTAGATTTTAAAAAAGATAATTCCCTATTTAAATTAGGAAAATGTGTGTTTTCCATTTGTTTTTCATACTGTTAAGATGAGTGAATCTAATAAAGAAATTCGATACATTTTAAAATTTTACTATAAAAAAGGTAAAAATGCAACAAAAGCCGCGAAAAAAATTTGCGATGTTTATGGACCTAGTGCAGTGTCTGAGAGTAGCACAAATTTGGTTTAAGCGTTTTCAATCCGGAAATTTTGATGTCAAAGATGCACGTCGCTCTGGTCGCCCTATTACGGATAAAATTGATGCCATTTTTGAAAAACTGGAGCAAGATCGGCATATCAGTAGTTACGACGTAGCTGAAGAACTGGGAATTGACCACAAAACAGTTCTGGCGCATTTTAAAAAATGGGTACACAAAAAAGCTCGATATTTGGGTACCCCGCGAGCTCACTGAAAGAAACCTAATGATCCGTGTACTCATTTGTGATTCTTTTTACGACGTAATGAAACCGAACCATTTTTGAAGAAGCTGATAACTGGTGATGAAAAATGGATCACGTACGACAAGAACGTGCGAAAGAGGTCGTGGTCAAAGGCCGGTCAGGCTTCACAGACTGTGGCGAAACCCGGGTTAACTCGCAATAAGGTGATGCTGTGTGTGTGGTGGGATTGGAAGGGCATTATTCATTATGAGCTGTTACCACCAGGCAGGACCATCGATTCTGAACTCTACTGCGAACAACTGATGAGATTAAAGCAAGAAGTTGAGAGAAAGCGGCCGGAATTAATCAACAGAAGGGGTGTGGTTTTTCATCATGATAACGCCTAGACCTCACACATCTTTAGCCACTCAGCAAAAATTAAGAGAGTTTGGCTGGGAGGTGTTAATGCTTCCGCCGTATAGTCCTGACCTTGCACCTTCAGATTTCCACTTGTTTCGCTCTCTCCAGAATTCTCTAGGCAGTGTCAGGTTAACATCACGAGAGGACTGCCAAAACCACTTGTCGCGGTATTTAGATCAGAACCCCCAAAATTTCTATAGCAATGGGATCATGTCCCTGCCTACAAGATGGCAAAAAGTTATCGAACAAAATGGTACCTACATACTTTAGTTAAATGTAAATAAACTATATTTAAAAAAGTTTTGAATTTTCTTAAAAAATGCGAAGAAACTTTTTCCCCAACCTATTAGGTCTGAAGCTATCTACAGTTCTACACCCGGATCCCTCTACGACAGAGGAACTATCTTACCTCCAACTACCGGAACAAAACAATGCTTTTGACATTATTTTTATGGAGGCAGACTTAGGAACGATGGTGGTAGTCAGCCAAGCGGACTTACAAAAGCCATACCACCAACCTAACCTAACCTACGTATCTATTGCAATTCAAAAAACATTAGATTTCCAAAATTTATAAAATCAAGCTAAACTGACCGTGTATACAGCCAATATTCGTTTTCCTGTTCAGCGTTCTTTGAAAGTTCCTCAAAGGGCTCCTGCAGATCTACCAAGACTTGTTCTTCATCATCCTTATGCATCCATATGTAGCGACTGACACCCTCGACGTAATGCGAATTGTCCTTTGGAGTTTGAGGAATGACACTGCTTCTGCACACTGAATAGACGATATTGTTTACCAAAATAATGAACCTTTTAAAACGTCGTATTTTTCTACAAGAACATTTAATGAAAACTGTTCTAATGGAAATAAATAACGTTATAAGCAATTCAAACTTAAGGTAGGTTTTAGTGACAGACTATAAAATATGTCATACTTATATAAAAAAAAATACTAACACGCAAAGCCTGCAAACAATACCACTAACAACTTCATACTTGGTAAAGACTCGCAGAACTGTTTTGGGAAACTTTATAATAAAATACAATTTATTGTATTGCTTTATCACAATAATCACTAAGTTATTATCATTTATCTAAATTCTATACTAACGGAATGTTGCAATCCTAGATTTCTAAGTGTAATCATAAATTTCTTTATTGTTATTGGAACAATACAAATTAATTCGATAATTAAACAACGTCACGAATAATAGGAATTATGTAATAAAAATTTACAAATATTTGAAAGCAGTCTTTCAGGTAGTTTAACAAAACTATTGTATGTTTCAATTAATTAATAATATCTCAGCGTACACTTTCACATGTTTCATGTTTCTATGTTGTTTTTGTTCGAACAACTCAAAAAGATCTCGATCATGGCATTAGTTTAGCATCATTCTATCTTTGACAGTGGAATCATACCATACCACGTGACTTTTGACATCAAGCCCAGTTTTTCATGTCAGAGTCAGAATCAGATTTTTTTATTTATTATTTTTAAAACTTTATTTAGGGGTTTTTATACTTATGCACATGACAGTCCCATAATAAGGTTACATAAATAACTATACAATTTATTGTTAGAACACATAAATAACATTTCTTATACATTTTCCAGTAGAACCTCCGCGGATTTAGACGTTGCGTCGGTTCTACAAGAATTTGATGGAATCGACCGACATCGTTTAAGTGAAAATTAAACACGAGACTACCCTGAGGTGTGTTTAGATTTTGAACCTTTTATATCGACGATACTTACATGAATGGGGTAATGTAAACAAAATAATAGCCGCTTACAATGGGCCTAATAAGAAGGCTCAATGTCACCCAAAGGGCAATAGAGAGAGCTATGCTCGGGGTTTCTCTGCGTGATCGAATCAGAAATGAAGAGATCCGCAGAAGAACTAAGGTCACCGACATAGCTAGAAGAATTGCGAACCTCAAGTGGCAGTGGGCAGGCCACATTGCAAGAAGGACTGACGGTCGTTGGGGCGGAAAGGTCCTCGAGTGGCGGCCGCGAACCGGGAGACGCAGCGTTGGTAGGCCTCCCACAAGGTGGACCGACGATCTGGTGAGGGTCGCGGGAAGCCGATGGATGCGGACAGCGCAGAACCGATCGGTATGGAGATCTTTGGGGGAGGCCTATGCCCAGCAGTGGGCGTCTTTCGGCTGAAATGATGAAACAAAATAATAGGGTCCCGGTATCAAACATTTGTAGCAAACAGGAAAACAATTATAAGTACTGATACGAAATTCGTTTAATATTGATCCGAAACTTTAGAAAACATTTCATGATAGGTATGCTAAACATAGTCAGCAACATTATTATTAAAGTTATTACATTATTAATATAGTGCATCACATACACATACATCGCTAAATAGCAAAGATATAAGCCTGTTCATAATGCCTCCTTTTCACAAACCTTGATGGAATTCGACGTGAAAAATAGGCAACTGCTCAGTGTCATCACAGTAATTGTTACAAAACTCTTTGGCGTTTGTGTGAGTTTGGTTTTGGTTGTCTTACTTATTTTCTGAGAAAAATTTTTTATTATATCGTTCAACTTTCATATTTTTTTTTATAGTAGATAGAATTTTATCGGCGGCTCTGCGTGTTTTCTGCATTCTCAATAAATGGCGACCGTGACAGGACCCATTGCAAACGCATGTAACCCTGTTACAACCAATCAATCAACCAATCAACCAACCAATCAACCAATTTGCAACTAAACAACTAACTGATTTGGTGGCTACTTTATTTTTTAATCTATTTTGTGTTTTATGTCACTTCGCGTCATCGCCTAAGCCTGTCATAATATTATCAGCTCTTCTGCGGCATTCTGCGAATGTCGTGCTGAGACAGGGGCCTATTGGCCTTGCTGTGATGGTTTTTTTTATTGTAAATATACCTGTGTGATGGGTTGTGCTTGTGCAAGTCAATAAAAATTATTTCTTTCTTTCTTTTCTTTCATATTGCATAATTTATGCCGGTATTATAAAACAACGAATGTGCTTATGAGACGTTGAGTTGCCGTACGAGTCATATTTCTTGTTTTATGACAAACTAATATCTGTGATAGTGACCAACTAACTGTTTAATTTTAATTTATTAAATTGAATCTACATAGTTCCACAGCAGTCCTGGCCACTCCAAAATTTATTAAAAAACTATCAAACTACCTTAATGGCGTAATTTGTTAAGGTTATGGTTACAAATAAGTACCTACACAATAAATAATAAATTTTTAAAGAGACGCCTGCCGCCGCGAGTGGGATGAAAGGTTAAAAAGGCCAATCACCCTCAGTTGTTAATCCATAAATGCCGCTCCTGAAATAATGAATAATTTATAGATATTGTAGTAACTCATAATAATGTGTCTATATTTTTAAACATTTTAGAACATAATGTATTTACTGTTGATATTGTAAGTCGCAGCCGTCTGGGTAAATCAGTCGCTTAACTGGACGCCTAGACCGTTGATTGATCATGATGGCTGAACGTCATATCAGCCGTCTAGTTTAAATTAGCCATTCAATTGGACGCCTAGGCTAGTCGTTTAAATCAAAGAGCTTTTGTGTCACTGTTTGAGTGATTGGTAGGTTCAAGGTTATTTTTTATAACCACTTAGAACCAAAATGATGTCGATTATAAGTGGTCATAAAAAATAACCTTCAACCTTTGGTAGGTTCAAGGCAATTAGGCAAACCACTTTTCAGTACAAGACGATTCATTCAATACGCCAAGTCGTTAAACATTAAGTGAGTCTAGTTCAATTAATTATCGGGCTAGGCATTCAATTGGATGCCGGCGTTTTATAAACGGGCGATATATACATCCAATTAAGCGACGAATTTAACCAGATGGCGGCGACATACATATTATATATAAAGGATAATTGTAGCCCATACCCACGCTTGACTAAGTCACTCGTGCCCAAAAGATTCTGAGGCCCCGAACAACGAATACTGATAGCCTCTGTCAGACTGGTGCACTGCCATCCAACCAAGTGTTGAGTATAAATACTAGAAGCAAAAAGTTGATAAGACCGAGCGTGATTGCAACCACTATCGCTACAGCCGGGCTGGTTAGAGCCGCCATTCGGATAAAAGTCCGCATCACCGACAGGACTAAGGATACCCTGTAGCCCACCGTCAGTGTGGATGCCCTCAACGTATTGGCCATCGTCATCCTTCAACCTATTTTCGTTCAATCTCCATAATGGCCCAGCTGGGTCCAAACCTAAAACCAAACGTGTTATTATGTATAATCCTTCAAAAATTTAAATGCACCATGCAACAATTCCGGATTGCTATTTTATTGACATATGTATAAGTGCACAGCGAAATCATAATAGACTTTACGGTGTTTCGGAATATACTAGCAAAAGAAAAATACGGTACAAACCGGTAAGGCGAGCCGGGCGCCCACCGACGGCACGACCAGCATTGCCGATCACGTGTGCTCCCAAGCTGTACCCAATCAAATGTATACTGTTCCAACTGCCAGATGTAGTAGATAACAGCCAGTCCACGAAACGACCAAGAGCTTCACCAACTCCTGGTACCCTAGTGACGGCGATCGTATAAGTTCCCGCGGCGTCATCCCGCCAGTCTACAACAATGACATTGCAGTCTAAAGTGGCCAATAAGGCAGTTCTTTGTACTACATTGCAGTCTGAGTTACCGTTGTTAACCCATCCATGGACAAGGAAATAAGTAGGCCTATCGACTCTGTAGTTCGAATTTACTACTGATTTCTCGTCACCGTTAAAAATTAGTTGATAGTCGTTAGGGCTTTCTCTGAAATTAAGAATAAACTAAATAATTAAGATGTTCTTTATGCGTTACTATACGAAATAGAATACGTAAATAAATAATCATAAACTCACACCTATTATCTAGCCCAAAGTAAGCTTCATTAAGAGCTTGTGTTATGAATACTATATAAAGGAAAAATATTGACTAGTCAACAATAACTTTAAGTAATATAATGCGGCTACCTCACGATCAGCCGGATTGTGGTAGCGATACGTTTTACAAAACGGCGTCCAACATTTAGCTTTATGAGCAGCAAGAACCAATGTAGGGTGTATGTCGAACGAAGATTATAAAATCTCTCAGTTCGTTATCTGCCTAGGCAGATCGCCTAATACTGAAGATGGTTTGGGTTGGGTTCTAGGTTATTTTTTATGACCACTTTATTAAACTATACGATTATTTACATAGCAAAATGATTTCAGTTTTATGTGGTTATAAAAAAACCTTGATCCTACCAATCAAACAGTATTCCTAATTCACTATTTTCTCAAATGCTATCAACCTACACTTCTAGTTTCAATTTTAATTTCACTTAACTTTCGACGATGCACCCCGTATCGTCGATACGCCCGCCGCTTTGTACCTATCTGGGCTTCACCTTTCTTAGCCGCTTTGGAAACACATCATCATCATCATCATCATCACCAGCCTATATACGTCCCACTGCTGGGTACAGGCCTTCCTACATGGAAGAAACACATGAGGAGTTTGGGCCATAACACCACTACGCTGGCCCAATGCGGGTTGGTGGGTTAAAGCGGTTGTAGTAACAACCGGGACCAACGGCTTAACGTGCCTTCCGAAGCACGGAGGAGCTCGAGATTATAAATTTTGGTTGACCCATCCCAGGGTCGACCATGGCGAAAGTTGCTTTGTTTTCGTATTCGAAACCAGAGCGCTCAAACCAATACGCCACCGAGCTCCTCCACAAAAAAACACATAGTGCTCCTTTAATGCGGCATAGGTACTTTTTTCATCATCATCATCATCATTAGAGCCTAAAGTCGTCCACTGCTGGACAAAGACATCCCCTAATGATTTCCACTACGATGTGCTGCGCTGTACGCATGCTGCCGGCTACCTACTTAAGTCCTTTACAGCCGAATTGAAATCCGGCTGAACGTGAGGTCTGAACGTGAGGTAGTCAGGTAGCCGTATGACATTACGGCGACGTATTTCGATCCGGCTTAGTTATCACCAGCCTATAGTATACATCCCACTACTGGGCACAGGGCTTCCTACATGGCAGAAGCACATGAGGAGTTCGGGCCATAACACCACCACGCTGGCCCAATGCGGGTTGGTGGGTTAAAGCGGTTGCAGTTACAACCGGGGCCAACGGCTTAAGGTGCCTTCTGAAGCACGGAGGAGCTCGAGATTATAAATTTTGATTGACCGGCACAATCCGGTTTACCTTTATGTAGTACTCGTACAACGTATGATACGTTATGGCTACGACTTACGCACAAGAGCGCCCGCCACCGCAACCCCCGCGCTTTCTCCGATTTATTTTACACTTTGATTACCGATCAAATATTTACTTACCTACCAAAACATAATTTTTCAATACTTCTATTAATACCAACCCATGATCTTACAATAATAATCTATTTATAGACTACCATAATTATTATGTGAACCGTATGTGTGTCTCACACTTATATTTTGCATTTCGGTTGTTTTGTTATCTTTTGCGGTTCTCAAAATATGAGTGTATGGCTATATTTTTATTCTTAACTAACCGTGTATATAGCCAGTACTCGTTACTGCCTTCTGCGTTCTTCGGCAGCCCATCGAGGGGTTCCTGCAGATCTACCAAGACTTGTTCTCCACCATCCTGATACATCCATATGTAGCGACTGACACCCTCGACATAATGGGAATTGTCCTTTGGTGGTTGCGGAATAACACTGCTGCTACACACTGAAAATGGTAATAATTATAGGTAAAACTTACTTTTACTACAAATTAGGCACAAATATCGTATCTTCTAATCAAATAATTATGTTCAATTTGAAATTATTATTTATAATTATAGAACTTCCAGGTTTTGGTATTAGTAAAAACATGAGGTATAAGTATTAAAATACTAACAAGCGACGTATGTAAAGAATACCACTAACAACTTCATAGTGAAGGCTCAAAGAACCATTGGAGGATTCTAAGTAATACACTATTTATTACATTGCTTTATCACAATAATCGCTTGATTTTATCTTAATACTGTAATAGCGCGGAATGTAACTGCTATTGGACAATGCTCAGACATTAATGCGATAAATACATATATGTATCATCTATCAATATAGTAACTGTGTCGTTTATCCGGTCGTTTATAATCCAAAAAAATGTTCTCTTAATACTTATAATTTAACACGATATTTGGTCAAAATTCGTATTTCGATATTTGGTATATATTCGTATGTGTTACGAACGAATACATATTAATATTAAATAGATTCATTTTTATTTTCATTATCTTCATCACCAGCTTGCATGCAGTGCAGCGGCACGGGTCTTCCTACATGTGAGAAAGACACGAGGAGTTTGGGTCATAACACCAACGTGCTAGCCCAATGCGGGCTGGTGGGTTAGAGTGGTTGCAGTAATAATAGAGACCTTATTTCAGCCGTGAAATAGTTCGTTGTGTTTCGGTTTGAAGCGAAAGGAAGTATAATTACTGGGCATGGACGGCATTTCATCTCAGTCCTCAGGATGACAACGCACCTGCAATATCAAGTGATTTTCCCTTGTTATTGCAGGTGTCTATAGGCGGCGGTAACCGCTTACCATCAGGTGGACCGTCAGCTTGTTTGTCATCTAGTTGTATAAAAAAAGAGACCAATATCCTAACGTCCCTTTCGAAGCACGAAGAAGCTCAACATTACAAAAACTACGCCAACGAGCTCTTTATATGATACCTAGACTAAGAAAACAATATATAATAATTTGTAAATTACTTACAAGTCCTCAAGGGTTATTTGTGCCTTCACTATGAAGTTGTTAGTGGTATTCTTTACATACATCCCATCCCATTAAAAACATAAATGTGACATAAGAGCCAAGTTGAATATTGAATAATGCGTCGTTCTCGACTTCACCGACACAATAATCGAGATCGAAATGGGTGCCAAGTTTTGTATTTACTCGGGATGTAATTCAAACTCAAGATTTAGGCTATTTTTTACTAACAAACCAAATATATCAACCTAATAGTATCGGTAAGTCCAGTACAAACAGGAAGTAAATTAATATAGCCAGTATGTAAAATATTGCCAAGTCAAATCTTGAGCTTAAATTACATCCCGAGTGAACAACAGAACTTGGCACCCATATACCGGAATTCCGAAATAAAATTAAGGAATTTTGTCTATACGTTGAAAATTAGCGCGATCGAGGCCTTATTATTAAAAGCATTATTTCTTTAGACAGTGTTTTTAAAAATAATTTTGATTTCTAGAAGTATCGAAAATCGAAATTCCTTTTTTTCTTCTTAAATGGGTTAATTGAAACTGAGACCATAAAAGGCGCGAGTCAAGCGTGAGAAGTGAACGTGCGATCAATCCTGCTTGCGGTTACCTACAAAATTATATTTTAGGCTCATTTTTCTAGAAACTAATTTATCTACCATTAATAGCTCCGACCAATCATTAAGTGGGATTTAAACACAGAAAAAAATACAAAATAAATCGTAATCGCACTTGTAGTTTTTTTATTCATACGACAGTTTTTTTCAACATAAATATTAGAAATTAGAAGAAATTAGAAATTAATTATTTGCAGGAAACATGGTACAGAAAAGGTTTTACAAAATTATATAAGTCACGACATGTTTCGCTGAACGTTCAGCATGCAAAATTAAGTGTAGGTAATCATAATCACAATTTAATTTAAATTATAATATTAATTGGATAAATTCATTACTATAAATATATGATTACAAGAATACAATAAAAAATTTAATGTCCGTGTTTTAATTAGGTAATGTTAATTATATTTAAATATCTATCACAGGAATACAATAAAAAATTAAATGTTTTAATTATGCAATGTCAACAATACTATAAAAGTCCAAGCTTATACAACATTCACAATAGTATTTAACATGTCATTTTGTATTTTTCGTTATCATATTATAATTAATGCCTTCGGAAAAAAGAGAATAAACTAAAGTAAATCCATAAAATTCATTTGTTACCATTATTTAGAAACTCCTGAATTGTGCAAAAACACTTTTCAATGAGCCATGTTTTTAATTTAATTTGAAATTTACTAAATTGTAATTCTCTTATGCACTTAGGAATCCTACTGTATATTAGTACAGCCATGAAGGAGCAATTTTGATGATAAAGGCTTGTACAATTGGGTACTAAAAGACGTGTTGGGTTTCTACATAATTTCTTATTTTTCATATAGGCTCTTTGAAATAGATCAGGATATTTTCTGACAAAATCTCCTATTTTTAAAAATATAGAGAGATGTTAATGTCAGTAAGTTTAGTTCTTTACAAAGAGGTTTGCATGATTCAAATGGTCCTGCACTGCAAATAGCTGTAACACATTTCTTCTGTGCTATGAAAGCTTTTTTAACGTAAACTGAGTTCCCCCACAATATTATAATAAGCTATACCTTAGTACTGAGGTTATATAACCATGGTATGCGGTAGTGGCTATTTTTTGACCTGCTAGTTTTTTTAATCTTTTTAAGGCAAATACAAATCTATTTATTTTTGTGCAAACTAATTTTATATGTGCCTGCCAGTTACAGTCTAGAAGTAAACCTAAAAATTTAGTTTCAAACACCTCCATAATACTTTCTCCGTTACAGTTAATATTGAGTCGTTTTTTTTTATTTCTATAGTTTGAAAATTGGATTATTTTTGTCTTAGTAATGTTAACTTTTAAATTATTTTTGTCAAGCCATTTCGTTATTGAATCAACTGTAGTTTAATATGATTTCGTATGATGTGTCTATTGATGTGTCTGGTACCACAACCGGAACGTCGTCAGCAAATACAAAGTGATCGAAAATCCGGGCGCAATTATACCTTTACTTCTTTTTACGTTAACATAGTGATTGATATTTCTTATTGAATTAATTTTATAATAAAATTCCCGGGATTCAGTGATTGCAGGAAGCCTTTTGTATCTACGTTATTTTATTTAATATCGAGTGAAATTATGTGAATGTCCATCAGTACTTATATTATGAATGCAAAAGTAAATTAAAGTCTTGGTTTAATACATTTTCCACAACTTTTAGTATAATTGTACCTACTCGAATTCTCTATCTAATCTAATCAGAATAAAAAAAGCGAGTATAATTATCTAGAGTGTATTGAACCGAAAAGTCTGTCTGAAGTTGTTTACCAAAGTCCACGTCGTGTTTTCGTTAAGAACAAAAGCACAATTCTCTCTACCTACTCGTTAAGATTTCTTATTAGAATCACTAATTTTAATTGATTTCAATGGATAATTCACATAGTTATTTTAATTGAGAACGGCTAAATCGCACAACTTTTTCTGCTCCCTAGATCCATATCTTTACAATAAACTAATTGTGATCCTAAATATCTCTCCTCTCCAAAAATTTTATTGTAAACCACAGTCACACAATACCTTAAAAGACTTGACTACACATTCACAGAAAACATCCTAAAGACTCCTTAATAACCAAATCGCCAATACCCAATCTACTTACAAGGGTTATCGGCAATCCTTGGCTGTATTTTATCTCTGTTTCATTTTCATTTTTATTTTATAATTAGGTATAGCTTTCCCCATATAATATTTTTTAGATCTCAATCACTCATCAGAATCACTGTATACTTACTTTTTCTGCGGGAGGATCTAGTAACCTGTGGCTCATGTTCCTCTGGCACCTATTTCAGGTACCTGAAATAGGTGCAACTATAAAGTACGTCCACAAGATCGGTGTGACATGGTACTAAAGTGTTCAGCTACTTTAGTGGTCGACTGTACTAGACTCTTCACAATGTAACAGTAATTTAAGACATACATGTAGTATATACAGGATGACCGGAACATTGACGTGCAAAAAAAAATTTTGGTCCCTCGTATCGTGGGGTATCCGAATCATCCCCATGTATGTTCCGCGACTTTTTGTAGTTTTCGAGTTATGAATGTTTTCTGAATTTTCAGAAAAAAAATTAAAGTACATACCCAAAATATAATATACAAATCAATTTGTACATATTATGTGATACAATACAAGTGTAATACACAGCTAATGAGATAAACGTAAGAAATTACTTATTTTAACTTGATGTTTAAAAGAATCCAATGCGCGAGCTGCCGAGGCGCATCCCTTGAAATAAGAACTCAAAGGACGAACTAAAGAAGAGTAACGTAGAGAAAAACTATTTTTAAGATAAGCTGGAGAGGTAGAAAGGAATAGAACAAAGTATACAAGAGTTAGAACGTGTAAGTCCCAACGTCGTCGGCGAATCGAAGGCAGCTTATTCCGTTTATCCACCCTAAAAAAGCCACCCTAAGATGTATACTCGGAAACGCGTGTCTATCTATCCGTGAAACAGTCTGCTGTGTTTCGAATTGAAGGGAATGGTAGTCAGTGTAATTACTGGGCACGGATGGCATTTAATCTAAGGTCTCAGGATGACAACGCACCTGCAATATCAAGTGATTTTTTCTTGTTATTGCAGGTGTCTAAAGGCGGCGGTAACCGCATACCACTAGCTAGGCCGTCAGCGTGTACCTCATCTAGTTGTATACAAAAAAAAATTAATCAAGTAACGTGGTTTACATAGTTACGAAGTTTAAACTATATGAAAGGTAACACAAAGAATACCACTCAATATTAAACGATATTATTATTAAAATATCAAAAAGAAGTTCTATATTGACAACAAAGCAGAAAAGTCCCCCTGCTCCCGGCATAATGCTTCCTCCATGAGCTCTGGCGACCTTACTCGTCGCCAGAACACAACACTTCTAGGTTATTTGGATTCAAATTTCTTTAAGGTCCTATCCACAGATAAGATACAGTCAAGTTACATAGTTTGATCACCTACAGAATGTAATAAAAGGTTACCATACTACGACCTAAAATACGCTAGCTAACAAAGCTGACTTTTCGATCTGTGGATAGAATTGAAACTAGCTAACAAAGCAAATTGTGCTGTTTTCATGTAAGAATAATTTAAGTCGCGTTTAAAAAAAGCGCAATCAATTTGACGTTTGCATACAATTATTTTACTTTCACAATACTTATAATTATAAAATTAAAACTTTCAGTATACATGCACGAACATTTTTAAAATTTCGAATCGTAATCGTATCGTCCACGCACGCTTTAAATTTAAAACAAAAGCCAGACAAAAGCTTACGTAACTACTCGATACTTTGGTTTGGCGGTTCAAAATTTAAAAATGTTCGTGCTAGAGTTACAAGTAACTCCCGCCCTCATTAATCATCTATCTAACGCCATCTCATTGGGACTATTCTTATGAGCCCAAACACGCTATAAGCAGCAGTATTAATAATAATAGCTTTATTATTATTACTCAATACTCAATACTTTATTGCGTTCCATAAGTACATTTAGATGGTAAAAATTTAAATCGGAAACATTTATGGACCCTGGCGGGCACAGCAAAGTTTGATAGGAGAGAGGAAGAGTGCTATGAAATTCTATAAGAGTATGATTAAACTTAATATATTTTTGAAATTTGTCATTACGATAATTAAATTATTATATTTAGGCGGAATATGTGGAATTATTATTTGTTTCCTAAATAAAAAATAAAAAAAATATCTGCTGTAATATTTTGAAGAATTGAGCATTCCGCAGACTATTTGTTGATACAGGATCAGCTCCAGGTTACTATGTCTTGGAAATACCACCGAAGTAACAGTAATTTGAGTCAAATCAATCGGGCCTGTGAAAGTTAGCAAAACCCATTTGTCAAGTAGGAAATGAGCTGATAGTCATCAAACGCCTGAACTAATATTCATAAATTATGGCTAAGTATTATCCTGATCACGACAGCTTTCAAACGAAAAAAAACGAATTGTGATTCGGGTTTGTTTGTTTGAGAGCTGTCCATTCGTCCATCGGTCTATTCGTTTAGGAGCTACAATGCCACAGACAAACACAAAGATACACGTCAAACTAATAACACCCCTCTTTTTTCGTCGGGGGTTAAAATAAAGAATAAGGCCTCTGGAGCATTTAATTTAATTTAATTGGGCCGTTGAGATTACGAAATTAATACTCATTTTATTATTGCTTAACAAACTTTATTAAAACGGCCAAGAGCTGCCAGTATTCAGTCCATATATGCCGAAACTGAAAGAAAACAAAATATGATGTTTTACTAAAAAACAAAACTTATAAGTAAATAAAAAGTCAAAGGAGATCGCTAATCTCCAATGACTTTTTATTTACTTGAAGTCAAGTAAGTAAGGAAGTTAAGTAAGTATTTGAAAGAACAATTTGAAAGAAAAGCAGATAATTTTTCTTAAAATATTGTAGGTATACTCAGTAGCAAAATGATGTAGGTATGCATTTCGTCTCGTAAGCCAATGCAATAGCGATAAAAAATCGTTTATTCCATGCTGACTGCACATTTATGGGTACATATGGCGCAGCCGAATTAAGCCAGATAAATCTGTTTTACTTAGGGCCTTACTTATAAAAGTTGTATAAGTAAGCCATACACACACACTTCATCATCATCAGCCTATATACGTCCCACTGGTGGGTACAGGCTTTCCTACATGGGAAAAACACATGAGGAGCTTGGGCCATAACACCACCAATGCGGGTTGATGGGTTAAAGCGGTTGCAGTGAAATCCGGGAACAACGGCTTATCGTGCCTTCCTAAGCAGGAGGAGCTCGAGATTATAAATTTGATTGACCCATCCCTGGATCGACCATGGCGAAAGTTCCTTTTTCGTAATCGAAATCAGAGCGTTGAAACCACTACGCCACCGAGCCCCTCCACACATACTTAGCTTGAACGAATTCTTTGATTCGAAAGAACGTGACAAAACACTACGTAACTATACGAGGATTATGCGGTGGTTATTGGCAAGAGCTTAAAAATCGTTCAAGATCGTCGTCGTCGAGCATCAAATTGAAAAATTGTTCTTGGATCGTATTTTCGGCGCTTTAATAAGCTATAACCAACCAACCCGCATTGGGCCAGCGTGGTGGTGTTATGGCCCAAACTCCTCATGTGTTTCTTCCATGTAGGAAGGCCTGTGCCCAGCAGTGGGACATATATAGGCTGGTGATGATGATGAATAAACTATGAGAAAGGAATTTTTAGCGCAGCCTTAGAAGTCTTTCAAAAAGGAAAATTTTATTTATTAGTTAGTTACCTAACCTACTAACGCCTGAAACATGGCAGGTACAATTTGAACTCAGAGTTGAATGTAAATAAGATTATAACCGTAATCGGTACTCTTATAAAAGAGATCGCCTTTTTGTCTGGGATATAAAAATGAATGCCAATGATACCATACCATACTTGTATTCAGAATGATAAATTTTGCAATCTCTCACTTAAAGCAGGATACGATTTTATTAAATTTAAAATAAACAAATATTTTTAAAAAAAACCACGGAATAATCCTTGGTTTTTCTGCACAGCTATATATTATTCGCGCTCTATATTATTGCTCTGTCACGCGATAGCTAAGTAATTATAAAGTTTACTGAGTCACGGTATATTTATTATCATTTTTGATATTCATCCACTGTTGAACATAGGCCTCCCCCGTCGATTTCCAATCGGAGCGATTCAGCTCAGCCTTCATCCAACGACTCCCCGCAACTCTGAACAGGTCATTTCTCCATCTCGTCTGGCTATGTGTCCAGTGGTGTACGAGTCCCGTACGAGGTTACCATACTAGAATTTTACCGCCCCATCGACCGTAACGTTTACCTTTAAGAAAACATAACCTTACCCTCGCTTGGATATGATTCCGTTGCCCATATTGAACGCAGACCCCGTGCATTGCCGATTCTCAGCCTGATTCAGATTAGCGCACAATCTCCCAACCAGGTGATTACTGCGTACACTTGAGGCGAAGAATTGATAAGAGCGGCCATGAGAGCAACCGCTTCCATCGCAGCCAGGCTGGACATTTCTGCCTCCGTTGGGGTAGAAATCTGCATCGCCCACTGGATTAAAGATACCCTGCAGTCCACCATCAGTGTGAATGCCCTCGACGTATTGACCGGCGTTATTGGTCAGTCTGTTAGAGTTGCCTATCCAAAGAGGACCAGCTGGGTCTAAGCCTGAAAATTTTAAAATATACAAAATAAATACATTGACGAAAATCGCGTCATGATTAAAAATCCAAAAATAAATGGAATAGTTACTATATTGTGAAGGTGTATGTAAGCTTATAAGGCAAAAACAAAGACTAGAAAAAAACATAAAGTTCTTTGCACCTTACAGAAAATCGCAGCTTGATAACATTACTTTGTAGAGTCGTGTTCCAGCAGCGAGTAAGGTCGCCATGCAGAGCTGATTGAGAATACGTTTTATTGAGAGCAGGGGGGCTCGAGTCCTGTGCTACCAACATACCTAACGAATTCTCTTTATTTATATAAGTTAGATTATACTTGAGCAGTGCCCAAGATGCTACGAGCGCCTATAAGCTACGGGTAACCGCTTGTATAAAAATGTCCTCTACTACTTCAAGAAGTATATATCAAAAGAGATTATTAACACTTACCGGTAACTCTAGCAGGATTTCCTGCAGCCGTGCGTCCACCACTAGCTATGACGTGTGCGCCCAAACTGTACCCAACCAGGTGGATGTTATTCCAGTTTCCATTGGTAGTTCTTACGAGCCAAGTTAAAAAGTTTCCTAAGAACTGTCCAACGTTCGGCACACCGTTTACAGCATTCACGTAGGACTGCCCCGCGAGGCCACTCCAATCTAATACGATGACATTGCAGTCTTGTGCCGCGAGGAATGCGTCTCTGACCATGGTATTGACTTCCGAATTGCCATTGTTAGTCCAGCCGTGGACGATGACTGTGGTGGGTCTGGCAGCTCGGTAGTTTGAGTTGGTCACTGAATTGGCGTTGCCGTTCACAAGAGTTTGACGGCTTGTGGGGTTTTGCCTAAACAGATAAAACAGCAACTTTTGGTAAATTTTCTACATCCAAGGTGGTTTTAAAATGACCTATCCCAAATTCTGAGGTATTCCTCGAAGTGCACCAAATTTGAAACGCACCAAAACTATTCCTCGAAACGGACCAGTTTGGTGCGCTTACAAAATTAATAAAAAAATATCAAAATTTTATTCCTCGAATCGAAATGCACCAACGGTGAAAAATAGAGAGGGGCATGAAGTAATCGTGATAAACGATTTCGATAGGAGTCTTAAAATTCAACTATACTACCTAATCGCTTCTCTTAAACTATCAGGAGAACAGAAATTAATAGAAGATAGACGCCCTTGCACCGTTCTTACTCCATAATTAGCGCACGAAACGGTTTGACTGTAAGTTTAAATGTAGCTTTTCGTTTAATATAGACCTGCAGTCATTTCCAGGCTCTGAGAGCCAGCTATTTAGGTACTATCGATTTATTTTATTAATGAATACGAATCTCTATCGATTTTTTTACCTTTAGTGCACTTCGAGGAATAAAATTACAATATTTTTTATTGATTTTGTTAGCGAACCAAACTGATGCGTTTCGAGGAATAGTTTTGGTGCGCTACAATTGGTGCGTTTAAAATTTGGTGCGCTTCGCGGTATACCTCCAAACTCTTACTGCACCCCTAAATTATATACCTAATACTAAATATACAATACAAGATTAGCTAAAACATAAAGCATAATAAATCAAAACTTTTTACAACACCAACTCGGGACTTGTTTAATAAATAACTGTAATCCAAGAGAGTCCTTCCATCACAACATTTAAAATTAGGTTGAAGAATCAATACTTAGCACAAGTTACTGCTTAATCATTACAAGTTTTATCATAGATATATCTTACTGTTATATTATCATGTATGTATCTATTTATTATAGTTTATATATATATATATACTTATATATTTTATAAATTTTGGTATATTTATCAAGAATATATTTATTAATATTTTGATGGACTCGGTGCTGCCTGCTTCCACAAAGTGATGTCTTACACATTTATGGGTTGGCTGGAAGAGATCTCTAATAGAAATAAGTCCACCCTTGCTAGCTTATTATTTTAACTAATTGTTATTTGTAATTTTAAAGTGCAATAAAGAGTATTATAATAGGCTTGTAAATTGAATTAAAATTGTATAATTAGTGCTGCCCATAGCAGTAGCACAACAGAGAGGGAAAGAATAATATAAAAGTACAAAATTGCCAGATAGCAAAAATATGGCAAATGTTGCCATTAATGGAAATAAAATAATTTTAATAAAATAATTACTTAAAACTAAGTATTATGTTCATGTATTGAACAGGACTGATTTATACCCCTGGTATTGCAGGCGTACAAAGGCTACGGTAACCGCTTAGAATCAGGTGGCCAGTATGCTTGATTGCCACCTTAGTGGTATAGTATAATAACTTACCTGGTAAATAACCAGTATTGGTTATTAGCACCATTTCTTTGCACTTCTTTATTGGTGAGAGGTTCGTGAAGATCAACCAGCACGAGCTCCCCATCGTCGTTGGACAACCATATGTACCGGCTCACACCTTCCACATAGTGGCTATTGTCCTTAGGGATAGCGCTGGCTGCGGACACTGAAAAGAGGAAGATACCAAATTTTTTTTTTCATACTTTATAAAGTTGAAAATTAAGAATAATGAAATAAATTAACATTAAGTACAGTAGGTAAGTGAATTTAGCATCATATAGATGTATTTACATTTAAATCGCTTGCATCATCAGCAGCAGCAGCAGACTGTACCTACTCTTAGAGCTAGTCAACCTAAGGCGGAACCTAAACATTATTTATTATTATTAAACATTCATAATTTTTTGACGCTTGGTCGGCGGTTAATTTTTAAATCATTTCAAATACTAACTGTCATTCCGAGAAAAGCACGCTTAATTTTAAGTTAAATGCAGTACAGTCATGGAATTTCATTGTTTAATAAAGCCAAGTTAAATAAAGCCTTCTAAAATTGTCTATAGTTTCTTTAAAAGCTGCACCAAAAGTAATTTATGAATACCGTTCACAAGCCAGGGTGAGTGACCAACTTTAATAGCTAATATAGCCGACCACTGACAAAACACTCGGTCCTCTTGTGAACCAGCTCTATTGGGTAAGCTGCAGTGAGACTCTGGGAGTCAATGACAACAGAAAATATTATGTTTGGATTGTGTAGCTTGACATATTAATGTCCGAGAACGCCCATAAACAAATATAAAAATGATATTAAAAAAATCTTTTTCTCTAAAAAGTACTCTAAAACTCCACATGCATATCTATTTCCTAGTACCTATATCTGACAAAGATGTTGAATGTCAGGACAATTAGATCTCCGATATGTTTTTTATGTTGAGCAATTATCAATTTTAACATAAATTTATTTAAAAAAAAACATTTACACAAGTACTAACCCGCAATCAAACCAAGCAAAACCACCAAGAGCTTCATGATGAAGATTATACGTGGAATAAACGAAAACATATTTTTACTGGTTTTTTACAATTCTTTATCAACATTATCTTACAAATTATTTGTAATTTTAAGATAATTTGCTAATTCATATCAATTTATTAAATAATGACTGCTGAAAATTGCTTTTGTGTGTATTGTCTAAAGGTATTATATAATTAACTAGCTGTGCCCGCGACTTTGTTCGCGTGGATGTCGGAAAATAACAACGGTGGGGTAGGTAAGCTAAGGATTTAAAATCATGTTTATAAAACACCTTTGCAATTAATGCATTGATATTGCCTTCAAAATCATAAATGCGTGCATGATATTTTGAAAATATTGATATTCATTGAAATCAAATGATGCCAAGAACAATTTTGCTCAAAATTAAAAACTTGTGGTGGTGGTGAACAATTCCTGGTTACATGATTTAATTTAAATTACACGCAACGAAAGCTCTGAAAAGGAATATTTTTCCCCCGTTTTTGCAACACTTTTAATTAATGCTCAGCTCCAATTGGTGGTGGCGTAATGTTATAAAGCCTATATAATATCTCGACAAATGGACTATTCAACACAAAAAGAATTTTTCAATTTGAATCAGTAGTTCCTGAGATTAGCGCGTTCAACCAAACAAACAAACTCTTCAGCTTTATAATATTAGTATAGATGTCAAAAACCAGTCAACAGGGTCTCGATGATAAATTAATATTTCTTTAACACTTTATATTGGCATCTCAGTATTTTAAAAGTCATTCTTAAATTACTTTTAGAGACATAATACCTATACAGAATACAATACTTAATTTTTAAAAATGAATAGGTAGGTAAATCCTCATTTTTTAAAAATAATAATTGCTTATTATTTCATCACGATCCCATATACTAGGTGGTAGGCCCGTATGTAGGGTTGTCTGGGTAGGTACCACCGCCTTTCTTATTTCATCCGTGAAACAGTTCGCTGTGTTTCGGATTGAAGGGTAAGGTAGCCAGTGTAATTACTGGGCTTAGACGGCATTTCATCTTAGGCCTCAGGATGACAACGCACCTGCAATATCAAGTGATTTTTCCTTGTTATTGCAGGTGTCTATAGGCGGCGATAACCGCTTACCACCAGGTGGGCCGTGAGCTTGCTTGCCATCCAGTTGTATAAAAATAAAAAAAATACGTCCTCCTGCTGGGCACAGGCTTACTTACATGGAAGAAAATAAGCTAAATGGAGCTTGGGCCATGACACCATCACGCCGCTGGCCCAATGCGAAATAGTGAATTAAAGAGGTTGTATTACCAACGTCCTTCGGAAGCACGGCCCGTAGCAACGTCTTTGTATATAAATGCTGTCAAAAACCGTTCGAAATATTTACACAACTTAAAAAAGTTTTTTTTATATTTATTTATGTTATATACTTACACTTAATGAATATGTGATATAAATAAATTCAAAGATATCAACGTGTGTTCCAAAATACAACCTAATTGGTGACGGTTACAATATTTAGCGCAACACAAATTGTGCGCAACGTAACGTTTTGGTTTTGCTTTGGTAAAACGTTGAAAATTAGCGCGATTGAGGCTAGGTTAGTTTATAAAGTTATTAGAGCGTTTTTCAAGAAGTCTAATAATAAAGAAAATGGTGATTTTTGGTTTGTATGCTAAAATTACTCTTACTCAACAATAAGACTATTTTTCCGAAAAATCTTCTTATAACTATTTAGACTTGCCAGACTTGCATAAGCATGTAAAGTCATAATAGAAAGGGTTTGTTCGTTTCCAATAATTTCGACTTGAAAATTTGTATGAAAAGCCGTGCAACGTAAACGCACTTAACTAGTTAGCCGTCGATATTACATACGTACATACAAACAGACAGTCAACGATGACGAAACTGTAAGGATTCTGATTAAGACGGTACGGTACCCTAAAAGTGCATAATCTTTTGTGTTGATCAAAGAAATCAATCACAACCAAATCTAATTTCATCAATAATTTTCCTTATCGAACCAGAGGAAAACTGCTATTTTTTTATTTTATTCGTTGTGATTGGAAGCAATAAAACTTAATTATTAGTTTTTAAAAGGCATATTTTTGAATTCAAACAGAAATGCACTGCACTGCATAGAAAGAGTCCCGAACATGTTTCCGAAAACCATTTTACCAACTAATAGATCCCATAGATTTTTTTCACTTTTATAATTTTTATCGAATGAACTGTAGACCAATGCACATTTGACCAAAAAATAAAAAAACCTCGAAACCTAGATTTCTAAGCTACCACCACCATCCACCTACCACGGCCGTGCCGGGCTCGCGTCGGGTCTGCCGGACATCTCGAATAAGTACGGTCGACCACAGAAGTAGCTGAACACTTTAGTACCACGTCACAACAACTATGGCATCAATACAGTAACAAAACTCGCACCTCACTTCGCAAGTCACTTCAAATTCGACTGTCAAATAGAGCAAATTTTCATACATTTTTTGCTCTATTGACAGTTGAATTCGAAGTGACTTGCGAAGTGAGGTGCGAGATTCGTTACAGAGTCGCACCCCAGTACGGAAGCAACTAAGAACGAGCGCAATAGTCGGTGCGTTCTTATGCGTTCGCGTTTTATGTGGCTTCACTTAGACTTTAAGGCGGATATGCTATAGAAATAGAGAAAAATACCATGTAGGAAGGCCTGTGCCCAGGTGTGGGACGTTTGTAGGCTAGTGATGTGTGTACGGTTTTCCAAGAAAGTGGTGTACTAATTCAAATTCAAATCATGAAAATATCAGTAGGTAAGGCTCATGTTATATCATTGAGGGTTGCAAATTTTGTGACGTGATTCATAGATGTAAGCCATTTATTGGTGTTTACTCCATGTTAACCTTACCTATCAAGTTATTTAAGTATTTTTCTAAGAATATAATTCTATTGCTCGTTTTCACTAACCTTTGCTTAACGTTAAGAGTCTCTTAGCGATTTTTATCTCAGTCTATCTAAAGGAGATAGAAAGAGACCCATGTCGTCAGGACACACCTAAGCCTAGGGAATGGTTAGTGAAAATGGACATATATCTTTCTAGACAAAAAAAAAATTTTTCTATGGAAAATGATAAATGAACAAGAACATACCAGACACAATGTATTTTATTTAAAACAATGTTGCAATACTTTTGATTCACCTTACGTAAAGCTAAATTTACCTTGAAATTGGGACATGGGAGAGCACTAGGGATTCTTCTAAAAGTCATCTGGATCAGAATCATAAGTATAGCTTGTAATGGTGTCTTCCATTCTTCCGAGTTCAGTTCCGTTAAGGGTTGCACGCAGCAACAGGCGCTGGCAAGGTCGCCATGTGGTATGTTGAGGGTGGTAGAGGTTAAGTAAAACCAATGAGTCGATGGTTAGACATTATTGTATTCTCTCGTAAGTAAATACAACAAGAAGAAGGCTTATTGCTAATTACATTATATTTTATTATTGCTTATTCGACAACGTCCGTCAATGTAGCAGTCACTTGCATTAAGATGTAGTTCTACTTTGAATTGAGACACATACTAAAGTGAACGTGCGTGGATAATTTGAATCCCCATAATATACAATAAATTTATTGTCTCGGCCGAGTTATGGCCGAGAAATTTGGCCATTCTTGGGCGAGAACCGAGACCGCGTTCTCGGTCGAGCCTTAATAATAATCATGTAATTACACCCATTGATGTTGTTTGTATCAACGATTTTACCCCTATTTTCGTTGCCACTTGCATAATGCTTACATTACTAAATTAAGGTCAAGGAACGTGTTGTTAAGTCAAATAATTTATGATGTGCATTTCCTTTTTAAGATACATATATTTTATATACTTAGGTTCTTCTTAAAACGTAAATATATGGTAAATGATAATGATAACTGATTTTTAGGTGACGTAGTTATAATCAATCACACCTTTTCAAGGAATTATGATTATTATCGATAAGAAATATTACAGAATTTGCAATATTTCAGTAACATTATCAAGTGTTAATCTCTCATAGTATACTAGCTGTGCCCGCGACTTCGTTCGCGTGGATGTCGGAAAATAACAACATTCGTACGTAGGCAGGGTAGGCTATATGATTTTACTTTAGCACTGTATTTATTTCTTTAAGGATTTAAATCTGTTTATAAAACACCTTCGCAATTAACCTTTCCAAACCCGACATATCAGACACAATTAAATTTGAATTGTCTATTGTCATACATTTATGATGTCTGGCCCAGACGTTAATGGAATAACGCATTGGTCGCCCAGCCTGCGCCCGCCGCCCGCCTTGGGCATCATACCTTAATACGTGCATGGTACTTGATCATAATTTTGTTGCAGAGTTATTTTAAAACTATGATATCTCTTAAGATATTCATTGAAATAAAATGACGCCTAAAACAATTTACTTCAAAATTATTTCATTTTACAAGTATTTGCTTGTGGTGAATGATGTATTTATTTTGATAAGGAATAATATGTTTATGAAAACACCTTCGCAGATAGAGCATTATTTTAGAACAAAAATTACCAAAAAGTGGTTATATTGAGTCAATTTCAAAAGATGAACATATGCTGTCGCGATATAAAAAATTAAAGGAGATGGTCGTAAAAAATTAAAGGAGAACAATTCCTGCATAAATGATTTTTGCGTAAATTTAGCCGTTAACGCAGGGCATGCAACAAAAGCTCTGAAAAGGAATATTTTTCCCCGTTTTTGCACCATTTTTTATTGATGCTGAGCTGCTATTAGTCATAGCGTGGTGTTATAGTATAGCCTATACAGGGTGGCGCCGCCAATACGACAATAATTATTTCATAGAAATGTCATGAAATTAGCAAAAGTATAAGATGCTTTTGATAGTGGCAAACCATTTCTATGAACTCATATAGCCCATGTTTCAATTTATTGTCGCATTGACAGCACCACCCTGTATATACCTTAATAAATGGCCTATTCCACACAAAAATAATTTTTCAATTTGAATCAGTAGCTCCTGAGATTAGCGCGTTCAACCAAAAAAACAAACAAACTCATCAGCTTTACAATATTAGTATATGTTAAAATCAGCACGTTGATGTGTATAGTGCCTTGTGCGATAAGCAGTTTTAAATGTGACGTAGATTAGGTAATCAAATAATTTATCATTATTCTGGTCTTGCGTGAAATATTTCTCGCACCTATGGGATGGCTTCGCCAAGTACCTCCTCGGTGTACTGGACAGATTGCAGTTCACACCTGTGTGGGAGGCTCCGCCAAGTACCTCCTCGATGCACTGGACAGATTCCAGCGTCGTGCCTTCCGTATTATTGGCGATATAGAGGTCACAAACAGCCTAGAGCCTTTACAATTGCGTCACTTAGCGCCTTCTATCGGCTTTATCATGGAGAGTGTTCTGAAGAAATTTTCGACTTTCCCCTTACTACTCACCAATACACTGTCTCCACATCACGCACAAGAAGTTCAATACATAACTCGTTTCTTTGTCATACTTCTTAAACTAAGAATTCTTAGCCAGCACATGTGTTCCCTCCTTCCTCTAAAATGGGTTCCATCAAAAGAGGTTCCATCAAAAGGGCACCTTATGGGCCGCCAAGGCGGTGGCGGGTAGAACAGTGTATTTCAATGTGGACTCTTCTTACCGCTTCGTCTTGAGTCATTTGCCGTGCTTTGTATAAAAAAATCCATTCCATTTTTTTGTGTTTTGTTTATCTCCCTACTTTTGAATTAGAGATATATACGGGATATTTACCATATATATCCTGGTTACCGACACACAGCACTCACAGTATCGACTCCCTGCACTGAGCCAGTTTAAGTAGTGAGACTGAGTCCAATGGTAGGGGCATCGATCGTAGCAAGCGTCAACGAAAGAGGGTAGATCGATATATCTGCCCGCAATGAAGTTGACATCTACTCGCAGCTTCAGCAGTCTACCCGTGATCATGGCGCAGGCAACTGCGCCGAAATATCGGGAACTCCTAACTATAAAATTACATGGTAAATATCCCGTATATAACTTAATACAAATTTTAATAACCATGAAAGTATAAAGTGCTATATCTCCCTACTTTATTTGCAAAGTAAAAATAATAGTCTTTCTTTAAAGAATAAACATCGTACTTCTGATAATTTCATGACATTTGTATGGAATAACATAACATTGGCTGCATTATTTCATAGAAATGTCCAAAAATTATCAAATGAATAAGATGTTTTTGAAAGTGGCAAACCATTTATTTCTATGAACTAATAAAGCCCAGGTTTTAATTTATTATCGCGTTGGCAGCACCACCCTGTATAAAGAAATACTATTTGAAATAAAACCACATTACCGGATTTAACTCGCGTTTAATTGGATGTTACATTATTATTATACACCCGACGTTTCGATCTTTATTTACAGTGATCGTGGTCACGGGAAGACTGAGGATAACACAATAGGTAGGTATACCTACTATACAATAACTTATAATCAGTCTGTGTATTTCTTGTATGTTTCTTATATGTTCTGTTTGTTTTCTTGTTTCTTTCCTCTTATTCTCTTGCTTTTTTTATTATTTTGTCTTGTTTCTTTTGTATATGAACTCTTCTTGAATATTAATGTCGTTTAAGAATTATAAAACAAACCAAAGTTTAAAATTAAATTAACTTCAAAATAAATTAAAATAAAACATAACTATGTAACAAAAACTTTAACAGATACATCACATGTCATAGAAATTCAGTATATTATTGTGTTCGTAGTGGCTTATGACCACTCTGCTTAGAAAGGCCATGAGTTGCGAGTTTGAAGCCCAAAGATTCCAGATCTGCAATAAAGATAAAATGTATTTCAGGTTTTTATATCCAATTCTATTAAGTACTTACATGATTTCGTTGAATTTATATCAACCACAACCGCGCGGTTAGTACATGAATGAAATAATTTAGATAAGAGTTCATTTGAAATCATTTACCATTTTCATAGTTCAAGTGAAGTTACATATCTAGCTTTCACTACTTTTTCCACAAATTCTTGTCTACAAATTTTCAGCTCAATCGGTTGAAGATATCTGCTTCAAAATCGAGTAGCAAGATTTCACCGGGACAATAAGCAAGTTAAATAAAAGCTTTTAAAAAAGTACATACCCGCGTTTTGAAACAATGCCATTGCCCATGTTAAATGAGCCTCCAGTACATTGATTGTTCTGCGCCTGGTTCAGGTTTGAGCATAGACGGCCGATGAAGTGGTTAGTGCGGACACTGGAGGCATACAGTTCGTAGGCTCGGCTGTGAGAGCATGTGCTTATGGAACATCCTGGTTGCGGGTTTCTGCCACCGTTGGGGTAGAAATCAGCATCAGCGACACGATTGAAGATACCAAGCAAACCTCCGTCAGTATGGATAGCTTCCACATATTGCCCAGCATTACTGGACAATGCTTGGGAATTGGAAGTCCAACCAGGTCCAGCAGGATCCAAGCCTGTGAAAAAATATATATAATTACAATTATATATTTAAAACTATTTGGTATTTCGCTCTATCTATGTCAATAAGAGGCGAAAAATCTACGTTATTATGTAGGCGTGCCCTTTTAATACGTTTTGTATTATTAATTGAAACTATTAGAAATATAATTCCTAGAACTTTAACTGTCCTAATAACAGATAAATTATATGATGGTATAGGTTTAGTAAAATATCCAAATTAGAAAAAAAAATACAGAACTATTATGAGTATGGTTCATTCATCACCAGTCTATATACGTCCCACTGCTGAGTACCGGCCTTCCTACATGGAAAAACACATGAGGAGTTTGGGCCAAAAACACCACCACGCTGGCCTAATGCGGGTTGGTGGGTTAAAGCGGTTGCAGCAACAGCCGGGCCCAACGGCAAATGGCACGTTATATCTTCCGAAGCACGGAGGATCTCGAGATAACAAACTTTAATTGTCCCATCCCGGGACCGACCATGGCGAAAATTGTACTCTTTGTAAAGGGCTCACAGTTAAATATACAAGTTACCAAAAAAACTTACAATATTTTTCATATCCCATTTTAAATGAACTAATATAAAATTGTATGAGAAATAAATTTCTTTAAACATAAACAAACCTGACTATTTCAAACCCGACATACCAGACACAATTAAATTAAATAAATAAATAATAAAAAATTAATTTAATTAATTAATTAAATTTTAATTGTTTAGGACATATATCTATGACGCCGGGCGTTAAAGGATTAATAAATTAATATTATTATTACTACTTAAATGAAGTTATTTTACAAATAAACCTCCTCCTACCACAGTAATATCTTTATATTTACCGTTAGTAGTTATTTCACTGCAGAGGTTTTTTAAAAAAAACCTCTGCAGTGAAATAACTACTTCCTGATTGTATTTATGTAACAATAATTATTATACTAACCGGTAATACGGACTGGACGTCTTCCAGCCTGGCGACCAGCCACTCCAACTGCGTGAGCTCCCAAGCTGAAGCCGATCAAGTGAAGCTGGTTCCAGTTACCGCCAGCGCTGTTGAAAAGCCACACCAGGAAGTTGCCTACAAACTGGCCAACGCTGGGGACTCCGTTGGCGGCGGTGGTGTAAGCCGAGTTGGCAAGAGAGCGCCAGTCGACGACGATCACATTGCAGTCTTGGACAGCGAGGAAGGCATCCCTAACTAAAGTATTCACGTTCGAGTTCCCATTGCTGTTCCAGCCGTGGACAATGACCTTCGTTGGACGGTTGGCTCTATAGTTGGAGTTAGAAACCGAGTTTACGTTGCCGTTCACGAGAATCTGGTGACTACTAGGGTTTTGTCTGAAAAAAAACAAATAACAAATGTAAATGCAAAACAATTAACGAGAGATAAACCACGAATGATAATGTCACAGTATTACGAATATATGGTTTATCGTGCAATTAAAATATAAAATACAAAAATAGAATCTCCTTAGGATGAACGGGGCTTTGGGACTGGCTGACTGACATATCCACGCACAGCCCAAACCGCTGGGTCTAGAGATTCCAAATTTGGCACACAGGTTCCATAAGAGGTGCACTAAGAAAGGATTCTTCAAAGTTAACCGCCCCCTTATGTGGGGAAACGGGGGCTCAATGTATGTATGGGGAAACAAGTATTTCATATTTTTTCAGGATTCGACCCCTCAAAGGGGTAAATGGCGTGACAAAGTCAGAAAATCAACACGGGTATTTTTGTATGTTTTGTCGGGCCGCTGATTACGAAAACAACAACGACTTTAAAATCCAACGTAGCGGACGTGAAGTATACAGGGTGGTGCCGTCAATGCGACAATATATTTAAACATGGGTCATACTTATATATATATTAGTCCATATAAATGGTTTGCCACTTTCAAAAATATTGTATTCATTTGATAATTTCATGACATTTGGATGGAATAGTGTAACGTTAGCACCATTATTTCATACAAATGTCATGAAATTATCAAATGAATACGAAATTTTTGAAAGTGGCAAACCATTTATATGGACTAATATGGCCATGTTTATATTTATTGTCGCATTGACGGCACCACCCTGTATACCATTATGCCCTATAAGGGTTCCATTTTTTTAATTTTGAGGTAGCGCACGAGACTCGCGTTGTCCTAATAAGTTTTAAAATTTGTACTTGGAGCCATCTACTCGATCGTCGTCAATCGGTACCTAGAAGAGCGCGGGTGGCGCGGGGAGACGGGAGAAGTAGTCATCGGGAAACTTTCGTATATCAACAATTCGTATAGAATACAAGGTGCTGCAGGAAGCTTGCTTTTCACAATTTTGAGCTTTCATTCTTTCTAAAATGCAATAATCATCATCGGCACGTTCCCCTTGGGCCTATAAAAGTATAATGAAAGTCTTCGATCCTTATTTTAACCTTCAAATAAATTTTAATAGTTTTGTCGGTTTTCAAAATGTATTCTGACTTTTTGTTGATCATCTTGAAGTGTACTCATTGCTTTGCGCAAAGAAAATCCTTCTTTTTTAAATTTTATACTACCCCGAATTTGACACAAGCGAAGTCGCGGGCTACAACTAATTTATAATAAAACAAATGTTATGAATCAGCTTACCTGCTGAAAAGCCAGTATTGGTTATTGGCACCATTTCTGGTGTTGAGAAGTGCATAGTCTACCGGCTCATGTAGGTCCACCAGGTGCGGGACGCCCTCGCCGTCTGGCATCCAGATGTAGCGGCTCTCACCCTCCACATAGTGACTGTTATCCCCAGGGACTACGGGAATGGCACTCCCAGCGCATACTGAAAATGATATAAAATAGAGGAATAAGAGAATCAGAATATCATGTGACAGACCTATTGTTCGAAAATATTGTGAAACTGACTTTTTATGGAAAACATTTATTTATTAACTTAACTGTCTTTAATTCATCTGGGTAGCTTTATAAAATCAGTCAGTTTAGATTTTTTTCATTTCCTGTTTAGTAAGTTAACATTAATCTGTCAAGCGCCGTTATACCAGCGGGGGGCTATGACAATTGAAAAATCAAGTGTCTGTAATCTCATGCTTGACGGGTTAATAACAACATGATAAATCAAAAGCATTACGATGAGAAGTAGGTACCCACGACCATACACATTATAGAGGTTGGTGCCGTCAATACAACAATAAACCAAAACATAGGCTATATTAGTTCATAGAAATTTCAAACTTTCTAGGTAGTTACCTACTGACTTCTACTGACAGAAATATACTGATGATTACTAACTCATAATAATGAGATACTTACATGCAGCACAAGCGACAACCAAAACTAGCGTCTTCATCATGTGGCAAATATTGCACTGGGTTTGACAAGCGATTTCATCCAACATCATTTTTTATATTGAAACCTTTTATCAGTAAAAAACAACTAATTAATCTAATTATCTCTTGAATAGAATTGATTAAATAAAACCTGCCAAAAGTGCGCCAGGCACAAATTAAGGGTTCCGTAACTGTTAAAAATTACAATCTAATTTTAATCAATTCAAATTTAATTTTAGTGACTTAACTCCATAAAACTGGATATATCAGACACAATTAGATTTTAGGCATGATGCCATGCCATCTGTTGGACGAGAAAATTGACTCTGTTATGTTTCAAATCTAAATCTCAGGATTTAGGATAGGATAGGATTAGGTCTCAGGATTTTAATCCGGGCCTTGATTTAGTACAAGAATACTTCCTACTCGACCAGACGGAGATATACATTGGTGCACTTAAATTTTGAGCGCCTCAATTGAGGATGCTAGTGTTATTTGGGATTTTGGGAATAATTAACACTATTACAGGAGATTGCTCCCAAACAATCATCGAACTTTGAACAGTATGGGTACGGCTGTTGGTTACTTGATAACTACTCCAGAACCCTTTTTATAAAAAACTACTTTTCCTTTACTAGTTTCGGTATTTTTCACTCTAAATTTTGCGTACCCGACCATTAAAGTATTTCCACCTTATAAGAAATCGCGTAATGTGTTTGTGTGAATGTGTTTGGCGGTGATTTTTTAATCGAATATTGTCAGAATTGCACAGTTTTGTATATTTTACAAACAAATTACTTTCAAGGTAATATATTACATGGTATCCCGAATACCTATGATTGTAATTCTGATGTCATCATAATGCTTAGTCATAGAGGGTGGTCAACGAATATAGTACCCCCGATGGTCTTATAGGCGAATCATAGTAATATGCTTGTTTGTTGTCCTTTTTGTATAAAAAGACATCTAGATAGGCATTTAATCTTTCACCACATTTTATCGAAATAGTTAGGTATGTGATCTTTATCGATTACGCTCAAAATAATTGCATAAAGCGATTGCAGAATCGTAATCTATTAATCTATTATTTTCACATATTCACGGTCATCAATCTAGACAACAACAATATCTATAAATCAACGCCTTCTTTTTTTAGATTATCAAAATCTATATACGAAAATCTATATAGACGATAATTAGAAAAACACGCTCCAGAAGAGGCTTAAATTTTATACATCAAAATATTATAAACTTTCAGCTAAAAAAACCCCTATAATCTACATAGGATGTTACATAGAATGTGAGACCAGTATTATGGACCCTAACGGGCACGTAATGTAAGGGCTAGGAGAGAGGAAACGTGCTATGTATTACATGAATCAATCAACTGTTGTTTATTCAAACTATTTCAAAATAAATTATCATTACAAAAACCAATCGCCTTTCTCATGTAGCGAGCTGAATGCCGAAACCAAACTCAAGAAAGTGGCAGTTTCAACTTTGAAATGGACCTCTGCCCTTCCACACCTTCATTGAAGCTGCGAGCCATTCACACACTATTTTTGAGGAAAAAATAATAATTTTTATCTCTTTTCTCAGAAATTTGCATCCACCATGCCGGATGCTGCATGTGGCTTGCTACCTAAAGGCCTACGCAGACCGGTACGGCATGGCAAGGGATTTTGCCGTGAGTCAGCGCACACTAGCCGCATATATACAGCGCCTTGCCACGGCATGCCACTGCGTGCCGCGGCACGACAAAGCACGCCTCGGCAACTCCTTCTGCCCGATACAGTTTTAGCATTCAGCTGTGTTTAATCGAGTGTTGATGTGCCTCAGTTTTAAAATGGTAGATTGGGATTTGGTGTTGGTGTCGATTATTGCAGATGAAGAAGGTGCACAGGCTAATAATAGGGATAGAAAAAGATTTTCCCCGCTTCCCATCCCGCATCCCGCTACGGGAGCCCGTGGCTCGTCTTTCAATGCCGTGCAATGAAATCCCTTTCGATGCCACGGCATCATTTTAAAGCATAGCAATTTATGTCGTATTTCTGTATCGATACGTTTGAATTTCCATTAGTAAAAATTTCAATCTCTTGCCATGTCATCCCGGTCTGCGTAGGCCTTAACCAACCTTATAATAATTTCACATCTATCAACTAGCCGTAATCAAAACCATTGTGTCAAGTTGACTAGAAGATAATTAGTTTCAGTTCTTTTTGTTACTAAACTACTTTTTGGCATCCCCTAAAGATTTTCATGACGATCGGTCAAGCGCTGCAAGTATCCAGCAGCTACCTACGACCGTCACCGGATCGACGGACCGCCTTGTGGTGATCTAAGTGGTCCGACGATCTGGTGAATTCCCGTCTGTGTTCGCCACTGTTTAGCCTTCCCACCCCAACGGCCATCGGTTCTGCTAGCGATATTTTCTACCCACTGCCACTATCGTTTGATTATAGCTATAACGATGACTTTGGTTCTCCTTATGTCGTATTCAATGCCTCCTTTTTTTGTAACAAGCACGGCAAATGACTCAACACCGCCTAATGTGAAGCGGTCAGACGAGTCCACATGCGACGATATTGAATATACTGTTCTAGCTGGCTTTGAAGGACCCCATGTTGGTAAAAATGTAGGTGGGGTCACACATACTTTATAATCGACAGTGGAGTGTCCACTGTCGATTATAAAGTCGAGACTGCATTTTTTTATACTACTGAGGTAGCACTAGATGAGATTGAAGCTAAAAGAAAAAATGTGGCTTCCACAAATAAAATCATAACTCTGATTTTTCAGATAAGTACTTACAGTGCATTGATATAGTGAAGTATAGAGAAATACTATGTTCCTTTCAAGTGCGGCGATCACGCTACACTTTGTTCAGTCGCTTGCTAGCGTTGCTAGAACGAAATGTTGCTTCTATTGAGCAAATTAGATTGACTAATGATACTGTTTTGGAATCTATTCCTATTCATTTAAATTAGATAATAAGACAACAGAGAAAGTCTCTGGCAAAGTTAAAACAACAGAAAAGTCTAATTATTTGAATATTGTTCACTAAAATGTACAGGGCTTTTCTGGCAAAGATCTAGAAATTAGTTTATTTTTGCAGACCATGGAAGTGCATGTGTTATGTCTTACAGAACATTGGTTAAAAAAAATGAAATTCTGAACTGTATTGAAAACTATAATATTGTAAGTGCTTTTACAAGAGAATCTACTATTAGAGGTGGATCTTTAATATTATTATTAAATAATATAAAATATAAAGAACGACCAGATGTTGTTCGTCACTCTATAGAGCGAACTATTGAAATTTCCTGCATAGAACTCGAGCAACATATTGTTGTATGTGTATACAGACCTCCCTCTGGAAACTATGATCTATTTGAGGCTTCAATGGAAAACGTTTTAAATATAATAAGTGGCAATAACAAGAAGATAGTTGTATGTGGTGACTTCAATATAAAAATTTTGGTATCATGTTCGTACACAGATAGGTTCCTTAATTTATTCAGATGTTTTAATCTTCTCCATACTTTCTTTGAACCTACTAGAATTACACCAATATCAGCTACCTGCTTGGATAATATTTTTTGTAACTGTGATGTACTTGAACAATCAATTATATATTGTATAAATTCAGATCATAGTGGACAGAAAATCGCTATTGAGCATCATCATGTTAACCAAATAAAAAAAAATAACTTATAGGCCTATTACAGATAGTCGCTTGAGGAAAATAGAAAATAATGTAATGAATAGAATTCACTGTCTAAAAGAAACCGATGATCCCAAAAAGTTGTATAGCAGTTTATTTGATAATTTAAATATTGAATTCAAGAATATTTTTAAACAAAAAAGCTTTAAAGTCAGTTCTAAAAGGAAGTTTAGTGATTGGGCAACTCCGGGTATTTATATAAGTAGAAGAAAATTATTTGAACTATACTATCAGAAGTCGACTTCCACTGATCCATTTTTTATTGATTATGTCAGAAAGTACTCCAAAATCTTTAAAAAGGTTTGTAATGCTGCCAAAGCGAACTTTTTGAGTAATAAAATTAAGAAATCTGATAATAAAATAAAAGCCACTTGGAAAGTTATAAATCAAGAAAGTGGTAAATCAAAAGTTACTAATAGGTGTTTTAAAATTAATGTCAATGGCAAAACTATAGAAACAGATGATGGAGTTGCAAATACCTTCGAGACTTTTTTTTCCAATATACCTATTAAAATTACAAAAGAATTGAATTCGTGTACTAAGCGCGCACTTGCTCTCATAGAGACGAATGTTCATAAGTGCAATATTCCTTTCAATTTCCATGAAATTAACGTTAATACGATCATAGAAGCTTTCAAGTCTTTGAATATGAAAAAGACTGAGGATTTATGGGGCTTTTCTGTTAGTGTTATAAATTCTATAATAAATGTTATATCTCCTCAACTATCGTTTATATTTAATAAATGTATTGATGATGGTGTATTTCCCAATCAAATGAAATTAAGAAAATAATACCTTTGTTTAAGGCGGGAGATAGCAATGACCCCACAAATTTCCGTCCCATTTCTATTTTGCCGACTCTTAGCAAAATTTTTGAAAAAATTATTCATAACCAATTGCTTTCTCATTTTACGAGAAATGAATTGCTTCACAATAGACAATTCGGATTTACTAAAGGAAAAAATACTACAGACGCGGGAATTGCACTTATAAAACACATATTTGATGCTTGGGAAAATCGGCAGGATGCTCTAGGTATCTTCTGCGACTTGTCCAAGGCGTTTGACTGTGTTGATCATCAAACATTATTGGGTAAATTAAAGCATTATGGTGTATCAATAAACTCATTAAAAATTTTTTTTTTTTTTTTTTAACTTTCGCGAATCATATTTTAATATTTTTTTTAATATTTATTTATTAGAAACAATAACATTTTTCACAAAAACAATAGTAGCGTTAATAACTGCAGTAGTCAGGGACTGTGTCGCAGTTATTAGCGCCCACCTCAAACATAACACATGTTTCAGACATAATAATGCTTAACAAAACATAGACGTGTGTGTGTGTGTGTGTGTCAAAGTGAGAAAATGTATGAAGTATGTTATTCGTAGAACAATCACAATCATTGGTGTGTGTACAAACTTTTTCTTTTATTTATTTTATTTTATTCCAACATTATTAAGATTGTTACATCACATTTATAATCGATTAAGTTATTTAGACACATTACATTACATTACACCCACAACTCATTTGATTAATGATTCCACTGAATCATAATCAAGGCTCAAAAGCCACTTACTTAAAGTATTTTTACAATTGTGCATTGTCAATGGGTAAATGTTTAATTTTTTATTAATTTTATTGTACAGTAAAGGTGCTATATAATCATAGTGATGTTTAACTAAAACAGCTGTATACTTTATAGTCTGGCAGACTTTATCCTTCCTTCTTTTATTTTCAAATATAGAAGGGTCGTAGGGAAGAAGCATGTGTTGGCGCAACACAACCTTTAAAATAAATAATTTACGTATGGACAAGACTTCCCAGAAGTCATATATTGCTATTGTTGGATATCTTATAGGCTTATATGCCATAACTTTGAGGACTGCTCTTTGTGCCCTTTCAAGCTGTAACAGATTTGTCTTACCTGAGGCACCCCAGACTGAAATACAGTACGTTAGGATGGACTGTGCTAAGGCAAAATAGGCAGTCCTAAGTATGGCTGGATCAGCGCCGACTCTTAATTTAGAAAAAACAAAGATCAATTTTCTTATTCGCGCGGTTATCGAATTGACATGTTCGTGCCAAGACAACACACTGTCGACAATTATACCCAGATATTTGACCTTATGTGTACGTGATATTGAAGCACACGAGCATGTATAGTTAGGGGCTTTGTTACATTTGTGTGCTGCTATGGTGAATGACGAGTCAGGCTGTGATGAGACCCTAGAACCAAAAGTCATGAAGCTGGTTTTGCTTAAGTTGAGAGTCAGCACATTATTAGACAGCCATGACATAACCAATTTTAAGGCAGATTCAGCATACAGGCGAACATCTTCCCACTCCAGTCCATGAACAATAATCGCAGTGTCGTCAGCGTAAGTGACAATTTCACAATTTGTCAGTTTTAATCGGCATAGGTCATTTATGTACACAAGGAATAGTGTTGGACCAAGAACACTACCCTGTGGTACACCATATGTAATGGACTCATCCTGACTCGTAATACCATCAATTGTAACACACTGCCTTCGATCAGTAAGGTACCTCCTGAATAAGTCAAGCACTATACCCCGAATACCAATGTGATGAAGTTTATATAGAAGAATGGAGACAGAAACAGTGTCGAAAGCCTTGGAGAGATCAAGAAAAATGCATAATGATTTTAATTTGTTATTGAATTTATTGAATCGAATTGAATATGAAATTATTGAATCCTATTTGACCAATAGAATTCAAAAAGTTGTTATAAACAAAACTGAGTCTTCTGGTGCGCCTGTGCATATGGGCGTGCCTCAGGGTTCGATATTAGGGCCATTGCTTTTTTTAATTTATATCAACGACCTCCCTTACTTTTCAAGAAAATTGTGTGAGACGGTATTGTTTGCAGATGACACCTCACTAATTTTTAAAATAGACCGAACTAAAACTGACTTTGAGGATGTAAATAATGCCATTTCAAAAGTGCTATCCTGGTTTGAAAATAATAATTTATTGTTAAATTCAAAGAAAACAAAGTGTATTAAATTTACTTTACCAAATGTAAGGCAGGTTAGTACTCATGTTGAAATCAATGAAGAAACTATTGAATGTGTTGACTCTACAGTATTTTTGGGAATTAAGTTACATTCTCGTTTACAATGGTATCCTCATATCTCATCCCTATCTAAAAGACTTAGTTTAGCTGCTTATGCTGTTAAAAAAATTAGGTCTTTGTGTGATGTTGAAACAGCAAGACTTGTTTACTTTGGTTACTTCCACAGTGTCATGTCATATGGCTTGTTATTGTGGGGCACAGCAGCCGACATTGAAGACATTTTTATTTTACAAAAAAGGGTTGTGCGTGCTATTTACGGACTCAAGCCACGTGATTCACTAAGGGATTTATTTAAAGAAATTAATATTTTGACCATTGCTTCTCAATATATATATGAGAACATAATTTATGTTCACAAATATAAACATACCTTTTCAAAACATAGTGATTTTCATAACTTAAACACTAGATATAAAAATAAACTTGCTGTTCCAAGTTTTAGACTTCACAAGACAAGTCGCTCATTCATGGGGAAATGTATACACATTTATAACAAAGTCCCACCAAATGTAACTGAACTGCCTTTTCACAAACTTAAGTTATATGTCAAACAAACTTTAATGAAAAAAGGCTACTATAAGGTCCAAGAATATTTAGATGATAAGAATGCGTGGAAACATTAAAATTCCAAGATGTTTATGTGTTTATTTACGAGTAAGTATTATGACTATTAACCTCTGTATACCTATTTTGTGATTGTGCATTGTCAGATAGCTTGAAAATAACGATAATACTTTTGACATTGGGTACCTACTTTGTTGGTACGTTGATATAGATTCTCTTCTAATTTTAATTATTTTTATCGCTGGACGGCACTGCACTGCTAAAAGTTATATTTTTTTTAACTACAAACATTGTAATTGAATATTTATTTTGAAAAGAGTGACTACACGAGTTTGTTGCCGGAATCTTCTCGGTAGTTCAACTTTTGGAACCGGTGTAAATTCAGACATGACAGACAGACAGAGACTTGACGTTGTTAGTTAATATATTTTTTGTGATAGTTGTAAAAATGTGTTTTTTGACGATTTAAAAGTGCTTCTTTGTGGCCTATTTAAATAAAATATTTTTTCTTTCTTTCTTTCAGAAACGCGTGATTGACATGAAAATCGCGGTGCTTAACAACCTTTTGGTTGCCATAATACTTTATCACATCGTTTTAAAGTGGAACATGACTTTTATGTGCAGTCGACAGCACATCAAGCGTAACCGTTTGACCTGGAGACCGCCCTTATTACATTACATTCGTAATAGAGGCGGCTTTCGTAGTGCAACTGTTACACTTGATGTTCTGTCGTCTGTACGTTACCTTCTTTTAAACTTTTTTTATCAATGTTTCAGTGCATGCTGGACAGTTTCGAATGGTATTACACGTATAACACCGACTGTCGAACTAAGCAGATTTTGAAAATTTTGTAAAATATTGAAAATTTTGTAAAATATTGAAAATATTGAAAATTTTGTAAAATATTGAAAATTTTGTAAAATATTGAAAATTTTGTAAAATATTGAAAATTTTGTAAAATATTGAAAATTTTGTAAAATATTGAAAATTTTGTAAAATATTGAAAATTTTGTAAAATATTGAAAATTTTGTAAAATATTGAAAATTTTGTAAAATATTGAAAATTTTGTAAAATATTGAAAATTTTTACCCTATAAAGAACTTTGTAATTGCAATATAATACATAAACGTAACAATAAAAGCCGAGTATGGTCAGTTTTGTGTACTTTTGTGATTGTAGTAGGACTGAGGTCACGGTCAAAATGGCTGGTTGTCTGTGGCGAATTGCTGTTGTCTTATATTAAAAAATTGCTACATCATTATTTTTATTTGCTACACCTCTTCAATAATTGCACTAAGTAATACATTATGAGCTCCTTGTTCCGCAGATTTTTTTAAATTGAGCTACCTATATTAATAATTGCTTCATTCACAAAATTAAGATATTAGCTTCGTTCGTACTTATATTAGGGAAAAATAAAATCCCCTTTTTTTATGTCTGATGAACTACACGTTTTAGTTGATAATTATTGTTGCTATTCTCATTTGTAAGGAGTTTTCCCTACAAATTTTATAACGCCTAAATTTATTTATACTTTTTATGTAAGAAAGAAAGAAGCTGATTTCTTAATTTTGTGAATGAAGCAATTAGTTATTGATATAGCACACTTTTCGAAATTCTTTGTATACAGTTGAAACTAAAAAACAGAAGCGCTTTCTATGGTTCTAAAAAATTCGAAAATCCATTATATCAACGCCAAATACTGAAGCATAAAATAAAAATTTTCATTTGTATTCAAAGTTTATTACGAAATAAATAAGAAACTTTAAATGTTCACGTTTCCTGATGTTCCATTGTTTATTTTGCAGTCTTGAACTTAAAAAGGAATCTGAGAATCCAGGTTAAAAAGGCCAAGCGTTGCGAGTTTGAAGACCATAGATCCCAGATCTGCAATTAAAAAATTACAAAATTATTTTAATTCTTGTAAATAATACCGAGTATTTTGACCGACCATCGTGGATATCATTAGGCCCGCCTTTGTCCAGCAGTGGAGTCTTTGGGCTGAAATAATGATGATGATTACTATTAATGTTTTTGGGCTCACACAATAAAACGCTAATGAGCCTAATTTTTGAGGGTCTTCACAGAAAATTGATATAATTATATTGTTTTTGTTTTATATCTGCACTGTGTATGTAAATGTGGGAGATAAATAATTTCTGTCTATCAATATAAAAATAATTTTTGATGGTTTTCGATTGTGTTTATTTTATACAACGAGAGAGACAAACAAGTTTATGGGTCGTAAAGTTGAAGCGGTAACGTAGCCTAAAAGGGGTTTTAACACCAAGAATACTACTTATGCATTGTCCACTCTGTAAAATCAAAGGATTGCGTCATGTTTCAGAGCATAGGAGACCATGAGTCCCCTTGCTTCCAAAGTCCCAATAAAAGAAATCCTCAATGAGCTTTGAGGCTTTGATGCTCTCACTTAACCGCAGAAACACAGTACTACAAAGTTAGTCAAACATTGAATTTCGATTAAATGTTCATCATCAAGAACCTATGTCCCATAGCTAGGCATTTGCTTTCCTACATTAGAGAAACAATTGACGGATTTGGGCCCCAAGCTGACATAATATGGATTAATGGATTAAGACAGTTGCAATAAAACAGATAAAGCGATTTATATAGATCATTTTAGGGTTCCGTACCCAAAGGGTAAAACGGGGCCGTATTTCTAACACTCCGCTGTCCGTCCATCCGTCCATCCGTCTGTCACCAGGCTGTATCTCATGAACCGTGATCGTTAGACAGTTGAAATTTTCACAGATGGTGTATTTCTGTTGCCGCTATAACAAAAAATACTATTTAACCGGATAAAATAAATATTTAAGCGGGCTCCTATACAACAAACGTGATATTTTTGCTTGTTTAAGCTCGATATTGATAACGGTAACAGGTAGACGCTTGTTTATAGATAATGGTACGGATCCCTTCGTGCGCGAGTCCGACTCGCACTTGTTGGGCTTTTTTTCGTAGTTGGCTCCTATTCTTATTAATTTGATATTCATTTTCCTTAAATACTATCAATGGAGGTGATGAAATCAAAACATACCCGCGTTTTGAAACAATGCCATTGCCCATGTTAAATGAGCCTCCAGTACATTGATTGTTCTGCGCCTGGTTCAGGTTTGAGCATAGACGGCCGATGAAGTGGTTGGTGCGGACACTGGAGGCATAGTATTCGAAGGCACGGCCATGAGAGCAGGTGCTTATGGAACATCCTGGTTGCGGATTTCTGCCACCGTTAGGGTAGAAATCAGCATCAGCGACACGATTGAAGATACCAAGCAAACCTCCGTCAGTATGGATAGCTTCCACATATTGCCCAGCATTACTGGATAATGCTTGGGAATTGGAAGTCCAACCAGGTCCAGCTGGATCCAAGCCTGTGAAATTAAGTTGAATGAGATCTTTTATCTCGCATCTAGCTTTTTATAAATGAGCTATTAAAAGTGCAGATCACAGTAAAATTGTAAATAAATGGACTATTTAATACTTTTGTATTTAAAAAAACGCTTATAACCTCAAAACTTAACTAGCGCTTAAAAAACCGCCTCTGTGGTCTAGTGGTCGAAACCACCTGCATCAGATCTAGAGGTCCGGAGTTCGATTCCCGTGGGGGCAGAAATTTTCTGCTCGGTTTGGTTGGTGGTAGGGTTTTTCTAAGTCCGCCTGACTAGCTACCACCATCTTACCTAAGTCTGCCGCCCATAAAATTAATGTTAACAGCATTGTTGTGTTCCGGCAGTTGGAGGAAAGATAGCCAGTTCCTCTGTGGTCGAGGAATCCGGGTGTAACTCGCTTCCATCGTCGGCCTTATCTTCACCTACCATCGGGTGAGATAAAGGCCAAGAGTTACCCCGTTAGTAGATAAAAAAGTACTAGTCCCAGGCCCCACCACCAAGATCAATAGAATAATTTATTAACAAAAAAACGAGGAACCTAAACGAACCTCGCGCCGTATTATCATTTCCGCCAATAAAAACGGCACAACGTTGAATTAAAAACCTAATTTAATGAAACTACGTGAAATACTGACCAGTAATACGGATTGCACGGCCTCCGGCCTGACGACCAGCCGTTCCAACTACGTGAGCTCCCAAGCTGAAGCCGATCAAGTGAAGCTGGTTCCAGTTGCCACCAGCGTTGTTGAAAAGCCACACCAGGAAGTTGCCTAGAAATTGTCCAACGCTGGGGACGCCGTTAGCTGCGGTGGTGTAAGCCGAGTTGGCAAGGGCTCGCCAGTCGACAACTATTATATTGCAATCTTGGACTGCAAGAAACGCATCCCTAATCAAAGGGTTTATATTTGAATTGCCATCGCTGTTCCAGCCGTGGACAATAACCTTAGTTGGACGATTAGCTCTGTAGTTGGAGTTAGAAACAGAGTTTATGTTGCCATTAACGAGAACCTGATGATTAGTAGGGTTTTGTCTGAAAAAAACAAAATAATTTTACATAAACTATTTAATTATAAGAACAAAGTTATCATAAATATTCGTCTTCGGTCAATCATTATCCTTTTATCATAATTAAAATACTTATTTACTTTAATCTTAATCATCGTATTATTAGTACTAACTTATAATTTTAAATATTTTAAATAAATTTAAAATTGAAAGAACTTTCACATTTTATTTATTTATTTGGGGGGCGTACAGCTCACATAAAGAAATGTACAATAAAATATATTACAAGAAGCCAGTAACAAGCCTCCACAAGTAGCACTGTAATAGGTAAATCCTAAGTTCCTTACATTCTTGTAAAGAAAAAAAACTTATATAAACTTTTTTAACAAAATGCACTAATAAATAAACGATAGTAAATTCTACAGCAATTAGTCACCTGCCAGCATTTTATTTACATTACTTATACTACTACAGATTAAATCTATGATGTTGTTGCAATCGGTCCTGCAAACATCATTAAATTGTTTAACGACTCGAATCAAGTAAGAGTTGCTATGATGCACTCGACGTGAGAATGGAACGTGAAGTAGACTTCTTGGATGGCAATGACGAGGTGGAATATTTATATTTAATTTTGATAAAAGCTCAGGACAGTCAACTTAAGACTGAGCTATTTTCAACAGGAAACGCAAGTCAGCTATCTTGCTACGAACCTTAAGTGGAAGAAGATGGAAGATTTTAATGTTTTTGATGCGGGTAAGCGCCTACTAAGCGTGTTGGAGAGCCTGTTATTTTAGCTATTTTTTAAAGAAAGTTTTTTTAACAATTACAAAATAAAAAAAGAAAACGTTTATCTCACTACTCATTTAAGTTAACACCTCAGTGATCCGAAAGAATACTGTTACAAGCATTTTTAAACTTCTAACAAGCGTTTTCTTTCTTTATTTTGCAATTGTTAAAACAACTTTAGTCAAAAAATAGCTAAAATAACAGGCTCTCCAACACATATTAAAGATATTTTTATTGTCATGGATAAATTTTGAACTGTATCAGCTTACCTGCTGAAGAGCCAGTATTGGTTATTGGCGCCGTTTCTGGTATTGAGGAGGTCGTAATGGACTGGTTCTTGTAAGTCCACAAGGTGTGGGACACCCTCGCCATCCGGCATCCAGATGTAACGGCTCTTTCCTTCCACATAGTCGCTGTTATCCCCAGGAACCAGTGGAATTGCACTTCCGGCACATACTGCCAATAAAGTCAATTTACAGGGATGAAAAAATATATGGGCCCTAGAGGGGAACTACTTTAAATCCTTTAGTTAGCTCGTTTTACGAAAAGGAAACATTCTTTTATTTTTGAAAAAAATAAAACTGCATTCAAAGATCTCCAAAATTCTCCAAAAAGCGAATTTTAGGAGATCTTCCAACTAAGAATTAAAAAGTAAACACTCGCTATTTTTATACGAATCGGTAGGATTATTGTTCAGGGTAAAATTTGTTTAATAAACAATTGGTATTTGAAATAAAAAAAGTGAAAACTAATTTCAAATTGTTGCCCTGCGTAGCAATCAAAAATGCTTTCCATTATTAACTTTTCGTCAGATTGCCTAGTGTAAGAAGGAAGTGGGTATAAATTTATTATTAAAATTTAATGATTTTCTTATCGAAGTCTTTAATAAGGTACTTAGAGATAAATAACATTAGCAAACCTGAACTACATACTTACAATATCTTTAGATGTTACAGAGATAAGAAAATCAACGTATGACTTACTTGTTATAAATGAACTTGTAATAAATATTCAATTTCATAGGTATCTCGTACAACAGATTAGTGTAAGAGCAAATGTTTGTAAGAAAAATTTTATCGTGCACAGTAATCCTACCGATTCGTTTTATTTTTTAAGTTTTCGTTGATTCGATTCCCGGGTGAGACAAGCGGGTTTTAGAAGATCTCTGAATGCAGTTTTGTTTCTTTTTAAAAATAAAGGAATGTTTCTTTTCAGTAAAATGAGCAAAATAAAGGATTTAAAGTAGTTCCCCTCCAGGGCCCATAGATTTTTTCCATCATGTATAGTGTGGACCATAGAAGCAAATAATAAAACTAATGTGTGGAGTCGTTCAATGCATCCAGACCAGACAAAGAATCTATACCAAATGCAATATTTTAATTCTGGAACAACATTTTTGTTGAAATTTTCTTATATCTAAATATTAACAAAAAAATTACTTTCAACTCGAAATTTGTGAAGTAGGTACCCACGACCATACACATTAGATATTATTTAGCTGGAAGGGGACAAAGGGTAATATTTCACGTGTCATTTATATATCCATGATGGATACCTGCTTCAGTTTATCTATCACTGAGTGAACATTTCATACAAATTTCATACTTTCAGTGACATAAATATACTGATCATTACTAATTCATTATAATACGGTACTTACATGCAGCACAAGCGACAACCAAAAAAAGCGTCTTCATCATGTGGCAATATGGCAGTGGGATTGGCAATCTCGTTTTAAATTGCAATTTATATTGCCAATGTTTATCGGTAACTAATTATCATTTGAATAGATTTGATAATGGAAGCAGATATTTTGTAAATAAAGATATATGTATGTATATATTCAAAGCAACAGCTGTCCATGCTTTATGAGGCTTTTAGAAGATCAATGATGTAACCCCTAAAACATACGACATAAGCCTCTGAGTGCTACGTAAGAGTTACTATGTCACAAATTTTCTTCATTAAAAATAGCATGCTCGATACATAAAACAAGGTAGCTCAAGTGATGATAAGGGTCAAGAAGAACCAGGATTCCTCTTCCACAAAGGAACTGGTTGTCTTACCTCCAACTGCCGTAACTGTAACACAACATTATTGTTATGCGGTCAAAGTAAGATGATAGTATCCTGGCAGACTTAGGAAAGCCCTATCACCAACCATACCGACTAGACAATATCTGCTTCTATGGGAAATAGAACCCCGGACCTCCAGATCTGAGTAGGTGGTATTAACCACATGTCTATTTGTCTATAGACTTGAATTTTTACTATGACTGCGACGTAGCTTCGAGAATAGTAAGTTAATTGATGAGAAATACAAGTTTTATTTATCTAGCGGATGTTTGTTATATTTTGGAGTCCTATGTGTATTCATCGTATAGTCATATGTAATTGTTTTTGCTACTTTCATAACTTCATATTCATAACATAAAAGCTATGTCGTGGGTATAATCTTCTAAGTCTTAGTGAGAATAGTCTAACTATTACGCAAAATTAAACTGAACAAAATGGCGTTTATAGACCTAATGCGGTGTCAGTAAGAGTAGAATTAAAATGGCTCGGCGTTTACAGGGTGGTCATTCTACAGATAAAATCGATATCGAAATGGGCCCATAATGTTAGCATATAAGTCGTTACAACATTACTGAAGAACTGAGAATCAATAAAAACTGTACATATTTGAGAAAGTCTGGCATTACTAAAAAGCCCGATATTCACGAGCTTATCGAAGGAAACCTAATATAAGCGACGCGTGGACGCTTTCGTTGTAGTTTTTTGGTTCTTTTATTTGAGTCTACCTGATGTTAATATCACAAATTGATGTTATGGCAGTTTCGATACCACACCACCAGTACCGTGTAAAGCTTACGCCCCGCCGCGCTTGTATTATTCACCAATAAATCTCATGTAACTTGTTAGCGCTTTCATTTGTTAAGGACTGCCTTTATATCGTCCTCTCCTCAAATGTGTTCTCATTTGGGATTACTACAAAAGGTAAACAAACAGAACGGCTTAAAAAATATTACACCCAGGTCGTGTGGAAAAAATCATGGTCAAAGTACAGACATAATAATACACACTGACAGTGGCAAACACAGATTACGAGCAATAATTTGATGTTTTGTGACGACCGGCTGGTCAAGTGGTCTGCACCCCTTGCTATACAGGCTACTCGGTCAAGAGGTCCCGGATTCGAATCCCGGTAGGAGCAAATGTTTGTATGTTGAGTACGAGCATTTGTTTACGAGTCATGGATGTTTATATTTTTACTTAGTATATTTCTAATATTTATTAACATATAATCGTCATTATTTCTCAATTATCTAGTATCCATAACACAAGCTCTTAATGATGCTTCCTTTGGGTTAGATAATAGGTGTGAGTGTAAGAATATTTATTTATTTATTCAATGGTGGGATTGAATGGTATGGTGGGATTGGTTAGTGAGCTTTTGCTATCGCGAAAATGATCTCTAATGAGACTAAAGGTAAAGTTTTTTATACTAAACATTTAAAATCCAAAAGAGAATAAAATATGGTACACCTAATAGTACATTTTGATCTTTAGTGACAAAATGTAAATACCTATCTATATCACTCTGATCATACTAACGTAATCTCATAGTATAGTACTAGTAAAATCAAAATTAGTTAAATAATAAAACAACCACTAATATAATGTTCTGTTTATAAGATAGTAACAGTAACTTGACAAAGAAAATGTTTCATGTCCAGCCATGTATACACTATCTCACTATCCTACGTACACTATCTCAAACAATCAGGAAAACCCCCTGAATCCGGGAAAAATGCTAATAATTTGTTTTGGTTTCACTATTATTCAATATAGCCATAATGGCGGGTGACTTAGAAGTCATTTAAACGTCACCAAAGTGACATAAGCGCCATAATGAATTTTGGCTATGCTGCAGCTTTTTCTATTAAAAATCTTACTTTGTACTACGAAACAAAGCGAATAAAAATAAAATACACAATCGAACAGTTTTTTACGCATTTTTGCCTATTTTTTAGTATAGTGTGGTGCATAAGCCACCAGCCAGCCAGCCAGCTCCATGCGTTTTAGAGACATCTTCTTTGTATGAGCACTGTGAATGGCGTAGTATGACACGGTAATAAAGTGTTGATCGACTTCTGTTGCTGACCGTACCTCGTCGATGCACTGGACAGATTGTAGCGACGTCCGGCCCGTATCATTGGCGATGTAGAGGTCACGAACAACCTTGTAGCGTCTTCTATCAGCTTTATCGTGGAGAGTGCTCTGAAGAGCTGTTTGACCTAATCCGGCCTTCCCCTTTCCTACTCAGGAGCACGCGTGCCGGTCTTCGGAGTCATCAATTCACTATCTCTACCTCAACATCACGCACTAAGAAATTTAATTACTGGGCATGGACGGCGTTTCATCTTAGGCCCCAGGATGACAACGCACCTGCAATATCAAGTGATTTTCCCTTGTTATTGCAGGTGTCTATGGGCGGCGGTAACCGCTTACCATCAGGTGGGCCGTCAGCTTGTTTGTCTACTACTTGTATAAAAAAAATTGTCAGTCGTTTTTTACATAAAACATGGGTTGCTTCAAAAAAGTCGTGAAAATTCTCATTTAAGGCCTAAGGAGGCAACTAAAACAGCATTTTCAAGCTGCACGAGTTGAAGACAGCATTTGGACTTTTCTAACCGTTTCACATCAGATGATGTAGAGTAATGTAGAGTCTTTTGCCGTGCTTTGTTTATAAAAACGTACTTATACCTTATAGATTTACACGGATTGCTCAGCCTGGTCGGGACGCAGATTATATCAAAATCGATTCGATTTTTAAAAACTATAAGAATATTTTAAAACTGTTGAAAACGAGTTACTAAGCTGACAACATTTTTATAACCACTAATTTCTTAATACGCAATATACAAATTACAATATACTATAAATTGAAACGATTTTCTGTGTTGCTTAACTTTGATGATTGGTTTTTCTTAACTGCAGTTATAAATAATATTAAGGAACGAATGAGAATATTTTTTTTATTTACACTGTCAACGTTTATTTTATCATATTTATTTCATAAGTTCATCTGTAGTTTTAAAACGGCCACACGCTTCCGGTCCTCAATCCATAAATGCCAGTTCTGGAACAAAACAAACAAAATTGGTCATAATCCATTATTTAAGAAGCTGAAGTTGTTGTCTTCATGAAAACAGAGAAAAAATCTGAAATGCTTATTGAGGTTCTGAATTCAAAAAAAAACCTTTAGCCTTATTGCCTATAGAATATACACAACTACAATGATACAAATTTAAAAGTTCTTGAACTCACCCTGCTTTGTTAACGATCGCATTGCCCATGTGCAAAGTAGCACCATTGCATGTTGCCAACTCAGCCTCCCACAAGTTGACGCAGCGGCGACCAACGAACCGGTTAGACTGACGGATAGAGGAAGCGAAGAGCTCAGTGGCACGGCCATGAGAACAGGTGCTGATTACACATCCAGGTTGAGGGTTCTGACCGCCATTCGGGTAAAAGTCAGCGTCAGCAATATTGGTAAAGATGCCGAGACTGCGTCCGTCGGTGTGAATAGCTTCTACGTAACGCCCCGAGTTTCGGTTTAAGGCATTAGAATTGCCACCCCATTGAGGTCCAGCCGGATCCATACCTGTCAATATACAAAAACCATACAAGTACCCTTAAAATAGCCAGTAGCCAAGTCCAGCCAGAAACGAATTTTGAACTAAATGGGAGAATTGACAAAAAATATATAGTTATTATAAAATCAACAAAATCATTTGATGTTTGGAATCTATCGTTCTCACCAGTAACTCTTGAAGGTCTGCCACCAGCTTGCCGTCCAGCAACACCAACAACGTGAGCGCCCAAGCTAAATCCAGTTAAATGTACGTTATTCCAGTTGCCTCCAGCGGTGTTCATGAGCCATACCAGGAAATTTCCAAGATGTTGGCCGACACTGGGCACTCCTGCAGCTGCAGTGTTGTAAGACGAGCTGGCCAATGCTCGCCAATCCACAACAATAACGTTCGCGTCCTGAACTGCCAGGAATGCCGAAGTAATGAGGGGGTTCATTTGAGTGTCTCCATTATTATTCCAACCGTGTACAATTACTTTCAGCGGGCGGCCATTACGGAAGTTTGAACTAGTAACGGTATTTATGTTATTGTGCACAAGAACTTGACGGCTGGTAGGGTTTTGCCTGTAAACCAAGAAAAAATATTCTTGAAGAGTTCATAAAAATATATGCTTCATAAAAAAAATAGTGAGCAAATACGCTAACCTTGTGAATAACCAATACTGGTTGTTGGCTCCATTCCTGGTATTTAACAGATTCTGGTCGACGGGCTCATGCAGGTCTACCAGGTGAGGAACGCCCTCACCGTCCGGCATCCAGATGTAACGGCTCTCACCCTCAACGTAGTGAGAGTTGTCCCCTGGGACCAAGGGAACAGCATTGCCACTGCACACTGTTAAAAAAAACTCAAATGATTTATTTGTTCTCAAATACTTTTAATTAATCAAACCCGTACATCCATCTCATGAAGTCTGCAGGCCTATCATGGAACGTTTTTCGAAGTTTTGGACCAAAATTACCCGTATTTCGTATCATGGTAGATTCTTCTTCCACGTTTTCTGTCAGATAAAATTAAAAATTCTTAATCGAAACAAACTTCATGGTACCTTGGTGTTTGGGCTAAAGTGACTTTCCTCCACTAACAGGGTGTAAGTTTAGATTTAACGGTAATCTCGGAAAAAAAATATCTGTTAAAAATATTTCACCAAAATAAAAAAAAACTATAGGGTTTTTAAAACTTAATAATTAAGTATAATAATTTCGTTCGTTTTCATTTTGGATAGATTTCTACACAGTAGGGTGCTAATTAATCTTGCATACTGAACTAGAGGTCCTGGGTACTTGGTTCTAATCCCGGTAAGGACAGAAGTTTTTGTGATGAACAGGAATAATTTGATCACGAGTCATCGTTGTTTGTGTGTATACCTATTTAGGTTAATTTATGTTATTTGTTAATACTTTTTACTGCACTTTAAGGTTACAATATTAATAAATAGAAGTTAAGGGTGGCTTATCTCTGACACATTTTAATTCATATCTTTGATTTACTATTTTGAAATAATTCTAGTAGCCATAAAAACAGCTCCTATTGATGCTTGATTTGGGCTGCATACCTAATCAAAAAGTTAAAAAAAAACTGTTTTACGATCAATTAATAACGCCAACACCAAGGATACACGTTAATGAAAATTCCACATGACTACAGCGAACAGGTAACTTTGCGGTTCTGAAGTTGCATACCTAATTCTGCACTACTCACACCCGCAGCAACTAATAAGATGTGCGCTAGTCCATTGGGCTGAGATCATTGTTTTATGCGAAACCAGTATAGTCTCCTCTTTAAAATATCATGTTCAACGCGTAAATGCGTTTCTATGCACAATACATGCTTTAGCTGAAGCACTATTACAAAGTACGTCGTACAGTTAGAAGGTTAGAAGCCTATCCAAAGCACCTCCCGTCATGTCTATTTGTGTAACAATATTACTAGTGTCTAGGTTGTTCTGCAGTAAGTACCTACTCTTTGAGAAGGCGTTTTATTAGCGGTGAGAGAGTGGCTCTTTGGGAAAGCGTTAGAAGGAAAGAGATTCGTCTCCTATAATACGCTATCTTTTCACTAGAACTCATGGTGTAGATATCGTTATATTTTTGTCCCACTGCTAGGCCCAGCCCTCCCTACATGAAAAAATGACATGAGAACACCACGCTGGCCTGGTAGAGTTGATGGATTAAAGCGGTTGCAGCTACTACTGGGACAAACGACTTCACGTGCCTTAAAAAGCACGAGGAGCTTGAGATTACAAATTTTGATCAACCCTCCCCGGATCGACTATGACCAAAGTATCTTTGTTTAAAAAAACCACTACAGCATCGAGCTCATCGATTTTGAGATCCACGTATATTTCTATTCGGTAAATAGAAATTAGAAGTTAAAAAGCTTAGTAGTAGGGAACCGCTATAACAAGCGTTATAAGTACACGTCAGCTTCAAAAAGATGTAAACAATTTTATTTGACTCGTTTCGTTGTCGTACTAACAAAAATTGGAATTATTTTCCAGCACATTGCGTTCACTTCTTACTATAGAATTGGTTCCTTCAAAAGATGCGTGAAAGAAAATGTGCATCTTATAGTCCGACAAGTAGGAAGCAGCTAGAACAGTGCTTATATGCTGCACTAGCTGGTGTTGACTCATAAAATACATTACATTATCTTTCTTTACTTCTTTATGTCAAGGATAATTATTTGGTAAGTTTATACTTCTTGTTGTAAATTTGATGTTTTGTCTTGCGCTAACTTCAGAGATAAAAAGTTATCAGAAGCTTGAGTGCTCTACCAAACATCGATAATCACTATTAAACACATTATTTTATATTTTTGCTATGCTGAGATGACCTCCCATGTTGGATAGGACTACGCGAGGTCTTCTCGTGGCCACATCTTATTTAACGTGACTTATAACCGTTAAAGTGGTTTTATCTCAATTGAGTACTGCTCGCCAAAATACTTAGTCTGGCCATAAATACTGCTGTTACAGTTAAAAATAAACCAAATATTACATTTGAATTTGGAAGCTTTCATTTTTATATGATTGTTTATTGAGTTTTCTCATTTTGGCGCCAATACTTTGTACAATATTTTGCGATATTAAAATGGAGTGGGGTGATAAAGAGATCTGAATCGCTGTGATTGCATTACACATAGAGCCAAATGCAAATTTAAAACTCTCCATTCGCTTAGTATTAGTAAAATGTTTGTGTACCAGGCTATTAATAGGTACAATGAGACCTCCACTGTTTGTGTCAGAAAAAGATGTGGCCGTCCACGTAGTGGTTGTACGAAAAAGGTGGTCAAAGCAGTAAGGGCAAGAATTCGAAGAAATCCTGTCCGAAAGCAAAAGATTTTATCTCAGGGGATGAAGATAGCACCTAGAACCATTTCGCGTATTTTAAAAGATGACTTAGGACTTAAAGCCTGTAAGAGACGTACTGGTTATTTAACTTAACTGATAATTTAAAAAACAATAAGGTGGTAAAATCGAAACAACTACTAAAGCGGTACGCAAAGGGAGGTCACAGAAAAATTTTGTTTACGGATGAGAATTTTTTTACAATTGAGCAACATTTTAACAACCAAAATGACCGTATTTATGCTCAAAGCTCTAAGGAAGCTTCCCAATTAGTCGACACAGTGCAACGTGGGCACTATCCGACTTCAGTGATGGTTTGGTGGGGTATTAGCTATGAAGGAGTGACTGAGCCATACTTTTGGGAAAAAGGTATCAAAACATTGGCACAAGTGTATCAAGATACTATTCTTGAGAAGGTAGTGAAGCCCCTTAACAACACCATGTTCAATAACCAAGAATGGTTCTTCCAGCAAGACTCGGCGCCAGGTCATAAAGCTCGGTTTACGCAGTCTTGGTTGGAAACGAACGTTTCGGACTTCGTCAGAGCTGAAGACTGACCTTCGTCTAGTCCCGATCTTAATCCGCTGGATTATGATTTATGGTCAGTTTTAGAGAGTACGGCTTGCTTTAAACGCCATGATAATTTGGAGTCCCTAAAACAATCCGTACGATTGGCAGTGAAGAATTTTACAATGGAAAGAATGCGTGTCCATTGATAACTGGCCTCAACGTTTAAAGGACTGTATTGCAGCCAATGGAGACCACTTCGTATAAGCTTTTTATATTTTAAATTGTTTTATATTTATGTATTAAACCAACCCACTGTAAAAGTAATAAATGTTATTTGCAATAGTATTTTTTTTTTTACTTTGTTTCAGTATTTATGGCAAAACTAGGTAAAAGGAAATACTGAATGGATAAAAAGAACTAGACTTAAATACAAAATACGAACCCGCCACAAATACTGCAAAAACCACTACCAACTTCATTGTTAGAGAGAGAGAGAGAGAACTGTCTGTTTATAAGCTGGACCTCAATATTTATACGTGTAACGAAATAAATTATCTATTGATTGAATGCATTGATAAAATAATTGGTGACTTGTTGATTGGGTACATATAAATAAAAATCATTGTTTTAATTTTTTCCTGTTCATCGGACATTTATCGCAAACGCTTTGTTTACCTATGTAGTTACAGTGTGACTTTTATTAAGCTTTCTAAAAAGTGCTACCTATTGATCAATGAAACTGTATTAGTCTTAAAGTTAGTTTTAAAATTTTAAAAACATCTTCCTACCTACGTGAAAGATTTAAAGAAAAAAATACTATAAAAATGACATGCCCCTGACATGTCCTAGGGCGGAATAAGATCTTATTGAGAATTTATAAGAATCGTGTGAATTTCTCCTAGTCTTTCTGTTATTTCAACTTTTTTATGTTCCACATTTTATTTAGAAAAGTCTCGAGTTACTCGAGTTGGGAAGGTGGGAATGAAATCATGTTACCTCCAATTTTCATCCGACCGTTCATTATGAGTACCGCGATATACCTTACTGGAGAAGTTTATACCATCGCCACGTATCGCGAATGTACATCGCAGTAAAGAACTTTTGCAATAGCGTGCTATTGCTGCAAAAGTTCTTTACTGCGATGTACAATACTGCAAAAGTTTACAATTACGACGTACTTAGTCATGAAAATTATTATAGTAAGGTCTTTAAAAAATTGTTTAGATTCAGGAACATTGCTATTTTGAATTTAGAAGTTCAGTATGACACTCATCGTGACACAGTTCAATTTAACCTAACCATTTTTAAAGACCTAACAATAATAACTTTCGCGACAACTTACCATAAATTACGTTTTTACTTGGTCATAGTAAGCTTTCTCAGTAACAAACATCGCAGTAAAGAACTTTCGCAACAACTTCGCGGTACCTCATAGCTTTGAACTTTGCTACTATGATTTACACTGATCCCGTTTGTTTGTAGAACCCAACATTTAAGAGAGTCTTTACTTTTGTATTCTCATTTAAAATATATCTATACAGCCAAAAACCGCAGGTCGACGATCTAGTTCGTTAGTGTTACCGCAAGAGGAAAGCATGAGAGATACATAGACCAGAGGAAGGTTCACTCGCATCGTCCGATGAGTCGATGATGCTTAAGGAAGAAATCTACTGCTCAAAAAATACATGCTGTGAGTGTAACGTTTTACTTACATAATTGCCCGCAATGGTGATTAATTTTATTTAATCAATTCATTACCCATATCTAAAGTATACTGATAATCATCTTTATGTAATTTTTCATCGTTCATTAGTTTTAAAGATTTAATTATGAGCCGTGGGTGGCGTGATTAATTTTCGACCAGCATTCCGCGCCGAAATTAGATTTTTTTTAATGAGTCTTAATATTTTATCATAATTTGTCATAAACACGACGTTCTAGAAATATTAGATACAATGTATTTTATATGAATTAGTGAATTTAATATTATGTAATACCACAGAATAACTAATACTACTATACTACCTTTTACCCGCGACTTCGTCCGCGTAAAATCAATGTTTGGAGAGATAACAAGAAAAAGCTTTGCAGTTTTCAAGGTGAATATCTACTGCTAGTACCTATACGTGTGATGAAGTAACAAACATGAATTTTGCACAGCAGCTTCCTTTAGTAAAAGAAGGAAACATTAAAATGGGCTTTATTAAAAGAGTATTGGTGGAAAATTTAAAGCCAATTGATAAAGCTTTTTTCCCATAGAAACTTTGACACCTCCCAATGTTTTGATAGATTTTCTCATCGTTCATTTTCTTATCGTGCATATCAAATGCATGTTTATAAGCTTTTTAATTTCTGCCACGGTATTCTGTAACGAAACTCTCATCTCACTTCACAAATCACTTCGATTTCATCTGTCAAAATGTATGAAAACTTGCTTTATTTGACAGTTAAATTCGAAGTGACTTGCGAAGTAAGGCGCGAGTTTCCATACAGAATAGCACGGCTGTTCATTACTGGTCCTGTTCTGTCTTTTTAACCCTCGACGAAAAAAGAGGGGTGTTATAAGTTTGACGTGTCTGTCTGTGTATCTGTGTATCTGTGAGTCTGTCTGTGGCATCGTAGCGCCTAAACGAATGGACCGATTTTGATTCAGTTTTTTTTGTTTGAAAGCTGATGTGACTACGATGGTTCTTAGCTATAATTTATGAAGATCAGTTCAGGCGTTTGATGACTATCAGCTCATTTTCTACATGAAATTAGGATTTTACTAACTTTTACAGATCTGATTGATTTCAAATTTCGTGTACTGTCACTTCGATGACATTCCCATGACATACTAACTTTGAGCTGATCCTTTGCCATCAAGAAGTCTGCGAAATGCTTAATTCTTTAGAAACTTACAGCAGATATAGCGTGTTTGGGCTCTTATGAATAGTCTTAATGAGATGGTGTTAGATAGATGATTAATGATGGCGGGGGTTACTTAAAATTTTTAATTTTGCAATTATTACCACTATAGTAAGCAGTTACGGGAAAGACTTTAAAATTTTTGTTCAATGTAAAATTTTTGGGTATATACTCGTATACGTATTGTCCTACATTATGTATTGTACTACAACAAGAAGTTGACAAAGAATTTCTTTGTTTCCAACTCCTGACAAAAAAGAGGGATGCTATAAGTTTGACGCGTCTGTCTGTATTCCTGTGTGTCTGTCTGTGGCATCGTAGCTCCTGAACGAATGGTCCGATTTTGATTCGGGTTTTCTGTTTGAAAGCTGACGTGATCAGGATGGTTCTTAGCTCTTATTTATGAAGTTCAGTATAGATATGTTCAGTCGTTTGATGATTATCAGCTCATTCCTACTTGACAATAGGGTTTTACTAACTTTCACAGATCCGATTGATTTGAAATTTGGTGGTACTTATGTGGTAGGTATTTCTAAGACATACCAACCTTTAGCTATTGCTGTAGGTAGCATCAAATAGTCTAAGGGATGCTACATTCTTTAGAAATTTACAGCAGATATAGCGTGTTCGGGCTTATAAGAATAATCTCAATAAGAAGGTGTCAGATAGATGATGATCAAGGCCGGGGGCTACTTACAGTTTTAATTTTATATTATACTCGTATTATGACTGAAGCGCGAACAGAGATCTCTCGATGGTAATTTTTTCCGCCACTATTTTAATCGATCATTAATTATTTATTCATTTGTTTATTTTTGTAATTAAGCTAAGGAATCTTTTCCGTACAATCTTATCAGTGTTTTAAATTAGAAACGGATAGGAAATATCAGTATTTTAATATCACTTATCGTTATCACGTTTATTTTTTCAATTTTGATTTAAAAAAGTCAATCTGCAGTCTTAAAATGGCCATGTGCTTCCAGTCCTCAAACCATAAATTCCAGTTCTGCAACAAAACAAATAACATTAGATTAGTCGCTATCTAAGAAGTTGTCTTTTTATATCGAAATGCTTCGCGAGTCAAGTAGCTCTTAATTTAAAATCATAATAGTGATACAAATTTAAAACTCACCCTGATTTACTAATGATCGCATTCCCCATGTGCAAAGCAGCGCCATTGCACGTTGCCAACTCAGCCTCCCACAAGTTAATGCAGAGTGGGCCAGTGAACCGGTTGGACTGATGAATAGAAGCAGCGAAGAGCTCAGTGGCCCGGCCATGAGAACAGGTGCTGACCAAACATCCAGGTTGCGGATTCTGTCCGCCATTCGGGTAAAAGTCAGCGTCAGCAATGTTGGTAAAGATGCCGAGACTGCGTCCGTCGGTGTGAATAGCTTCGACGTAACGCCCCGAGTTGCGGTTTAAGGCATTAGAATTACCACCCCATGTTGGTCCGGCCGGATCCATACCTGTTAATAATGTATGTCTATTAATTATTCATTAATGTTATGTTATATTATTAATTATTATTCATTTGAGGAGCTCGGTGGCGTGAGGAGCTCGGTAGCGTATTGGTTTGAGCGCTCTGGTTTCGCTACGGAAAACAAAGCAACTTTCGCCACGGTCGATCCTGGGATGGGTCAATCAAAGTTTGTTATCTCGATCTCCTCCGTGCTGCGGAAGGCACGTTAAGCCGTTGGTACCAGTTGTTTCTGCAACCGCTTTAACCCACCAACCCGCATTGGACCAGCGTGGTGGCCCAAACTTCTCATATGTTTCTCCCATTTAGGAAGGTCTGTGCCCAGCAGTGGGACGTATATAGGCTGGTGATGATGATGGTGCTGATAAATTATTCTATGTTTATTTCATAAGACATGCATGAACCAGTGTTCATGCTTACAGACGGATCTAAAGCGCCTTTTTTTTAAAGAACTAGATGACAAACTAGCTGACGGCCCACCTGGTGGTAACTAGTTACCGCCGCCCGATTACACATTCAATAACTATAGGAAAAATCACTTGATATTGCAGGTGCGTTGTCATTCTGAGGCCTGAGATGAAATACCTTCCATGTCCAGTAATTTCACTCACTACTTTTACCTTCAATTCAAAACACAGCGAACTGTTTCACGGCTTAAAAAAAGAAAGGCGGTGGTACCAGCCCAGACGACCCTACATACGGCCACCACCTAGTAAATGTAAAGGAATGGGAGAATCCACAACAAAAAGTAAAAATTATTATAAAATCAGTCATACCCACCAGTAACTCTAGAAGGTCTACCACCAGCTTGACGTCCAGCATTGCCAACAATGTGAGCGCCCAAGCTAAAGCCAGCTAAATGTACATTATTCCAGTTGCCTCCAGCGTTGTTGATGAGCCATACCAGGAAATTCCCAAGATGCTGGCCAACGCTGGGCACTCCTGCTGCTGCAGTATTGTAAGAGGAGCTGGCCAATGCGCGCCAATCCACAACAATAACATTCACATCTTGAACTTCGAGGAATGCCGAAGTAATTAGAGGGTTCATAGGAGAGTCTCCATTATTATTCCAACCGTGAACGATTACTTTCAGCCCTCGGGTATTGCGGTAGTTTGAATTAGTAACGCTGTTAATGTTATTGTGCACTAGGACTTGACGACTGGTAGGGTTCTGCCTATAAACAATAAACTATCTTTAAAATGTTCATATGTTCAAATGTTCAAACGCACCTGCAATATCAAGTGACTTTTCCTTGTTATTGCAGGTGTCTATAGGCGGCGGTAACCGCTTACCATCAGGTGGGCCGTCAGCTTGTTTGTCATCCAGTTGTATAAAAAATAAAAAAAATGTTTCTTGGAAAGCACCTTCAGCCCGCGGCTGCGTTCGCATCGCCGACAGGAATAAAAAGATGCTCTATCTCCCTCTCAATTGAATATATAAACTGACAATATCCCAAACAAAGCAATAGGTACGAAGTTCTCCGAGTGGTATGGTTTTAACAGTTCTTAAACCGTGTGTAGTAAATCGAGCGCCATGCCATACACCCTTCTAGCGCATGGAATGGCACTCGCTTCGCATATAGAATTTTCGAAGCCCTACTTGACTCTGTTGGGAGATTGGGGACGATTTTGGATAAACTGTGAGACACGTGTCTCATAATTTTATTTAAAGAGTATACTGTACCAATATTCCATAAAAAAAATACAGAAAATTCAATCCCCATTTCACCCTCTTAAGGGTGAAATTTCGAAAAACCCTTTCTTAGTAGGTAGATACGTACATTTCACAAAGAGCACATCCTCCTTACTCTCTAGGGCCAGTGGTTTAGGCTGTGCGTTGATATCAGTTGTCAGGAGTCAGGACTTTGAATTTTATATACTTAAGTTAAGTATACAGATTAGTAAGCAAATACGCTGCAATGACCTTGTGAATAACCAATACTCGTTGTTGTTTCGTTGTTGGCTCCATTCCTGGTATTTAACACATTCTGGTCGACGGGCTCGTGCAGGTCTACCAGGTGCGGGACGCCCTCGCCATCCGGCATCCAGATGTAACGGCTCTCACCCTCGACATAGTGAGAGTTGTCCCCTGGGACCTGAGGAACAGGATTCCCTTTGCACACTGTTAAAAAATATGAATATTACAAGACATAAGAAACAAACTGACTGCCCACCTGATGGTAAGTGGTTACCGCCGCCTATAGACACCTTCAATAACAAGGAAAACATCACTTGATATTGCAGGTGCGTTATCATCCTGAGGCCTAAGATGAAATGCCTTCCATGCCCAGTAATTATACGGGCCACCTTTCCCTTCGATCCGAAACACATCGAACATCGAACTGTTTCACGGCTGAAATAAGAAAGGCGGTGGTACTTATCCAGACGACATACGGGTCTAGCACCTAGTAAGTAATTCATTTGACATTAACTTGAAATAAATGAATAAATAAATTACGGAGAAATTCGATAGCGTAGTAGCTTGAGTGCTCTGGTTTCGATATGAAAACCAAGCAATAATCGCCACGGTCGATCCCGGGATGGGTAAATCAAAATTTATAACCTCGAGCTCCTCTTTGCTTCGGAAGGCACAAACCGCTCTAACCCCACCAACCCGCATTGGGCCAGTATCTGACTCGTGGCAGTGGACTCCTCGTGTATTTCTCCCGGGATGGAAGGGCTGTGTTATATAAATGATTAATGAGGCCGCGGGTTACTTAAAATTTTCAATTTCATATTTTTTCATAGCGTCCCCAACTATCATTAATCGGTAGTTCATCGCCCGAACAAAGTACGAAGCAATTATTTTAATCGAGTGAATTTCGTTTAGTGTATTCATTTTTTTGCGGTGCCGCGTTGCAGTTTATGTGCGAACGGTTGTTGATTGTTTGCAAGTAGACTAAATACTCACTTAATTACATATCAATTTATTATGATTCTTTCAAAAGTTCATGCTTTTCTTTTTTGAATTTCGATTGCGGACAGTATAGTATAGACAGGATGTATATAGGATGTGATGATGATGGTGATGATAAAACTAAAATTAAAAATACGAACCTGCCACAAAAACTGCGAGAGCAACTACCAACTTCATTGTTGTAGATAACTATTAGTATATTAGCTAGCTAGACCATAATATTTATATGAGCTAGACCACACAACAAATAAATTATCTACTGATTGAAACTATTGATATAGCTCTAGGCAACTTGTTGATTGGCTATATAAATCTTATCTTGTTTTTGTTTTTCCTTCTATTAACAACACTATACAGGCTGGAAAAAATCTATGGGCCCTGGAGGGGAACTACTTAAAATCCTTTAGTTAACTCATTTTACTGAAACGAAACATTCCTTTATTTTTTAAAAAAAACAAAACTGCATTCAAAGATCTTCTAAAATTTGCTTGTGTCACCCGGGAACCAAATCAACAAAAAATTATAAAAATAAACCCTCAAATTTTTATCGGTTTTTTTAAATTTTAAAAGTGGTCGTTCGAATTTCGAATTGTTGCCTCGCGTTGCAATAAAAAAGAACGTTCTATTTTCAATTTTTCGTCAGAACGCCTCGTGTAAGAAGGAATTGTGGATAAAGGAGGATGCTAATCTTAGTATGAAGCCGTGCCCCAACTAAAACTGTCACGTCCAAAAGTAATTTAGGGCGCAATTAGATATTATTAAGACAGAGTATCTTTAGATACCAATACATTTTTGTTTAAAGATGCGGTTTCTGAGATATTACGTAAAAGAAAACTGGATTGTAATAACAATCAACACTAGCAATATTTGTCATTTGTCAAAGTGCGTTTTGTTATTTTCTTCCTAGGTAATAAACTTGTTCAATCCAATTAACGGTATTTAATTATTACTCATCTTTTTGTTATAAAATAATAATAATAATATGAAAAATCTATAATAAATACATTTAAATACCTTCTATGGCTTTCAAAACACAAAAAGTATTTGTTTTCTATGAAACATAACGCATCGGCCAATGGTCTTCATTGTCAAAATATTACAATTCCGGAATGAAAGATTTTTGAAGAATTTCTTTATGTTGTCGATAAAACCTTAGCTTTATATTAACTCCAACTATTTCCAAAAATAACATTTCTATTTATTGGAAATATTGTTTTGTTGGACATTAATCTTGGTTGGGGCAAAAATTGTCATCCTCCTTTATAAGTATCATTTAATGATTTTCTTGACGAAGTTTTTAACTAGTAGAACTACTCTTACTATTTCTCTACTTAGAGATAAAGAATATTAATGTGTGATTTACTTGTTACAAATGAACATTACAGTATTTATTTATTTATTTATTGGTCTGCCAACAATTGTACAATATTAGATGGTAATATCACTTAATTAAGATTACTTGCTAATTATACAATATTTAAAAGGCGAACACAGCATAGTAATAGTATAGATAATAATAATTTCATTCCACCTACAGAATAAAATAAAATAAAATTTAGTGAAATTTAGTACTACTTTAATCTATTAAGTGTGCTTGACGTCTAAATGTGTCCAAATAAATCCAAGTCAGTGCCGCAGTCGTTAAATATTTTACAGAATCTAGAAATTGGGGAGTAGGAACCAGAGACAGTTTTACGGAAGGGAGGATACATAATTTTGTTGGGATATCTAGGACACTTACGGGGAACTTTGAGGTTAAGTTGAGAAAGAAGCTGTGGACAGTCTACAATTCCATTTATTAGTTTGAACAAAAATATGAGATCGTGTGATATTCTACGCTTTTCTAAGGATTTTATTTTGAAATGATCTAGCCGTTTTGTGTAGCTCAGAATCTTTTTACGGAGTACTAGGTATTGTTAATAAAAAACTTGTAATAAATATTCAATTTCATAGGTATCTCGTACAACAGATGAGTGTAAGAGCAAATGTTTACTCCGTATTATAAAATAGCGAGGGCTTACTTTTTAATTGTTAGTTGGTTCGTTTCCCGGGTGAGACAAGCGAATTTTAGAATATCTTTAAATGCAGTTTTGTTTCTTCTCAAAAATAAAGGAATGTTTCCTTTCAGTAAAATGAGCTAACTAAAGGATTTCAAGTAGTTACCCTCCAGGGCCCATAGATTTTTTCCACTCTGTATATATTTATGTAGGTAAAAAGTGTATTTTTGAGCTCTGCAATAATCAACGCAATTAAATACATAGACGCTAGTAGCACCTAGTACCTTTACGCGTTGCGGCTATCGGTTTTGTATTACTTTTAATAATATTTTATTTTATTTTGATATATTTTTACTTTACTAAGTCATTATTTTTGATAGAAAGGTAAAGGATTTGGTAAAGGTAAAGTAATGTAAAGGAATTGGTAAAGGAACGGTTGGATTGGCAATCATGGTTAACACCTAACCTTTTTCTTTCTTGAATAAGATAATCTCAGTTTAGTATCCTTATTTTATTGGAAGGAAACTACTGCTGAAAAGATACATGCTGTAATAGAAACGTTTGATTTACGTGAAACTTACATAATTGCACTGAACTGTGATTAATTTAAATTAATCTAATCGATTACCTGTATCTAAAATAAATTGATTAGGATCTATGTGTACCTATTTTTTTCATATGTCATCATGCAAACGTTTATTAAGATTCGATAATGTTCCGTAGAGTCTCATTTTTGGACCACCACTCAGCGTCCAGCCCCCTTATTCGCTAACTCAAATGACAAGTGCCGATTGATACATTTTCAGTGTTTTTACGTACAGTCGACAGCACATCAAGCGTAACAGTTTGACCTTAAGACCGCCCTTACTGCGTTCGTAATAGAGGTGGCTTTCGTAGTGCAACTCTTACACGTAAGTGATGTCGTGTGTACATTTATGTTTCACAACGTAACGTTGCGTTTCATTGTATATAGCGTGAAACAGCAACGTATATTATAAAAGGTGGTAGGCATCGGCACTTGTCATTTTTAACGAATAAGAGGGCAGAGCAGCCAGGCTAATATTATAAATTTGAAAGTAACTATCTGTTTATCTGTCACGAGTCCTTTCACGATTGACACAGTAAAATTCTCATGAAATTTGGTAAGGATTTAGATTGAGACCCTGTAAGAGGCATAGGATACTTTTATAGAGAACTGACTTATACGCAGGGGGCCATGGGCGGAGCCACGGGAGAGCCCTAGTGAAAAATACAGGGTAGTGTCGTTACTACCCTGTATTATTCTATCGTATTGTCGTCAATACAATAATAAATTAAATCGTGGGCTATGCAAGTTCATAGAAATGTTTTGTAACTTTCAAATACATCTTATTTGATAATTTCATGACATTTCTACGAAATAATGCAGCCAATGTTATATTAGTTCCCAATAACCAAGATGGGTTATATCCTCCGTATCTACGTGGTCGTTTTTCTTCGACAATTCTCCTGGCGTTCCGTACAATTCTTGAATTCCGTTCCCATACAACCGACTTCTTTTCATTCCGAACCATTTCCTCCAAGAACCATTTTGGCGGTGTCTCAATGTCAAAACTTATATACTTCGATATTTAAGCTTGACATACTCGAGTATGTAAAGCTTAAATGTCGAATCTTGTGGATCGATAGATGTTCGCTGGGCTGAACGAGTTTTTCCTTATGTCGACGAAACAAGAGATCTTTGTTTACCATTTTGAATTCAGAACCTTAAAAGTAAAACTGGTTTTTACAGGTTTTTAAGGTCACTTTCAAATTGAATTTTACGCACCACTTTCTTTCAATGAAATAATGTAAACAACAAATCATTGACACTACTGCCCAGTATAGTATATTGATAATTATTTATTTCTTGTAACAATTACAAATAAAGAAAGAAAACGATGCGCGCGTTACCACTACGCCACCGGAGCACTAGGTATAAACTGCTCATTTCTTCACCGGTTTCTATCCTTCTTTTTTAACGTTTTTATAGCAAGTTGCTAATGAATGGTGAGATAAATGTTACATTTATCTCACCATTCATTGAAGTTAACTCTTGTGATCCGAAAGAATACTTTTACAAGTTCCAGTTAAGGCGAGAAAAGCTATTAAAAATGCTTAAATGCCTGGAGCATATATTTTTTCATCGTTTTCTTTCTTTATTTGTAATTGTTACAATAAAATAGGCGTTTAAACGCATCAAAAACATTAAATTGTAATTAAATTATTTATTTATGAATAATTTGTGAAGTACTCACAAAGCAGACACAATGGGATTTTTGAGGACACGCCACGGTCTGGTAGAGGCATGAAATTTTTATAACTGTTTTATTTACACACAATCAACTCTTGGTGAGATTTCTTAATAACTCAATGACCGTCATTTACCATTTATTAGTGCATACAAGGTTCCACGCAATAAATTATGTACTAAGCTGATAAAGAAATTTAATATATTTCAGAGATTATTTTACGACTGGATATATTTATTGCGCAGTTAGCAATGTTCTTCTCAATCTCTGGCAAAAGGAGGAACCACGTTTGTAAGGAAGCTGTAGATGCCAGAATCACTGAAACAATAGAAAAAAATAACTAATTATATGGACACAATTGACGAAGCTTCGCAAACGCTCTTTTTTAGATATTTACATCTATCTATTGTACTCGTAGATCTTGCAAAAAAAGTGTACCTATTAGAATCAACATATTTTTGTACTAGTTTTTCAGGACTGACATTGCTTACGGGGTTTTAGCCTGTCAAGTCTCACATTCTAGGCACAATTGGATCTCACTGTTCTAAAGCCTTAGAGGGGCATGAAACATTATCCTCTAGAGGAATTCTAATCGATAGGCATCTTCTCCTGGGGAGGTATTCTGCTATAATAGTTTAGTCTTCAGGACATTCTTTCTTACACTTTTTCTTACATATCTAATCATGTAATTTATTTAGAATCAAGATAAGTTACGTTTGAGAAATTTTTTTCTTAAATAAAATACCCTAAATTATGATTATCATAAAATAACAATTTATCATAAAGCTAGTTCAGTGCATCTAGCTGTTTTCGTATAAGGATTCTTACCGCTTCACATCAGCTTGTTTTAAGCCATGCTTTGTATTAAAAAAATGAGGATTATTAAACTTACCCAGACTTAACCTCTATTCCACCGAAGACTGCGTCTCTTGCCCCGGAACAGCCTAGCGCAATAGCTTGGTTGTAACCCTCACAGGCAGTTCCAATAAATCTATTTCCATCTCTAGCTGCAGCAGTAATAGATTCACCATAAAAGGCGTATGAATAAATGCTTGAACAACCAACATCGATTCCACAACCAGGTTGGTAAGAGCCTCCGTTGGCATAGAAGTCAATGTCTCCCAAAGGATAGTCATAGCCCAATAAACCGGCGGTGGTGTGAAGCACCTCCACTACACCTGCATCATTAGGGTTCAGGCGCTCAGGGTGGTAAGTCCAACCATGAAGAGATGGGTCTAGAGCTGAAAAGTTAAATTTAAAAATAAAGTCCTAGTCTACGACAATTACGGTAATGGTAGACGGCAAGTTTTAAAGACCATAAAACTTTAAATAATAACGATTTTATTTTAAACGTTAACAGACGACCATAATATAAAATTCATTTAATGTTTCAGTAAATTCCTGCTGCTACTTTATTATTGTACGGCAGCCCAGCCGGCGCCCAACTCACTCCTCCAACATCCCACTGATATAGTATAGAAAGAAAAAATGAGTACCAATCAACTCATTGGGAATTTCGACCTAATGTTTTAACGCCACCTCCAACCACGTAGTTGCAATTGCAATTACTACTGGGACTTACTGCTTTATATACTTTACGCTTAAGGAGGACTCATATTGTTCTTCAATCCTGGTGGGATTATAAAAGTTGCTTTTTTGATATTTATACAATAAAATTAGGCTACAGAGTAGTTCTTTCTATCATTTACAAAACTATGTTTATTACGTTTGAGTGTGAAACTCACCAACAATATGAGGGACATTTCCAATATTCCTGGCTGCGATACCAGCAATATGACTTCCGAGACCGTGACCAACGATTCGGATCGTGGTGGGAGAAATTCCAAAGTTATTGAACAGTATGCTGATGAATTGAGCCACTAACTCTCCGCACTGCTTAGCTTGAGCCAACCCTTCTGTGTAGGTTGCTCCGCCGATTCTCCAGTCCACGGCGACCACATTCACATTTTCGGCTTCAAGGTGAGCTTAAAAAAATACAAAACAATTAAAGAAGACTCGGTGATTTAGGATTCGAAAAAATTCAATATGAAACGCGTAACTATACCACCGCTTTCACCACCAGCCCACATTGGACCAGAGTGCAACACTCCGCAAATGTTTCTCATGTAGGAAAGCCGGTGCTCAGCAGTGAGACGTGTATACAGGGTGGTGCCGCCAATACGACAATAAATTAAGATATGGGCTATATTAGTTTATAGAAATGGATTGCCACTTTCTAAACATCTTATTCATTTGCTAATTTTATGACATTTCTATGAAATAAGTAGCAAATGTTATATTACTTCATACAAATGTCATGAAATTATCAAAATAATAAGGTGTTTTTGAAAGCGGCAAACTATTTTGTTGAACTGATATAGCCGATGTTTCAATTTATTGTCGTATTGACGGCACCACTCTGTATAGGCTGTTGGTAGTTATAGCTAAATCGACTTACCAGATACTATGAAAGAATTAAAATTGACGAAAGTATCTCCGTTAGTGTGGATCGTATAGATGGTGCGAGCGTTAGGATTAAAATTTGATGTCATGATGGAGCTTGCTGTTGGGTACAGAACTTGGCTTTGGGTGGGGTTGTTCCTGAAATAGCATAAACCAAATTTTATCACCGTCTATCATTTTATCACTTGATAGATAAATATATGAAAGGTACTATATTAGCTTTTGCCAGGCCCTTCATATTTTCATTAGCCACTCTGGGTATGTGGCCAGGCCCACGCGATACACGGGGCTTCAAGTTCCGTAAATAATCATATTTATTCTCGGTAATTATCTACTAAAGTGCCCAGTGCCACCAATTTTAAAGAGAGCCCCTGGCTTTTACCCGAGCCTCCTCCCTCCTCGATCACCTACTATGAGCCAATCTTCAGATATAGACACATGCTATCGAGACTTTTCTGCAGGCCCTTTTAAGTTCTACTTTCTATTACGATGTTTGATTATATTTCATATCTTATGTTCTAGCCAGAGCAAGCCATGTATGTAGGTGCCCAAAAACGGTAGCAGAACTACGACACGCTTCACTAAAATTCTTATTACACCGATTCCTTTGGACATGTCGTGATGATAACATAAACGAAAATCTCTCTCTACATATACCTTTCATATGAACAGACTCTAACATTTCATATGACTAAAGAACACGATTAGGCTCCTTTTAAGCAGATGTTTCCTGTAACAAGCGTATTGTTACAGGAAACATATCCTGTACGCACAATACAAGATATGTCATCAATATCGATATGAATGCCTTGTTCCTTTAAAGAAGTAGCCATATTTAATTTGGGACACATGTCAAATATTAAAAACATTTTAAATGACTAAGCATTGTGCCAATTAGAGAAATGGAGCGGAACATGGGCCTTGGACCTTGTCTTGGTTTGCTGGGCTGAAACACGGACTTTTTACTAGTCATGATTGCCTGTTGCTTTTCTGTTTATTTATGTACCGACGACAAGACGTCACGTGTAAAAATTGCAATGCGAAATCCACCTCTATTACGTAGGGAGTCAGGGTCAACTTGCTACGCTTGATGTCCTGTCGACTGTGTTTACATTTCCACTACCGCTCTGGTATGGATGTTGAAATTAACATTAATATCATACCTTGTGAATAAGTGGAAGATCACATCGTTATCGCCTAAGCTGAAGCTGGAAGCTGAAAGAGAATAGTATGAAACAAAATTTATTCAAAGGAAAACGACAAGAAAACATAATAATTTTAAGAATTTCTACTAAACAGACAACAAAAAAGAGATTCCAGACACAATTGATTTTTCAATTGTCATAGACCTCCGGAGCAATAACGCCGCTTGACAGATCAATATCTTGAAATTATTATTTGACATACATAATAATAATATGACCGTCCACAGCTCCGTGGATATTGGTTATCGTTCCAAAAAGTAATACCTATTAATTGATTGATATCTTTCTTTATTTTTATTTGTATATATATTCTATTTATTATTATAAATTATTTTATTTTTATTCTACGTTCTTTCCAGAGTCTCAAACTATCGCACTACTAAATTTCATCTGAATCAGTTAAGCTTCAGCGTGAAAAAGTAAATAACAGACAGACAGATAAAGTAACTTCTTCATTTATAATATTTTATTTTTAATAATACTTTTATAGATTATATTCAGGCGATAGGTTTAATAAGCTAATGTCAAAACATGTTTACTCACTACTAACTAGTCAAGTAAGATAAAAAATAGTTACTAACATGCACTAACAAACTATGGGCTGTATTCATGTATATAAATTGTCTGCAATAAATTAAGGAATAAAGGATATAAATTAAGGATAGTCTTAGCGTGATGTTATATAGCCTATATAATACCTCGAGAAATGGGCTATCCAACACAAAAAGAATTTTTCAATTTGAATCAGTAGTTCCTGAGATTAGCGCGTTCAACCAAACAAACAAACATACAAACTCTTCTGCTTTATAATATTAGTATATATTAGCAAAGTTCAGTATGTTAATTTACAGTTTTTAATTTCTGAATTTCATTTAATGTTGTAGGTATTTAGTCACCTTTGTAATATTAATCGATCGAACAGTTTTACGACAAGATAAGATTTTCAGTAGCAAGTATAATAACAATAAATTTTCAATGGCTTAAAAGATTACCCATGTCCTTTTCCAGTTACAAATAAGTTATTACTGATAATACTCCACCTTATTTATCAAAAATATTAATTTAACGTCTTTATTTTATCACCTTGTCTATTTATCACATATATTTAATGTTTATGATACGTATTAGAAAATGCTGAAATTAAATCAAAGTCAAATGAAGAGCTAAGTACTAAGTTTAGCTTTGAAGTCAGTGGCATATTCAATAACCTAAACAATGCTTATTGCAAAGTTTTCGAGTAAAAGAAAGTTAAATTTTAATACTCTATATTTCACTTGTGACATCGTTTTATAATTACATAAATAGAATGAGCAAGGATAGACTTATCTCTAAAAGAGGTCACTTTATATATGTTTATTTAGTATATTTCTAATATTTATATACATACTATTATCATTATTTCTCCGTTATCTAGTATCTATAACACAAGCTCTTAATGATGCTTACTTTGGGCTGTATGAATATTATTATTATTATACTTAAATTGAGTACTCGCTCCATGTATATTATTAATTACGCACTAGTAGCTACTATAAATTACCTTCTCCGTGGTTACAACCTTATAAAAGACCTTAAATTAAAATCATGCAAATATTAATTTTTATTCAGATAAACATTAGATCTGATATGACCAGCCCCCTTATTCGCTAACTCGAATGTCGAGTGCAGATGGCTAAATCTTTAGTAATCACATTAAAATGTTTAATTTTGTGCGTTTATACGAAATATGGAAAAAGATGAAAAAATTATGTCTGTAATTATTAAGTATGCTCCAGGCGGGAATCGAACCCGATGCGGATCGCAATTTTTTCATCACTTTCTTTATTTGTATTTCTTACAATAAATCTTTAGTCTTTTTACGTAATTGATGTTTTACAACGAAATGTTTGATTTCATTTTAGCGTAAAACAGTAATTTAAGTATATTGAAGGTGGTAGGCATCACCACTTATCAGTTTTAGCGAATAAAGGGGCAGAGTGCCATTAGCAAATTATATAGGAGATGATAAAAGTCCGTAATATTTCAACCTCTTATCCACAAATTAAAAAGATATCTACTTTAAAACTAAAGATCAGCGTTGCCAATCTGTGGGGAATTCCCCAAACTGCGGGGATTTTCAGTTCGATTGGGTAATTTGTGGGGAGAGCGTTTATGTGGGGAAAATGCGGGGAATCAAGACATTTACGCTAGAACTGAACTTAGAAGTAATAAAAGTAGTCTAAGAAGTAAGTATTATTTATAAATTATGTAAGAATATTTAATTACCTTGATTATTTAAGCACCTTTTGGGCCGGCGAGGTGGAGGCGGCTAGTGCAATGGGTCAATTGCCGTGCTTTGTATAAAAAAAAATGAAGTTTAAAGCAATTTCACCGGCAGGAAGGTTTTACAGTTTATTTTATGGCAACATTTATGTCTATCAAACTTAGAGTATCGCAGAGAACTTTCTCAAACGCATCTGTCGAGAGAAAATTTAGCGTTTTAAAGAGTTTGAAAACAGAGAATCACAATCGCCTGCACATTGACACTGTAGCAGCGCTTATGACCACTAGAAGAAAGGATTAAAATTTGATCCTTCGAATGATATGTTGACAAAACAAAAGCATAATAAAGAGCTGCAATAAATACCTTGATGAAAATCATTAAATACTTAATAAGTATATGTAATAAATATATTTGATTTATAGAAACAGTACTTTTATTTCTTTCCTAAAAATTTGTGGGGAAAATGTGGGGAATATTGATTTTTTTCCCCCCAAAATTGGGGATTTTCAGTTAGGTTTTTGGGTAATCGAGACCGTGGCAGTTGGCAACGCTGCTAAAGATATTGATCAGGACTCAAGATATTAATTCAACCCAGAATCGTCTACGAGAGCGAAGAGTACTGCTGGATCACATGTTCTTACCTACATACTTGTAAATTAATTGAAGGAGCCGTGGATTGCCCATCTTTATTGAATTTAATCGGTCTTATGAGTACAAATAATTTGCCTCGCTTATATTCCTTTCGCAAAAATATAATATCCTTATCTATTAGTGATTTCCGTACCTGTTAGAGCAGCTGAAAGCAAAACCAAACACTTCACTAGCGCGAACATTTTGAATGAGAGAAGACCAACTGCATCAACACTACTGAATTATATATAACTGCGTAATTATCGAAACTTACGTACTTTTAAGAACAATTATTATAATCTATTTTTTAGATATTGATAATTCCTAATCCGGAATAATAAAACTGTCTGATATCGTCATTTCCGCTACACTAAAGGCAGCAGCTAAAACAACGATGAGACATAAATTATTGCGAAATGTTTTCTTGTAGAGCTGTCATGAGTTTATGGAATACTTTCTCACTTAAAAAAATTCGACCTGGAACTAAATTTAATAAATTTCATCACAATCATCATCATCATAATATTATTAGTCTACGAAATTCACTAGTGAACAAAGGCCTCCCCCATCGATTACCAAACTGCTTCCAACGGCTCCCCGCGACCCCAACCTGGTCGTCCGTCCCAGTAGAATACTGGGAAGCCGTCCTCATTTGTGCTTTCCGGTACGTGGTTTTCATGCTAGAACTTTAACGCCCCATAGACCGTCGGTTCTGCGTACTATCTACCCTGCCTTCTGCTACTTAAACTTGCTAATCCTATGAGCTATGTCAGTGACTTTGGTTATCTACGGTTTTCTCATTTCTGGCTCTATTTCGTAGTGAAACAGCTATTGCATCTTTTTCGTGGGACACCTATAGGTCGATCCATAGCTCGTTGGGTGACTGTGAACTTGTACAGAAGGCTTTGTTTTTACAGAAGCCCACGTTTCACAGCCGTTTGTCATCACTGGCAACACACACTGGTCGACTTTAGGCACTGAGGCATTTTGTACGATAAGATCTTACGTAATTTCCCGAACACTACCCATCCGAGTTGAAATCGTCGGCTGACCTCATTCTTGAAGTTGGACTTACCTAGCAGGACTATTTCTCCGTGGTATCCCAATGTATCTTGTCAATCAACCCGCTGCAACTAAAACCGCTCTTGGTTGGGTATTATACGATATGCGGTCAAAGTTTGTGCAGGATATGCCAGTTAATAATATTAATTGTGTATCTTTAGAGGAAGAGGGGTTGACCTCCCTCATTAGAGATCATTATAAGTTAGAATCTATTGGTATTAGACTTCAAGATCAGTACACTGCTCAAGAGCAAAGAGCTATTGATATTTTAGAACAAACGACACGGCGTTTGCTTACGGACGATTTGAAGTAGGTTTACCATGGCGGGAGGACGAACCCCGAATTCCAGATAGTTACCACCTAGCTTTAGGTAGATTAAATTCTTTGTCGAAACGGTTTCATCGGGATGCAGCTTATCTTAAACTCTACAATACGGTGGTATGTCCTTGACAGCTAGCCTATAATGTTGTTTAGAATAAAATTTGAGGGGCTGACAGTAGGTTGTTTGTGAAAGGTTTAGGTTAGGTTAAGGTAATGTAGGATTACACGTAGTTTTACTTTGGTCACCAAATGCAACTGGAGATATTAAACGGAGAATGTCTTACAGGAAACTACCTACATAATTATATTTGAAGATAAAATAGATATCTAGCTTGTCAAATTATCGATAAAAAGCATGCATTTATATTATAAATCATAATATTGTCTTATCAAAGTCCATGGATATATTTAAAAATTAATTTAAACTTATGCGTAGGTACACTTTTGTACCTTACAAGATTTAATCTTATCGTCAAAATTCACAAAATTTCACATATTTACATGAATTCAGTGTAATTTTACAAGTAGAAGTTATTGTTGCTTGTTACTGTATTATTCTTCGTTTGATTATTATCATTATTATTTATTATAGATATAAGCATATCTCTAGTGACGTTGCAGTTCCGCAGTCATTTATAGGATAAAGTACATAATGTACATAATGGAAAAGACATTTGAGGAAAAACTATACAAAGGTTTTTATATCATCCTAAACTATATTGCGGTAACCGTTACTCATAACTAGAGCACTTGAGTTTCCTATTTCCTATAACATGGGTTCTGTGAAAGATCATGACGAGCGGGACTATATGTACATTTCTTGTGGAAAGATATGATAACCATGATTACGGCTATTTTATACGACATTGGTGGCAATCAAGCATACGGGCCGCCTGATAGCAAGCGGTTACCATAGCATATAGCACCTTGGGCACTACTCACGTGCCCCTATAAAATCAAAATAAAGCACATTTTAATATTTGATTTTGTGAATTTATAACGCGTACTTTATTTTAACCCTTACAAAATAAATTAAGAAAGAAAACGATGTCCTTTTCTTTCTTTATTTGTAATTGTTACAATTAAGAGAAAGTGTTATTTTGACAGCATACATTGAAAAAAATTAGTACTGAACTTTCAACTACTTGTAGCTCAAAAAAGTGACTACATGACTTAGGGTAACACTTAGTCAAAAATAAAGTTCTTATTGATGCACCGTTTTGTTAAATCAAATAAACTGCGCTACATTTCGGTTACTACAAATGTAACCAAAGTAAGTAGTTTGGTTAAATATTTTTTTCAGTTTACGAGACAAGTCCCCCTGTCAACGTAACGCTTTCTCAACGAGCTCTGGCGACCTTACTCACCACAGAAGCACAACCACGCACAACACTACAAAGTATTGTCTTACCTATTAGTAGATAGTGTAATAAGCATATCTCTAGTGACGTTGCAGTTCCGCAGTCATTTATAGGATAAAGTCAAGTTGGCATCCAAGAAGAGCGTGACGGTACTTTAAAGCCTGTTTCTGTTTGTGATTTAAAGACACGCGAGATATAAAAAAACTTGCTCTCCTATGAAACTGTAATCAGTTAACTTAATATTTTTATAAGTAGGAAATAAAGCATAAAAAAAGTATTTACGTCTTAAAATCGCATTTGAAGTGTTTTTATAATATTTATGTTCAATAAATAATTGGATTTTTTTACTATAAATTAAAATCTTATTTCGCGGCGTATCACTTACAATTTTTGAATATAGTTTAGATTTTTCTGAGCTTCGCTGGCCTAAAGGACTTGCATCCAGGTAAGTAAAATACTAAAACAAAAAAGTAAAAATACTGCTCGACATACCGTACCGTAAAATTCAGTGTTAGTAATCTAAATTAATTCTCCTCATATTTATGAGCGAAATGCGACTTTGCTGCGAGCTTTTAGGCAGCAAAGGCAACCTTTTCTTGCTTTTTAGAGTTCCGTACCCTAAGGGTAAAAAGGGACCCTTACTAAGACTCCGCTGTTCGTCTGTCATCACTCATCAGGCTGTATCTCATGAAGCGTGATAGTTAGACAGTTGTAATTTTCACAGATGATGTATTCCTTTTGCCGGTGTAATAACAAATACTAATAAATAGAATAAATTAATATTTAAGGGGGTCCCATAAAACAAACGTGATTATTTTGCTTGTTTTTGCTCGATATTGATAACGGCAACAGGTAGACGCTTGTTTACAGACGGCAGGGAACCCGTCGTGCGCGATTTCGAATCGTACTTGGCCAGTTTTTTGTTCCATAAAGCTTTTTCGAATCGTAAAAATACCATATTTACCTATGTCTATCTCAATAAATTAATGTCTACTACCTAACAATTTCGATGTCTGTCTGTCTGTGCATTTACGTTAAAAACTTGTTGGACAGTACAATCAGGCTACTAAAAATACAGCCAAGTTCTGCTTAAAATTTTGATGTCACTAAAAAAACAATATGCCTACATTTTGATATTTATTTTTAAACTTCTTCTTTCCTAAACTACGCAATACATTTGTGTACATTAGTAGTTATTTATTTCTTTAACGAATCGTATTTCTAGTACCAAAATCAAATCAATATCTGTCGATATTTTTCATCAACATCAGCCCATTTTAAGTTTACGCAAACATCAGAAAATAAACAATAATGTACAACAGGCTTACCAAGGCTTACGAATAATGCCCCAAAAATGCAATTTATGATGAGCGTACCTACAATAAACCAACACAATAGGAAAACCAGATTTTTTAGTAACATACCGTACATTTTAGATAACATTATTTAATAAATTATTATTATACTAGCTGTCTTCGCATATAGACTATTTTCACCACTTCACATCAGGTGGTGTTGGGTCATATGCTGTGCTTTCTATAAGTATAAAAACAACTTTCTATTCATTCTGTTCAAAAGAACAATCTTAGCTATTGGCTATATATACGCCCACTGCTTTCCTAAATGGTAGAAACACATGAGGAGTTTGGGGTTGATAGGTTTTAAGCAAACAGTATTATTACAAAAATGAAACAGCTCATAACAAAATTACGTATATGGTTTTATTCGTGTTTATAAGACATTAAATAATGGACAGAAACCTTAACTTATTTCTGCAGATTCTCTTATAGGTTTCATGCTTATTGAGGTAGAGTTGATTTGGCAAGCATCCTGAAATGTAAAAAAAAATATATGTATAACTTTACAGCTCTTTAGAACACTATCCATTGTATATTCACGACTGAACAGATGTGAAACACACTCAAAGCTTCAAAATATATAATATGGGCTCTATTGTAGTAGAATTATGGTTTTCCGTATTGTATATATCGCAGCCTTCTGGTTAAATTTGCCACTTAACAGGACGGCTGGACGCCTAGCCTGAATGCCGGCTGCCGTCGTTCAATCAACGGGCTAGACGTCCAGTTAAGCGGCTAATTCAACCAGACGGTTGCGACATATACTCGTACATATGCATTAATTTGAATCTTTAAATGTAGGTATGCCAAAATGTAGTTTTTAGGCGTGACTGTATAGTCCCTATAAGCGAAGACCTGTGGAAGTTATTAAAAAAACACCTTATTATGTCCATAAGCTCTTATATATAGTTCGTCAGCGGGATGCGGTGGTTCTCTGTATAGCCGCCTCAGCTGTGGTGCGAGTAGCTTCGGTGCGGGCGGGACATGCGTTATGCCCCGCACGCGGTTTATGCGTGACACCGCTGCGCCTACGCATATAGTCACCAACGCGCCCGCAAGCGTGTACCACATGTATGACACGCGAAGAATAGGGTTGACTGCATCACTGCTTGAGAAAAGTGGAGATTAATTACGTCGAGATGTTAAGAACCATAAATTGTAGACAAACTTAAATAAATTAGTTTTTCTAATAAACATAAATAAAATTAATTAGGAACCGCTATAATAAGGCCGTGTTGAAATATTAATTATTCCGATAACAAATTGAAAAAAAGGCATTTCATAAAAAAAGAAAAAATATTATTCATTTGTGATCTAGGTACATAGAAACCAGATACAATAGGTTTTCTGTAGTAGAGCAGACGCCGGCAGGCTGATATAGACGAAATATGGACTCAAATAGTGTTGAAAGTGTATCAATGAAAATAACTAACTCTTACATTAGCTCTGGATCTAGTGTCACGGTCTCCGCTAGTGTGTAGTTATACTGGCACCCAGACGTCGTCAAGTCTTTATGGGAGTGTATTATCTCACCACGAGCAATAGCCATTTGAGCGGTCAGACACCACCCGGCCATAGTTGCAAGACCACTGATACCTCCTATAAGGGCGCCCTGTAGACAAAAACAGTTAAATAATTTTAAAAAACAAACTGGGCGTTACATTGATACTTTTAGCAGTGCTTTCTGACTCTTCTGTCTTTTAAGCAATTTTGGTATGATTATTATCGCTATTTGATCTGATAATGAAATAATGAAGACCATCTTATATCCTGGAGTGAACACTGGTCAATAAATCAAAAGTTTGTATCATCATCATCATCATCCGAGAGACGCCCACAGCTGGGCATAGGTCTCCCCCAAGGATCTCCAAACCAATTGGTCCTGCGCTGCCCTCATCCATCGGGACCTTTCCGCCCCAACAGCCGACAGTTCTCCTTGCAATAAGGCCAGCCCATTCCCACTTGAGACTTGAAATTATGTGGGCTATCTCGGCGACCTTAGATCTCCTGCGGATCTCATCATTTCTGATTCGATCACGCAGGGAAACCTCGAGAACAGGCCTCTTCATTGCTCTTTGGGTGTCTTTGAGCCTTCTTATGAGGCCCATTGTAAGCGGCCACGTCTCGGTCCCGTATGTCGTCACTCACACGAATCAAAGACTTTCGTCTTGAGACACTGCGGAAGTTGAGCCGAGAAAATGCCGCTAAGCTTTCCGAACGCTGCCCCGTTGGATGCGTCGATTGACCTCTTTATGGAAGTTGGATAAGTCCAACTTAACACTGTTATTGTACAAATAACAAATAGTCCAACTTGGTAAGCCAAGTTGGACTATTTGCCCCAGGTAAATATATTCTTCGACAATTTCCAGTGTAGAGCTTCTAACCTTAACAGAAGTAGGAGTACGACATGGTAATTGGGTATAATTTTCGTCTTATCCATGTTAATTTTAAGACACATTTGTTGAGATCTTACAGAGTTTGTCCATCATTGTGCCCAAATCTAAGCCACGACTAAGCAGAAAAGTTTATATGTCGTAATATAAATAGATTCTATGACGATTAATTTAAGTATCTAATTACATTGAACCACAGTTTCTAACTCACTGTAGCGTCAACCCAAGGCATCAGAATTCCCATTGAAAATACGCCGAGTTGAGGACCCATCGTCATCGCTTCAAGAGTCATGGTCAGTTGCAAAATCGTTCCCATTTTCTCCACAACAAACACCAACCCTAGAATAATAATAGAATTCAGACAAAGACCTAGAAAAACCATAATTTGTAAGTTTAGCGTAGTTTACACAATTTTTTTTCTGTTAGCTTCTATTCCCATCAATCAGCATTATCTAGATTCAATACGTCATCGAACATTGGAAAATCTGATATATAAATTTAGGAATAAATATTATTACAATTAAGATAATGTTTGCTTTGTTTGTGATAAAGTGCAGCAAAATCTAATCTAAGATATAAGTATTTACCTACACATAGTGTGCCCAGCAGTATGACGACTCCCCTCATGAGCCAGTTAGCTTGGCGATCAGAAAGTTCCCTCTTGAAGAATGGCTTATAGAAGTCCTCCAGCACCACAGCTGACATCGAGTTTAAGCTTGTAGATAATGAACTGAAAGAAGATAATTATATAACAATATTTTCCGTTCCTCACTCAAATAAAAACCGCATGATTATTTCTATCATAAATACCTCAACGCAGCACTAAAGATACCGGCGATAAAGACGCCAGGCAAACCAGGGATGTCACCAAGTACATCCATTACTAGAAGCGGAAGTAGTTGATCTTTTGCTTTGGCTAACTAAAAATAATTACATTTTGTATTATTGTCTTCTTTTATTAGTTAATGATATAAATCAAACAATAAATGATCTCACCTTAGTCTGCAAAGGATCACAGTCATAGAATCTGGCGTAGATCAACAGTCCACAGTACAAACAGAAGCAATACAGACTTGATATTCCAATACAAAACAACACTACTGCCCTGCAAATTAAGGTCGTTTTTATACATGATTTTCAATAACAAATATTAGTAATTTGCAGCTGAGTATTATCGTACCATTTCGCTCCACGGAGAGTAGGTAAAGCCAGATATCTTTGCACCATAGTTTGGTTCACAGCATTAGCTTGAAGCCAATATATTAAACCTCCGATGACTAAGCTCCATACTGTGTGTCGAGCCAGCGGGTTTGGATCCCAGCTTTAAAAAAATACATGTTTTATGCATTTCGAAAGGCACATTAAAGTATTTTTAAAATTCACGTCAGTTTTTATTTATCTTGCTGTATGAATACAATTCGTGTAATAATTTTTATACCTATACTTATCATCATCAAAGTGTTTTCTACCGTTTATAAGACTTCGTGATAGTGAAACAACTAATGATACAAGAAATAAAACGTAAGGTTAATTTTATGTTAACTCTTTAGCTTTGGTCGTCTAACTCGCTTATCCGAGATACTAAATTAATAGTCATTTAACCTTGTCGATTCTTAACAAGTAGTAGGAAAATCACTATACAGCTAATAACGTCGTCATTATTTCTTGATCTTTTCATTCGTAGGTTTGTTGTGTGCATAGCGGGTGCAAAGAGTGCAAGCAAACCGACCTGCAATTGTGACCGTTAATAAAATCTATTTCTGTATCATGTAGGTAGGAGTCATGGAACCAATTTGCTTCCATCACTTCTAACATGTGTAACTCAAGTAGAATATTATGATCTAGCAGCTACTCGTCAACGACAAAAGATATTTAAAAATGCTGGCATAAAACAGTAACAAATAATAAAGAAAATGTAAAGTCAGCGTCACGGCTACTCCAACCCGAAATATAGCTGTGAATATATACGTGTACCTACCTGCTATCTTGGTTTCCATCAAATCTCGAAATTTTCTAATGCAATCCGTCGATAATAGTGCAATAAATAACAATTTTAAAACTTAGGAAGATATCGTGAATGTATATACAAAAAATGAAAATTTTAATTCATCTACTAGAGTAGAAGCAAAGAACAAACATTGGTTCCAAATTCTAATCCGTGTCTTCAGTTGTATATGTAGATATTTAAATCTAGCAATAATATACAGCATTAAATTGTGATAAAATAAACTGATATTGAGTTCTTTACCAAAATTTTCCCCAGCTAAGTCATTGTCCATTTGTTAGTAACGGTATTTAAAAAAATGTAGAGCCACTTTCATTGTTTGTGTATCAATTTTCAAAGCAATTTTTCTATTCTTTATTTAATTTTTAACATTAGAATTAATGTTGGAATGATACTTAGAAAAATATCTTAACTAGAAAAGTTCATGTCCTGGAGCGGAGACCGAATTTCACAATCCGGTTTGTGAATGAATGAATTGTGAATTTGATTTTTTTATTCTGCTTAATGGGCGTCCTATCTATTAAAGTAATGAAGTCATACTTAGGTGGTTCTATCCGGCCACTGTCCATGTTTCTCTGCCAGACGACGCTGATTCCACCAACGTCAATGGTACCTTTAATGGCGACAAGCGCCATGGCTCCAAACATAACTGATATTTGGATCACGTCAGTCCATACCACTGCTTGTAATCCCCCCTGCAACAGACAAGATCTTGAGTATCACCTTAAGCCCTAAGGAAATTATTAAAGAATGTTATTAAATTATGATTATGATAGATTTATTATGATTATGACAAATTTTATGTGAACTTAAATTTTAATCTACTAAGATTTCTCAGTTATTGTTTTAATAAATAATGAATACTTACAGCACTTGTGTAAAATATGCATACAAGACACACAATCGGAGTAATTACATGAATATCAACGCCAGTAACTGAAATTTTAAGAGTTCGTTAAAGTATTTTTTTAACGTCCTGAAAGTATAACAAATATTATTAATTAATTTCATTCAATTGAAGCTGTACTTTAGCTTATGTCTCTTACTATATATAGCTAGCCCGCAACAACGATTTCTCACTTCTCATGGATAGAATATCGAATATGCGACTGCGTCAGATTTAAATGTTGTGTAGAGTAATAATATATTTTTGTTAATTTTGGAAATCCATTAAATATTTTAATTAAGAAATATATTTTTTCTAAATTACCTTGATTGAATGCTAAAGCTGGTACATAGATGACAATCGGTAACCAACCTATCTGCAACACAGGAAGGGTAAGGTAAAATTCAAAACAAAATAAATTCAAGATGTTTTAATATTTTTTTTATACTTACCAACGTAAATGCAAATAGAAAAGATCCGAACAACCGTACTCTGTTGTCGAAACGCATCGATAAGTACTAAAAATATAAAACAATGTTAAAGACATCTGAAAATTACTATTTTCTATCTATGTAGGTACTTGTACAAAAAAGTCTATTTGTCACTATGCGCATTTATTTGTGTGTTGTAGATTAAAGTGTTAAATAAATATCTCAAGTACCTACGTCAAAGATTCAATCACCTACCTCATAATTAGAAGTTATCCTGAGCTCATGGAAAACTGGGAGGTAGACTTGCGTCATAATGATAGACATTAGGAAAATGCCTACCATTATGAACGCATATTGAGTCCCGTGCATGTACACCTCTGTGGGTGACCCCAACAATGTTATACCTGAGACGAAACTGGAAGAAAAAATAGAATATACTGTCAACAACACATCAAGAGTAACAGTTATAAATATATCTACTATCATGGGTCGGGAAAGCTCCTGCACGACCGGCCTATACCAGGTAGGGCCGTAGGTCACTAGGATACATTGCATTCAAATTTGCTATGATTTATGTAGTCATTTAGTATTAGTCATTTCTTATATACTCTTTATTGCACTTTAAATATTATTCTTATCGCCTAAGAAGAGTAATAATCTACAAATGTAGAGTCACTTGGTTTAAAATAAGTAAATTGTTTTACTGTCGCATGTTCTATTACCTATATATCAATATACAGTTCTATTACATATGAAATAGCAAAATTTTTTGTTTAAGGTTATTGTATATTACCTTAATATAGAGTCTTAGCTAAAAAGCTACGATATAATATTAAAATATGTATTAATCTGTCAAGCACCGTTATTCCTCCGGAGGTCTATGACAATTGTAAATCAATTGTGTCTGGAATCTGATTATCTGATGCTTGACGAGTTAATATCGCCTTGGGCTTAAATAGACCGTTGCCGGGTCATGCAGTCTTAATAGAATTCTGACTCTCGCACCGATTACCTATGTACCTAGTCTTATATAACCGCCTCTGTGGTCTAGTGGTTGAGACCACCGACCTCAGATCTAGAGGTCCGGGGTTTTATTCCCGTAGGAGCAGAAATTTTCTGCTCGGTTTGGGTGGTGGTAGGGCTTTTCTAAGTCCGCCTGGCTAGCTACCACCATCTTACCTAAGTCTGCTGCCATAGCAATAATGCTATGGCTAACGGCATTATTGTGTACCGGCAGCTGGAGGTAATATAGCCAGTTCCTCTGTGGTTGAGGAATCCGGGTGTAGCTCGCTTCCATCGTCGGCCTTATCTTTACTTACCATCAGGTGAGATGAAGGTCAAGAGTTACCCCGTTAACATAAAACAAAACAAAAAAAATAGTCCTAATTATGCACAAGTAACTAAAAGTTATAGATAGCGACAAATTTATTTTATATACAAAACACGGTAATTAGCTGAATACCACCTAATGTGAAGCGGTAAGAAGAGTTCATATGCGAAGACAGCTAGTACAGTTTGAAACACGCTGTTCTAGCCGCCTCTACCTTGCCGGCCCATAAGGTGCCTTTTTCACGCCTCTTTTGAAGGAACCCTTGTCATAGGAAGGAGGAAACACATGGGCTGGCAAAGAATTCCAAGTTTTGGAAGTATGACAAAGAAACGAGTTATGAAACTTCTTTGTTCGTGTCGTGACGTTTCGAGGTAGAGACAGCAAATTGATGACTCCGAAGACGGGACTCGTGCTTCTGAGTAGGAAGCAGGAACTTGGGATAAGGTCGAAAAACTCTTTAGAACACTCTCCATGATAAAGCCGATAGAAGGCGCTAAGCAACAGAACACTCTCCATGATAAAGCCGATAGAAGGCGCTAAGCGACGCAATATTATGTTTTGAAATACAACCACCTTACCACATTTGACGTACCTATTTAACTCGCGTTTAATTACACGTTAAATTATTAAAGTAGTAAAAGATAAAATAATAGGTACAGACGACAGCACATCAAGAGTAACAGTTGCACTACGAAAGCCGCCTCTACTATATTTGTCTTAAGGTCAAACTGTTACGATTGATGTGCTGTCGACTGTACATAACTCTTAATTATACTTACACATACTATCCGACCCGGCAAACTTAGTATCACTTCAGAAGCAATAACATTAAATCTATTTATATCTATACTAACGCTATTTAAAAAAGGGAGTTGGTGGTAGAAAGGTGACACTTAAGGGTTAATACCTAAGTATTTTTTGATGCTAAATCATACAAAAATTAAGTAAAAAAATTCGTCCAAATCCAAAAAAATAAAATGTGGAGAGATGTGATAAGGGCGGCCACCCATATAACCTAGGGGTATAAAAATTGTCTACGACCTATTCTCAGGCCTATCTAAGAAAATTCATAAAAATCGGTCAAGCCATTTTGGAGGAGTTCGATAATAAACACTGAGACACGAGATTTTTATACAGTGTGGGCCCCGTAACTAAAGCAAAAAAATATAAAAAGAGATTAATTAAAGTATCCACAGTTTTTCAAAAGTGGTCCTAATTTTCCAAAGTTCTTAAATTAGGAGGAAAAGTCGTTTGAAATCAAGATTTCCCATCAATGAATTTTCACATTGCGATATTGTCGCATATCTTGGTACCTTGGCACTGTTGATACATTCTAACATGTACTCAAATTAAAACAATTGCAATGGACACAATATTTGTAGCACATTGCTGGCTCGATTAATTTTGTTACAAAATAACAGTTAAAATATTTTTTATTATAATTAATTCATACCATTAGGACATGATTACTCATTTTTATTTTTTATTTTTTTATACAACTAGATGACAAACAAGCTGACGGCCCACCTGAGGGTAAGCGGTAACCGCCGCCTATAGACACCTGCAATAACAAGGAAAAATCACTTGATATTGCAGGTGCGTTTTCATCCTGGGGCCCTAAGATGAAATGCCGTCCATGCCCAGTAATTACACTGGCTACCTTTCCCTTCAATCCGAAACACAGCGAACTGTTTCACGGCTGAAATAAGAAAGGCGGTGGTACCTACCCAGACGACGCTACATACGGGTCTACCACCTAGTGAGTCATTAGTTAAAGGATATATGTTTTAATTTTTTGCTCCTCTTACAGGGCCCAGCCTGTATATTAGATCTCTAATGAAGTAAATGGAGATACGTTTTGACGACCTGCTGGTCGAGAGGTCTGTACTCCTTAATATACAGTAGGCTACTCGGTCAAGAGGTACCGGGTTCAAATCCCGGTAGGAGCATATGTTTTTGTGATGAGTACGAGTATTTGTTTACGAGTCATGGATGTTTATATGTTTATTTAGTATATTTCTAATATTTAGATACCTACATATAATTATCATTATTTCTCCGTTATCTAGTATCCATAACATAAGCTCTTAATGATGCTTACTTTGGGCTAGCTAATAGCTCATACCTATTAGCTAGCCCAAAGTAAGCATCATGAATATTATTATATTATATTGTATAGAAATTATACACAATAAACGTTTCTCCATCCATAGTAATCATAAAAATGCGAAAGAAGCTCTATCTGTATATCGGCTACGATTATTTATCACTACGCTACGGTCTACCACTCTACAATTTCATAAACTAGTTTTCCTTTAATCTTTAGCTAGCAGTCTACGAATAATAAAATATGATTGCATAAATAAGTAAGTATATAATATTTTTTAACAAAGTAACACACTCAGGTAACAAAGCAGACTTCTGGCAGCGAATGAGTATTTTTGTTGACAACCCTCAAGATAATCGCACCTTTATAAATTGAACAATATTGATATAATTGCAAAATTTAAAAAATTAAGTAAGCCCCGGCGTCATTAATCATCTATCTAACACCATCTCACTAAGACTATTCATAAACCCAAACACGCTATATCTTCTGTAAGTTTCTGAAGAATTAAGCATTTCGCAGACTTTTTGATGGTATAGGATCAGTTCAAGGTTAGTATGTCATGGGAATGTCACCGAAGTGACAGTACACCAAATTTGAAATCAATCGGATCTGTAAAAGTTAGTAAAATCGTATTATTATGTAGAAAATGAGCTGATAGTCATCAAAAGCCTGAACTGATCTTCATAAATTATAGCTAAGAACCATCGTAGTCACATCAGCTTTCAAAAAAAACGAATCAAAATCGGTCCATTCGTTTAGGCGCTACGATGCCACAGACAGACACACAGATACACAGACAGGCACGTCAAACTTATAACACCCCTCTTTTTTCTTCGGGGGTTATAAACATAATATTTGTCCTAATTGAACCCTATTTATAATTTAATATCATATTTCTCTTGGACCAGATAAATACCAGTTGTCAGGTGGGCCACCTAATACTTAACCCTATAGAATTCTATACCACTTTATTTTTTTTCTTACCTTACCTTTAGCATTTTGTCGTTGTGGGCCTAGACAAGATGCCTTTATAAAATTGCTACGCTATCGCTAAGTGGAAAATGTATGTTATTTGACTAAGCAATCGAACGCCTTTCGATCACAAATTACAAATCCAACACATTTTTTATTTAGATAGCGATAGCGATTGTCAAATGGCATCTAGTCTAGGCCCTCTGATCAGCCCAACGGGCGTCTATTGCGTCTGGTCTGTGGGTGCTTCACACATTACAATGCCAATGTAGGTGACTAACTAAAGGTAACTAATTTGTGTCTAATAGTGAATTTAATGGCAACATGTTTTTGAGTGTTGGAAAAAATTAGGGGAGTACCTATTTAGAACTCGCACCCACTAACACCCCTGCAATGTGTATGGCAGGGGTAATAGTGGGGAAGGGGATTTTTCTTTTTATAGGCAGTCTCTGTCATCCATTTGCAACGCAGACTCACTTCCGAGATCATAACATACCCCTAATTATTCTTACCTTGCTACAAGTGACATAGACACCGGAACAACCTTCATGTTCCTGCCTCCTAGAAGGTAGTCATTTTGTGTCGTCTGCTTCTTCATGAAGCCCCAATAGACGCCCACCACAGCACTGATCGCCAGCATAAACACAAACACCACATAGTCCACCCACGAGAACCGCTGCATATGCAACACCATGTCGTTCACCTCCGTCTCCCCCATTTTTAAAAGCTTATCCCGACCTATTTAGTATCATGCCGAGACTAAGACGTATCTGGCACCCAATGTTCAAATGGCATATGGCCACGAAGCTAGCTCAATCTGTTACAATGAAACAATTACGATAACTCGCAATTTAAAAGAGGATGTTGCGAGATCCCCCTCAATGACAACAAGTACCTACGAATCGGGAACTGACTAATGCTTGCTTTTAAATGTTTGGAGGTAAGTAAGTACAATAATGCAATTAACCTATTATAAAATCTCTTAAAACTTTTCTAATGTCAAACTTTGTAATATTGGCCGCCAAAGCCTATTACAAGCGTAGTCGCTGTGCAAAGCGTCATTTAGCTCTCAAACAAACCACAATGTCCGCTGAACAAAAAATAATGACGGCATTGAAGAAAAACCAGGGAGCAAATCGTTCGCAGTATCTTTTGAGGACATTTTGGTTCCATGCCGTTTTACGCTTTGAACATTTTTCACTGATGACATTTTGCTCAGAAAACCGTAGGTACGGTCGACCACAGAAGTAGCTGAACACTTTAGTACCATAACACAATAAAAGGAGTTATTACAGTACGGTAGCAACTATTAAGTACGAGCACAATACTCGGTGTGACATGGTACTAAAGTGTTAAGCTACTTCTGTGGTCGACTGTACCTATTAGACTACGGTAACCACTTACCATCAGGTAGATTATATGCTTCTTTGTCATTCCCCACGGCAACGTATCCCAGCCACTGCCGCCATTTGAGCTGTGTTATGGTTTACTATGTCGTACACCCTGGTTCTTTTATTTATTTAAACTTTCATTACAAAAAATAAGGGAGAATTTCGTGGACTTAATTTCATTAGGCATTCTCTACCAGTCAACCAGAAAGTCAAGTCAACAAATAAATAGTTAGCGCAAAAAAATGATTTAAAAATTAAGATATACAATAACATGTGAATACACATACGAGTGTACATCATACATAAACAGATAAATATTGTAAGTATGTATAATTATAGATAAATAAATATTAAATTAATACAGAAATAGTGATAATCTGCTTATGTTTGATTATTTCTAATATTTAATATATGAAATATTTATATTAAATTTATTATACGTTTTCGTTTACCTAATATCAATGTTAAGTTGAGACTATTAAAACTCCAAAACGAGACTTCGAACTGACGACCGCTTGAAAGCCAGTTTTTTTTTAAACCACCAAGGTGGAAATCAAGCATACGGCCCACCTGGTGGTAAGCGGTTACCGTAGCCTATGGACGCTTGCAACACCAGGGGTATTACTTTTTTTTTTGGATTTTCGTGGTTGGTTTAGGTAGCGCTCTCAACTTAATACCTACCTAAGATAGCACGCTCGATTTTGCCTAAGGATGTGTCGGCAAATGAATTACATTAGGTTATCATTATCAGCTAATATGTGATGCGTAGTCCGGTCTATCACCAAGACAATATGGTAACGATTGTCCAAAGGCATCTTGTGTCTTTTGACAATCGTTATCGCTATCGCTAAATGGAAAATGTATACGATTTGACATTTACGCTCGAAAGTAAATCGATGGCTTGTGTCAAAATTTTATTTAGTGACAGCGGAATCAATTATCGAAAGGAATCTAGTCTAGAGGGTCGATGGGTTAGGCGGAAATTGAGCTAGTAAACAGACTACGCAACAAATAAAATAGATGGCGCATCTTTATGAAAACTGTAGATTCAACTGCTAGAACTACGGGTTAGATTCACTGGCGACGGGCAACATCTGTAGCCCATGGAGCATCTACCAGTCAGTGACTAAATGCATAATTAAACACCTACCTGATTAAACGTCATCCGTTCATCTCGCAGGAAATTATAGCAAATTAGTCTACCAAGGACGCTATGGAAACTGTAGTGCTATAACTTTCAAGTACCGACTACCGGAGTGTGTACTTCAGTAGTGAAGACAGGACAGAGTAGCAGAAGTTATTTCAGCAAAGTAAGATGTTGTTTTTTTTTCTTACGTTTGATAAATTGAAATGTCTAAACTAGAAAAAAACATGTCCTGAGACGAGCTGTCGTGGATGGTGGTGACTGGTGACTGCTATGAACACTAAGCTACCGAGGACTTAGCAGAACTATTAAGAGCGTTTACGTCGCACGATTTTCCATACAAACTTTCAAGTCGGAAGTATAGGAAACGAATACACCGATTCTAACAAAGCTTTCCATGCATAAACAAGTCAGGGTGTTCTAAGAGATTTTTCGAAATGTTTGTATGAAAAGCCACGCGGAGTATTAAGTATCTACCTACTTTTAATGTCAATGTGAATCATAGACTTGAGATAAATGTGAACTATAAGACGCCCGGCTGGCCGAGTGGTCTGTACTCCTTCCTATACAGGCTACTCGGTCAAGAGATCACGGGTTCGAATCCCGGTAGGAGCAAATATTTGTATGATGAATTGACAAGCATTTGTTTAAGAGTCATGGATGTTTATTTTTATTTACATATTGTTATCATTATTTCGCTGTTATCTAGTATCCATAACACATTTAGGCTAGATAATAGGTGTGAGTGTATGAATATTTATTTATTTCTAAGAATTTCTCTAGTCTATCAGATTTTACGTTATCATAAGATAATGTAATAGGTAATAGTAATGATTCCTTAACCAATAAAACCACGAAGTTCATTACCATTGAACGTGGTTTAAGCTTTATTGCTGCGTTATAAGACAAGTTATCAGAGTGGTTTAATAAAGCAAAACTTTACAATTTAGTTTAGTTTATTAAGATTTACTTTACAATAAACTTCTTAGGAAGCCGATGAAGTTAGCCAGGTCGAGACCGAACTACCTAATAAGGTAACGTTACCTTATTAGGTAGTTCGGTCTCGGCTACACTGGCAAAGTATTATCATCCTAGTACCTAGTGTCTGAGATCCTGTTCATCTGGACCAAATAGCAAACCAATAGGTAAATAGAAGTTTATTTATATACCTTAGAATAATAACTTTTACGAAGTTCGTTAATTGTGAACATCGTCTAAACTTTAAGTATTTGTAGCGCGGACTACGCCCTCTGACGGAGAAGCCACTCAACTCGGCGACTCTTCTCTCTCCCGCTCAAACTCCCGATCGCGCCATAGACGCCGACCAATCAGGCGGCCCGAGCGTTACCGCAATTAGAGGCGCGATATTGTAATTGGACAAGTGGTCCTGACTTAAAACATTATGTTGTCTTTCTGATTTTATGTAAATCAATTACCAATGTAAGATTATAAGAGAATAAATGAGTCTTGCCAAGCAATCAATGTGTCGTCTAGATTATTTTAAAAAACTCTAACAAAACCCTGAGATTAAGAGTAACAACAGAGTTTAGCCGCCCGCTAAACTGGCAGCCCAACGACAGGTAAGTGAAGAACTCGAATAATCAGATTTTCTGTGGAAAACGTGATAGGTAAAAACTGTACCTACAAAATGCCACGACCAGTAGTGTCACGTCGTAGTGTTACAAAACGTCGTCAATCCGATTCTGTCGACGTGGAAGAGGATGTATGCGATACCAATATTGCAAGCTCGCCGAGCCGGCCTTTGCCGCCGCCGACGCCGACGCACATCACGGCAAACGACATCGCCGCCATGATGGCGTCTCTGCAACAATCGCAAGCGGAAAACTTCGAGCGCCTCCTTACAAAGGTGATGGAGTGCCGATCCCCATCTTCTCCGGCCGCGCTGGCTAGTGCCGCGCAGGTGCCAACCACGTCCCCGCACGCTCAAGCTCAAACCGCATCTGGAACTTTCGCCACGTGCAAAGCGACCTACAGCGGAGCGCCCAACGAGTCCCTCGACGGTTTCATCGACGCTATAGAAGCCTTCAAAGACTGCGCCAACGTAAGCGATGCCAACGCCTTGCGTGGCTTGTCGATGCTACTCACGCACGAAGCAGCTATGTGGTGGCAAGGGGTGAAGTCCACCATCACGTCATGGAGCAGCGCCCTTCTGCACTTACGCGGTGCCTTTGGTGACAGCAGACCTCCTCATAGAATCTACATGGAGCTATTCTCCCAGCCGCAACAAGTACGAGACAGAACAGAGCTCTTTGTTGCAAAAGCACGCGCTCACCTAGCGCGCCTCCCACCTGAAGACCTTAGCGGGAAGGTTAAAATAGATTTGATCTACGGCCTACTACATCTACGAGTTCGTGAACGCCTACGAAGAGACGAAGTGGACTCATTCGAAACGCTGCTGAGAAAAGCTCGTAATGTAGAAGAACTTTCCGTGCAAAACACAAGAGATTATGATTACGCGCCCGTGAGTGCCTACAGTCGGCGACAAAGTAGGCCGCCACTTGTGTCCGCGCGCGCAGGCACCACCGCAGTTCGGTCATCGTCACCTCCCGCGCGCACAACCACCTCCACGACCGAAACCAGCGCGACCACGCCGTCACGACGAGCAACGCTCGCCGAACCCGCCACGACACCGGTCACAATCACAAGTGATAACAGTGAGGACTGCCGCCGTCTGCTTTCGTCGAAGAAAGACAGTGTCGAACTCGTGTCGTGCTATGGTTGCGGAGAGAGAGGAGCCGTACGTGCCAACTGTGTGAAATGCAACTCTCAGTTTAACGCAGTATCATTCGACTATCACAAGGGGTCGATGACCTCCCTCTCCAGTCGTAAGTCTCCCGGATCACCAGTCGTAAGTAATCCTATTGATTGTTTTCGGGCCGAGTTCGAGAACAGAACATTACGTTCTTCTAAACATATCTCTAAATATAGTAAAGTTCTTGTTGCTGAAAATAATAATAATAAAAATAAATTCGCTTCAAACACCCAGACTATAAGCCACAACGAATCAGACATATCTTTTAAAAATTACCTTTCAATCATGCCGAAAGATTTTTATTGTTATGAAACCAATTTAGTTGAATATACCGATTTTTCTATAACTGATTTTATCGCTGTGTTACCCTCAGATTTTACTAATTCTAGTAATAACAATTTTCCTTTATGTGTTACGTCATCAAGTGGTGCTAGCAACCTGGCTGTGCAATCTGCACATGATAATATTTCTTTCTTGTGCGATTCCGATTGTCGTAAAAATAATACCAGTGTTATCAGGTCAAATTTGCACAAAAGTAGGGTGACCATGGAATTTCAGGACAAATGTTCGGAGTACAGTGTGACTAGTAGGGTAACCATGAGTTCCAAAAACGGCTTCGGGTTTTTTCCAGATGTTGACGGAGTGACATTAGAGTATGATATTTTAGAGCTTTCCTCCGTGTCCTCGCAATCTCGTCGCACACCTGCATCACAACCCCGGCCTATGTTAGGAATAAGAATTCCAGATCTACAAGGGGCAGCATTAATTGACACAGCTGCTAAGAGAAGCGTTGCAGGAAGTTCCTTGTATAGACTGCTTTCAGAATGTAGACAACTCTCTTCTATCCTGCGGAAGAACGAAGACATCTTCGGGCTCGGGGGAGCTCCGACGCCCTTCGCTGAACACCGGATAGACACTGGCGATCACTTAGCGATGGCGGTCCCGCCGAATCGCCTTACACCTGCTCAGATGATGTTGGCCCGCGAAATGCGTACTCCATTCGAAGCTCAGCGAGACCTTCGGCCTATTTTAGATAAGGAAAACTTTCTCCCACAGATTACGCCTTACTTGAAACTATTTGTGGCCAACTGGGAGAAGATAAAGGAGACAGTCGAAAACCAGCTAGATCGTCGCAAGGATGGTTCTGATCATCATCGTCGCCTAGCACTGACATATCAGGTGGGTGACGAAGTTTTAGTAACTACTCACTTACTTAGTAGTTCTACAAAAGGACGCACAAGAAAGTTGATGCCTAAACGGGATGGGCCGTATCAAATCAGTAGGGTTGTTAGCGCCACCACGTATGACGTAGCCTATTTAGGCTCCAATGAGCACGTAGGTAGGTTTCATAGTACTGACCTGACACCTTTTCATAAATCGGGTCAGGCCTCGGCCCCAATACAACCACGTAGGCATCGCGGTCGTCCGCGACTGAATCAGGAACCTGATCTTACAAGGTCCAAGTCATCAACGGGACGTTCTTATGACTTGGAGGGGGAGCATGTAGCGCGGACTACGCCCTCTGACGGAGAAGCCACTCAACTCGGCGACTCTTCTCTCTCCCGCTCAAACTCCCGATCGCGCCATAGACGCCGACCAATCAGGCGGCCCGAGCGTTACCGCAATTAGAGGCGCGATATTGTAATTGGACAAGTGGTCCTGACTTAAAACATTATGTTGTCTTTCTGATTTTATGTAAATCAATTACCAATGTAAGATTATAAGAGAATAAATGAGTCTTGCCAAGCAATCAATGTGTCGTCTAGATTATTTTAAAAAACTCTAACAAAACCCTGAGATTAAGAGTAACAACTGAGTTTAGCCGCCCGCTAAATATTGCATTTATCTACTGATGATGCAAGGCATAAGTTATCTATCACAATGACGTAATATGTTAGAAAAACAGGCGTGGATTTAAATTAAACTTCTTATGAAGCCGATGAAGCAACGTAGGTAATTAGTTCGGTCTCGACTACACTGGCAAATGGCAATAACCTCGTATGTTGACTGGAACTAGCAAAAGAAATATCTTTATTGTTACATGACCTTAAATAAATAGGCACCATTGTGTTAAATTCGAATATAGTATCATCTCATCATGGACCCCGTTAGGGGACTACAACAAATAAATTAGGTAGGTACTAATTTATAATGATTACACAGGGTGGTGCCGTCAGTACGATAATAAATTAAAACATGGGCTTTTTAATAGTTCATAGAAATGGTTTGCCACTTTCAAAAATATCTCATTTGATTGATAATTTCATGTCATTTGTATGAAATAATATAACATTGGTTGCATTATTTCATACAAATGTCATGAAATTATTAATAAGTCTCGGCGTCAATGTAGGTACATCTTGGGTACGGTTCAAATTGAACCGCAAATTGAACTACATACTGAATCAGATGTTACTGCTTTGCTAAGACATTCATCATCATCATTATACCAGGCTATGATGTCCACTGCTGAACAAAGACAAAGACATAAGGCAGAAGAAAAGAGGCAGGATCAAACAACCGTCGACATCCTAAAAAAACAGTTATTGGTGACATTTACTGGCACTGGTGTAAGTTCGTGTGCAATGACTAGAATATTATGTCCGTATGTCGAAGTGAAACATCGGCTGTAAAGCGTGGTCTTCTGTGCCAGTTCGCATTCGCAAAACGAGCTATGGAGCGAGCAATGCTCGGAGTTTAGGGGTTTCTCTATGGGATCGAATTAGAGATGAGGAGATCTGTAGGAGAACCAAAGTCTCCGACATAACTCAAAGAGTTACCAAACTAAAACAAAAAATTAAAAAGTGGCCCAAGTCTGAGCGACTGGGGCCACTTTTTAATTTTTTGGTAAAGTGTAGTTTTGAGTAAAACAAGTGTTTCAGTATTAACAGACATGGCTGTACGGACTTTAGTTCCCTTTGCCTTCACTTTTATTTAGTCACGCCCTTCCAACAGGGCTGCCATTTAAAATCAGGATCCTACTATTTTATTTAATTTATTCAAACAAATCTAAGCAAGTGGTTAAGCAATTAACATTAATATTAAATTAATGGACAAATATTGTATGACCATAATAAATCAAATATTAAATTACCACTTTAGATTATTCATAACTCATAATAAATAAGCAATAAGGCTTTCGACCTGTCAAAAGTGATCACTTACTTTTACTATGGACTGTAATATTTACTATATTTTCACGATCATGATACCTTGATTGAGTAAATAAATCAAAATTATAAAATGCATACATGTGCTAAATGTTCTGATACAGTATGTACACCGACCGGTGGCATGGCAGTGTGTTTAGTTTTAGACTCCCTTAAACTAGAAATGTTGTTACCTATTCTTTTTACTTTAATTATTATTAAATTGCTAATTAATTAAATTGAATTGAATTAAATTAAATTAAATTGCTAATTGAAGCTAAGAAAGATTTATCAGAAATATTAGCAGGATTAGCAAAATTAAAACGGCAACCTTAGTTTTCTGTCAATGTCAAATACCCAACAACAACATTACAAGAATGCACCAAAACAAAATAAAAATAATTAATTTATTTTAAAATAAAATTATCGTACGTAACAAAACTAATCCCAGAATGGCAGGCTTACTACTAAGTTCCACAGAAAAAATATTCATCCTCCATGGCGTTCAGGTATAAATGCATTTGTATAAAAACTATTATAACCTAGAACTAAATAAAGTATTGCCTACGTTACTTTAGGAGTTTTAATAAAAAAATATACATATTCTATTGATAGATTGCCTGGAAACTGCTATCATTATATAATAAATTATAATTTATTTATTGTGCTACTTTAAGTTTTTTTATTGAAAACTACTAAGTCAATAAAAATAAATAAAAAAATTCACAATAAATTATATCATACTAACTCAATATTACTATAATTATTACCATTCCTTCCAATATTGAAATTCTCTCACATTCCAGGATGATTTTCGATCAGATGGAAGGTCCAATATTGATTACAGACCAATGGAGCTTGAGACCGATGTGGTCAGTCATGCAAGCGGTTCAGCGAGACTGCGACTTGCCAATACAGATATCCTTGTTGGTGTCAAAACAGAGATTGATGTGCCAAACCCTAATAAACCTGAATTGGGAAAAATAGAGTTCTTTGTGGACTGGTAAGAATGATAAAACATTTGATATTGAACTAGGTTTTACTATTGAATTTTGCTGTATATTAGTCTATATATATAAATTAGGAATTATATAACATAGAAAAACTATTATGAGATAAGGCTTCATAACATTCAAAATGTATCTTAATATTCTTATTAAGACAAATAGTTGAGCAACAAGAACTATAAATTAATAGCTTTCTTGATCCTCAATGTATAATACTATTAAGAACTAAAATGTATGGTATTTGATATTTCAGCTCAGCAAATGCTACCCCAGAATTTGAAGGCAGAGGTGGTGAGCAACTAGCAAATAGAATATCAAATTTGTTGCAAAAAGCATACCACTCATCGCAAGCATTCAACTTAAAACAACTCTGTATTTTTGAGGGGAAACAGTGTTGGAAATTATATGTTGACATCTTGGTAGGCTTAATTTTTAGTTTGTATAATATAATTTAATATAACCAAACCAAAATTTATTCCAATTAACTGCCTCTGTGGTCTAGTGGTTGCAAACACCTACCTCAGATTTAGAATTCCAAGGTTCAATTCCTTTGGGGGCAGAAACTTTCTGCTCAGCTTGATTAGTAGTAGGGCTTTTCTAAGTCTGCTTGGCTAGCTACCACCATATTACCGAAGACTGTCAGAATAACAATAATGCTAACACAGTTAACAGCATTGTTGTGTTCCGGCAGCTGGAGGTAAAATAGCCATTTCCTTTGTGGTTGAAGAATCTGGATGTATCTCGTCCATCTTTGGCCTTATCATCACTTACCATCAGGTCAAATGAAAGCCCATAGGCCCAGATTTTCTTAAATTGTTAGAAATTAAAAATACTGATGGTAGATAACACACTTGGTAACTAGTTTGGATAAGTGAATGTCGATATAAAGCCATCTCATTGTGATATTTACTTGAGCCAAAGTTAAATATTCAATAAATATTATTTTGCAGCAATCCTTACATACTCAGTTACAGGAATTTAAATTTTAATGATAATTTGAGTGTTACTCAAACAGATACGTTAATAAGACAAGATTGAAGGGAAATATTGCAGCTTGATAAAACAAATAAAATCCTGTCTCAAATGAATCAAGTACCTACTACTGTAACCTTAGAATGACTAACTAACATGTGATAAATTGTTGTTATGTAAAACTTAGTAATAAAAACAAATAATATTGTTATGTTACTTACTCAAATGTTTTCAACTCGACACTAATCCATTCCTACTAATATTATAAAGGCAAAAGTAACTGTTTATTTGTCTGCTATATTTACACTCCAAAACCACAAAACGACTTGGATAAAATTTGATGTGGAGATAGATTACAACCTGATACTGGATATATTTTGACTTTTGGTGTGATAGCAACATACATAGGCGGCTACTACTTCTAAGTAAGATTTTTCACATATACATAATATATTTTTTCTATGAGTAGGTACTTCTTATCATTTCCAGATTTTAGAATGTGGAGGCAACCTATGTGATGCTGTTTCTTTAGCTGTGAAAGCTGCTTTATACAATACAAGAATACCTTTTGTAAAAGCCGCTCTCATGGATGGAGGCAATGTAGACTTGCAGCTTTCTGATGACCCTTATGACAGCAAACTGCTGGATGTTGGATCTGTTCCATTATTGGTAAGAGTGCTATATGTATACATATTTGAAGAATACAGCTTTATAGCTAGAAGACTTGAAATATATGGATGGCATAGTGGTAATTTACACTAGATTTTGTAGAGTTGGACTGAAAAAGTCATCATATCAGCCGAGAGACGCCCACTGCTGGGCATAGGCCTCCCCCAAGGATCTCCAAACCGATCGGTCCAGCGCTGCCCTCATCCAACGGCTTCCCGCGACCCTTACCAGATCATCGGTCCACCTTGTGGGGGGCCTACCAACGCTGCGTCTCCCGGTACGCGGCCGCCATTTGAGGACCTTTCCGCCCCAACGGCCGTCAGTCCTCCTCGCAATGTGACCTGCCCACTGCCACTTGAGACTCGCAATTATTTGGGCTATGTCAGCGACCTTAGTTCTCCTGCAGATCTCATCATTTCTGATTCGATCACGCAGAGAAACACCAAGCATAGCCCTCTCCATTGCTCTTTGGGTGACTTTGAGCCTTTGTATAAAGCCCATTGTAAGCGGCCACGTCTCGGTTCCGTACGTCATCACTGGCAACACACACGAATTAAAGACTTTCGTCTTGAGACACTGCGGTAGTTGTGCCGAGAATATGCTGCGTAGCTTCCCGAACGCTGCCCAGCCGAGTTGGATCCGTCGATTGACCTCTTTCTGGAAGTTGGACCTACCAAGTTGGACTATTTAGCCCAGGTAAATGTATTTGTCAACAACTTCCAGTGTAGAGCTTCCAACCTTCACAGGAGTGGGTACGACATGGGAATTCGACATAATCTTCGTCTTATCCATGTTCATTTTAAGACCCACTTGTTGGGAGACTCTACAGAGGTCGTCGAGCATTGTGCCCAAGTCTTCCAGGTTTTTAGCCATGACTACGATATCATCAACAAAACGAAGGTGAGTCATGTACTCGCCGTTTATGTTGATGCCAAGTCCCCTCCAGTCCAAAAGCTTAAAAACATCCTCCAACGCGGCAGTAAAGTTTCGGAGATATAACATCGCCCTGTCTCACCCCGCTGAAGTGGTATTGGTTTCGAGTTTTGGTCCTGGAGGCGGACTGACATAGTGGCGTTTTCGTACAGTAACTGCAGCACTTGGATGTATCGATAGTCTATTTGACATCTGTGGAGCGACTGAAGCACGGCCCAGGTCTCGACTGAAAAAGTAGTGTTATATATTGTTCTTTTTCATTCATGGTTTCGATGAAGTCTGATGACCTACTCACTACATAATGTACACTAAATTCTGTAATACACTACAATACTACATTCTGTAGTGAGTAGGTCGCCATAATTCATCGAGAAAGTGCTATTGGGAGATTTTTCTTATGCTATCAAGATATGCTTCCTTTTAATTTTTACATGGTGAACAATGCAATTATGTACTCTTGATGTCATCAGATTAATAGACTACAGTTACTAGTTTCAATCAGGCAGGCTGTATGTTTGTTAGCCACTCTAGTTGTCAAAAACCAACATGTTGTAGAAAGTGTATTCTAAAATATCATTTTAGGTGACATTATGCAAAATTGGTGACAAGTGTGTTGTGGATCCTTCAGCAGAAGAAGAGAACTGCAGTGTAATATCCCTAATAGTAGGTGTTACAGGCAACAAAAAGTATTACTGCAGTGAAGAAGATGCAAGCAATTTACCGAGTATTGAGAGCAAATGTTCTACTATTGGAATGAATGGGCCAGGAAGTGTGGCTTCAAAGACATTGAAAGACGCTATCAATCAGGGCATGTGAGTATAGTTCTACGCAGTTTCGCCATGGTCGATGCCGGAATAGGTCATTCGAAATTTGTTATCTCGAGCTCCTCCATGCTCCGGAAGGTACTTTAAGCCGTTGGTCCCAGTTGTTACTGCAACCGCTTTAACCCATCAACCTACATTGAACCAGCGTGGTGATATTACGGTCCAAACTCCGCATGTGTTTCTCCCATGTAGGAAGGCCTGTTCCCAGCAGTGGGACATATAGACGGTGATGAAGAGAAAGAATGAATGTACGGCGTTCTATACTATCTTTCTCGACCCATTTTAATAATAATGCAATTCTATTTGCGTCATCGGCTTTGATATTTACTTTATCAACATAAAAATTGACATAATAATGTAGTTTTAAAGAAAACATTATTATTTACAGAGTTGCAGCAAATTGCCTAGACAAAGCTCTGGGGAAAGCACTTTTAAGAGAAAGACAAGAAAATATTGGTCTCAAAAAGCATTCATATGGATTCTTAAAATAAAATATTATATTCAATGTGTGTGTTTCATTAAAACGCAATTTTCTTTCCCATAAACCTTTATTATAATAAATCTATCATGACATCTAGTTAAATACTAAACATTTCAGTCATTCCAAATATCACATTCAATACTTTGTAACCCGCTAAGAAATCTCAGGAAACAAACACTAACCATCTTATAATGATGGAGGAAACTAAGACAGAAAAAATGAGAATGTATAGATAACATAATAATTATTATTAAACTATCAAGAATAACATATAAAATAAACGCAATAATCATAGAACAAAAATAATTAAGATAAACTTTGAACAAACACATTTTCTTAATATTATTTATTTAGACATAGGTGTACATAGTAAAGATTAGGCCGCATACATTTCCTAAGCAAACTAACTCGAAAGCTTCTAAATAAATGTTGCCAGATACAATTTAATCTAATCACAAAGGACAAGTAATCGGCGCGTAATCGGCGCCCTGCTAAGTAGTAGATAGTGTATACAGTCACCATAATGCTAATCTTCCCTAAAGCTACTATATCAGCTGAAGTTATACCCTTAACCACTACCCAAATGGTCACTACTGGTGTACAGTCGACAATGAATCAAGCGTAACAGTTTGACCTTAAGACCGCCCTTACTAATTGTACAATGTTACATAATTGTCATTTTGTGGACAGAGAATGGGTTAAAATTATTTTCTAAAAAATACTATTTGAAAGATACTTAGAAAAATTTCTGAACAAAAAAAAAGTTGGAGTAGTCATGGGTTCGCATTCCTCCCTAGAATACCTTTTTTTCCAGTACTCTTTTTCACATCTTACTAGTCCGGTACACTTGAGATTTTTCTAATTCACGCATCTATTTCCGCGAAACAAAAATTAATTGTTTAAAGAATAACCAATATCTTATGTTCATATCATTGTAAAAATACAACAATGATTCTTCTTAAAATCTAAATAAAAGTTTCTATCTATTTTTTTTTAAAAAAAAACAGCGAAGTTTCGATGCGGCCATCTTGTGTCAACGATGGGTCAAAAACTTTACTTTAATCATTATCATTGATTCTGTTTAAAAATATTATTGATACCTACTAAAAATCTATTAGGTAGTGTTACATCGCTACAACTATTAAATTTGAACTGTCAGACTCTTAAGATGTGAAACAGAATTAATCAGACATTTTTCTTACAATTAAAGTCAAAAATCAATGACTGAGGGTGAATGGTTACCAAAGAGCATAATTATACTCTATTGTAAATACATTATATAATATCATTAACCTGTGTCCTACTTATAAACAAGATAAAATGCGTAGAATAAAGTTGTGTTTCATGAATTGTTACCATTTACATAGGTTTAACTGGAGTAAGCAAGTCCATTACAGCAGAAATGTTTCCGTTTGTGTTCTCGAGCAGTTGGGTCAGCCAGCCACCCTCGTTGGTGAAGCCCATCGCTAGCATTTGCTGGAGAGCAGCTGCGATGTGTGGTTCTGAAAAATAAATACCAATAAATTAAAAGATACTCTATTCTACACCTACAATACCAATAATGATCTAGTGTCCCTATTATGTTTTCAAAATTAAAAATTACAATTTTTTATTAAATAACCTCCTTCGTTTTTTGAACTCGGTTAAAGAGCAATAATTATATCTTATATTATATTATGTATGTCGCAGCCGTTTGTTTTAATCAGCCACCCAATTAGACGGGTAGCCCGTTGATTGAATGTCGGCATCGTTGATTGAATATGATCACTTAGAACCAAAATGATGTCGCTTATAAATAGTCATAAAAATAACCTTAAACCTACTAATCAAACCAAAATTTTCAGTACAAGACGATCCATTCAATAGGCCAAGTCGTTAAACGTTAAGTGAGTCTAGTTCAATTAACTATCGGGCTAGGCATTCAATTGGATGCCGGCGTTTAATCAACGGGCTAGCCATCCAATTGGGTGGCTAATTAAAACCAGCCGGCTGCGATGATCGTTATCATTTCGATTCGATTGAAACTTACACTAAGATTACTGAAAGTTTGACATCTTTGAGACCACTTTTTTAGATAAAATTTAAAAAAATGCGTACTATCCGTGTCACACGACACACCACAGTTATACCATATACACACACATGCACACAAACACGGCCCGCGCACATGCCACGATATCGACCAAACGCAGAATTTCAAATTTTATTTCGGAATTATACAATATTTTTATTGTAGCAATTACAAATAAAGAAAGAAAACGATGAAAAAATATATGCTCTAGGCGGGACTCCAACCCGGGCCTCCTGATTTCCGGCCAGACGCGATTACTACTACGCCACCGGAGCACTAGTTATAACCTACTAATTTCTTCACCGCTTTCTTTCCTTTTTCCAACGTTTTTTTATAGCTTATATTTATAAACAATATTTTTATATTTATACAGAGTTTTTTCTTTGCAAACAAGTTTGCTTGGTGGTAAATGGTTACCATAGACCAGAGGTTCCCAGACATTTTTTCTCATCACTTTCAAAATTTTGCTGGTTGGAAAATTTTGGTGGTTGGTTTGCTACGGTGGACCCCCAGTAGCTACATTTCTACCATATTCTCAAAACTAGTCAAAAAATGTGAAGATAAGACAGGCCAACGTAGACCCCCGTCGAGTCTCCCGTGGACCCCTGCGGGTCCACCTGGACCACTTTGGGAACTAAGGCCATACTATAGACGCATGTAACACCACAAACAATATTGGCCCTAATTCTGGAGAACACATGCTAAGTCTAAATTGAAGTTCAGTGCATTTCTTTCTCTCAAAGTGAATACGAAAAGGATGGCTGTCTTAAAATTTGACATTTAGAAACGTGCATTCAATTTTCGACCTTATTAAACGTGCTAAAATGCAGTGTTTAGGAGGCACCTCCGTACATGCCGTCTAAAATTGTCTATGGTTTCTATGAAATCTATCTAAATTTAATTGACAGCTCTAAACAGATTCTTGCTATCTTTTTCCTATGACTTATTGCGAGAAAGAGATATACTGTACTTAAATTTAGAATTAAAGTGTGTTCCCACAATTAGGCCCATTGGCTCGTTAGTACCCACAGTGTAAATATCAAGAGGAATGTTGACAGCATATGAGACTAGCCAGCTATTACCAAGCTTTGTGTCACATACCTAATTTTTTCTCTATCTAATGAAGATAGAAAGAGAGCCATATTTATTGAAGTATAAAAATTACGGGAGGAGATCTGTGGCGTAGTGGTTTGAACGCTCTGGTTTCGATTACGGAAACAAAGCAACTTTCGCCATGGTCGATCCTGGGATGGGTCAATCAAAGTTTGTTATCTATAGCTCCTCCTTGCTTCGGAAGGCACGTTAAGCCGTTGGTCCCGGTTGTTCCTGCAACTGCTTTAACCCACCAATCCGCATTGGGCCAGCGTGGTGATGTTATGGCCCAAACTCCTCATGTGTTCCTCCCATGTAATAATAATACTACTATAATGATACTAGATAACGGAGAAATAATGATAATATGAATATAAATATCCGAAATATACTAAATAAACATATAAACATCCATGACTCGTAAACAAATGCTCGTACTCAACATACAAACATTTGCTCCTACCGGGATTCGAACCCGGGACCTCTTGACCAAGTAGCCTGTATAGTAAGGGGTACAGACCACTCGGCCAGCCGGTCGTCATGAAGTTGGAAGGTCTGTGCCCAGCAGTGGGACGTAAGGTTTGTGATGATGATGATGATGAAAATTACTCACTAGAGTGCAGCGGATGAGGATGAGGGTAAACTCCTGGCTGGGGGTAAGCCCCAGCGTTTGCTTGTGGTTGGGGGTACGGCCCAGTGGTAGGTCGTGGTTGGGGGTAAGGCGCTGGTTTCTGGGCCTGGCTCGGGGCTGCCTTGTTCGGTGTTGGCGCCGGTTGTGGCTTCAAGGGCTCCTGCAGTGGCGCACGTTCCGGTTCTTTGGGATTCAACACTATACGTTAAAAAAGGAAACATGAATGATGCGATGAAATGCTACTTGGTTAAACATACGATGACATTGAATGAATGTTTTACTAAATTTATTCATTTTTAAGAACATCAACATGGTATTTTTTTTAGATAACATGACTTGACAATAATATTCTCGCACTCTCACTCAATGAATCATTAAAAGCTTGTGTCATGGATAATAGATAATATATGCTTAATGTGTTTACAAATATTATAACACATCATACAACTTGCCTACCGGAATTCAAACCCAAACCTTCTGGTTTAGTGTGCAGGGGTACTAACCACTCAACCAGAAATATATAGCCTTTTTTAAGTAAAGATCTCATTAAAACTGGTTACTTGTAAACAATACAATAAAAAAATATGTTTAAATTTTGACAATGGAACTCTTTGCCAACATATTCACTAGATATTACATTCATTTGTCATTTGTTTTACGATTTGGCGGCAAATTGAAAATTGTCTGAGCCACGTCAGCATGAATTTAACGCGAGAAAGTTTTCGTGAAATGATTTCTTTACGACTTTCGAGGTAATTTAAGAGGCTGATAATTGCTAATTGAGCCTTACTTAAAACTTTTTTTAGCACAATCTGTTGAAATAAACGCAGTGAAAAAAATATATGTTACTCTTGGACATATTTCTGATAATATGCATGTCCCCAAAACACATTATAATCAAAATGTTTGTATAAAAAAAATGCCAAATTCACCCATCAAAATCAGCTTTCAGAACAAATTCTGCGTTATATGTCAAAGGGTTTTTTCTTATTTTTAGGGAACAAACTTGTTATATTAAATTTTATAATATTGATGTTTTACAATTTCAAATAAGTAACTAGTTCTTTAGTAAATAAATTTATTCTGAATTCTTCAGCCGATTTCAATAGCGACTCGCGCCATTATCCATTCTTCTCTTTCATTTGTAGAGGAAACGACAGTGATCGCCGAGGCGTGGTGCTAGATGGACCTGTGTCGCTTCTTTGCTCGCGGTTCTTAATAATATCAGTCTGCGTCTGTTTTAATTTGCAAATATCAATTATATTTTAGGTTTTAGTGATTACTATGTGAGTGTATTATAGTAGATAGACAAAAATGAGTTAATAATTTCGTAAATTTTTATTGTGAAAATTTTATTTCATTAATAATATTATTTATGAAATAAAAATTTTATTGTATAAATATTATTTTGGACTATGGAAAACCAAGAAAAAGGTCTAAAAAGAGTCAAAAACCACTCGTATAGGGGTAAATAACACAATAATAACCTGATTATTTTTTCTTTAGATAGCTAATTTTATCTAATTTTAGGAACTATCAAAGACTCCATAATCATCACGAAAGTTGTACTTATTCAGATTCACAGTCACAGATGGAAGTTGTAAAGTAAGTTTATGTTTACTTGAAGGGAAATGTATAAGTATATCGTATAATTCAGATAGTTAATTTCGAAATAAATCACTCTGTCGCGATTGTGTAGGGGTTGAGGTGCACGACTTACTATCCGAGAGGTAGGGGTTCAATCCTTCAATGGTTCACAACTTTTTTTTTATTATTTGTATTTTTTATTTCTTATTTGTTTTTTGAATATGAAATATGAAAGTAAAAAAAATATAAATATAAAAAACGATTAAACTATAAATACAAAAAATATTTTTTGTATCAATTTTTTTTTACTTTTGTTTTTTTTTTATTATTTTTATGTATGTTTATTTCTAGTCCTTTTTTGTTTATGTTTCTTATTTTTTCATTCTTTACTAATTCTTTTTTAATATTTTTTATTTTTTTATTATTCTTAATCTTTGTATCTCTTTGTTTATCTAATAATGAATAAGGAAAGTAAAAGAAAACTTATGTATTTATATGTAATACTTAATACAAAGATAAATTTCAACAAAGTTTTTATATAGAACCATAAAATAAGTTTGGTTTATTTCATAGAGCTACGTAATTGTCAGACCCGGCAGTCTTAAAAATAATCAAGGTATCGAATGGTTCGTTTCTGTTCTTTTTAATATTAATTTTTCCGGTTACAAAATGTGATTCATGAAGAACAACAGGCACAGTTAATTTTAGATTATTAAATGCATACAACACTAAATTAGCTTAAGCCTAGCCTAGGCTTAAAGGTTCTTTTATATGTAAATTTTAAAACCAGAACTTTTAACATGTGCTATAAAAGAGATGTTTCAAAAATGTATGTAGACCCGGCCAGGTCTATACACAGTTTACTGAAAAATAGGTAAAAAATTGTAGAACGGTGTTCAATTGTCCATTCCAGTCCACGGTGTTGAGTATTCTATATTTCAACTTTTGTACCGGCAAACTATGCATGATTCAAATATGTCCTCTTTCCACTTGACAACTTGTTTTTTATTTCATAAATAAGAAGTTAATAACTCATAAAGAAATATTGCAAAAGAAATAGTATGTCTAAGATCAATACTTTCACAGATATAGTGGCATGTTGATATGTTGCGGCTAGGGCTTGTAATATTCGGCCATTTTTACTATTCGAATATTTAGAATAGTCCCAAAAACTTTTATTCGAATTATTCGAATATTTCGAATACTTTTTATCTAAGGAACAAAATACATCATCATCACCTAAATATAGCGCATAATTCGTTGATTTTATAAAATTCTCTGACATCAAAGTGGAATATCACTGATTTGAAAAGAAAAACTAAGTTTTTAAAACATTTATTCACCATTCTTATCATCATCAGGCCACTCCATATGAACACCACTTGGCTCGATCTTTGGCTAGCCTGATCCAGTTACTGACGGCCACTAACAAAGCCGCCCCGCTGCTACTTCTGCTTATACATTCGTAGGCTGCTGATTCTCTGCTGTGAATTCGATCCTTCAGTGAACTTTTAAGGAAAGCCCTCTCTATAGATCGCGGAGCGACTTAAAACTGCTGTACCAGCTCTACCGTGAGTGTCCACGCCACAGCACCAAGTTCATCCAGAGACATACGTTGAGATAAGTCAGCTAGCTAGGTCGTGCAATATCTGTTGCAGATCCTGCAGTGTTCCGGCTATATCGACGACTTCATCTGCAAATCTCTCTTGCCATTAATGTTAATACTCCTTTCGTTCCAATTCAGTATCTTGTAATCACATTTTAATGTTTTTGATGCGTTTAAACACCTACTTTATTGTAACAATTACAAATAAAGAAAGAAAACGATGAAAAAATATATTGCTCCAGGCGGGATAATGCCAGGCGGGCAATATATTTTCATTATTTTCTTTCTTTATTTGTAACTGCTACATTACAGTATCTTGTAGTTTTTCAATCCTCTGATGCACTTGTGAACATGGGAAATAGGTAACTCTGCTGCTTCTGTACTTGGATGGTCACAGTCTTTAAATCGTGAAAGCATTTCCTCACTTAGATATATCAACTTGGCATTGCATCAAAGATTCTAGAACCACCCAGGTCTTGATGGAGTCAAAATAATCTATAGTGCCATATTGGCCCTAATTCTGGCGAACACATGCTAAGTTTAAATTTAAGTTCAGTCTATTTCTTTCTCCCAAAATGAAAAAGAAAAGGATGGCTGTCATATAAATTGTCATTTAGAAAGGTGCGTTCGATTTTCGACCTTATTGAACGTGCTAAAATGCAGTGTTTAGGAGGCACCTCCGTACATGCCGTCTAAAATTGTCTATGATTTCTTTGAAATATAACTAAATTTAAGTGACAGCTCTAAACAGATTCTTGCTATCTTTATCCTATTACTTATTGCAAGAAATAGATATACTGTACTTAAATTTAGAATTAAAGTGTGTTCCCAGAATTAGGCCCATTTTCTCCGGAACCCAGATTGTTCTGGGGACTGGAATTCTTCGAATCTTCGCGCATTTCTATTTGATAGGAACCTCGAAAATAGCTTGTAGCGGAGGCTGAGGAGTAAAATTGGATGGTAGTTGTTCAGCAGCGTCTTGTCGCCTTTTTAAGGGAGAGGGCAACCACACTCCTATCCCACAATTCTAAAGTTCTCCTATAAAAGACGACAGAATTAAACATTTTTTGGAGCTCCTTCAGCAGTGCTCACCCACCAGCTTTGAAGTTCCGCCGTGATTCCATCTTCTCCGTGTTTTCCGTTTTTAGCTGTCTAAGACCTATCTCAATTTGTCTACTTGGTTTCCGGCAGGCTCTCAGTGAAGGGGTGTGTTAGTGTTGATCTAGTAGAATTCTCATATTTTGGATCTGGTCAAGATGCATGCGAAGGGTATAATTTACTGTGGAAGTTTTCAATTTCCCAAAGAATCTCCGGCCTAGATACAATACAACAACGTTCCCACCAATGGTCAACTTCGTCAGGTGGTCTCCCTACTCCTACGTCCTAAGGACTGGACGAACACTTTTGACCCCATGTTCTGCTCAAGTGCTCTTTATAAGGAGCGTGTATTATCATTTCGGAGGTCATGTCGAACCAGTTTGTAAATTTTCCAATGCTCTGACGAAGTAGCAGATGGATATTGACGTCGTTGCTGCTTAAGTTTAGAAGTTTCTTTTGAAAATTTCGTTGCAATAGATGTGTTTCTCTTGAAACTGACAGAAACAAAATTAAATAAAGTTTTATTTTACAGTTAACTCAAGTAGTTTTTCAATTAACTCAAAAAGTAACGCTTCGTCGCCTACTTCTATTTATATCATCTGTCGTTATTGGTAAATTCATTCATAGTTGTGTTGATTTTTATTATGAAATATCATTATTCGAAAAATTCGGAATATTCGAATACTACTCTCAATAATATTCGAATATGAAATGAGGCGAATATTCGAATAATACGAATATTCGAATATTCGAATACCAAGCCCTAGTTGCGGCGCAACATCCAAAAAGGCTCCATAGAAAATCTACGGGACAGGTGACGTCACATGGTCCCATATTACTAAGAAATGTATGGGCATACTGACAAAATTAATAATAACTATGTATCAAGTATGTTTTTATTAATAGTTGTCATTATAATAGTTGCTTTAATTGATGTCAGCTATCTAATTACATTATCATTTTTGTTAAATTTTGAAAATAAATGTCTTTTTTTTATTTCGAAAAGGGTACAATTTTAACAATATTTCATATCTTTAAGGTTTGAATTGTTTTTATGGGTAGTGGTAGCACATATTTTCCGATTTTGTGAAAAATAGCGCCAATTTTAAACTTAGGCAACATCCCAATTCATGTTTATTATAATTTATGTTAATGTACCTAATCTGTGGGCAATGTTGTTAGGATTACATTTAAATGTACTATTTATTATTTATATTGTTTAGCTTAAACATACTGTAACACTGTTTATCATCATCATCATCATCACTAGCCTGTATACGTTATATAAGCCTTCCTACATGGAAGAAACACATGATACACATGATGAATTTGGGCAATAACACTACCCCGCTAGCCCAGTGCGAGTTGGTGGGATAAAGAGGTTGTAACAACAACCGGGACCAACAGTGACCCATCCCGGGATCGACCATGGCGAAAGATGCTTTGTTTTCGTAGTTGAAACCAGAGAGTTCAATCTACTACGCCACCGAAACATATAGTCTTCAATAAATGAAAAAAATCCGTATCAGACCTTCGGATCTTGAGGTAAATATAACATGAACGCTGGCACATAAATAAAGATAATCACATACCTAACCTACAGAAAGAAATCTATAAAAAAATCTAACATGTTCCAAATTTCAATATACTCTAGACTGTTTCAGATGAGTATTTATTAAAACACATAATTTTTCAATTTCGTATATCATTTCAAAGATTACTGTTCCAGAATTTTAATAACTAATTTTCTTGATTAACCTAATAACCAATCATTACTGTTTGATACAATCGAATAAAGTTTCATACGTTTCATAGAAAGTATATTTCATATTATTATTATTATTTTATCGACAAAACTCTGTATCGAAACATGAATAAATATTAAACAGCACACATTTTAATATATCACCAATCACCGCATTCCTGTGGTGACTAAAAAGCTGTTGTAGTCAGTTCTATATCAATAATACCTTTCCGACATTTAAGTAATAATTGAAATGTTACGGCATTCACTTTTTGTTAAAAAATTAGGTTTGTATTGAAAGCCTTGCGGCGTAAACGCTCTTAACTTAAAAAAATAAATACTTACTTGATTAATCTTTCTATTACTTCGAACGGACATTATTTTTACTGTGATAAGATGATACATCCATACTCTTATAATTGCGAATGTAACTGTGTCTTTCTGGGTGTTACATTTTAACACTTAAGCTGCTTAAACGATTTAGATAAAAAAATAATCTATTATGGATTCCGAATTCCAAATAGAAAAAACGAAAAGTACTTAAAAGAGTATCGGGTCCGATTTCGATAAAAACTAAAAGTGCAGCATTAGATTTTTGAGAAATCAAAAATTAAGGTAGAAATAGAACCCGTTGATTTAAAAAAAAAAACACTATCATTACACGATTCGATAGTATCGCGGTATACAAGGAACAATACATTCCAGGAAGATATTACATATGAAAAACGGAAGGGAAATGTTGGATTTTAATAAACTGCTACATGTTTTAAAGTAATGTTAAAGGCCACAGTGAAAAAGAAATAAAATGTAAACAAGTGCGAGTAATCCACTTTACGTTTTAATAACATCGTGCCAATAATTTACATTTGGTTCGACGTTTCGTTGATTACTAGTAACTTTTTGCATACTACTTCGTACTTTGTAGCATAATTTATAAAAGCAAAACCTACTTGAAACTTGAATTTTGTAATTTGGAATCTAATCGAATGGTGTAATACACCATGTGAGTTTTTTTTAAACAATAGTTTTGATTCCTGGCTAGGAATATTTTGTAAAAATCCAATGATGCAGTTTAGTTTTTCTTTTACGTTTTCGAGAGTCCTTTGAGTACTTTTCGCTATTTCTCATAGTGTCGGATTGGGACTATCCATGCACTTAAAAATTTACAAGGCGTTTCAAAACCAAAATTTATTCAAGTCGAGCTCTAATTTATAGAACAGCTGACATGAAAATACGTATGTCAAAACTATTATGATTTGTCTTTTATAATTGCATCCCTGATTGTCATGTTTCGATTTCATAATAGGTCCCTTACAAAAATTTGTTAGTTTAAATAAGTATATTGACCGTGTATAATATTTACCATTAATTTAAAAATACCACATATTTTTATAAAAGTGTATAGTTTTTTATTGTTCATTTCTATTGTTATAATGGTCTATGGAATAAAGCACGTGGAGCACGCCATCTAGTGGCATTTTTTTAGCTTGGCGCTTTTGAGGTTGTAGTAGTTACGCGGCTGGTCGGTGTAGTATTGTGGAGCCACGTTATCGGAAATATTAGTGGGCGGGGCCTCGAAATTCATTTTCTCAAGGTCGCTGGCGTTTATCAGCCTCTTAAGTCAACAAGAAAGTTATGTTTTTTTTTATACAACTAGATGACAAACAAGCTGACGGCCCACCTGGTGTTAAGCGGATACCGCCGTTTATAGACACCTGCAATAAGACTTGGATTGGCCTTTCATGAACTAGTTTGACCCTTGCATATGTTTATTAGTGTTATTATAGCATATTTTCTAAAGCTTTGTAAAGAATTATGTTGTATATATCTTGGAACAATCTAAAATTTAGTTTTAAGTTTGTCAGATTCATGGAAAGACTTTGTTTGGTGATCTTACATTTTTTCAAATGATATTTACATCATCTATATTGTAAAATATTAATAGTTTTCTGATGTTTTGAATTTGTGTAAAGGAAGGGACCACTATTGCTAGTTTCTGGCCCATTCTTCTCAGAACAAGACCCGGAACGAAAGGCTTACCCCCGTATTCATAAAAACAAGTGAATTTATAAGAGGCTTATAAAGCGTTTTGTTTCTTTCACTCGTATGAGAAAGGAAAAAGATAAAACATATTTTAGCAGTTTTATCTAAAGTAGGTTTATTGAGCGTTTATGAATATGGGCGTTAGAATTTATATTCAAAAAGTCAAAGTACAGACGACAGCACATCAAGTGTAACAGTCGCAGTACGAAAGCCGCCTCTATAAAGGTGGTTTTCCACCAGAGGGGCGAGACGAGACGAGATGAGACGAGATTTAAAATTTGTATGACAAATTTTCCTCGTGTCACCTCGAGTCGTGTCGCTCTCGAATCCTCGCCTCGCGCATCTTTAGTCCACCAAAGATGCGCGAGGCGAGGATTGACGAGGAAGTGCGAGACGTGAATTGCAATATTTGTGTAAAAATGAACCGTATTGCTTCCGTTATAAAGTATAAATTAACTCTGCAACAGAAACACGCTTCTCGCGATAGGTTTATTGTTGTGCAATTTCAATCCTTATCTCGCCACTCTGGTGGAAAATCATATCGCGCGAGCTCGCGCGGGCAATTTTTAGTGGAAAGGGGTCAGTGCGATTTCAATTATCGTCTCGTCCCTCTGGTGGAAAACCACCTTAACGAACGGAATAAGGGCGGTCTCAATGTCATACTGCTATGCCTGGTGTGCTGTCGACTGTACTAAAGTTAAATAAAACAGTTTTTTTTGTTACATTACCTATAAGAAGAAATTTTACCACAACTTGATACACCCACACTTATGGCGCGAGAAAATGTTGATTTATGCTTTTAAATGTATAATGAGCTATTCACCAACATAAGTTCTACTTAAGACTTTATCAACAAGAAAGCTTATATACAAAAATCTATTTACCAGCAGTAGCAGCGTTGAGAGGGGGATAGATGTTTTGTCCTTCATTAATGGACACATGCTTCTGAAACTCTTGAGGCAAATTGAAACCGATAGGTGTAACCGCCGCAGGAGCACTGGGCTCTAATAAATCTAAAAAAAACCATACAGATATTAATACTCTGATATGAAAAATAATCATCTGTTTTCTTTGAAATTCTAAATTTAAATTCTATTGAAAAAATGATTTCCGCAACAAAAAGTCTTTATTCTTATTGCTTGACGCCTTTCTTTATGGGGTGCCTTAAGCAAGGCACCATAAGGAGGCGTCTTCGCATTTGGGTTCCACTTTCCGCTTACCATCCAGTAGTTTGAAGTCATTTGCCAAAGTATGCTAGTTTATAAAGACAAATTATGAAGATAACTTACCTTTTTCTTTGTTTATAACTGTCCACCCCTCGACTTTATCACTGAAAGCGTCTTTTACAGATTCTCCGCTACTAGACGTCGAAACTTCAGAATTTACGCTGGCCTTATCTGCTTCTTGAGGTTTTGGGTCTGCTTCACCCATTGGCACATCTTCATCGTTGGAGGTGGAGGGTGGAGATGTGGTTGGGGTAGTAGGCTGTTGAGCCTGAGCCTGCTGTGCGAACTGCTGGATCAACGGAGCCAGAGTCCCGTTGAAGTACATCTCAATGATCTTAGGGATATTCTCAACTCCTGGCATGAACGGGCATTCCGAGATGTTTGGATTAGCTGAAGTGCTTGAAGTGTTTTGCTCCGCCTGCTTCGGCGGAGCCTCTGCATTTTGGGTGCTAGTTTGAGGCTTTTCTTGTTCCGCCTGTTGCGGCTTAGGCTGCGGAGAAGCCTTAGGTCCTTCGGTATCAAGGCCAACGTCTCCCGCAAGATTGGCGAATTCATTCATGTAAGTAGCGAAGGTATCGAACCACGAGTTGCGCGGGCGTCGGTAGTCGCGGTCACCATGGTGACGGTCGCGGTCACCATGGTGACGATCGCCGTGGTGCCTTCTCTCATTGCTCTTGTCGCGCCTGTGCCGCTTATGAACATTATCGTCGGCTGCAGCACTAGCAACGGTCTTGAAAAAGTGACGAGACCTTTTAATTGCGGCCTTGATCAAAGTGCGCTGTGGGTAAAAGAAAACAAATTCTCCATGAAGGGGACTAAAATCAGTTTTTGAAGGAAGGAAGACACGATGCTATCGTCTTACTTTTTGGTGGTGGAAAAATAATCTACTGATCACAGCTAAATAACAAATATTGTCATGATTAGGTAGGGCTCTCACAAAGCCAAACAGAACTTTACTTAAAATATGATGATAGCCAATGATCAATGTAGTGATCCTAGTGGAAGGAGGTTGATGTAAGTGTACAAGGAGTACAGTCCTTACTCAGTCTTCCCATGGAAAAGACTTGTGAGTGTTGTCGAAATTTTTGACCATTCTGTCTTTATGCCTATCTTTGGGGTATTCTTAATTGGCTGTGTTGAGTAAAACTTTGTAATAAAACAAAGAGTTTGACACAAATGGTGCACTTCGCAACTTATACAACATACACTTTGTATGTACTTAATTAATAAATGAAGTAAGACATAATGAATAATCTAATCAAAAATAATTTTAGTAAAGTTTTAAATGAATTTATGTAACTTTTTATTCACCACTATCATAAGCATGTAGGTTATATTTACATATTCCAAAAGATTTCGAATAAACAGAAGATTTTTTCCCAATTCCCAAAGACCAATTCCCCAAATTTAGATTTGGGAAATTGTACATTTTATAAAAGTGCTCATTTGCGAAATGCACATTTTGCGAAGTGCGCGTTTTACGAAGTGCTCCTTTTGAGAAGTGCACATTTTGCGAAGTGTACCATTTGCGTCAAGCCCTAAGCAAATTCCAAATTACCGGCATCATAGGTGACGGGACTCGCACCATGCAGTGCTCGGGATGGTGACCCGCGGCCTCACACGTGGCGCACAAGTCGTAGTCATCGCAAGACACGCACTTGTAGCGGTACCCCATCACCTGAGAGTTACACGCATCGCAAACCACGCCGTAGTGAGTGGCGGGGCAGGGCCCAGCTGTAAACAAGAAATATTATCCTTACTTCCTTACTTAATATTATAAATGCGAAAGTAACTCTGTCTGTCAGTGTGTTACGCAATCCTAAACTACTGAACCGATTTAAATGGAATTTGGTACAGAGATAGTCTAGAGTCCGAGAAAGGACATACGCTACTTTTTAATGCGAAAAAAGTGCTGTAAGAAGTTGAAATCGGGGATGAAAGTTTGTGTGGGAAAAGTCAATATTCCACGCGGACGAAGTCGCGGGCACAGCTAGTTTATTTATAAATTAATTATTACTATCACGCTGAACAGTTATTGTGTAATTGGATTTTAGTACTTTTTAAGTGTCATGACTAAGTAACACTAAACTTTGCACCTGAGTTGGTTGTAACAAGTACCACTAGTACCATGAGTATAATATACCATATTATGGTAACAAGAGTCATTTTCGATTGCGTCACGTGTCATGTGCGACCTTCAATACAAATATCGAACTGTCAAAGCCCTTTGTACTACTACATGGTAGGACTTTCCCGGGGATATGTACTTTAGGTATTAACTTATCAAGCAAGCATACACGTCACTTTGCTGTCGCCAGGTGTGACAAACACGAGTAAAGGAGTCTTTGTCACATTTACTCAAGAACGTAAATTGTATATTTATCCCGATATTAACGCATCATTACAGGATTCTAAGTAGGTATTACTAGGTGGTAGACCCATATGTAGGGTCGCCTGGGTAGGTACCACCGCCTTTCTTATTTCAGCCGTAAAACAGTTCGCTGTGTTTCGGATTGAAGGGAAAGGTAGCCAGTGTAATTACTGGGCATAGACGGCATTTCATCTTAGGCCTCAGGATGACAACGCACCTGCAATATCAAGTGCTTTTCCTTGTTATTGCAGGTCTATAGGCAGCGGTAACCGCTTACCACCAGATGGGCCGTCAGCTTGTTTGTCATCTAGTTGTATATAAAAAAAAAAGGTATCTCGCTCGACGTGATTTGACATTCAATTAACTAAAACCTTGAAAGTATTAACCTTATAAACTTACAATATGATTGAAAACCCTTATTTCAGAAATTTGCGTCATATTGTGATTCATAGCGCTATTAAAAAAATATTTAATTGAGTTATCATAGCAAAGTCCAAAAGTAGTCTACATTTTTGTCACTGCATACTTGTCGGATACAGAGATATAAGGAGAAAAATAATATTAGTATCTACAAAAAACTGTTTAAGTAAAAATTTATTAAATTTTGCACACATAATATGTATACATACGTAGTTGGTAAGTCGCACTTAACACATGTATTAATGTGGTTTCGATTATAGTGGCTCATTGCATAAATACTAATAATTATGATAAATTAAACATTTCATAGTTTTATTTAAGCAACAAAATTTTATGCCTAATGTATGAAGTAATAATTTGAATTAACATGTACAATTCTGGGGGTTAGAACTCCATGTTCTTACTTTACATATTGAAGCTCAAGGAGAGCAGTGCACCTAAAATGACAAGCATAAATAAACAAAACCAAATCTTTTATGGTTATAATTTATGTGTGGATATATGTACTTACTCCACATAATTTATTTTTGCAACCCTAATCCTTCCCAACAATTTGAGATAGTCTTATATCAATCATTTTAATCACAAAAATTGATAAATACTTATCTCAAAAGTGAACCATATCATGCATGACACATAGATATTATGAATACTATTTTGTATTGTTCAATATGATGTTTACTCAGGAATAATAAAAAAAACTATAGGTACAAGTGTGTTACATTGTTTTAATACTAATTTGACTACTTTGAGATTAAACAGATGTACTTGTGACACTGCTCTTTACTTTGTACAATGTAATTAGTACTTATTAATTACAGTATTAACACTATGTTAGAGGATGTTGTGCACCTCATACAAAACATATTATTCAAAATTTGAAATCAGGCTAATCATCATCACAACCCTTTGTCCCACAGCTAGGCACAGGCCTTCCCGCATGATAATTTATCCATCTTTTTATAACTTTTGAAATGATATTTTGATAATTCAACTACCTACCTACCTACCTACCAGTGTAATTACTGGGCATGGACGGCATTTCATCTTAGGCCTCAGGGTGATAACGCACCTGCAATATCAAGTGCTTTTTCTTGCTATTGCAGGTGTTTATAGGCGGCGGTAACCGCTTACCACCAGGTGGGCCGTCAGCTTGTTTGTCATCTAGTTGTATAAAAAAAACTACCTACTGGAAAAGCAATATAAAATCTGTAATAATAAACTATCTGCTATCAGCCAGCCTTAATGGCTAATGAATTAAGACAGGTTACAGAAAAATAACAAATAAAGTACAAATATTTCCTTTTAAGTAATTAATTAAAAATATGAGACTAAACAAAATCAATTAAAGACTTTGAATGCACTTGGCTAAATACTAAAGAATACTGTTTCTTTAAGTAAATTTTGTATTTACTTACCAGTAGGATTATCAGCAACAGCAGTTATAACTATGTCACAGTCATCATCTTTCTCTTCCTCACTCTTTACATAAATATTCAACTTCACAAGGTTCCCATGTAATGCAGTCAATGCTGTCAACATTTCTTCATCAGATGAAACAATAACATCATCACCATCTTCATCTATAGAAATAAAATTATTTATTAGTATACACATAATAATTATGAATTATACTACTACCAGATGCACTTTTCTTCTAGTATTCTAGGTGATTCTTCTTAAAATATTTTTATTCCATTAAGTCATAAAGCAGTCATTAATTAAAAGACAGACCAAATAATACAGAGCAATGAATATATTTACTTACACCACACAACTTTTAAGTCGAAAATATTGGAACAAACAAACCAATTAATAAGACTACTACTACTGCATTAGCAAGTTCGGCTAATCTTAATGGTTGTCAGAGGATTTTTGCAGTCCTACAACAGTCTTATTCAATCAATGAAATACACTTTATTGCACAAAATAAAAGGACATGTGGTTCATTGCTGTTGAGTAAGAGCAATTTAGCTTTCCATACAAACGAAAAATCACCAATAATTTATTTATTATAAGACTTGCCAAAAAACCCTAACTTTTTAGACTAGCCTGACTTGCTTATGCACGGCAAGTTTTGTTAGAATTGGTTAGTTTGTTTACAATGTTTTCGACTTGAAAGTTTATATGAAAGTGTGGCGTAAACACTCTTAACTTGAAATGGTTTTTAAATTTGACTTTTAAATGCTCATATTATTATGCTTAGAAAGGTAATATTGCTGTGTTCAATGATTTAGTTGTCCCTAATTCTGGAGTACACACAAAATCTAAATTTTAAGTTCAGTGCATCTATTTCTCTCAATATGAATACAAAAAGTATGGCTGTCATATAATTTGACTTTAGAAATGTGTGTAATTTTGGAACTTATTGAATGTGATAAAATGCAGTGTTTAGGAAGCACTTCTGTACATGCCATCTACAATTGTCTATGGTTTCATTAAAATCAACCTAAATTTTGCTATCTTTTGCTAATAAATATTGCAAGAATAAGATATACTGTAGTTAAATTTAAATTTAGAGTGTCTTCAGAATTAGACCCATTGAATGACTTAAATAGTTGCACTGGTGAATAAACAAAGACTACTGATTCTGTATCTGGGATATAAGTGTGGAAGACTTAGATATATCTTTAAAATAACCAAACTCATTTCATCAAAAAGAAAATAGAGTTATTGCTTTTAATATGATTTGTTAATCAGTAATTATTATTTTAAAACCACTAAAATTAAGTATACTAGGGATTACATAGATTCAAAATATAGTTGAAAACTGTTTTAATAACACCACTCACCTTTCCAGTTTACAGTATAATTTTTCCTTTTCAATCCAGGAAATACTTCTTGGAGCTTAGCATTCAAGTAATGGAAACTGGTAACAACAGTCTTCTCGATCCCAAATCGGCGTACCTCTGGCTTGGTACTATTATTCCAATAAGCAAATACTTTGAATGGTACTTGGTCCTCCATGGCTGAAATAATTATCACAAGATTGCCTAAGATTTCGTCATGATCATTATTGTTTACATTAAGATTTATATTAGATACTAATATGTGTTGCATGACTAGCATAAATAACTATTGTCTTATTTTAACACAAAAAAAAAATTGTAATTTTAATGATAATAATAATCACATACTAACTAATCTTAAAAACCAAGTGACACCACTGGTGATTCTGAATAATAGTTAGATAAATAAAAAATTTAGGTGTTGGTCATTATGTGATGTTATTTTCGTTATTAGTGCACATAAATATTGTAAGCAAATACAAATTCAGATAAATTTATTTGATGTATTAGAAATCTAACTAGTTAGCAGTATTCAAATAGAAATTCACACAATTAGTAAAAGAATAGGTACTAAGTAAAATAGTGCGTATTAAAAAGTTGTTTTAACTAAGCATAAAACCACTTTGTACTGTACCTACTCTCTAGAGAAATTTAAATCTTTATCGGCAACTGAGCAGCCATTTTACACATCGTTAGCGAAAAGAGCTACGCAATCCATATGCTTACACTTTAATTAGTTTATTTAGCATAATATTTAATATCCTACCCATCTCTATATATGCGCAGTAGTTTTAATAATATTTACTATGTACTTACCGTTACCGAGAAGATATCTTTCAAAAGACAAGTCTAGTTGAAATAAACTACTTGTAAACTAGACACGAAGTATCAGCAGCACTGGAAACAGACGAATGTTTTTATTTCGTCGCGTCGCCTAAATACACTAAGAAAATGAATCATTTAGAACATTGGAGAACAAAAATAAAGTTGTGCAATAAAATGTCAAACAAAGAAATGTCATCGTCATCGTCTTTTTTTTTGTTTTTTCTTATTTTATTTTTTTGTTCTCCCAGTAATGGGAAGGCAAAGGGTACAAATGCCCATACAGCCATGTCTTCAGTACTTATTTATTTCTTCATTTATTGCATCAAAATAAACATATTACATACATATTACATACATATTTTTTTAAATGCATCTTGGGAGTATTTGACACGAAATATGTGAAAACATCCTCCTTATGACGCTACTTGATGAGGTGGATAACCACAAAAAATTATCATCGTGTTTCACACCATAATAACTTTCAATATAATAATTTTTCAGTTGCTTGTCAACACAGAAACATAATTTATAAGACTACGCCACTTTTATAACATAAAGTTCGCTCCGACACAATTTTTCATTATTTTATTAAAAATCTAGACTGACACCACGAAATGCCGCATGCCGCTTAACACTTCTTTTTTGGTTCATTGTCCCTGTATTAGGAAGGCAAAGGAAACTAATGCCATACAGCCATGTTTTAATTATTTTTTAAAAATTCTCCATACAAAGGGAAGACAATGGGAACTTCTGCCCATACAGCCATGTCTTCAGCATTTCTTTATTTTTTCTATTAATGCATTAAAATGCTGGCGTAAAATATTTCAATGCTACTTGGGAGTATTTGACATGAAATAAATATATGATGACAGTCACTTTATGTGCTACTTGATGAGGTGGATAACCACAAAAAAGTTCTCATCGTATTTTACAACATAATTACTTTTATTCTAATAATCTTTTAGTTGCCACTTTTATAACTCAATGTTCGCTCCGACACAATTTTTAATTATTGTAATAAAAATCTTGACCGACGCCATTAAAACCAGCCAAACACTCCGTTTTCATTTCTTTACTTCTTCTTTTATAGTATTGAAATGCTGGTGTTAAACATTTCAATGCTTCTTGGGAAAATTTGACGGGAAATATGATTCTTTCTATTCATTCTTCTATTCATTCGATTCATTCTATTCTTTGTATACTTAATTGTTAAGTTACTACTTAACTAGCAAATTCCCGTCCAAACAATGTTAAGAACTTAACTCGCCAAGACCGCAAGTTAACTCGCTACTGTACTAATGCAAGTGTAATTTTGCGATTTAGTCGGCCAACTTGAAATTGTATATGTGCGGTGTCTCTAAAACTGTAGTTTTAGAGACACCGCACATATACAATTTTTTTCAACCATTTTTTTTATTCCAATTACATAGCCTGGATGCAAGTTCTTTGGCCGAATACAATATTTTATTATACACTGCACTTTTATCATCACTGTGACCTAGACGTAAAGAAAACTTTTTCTGAATCATTTTCCACCTATATACACCAATTTTATACCACAAAGTTGGCTTAGACAAAAAATTTATTTATTGTAATAAAAATCTTGACTGACAACACCAAATCCTGATCACTATAGTGATCTGTGATATCGTCTATCCCTGTCTAACCATGCGGTCCGCAAACAATTTGCTTGCGCATTGCGCACATAGCGCGCTTACAACCGAACCGAATTGAATTAATAAAAACGTGTTATCTATAATTACTTCCTTTTACTTTTTCATATAAAGATCTTAGAACGTTTTTACTTTGGATATTGACAGGAATACACACGAATGAGCGAAGGTGTGGACCGTGGAAGGTTATTCTTGTTTTGTTCCGTATTGGGCGTTTATTTTGACTAACGCCATTAAGCCGATATTAGACGGTTCAGTGAAATTGAAAGCAACTCTATTGACAGGCACTGAACATATTGCATTGTCTATTTACACACAAAGTATTCAACAAGACATTCAATGTTCATTTTCGTAGCGACGTGCGCAAAGCGTACAAACAGCAACACTTAACTGCCCGTTCGAGACGCAACAGACAGAAAGGTAGAAAGAGATGAAATTATTTGTATAAATTGTTGCTGTTTGTACAGTCAAGCGTAACAGTTTGTCCTTGAACCTAGAGCGCAACGCACAGAAAATTTGTGAGCAAAGGATAAACATATGTCTCTCAGCGCCTCTTTCTAACGGCTCTCTCTCTCAAGTACTCTGTACCTACAATACTCGCAGATGGCCTTAAACGCGAGCGCGACGACTATTAAAATTTGTATTTCTTCGATATAGCCTCCGACTAAATATGTGTAGGTTTATACCTATAAACTATAGCTATAGCTACAGCTAGCTACGTACGCGGTCTACTCTCTTCGCTTCGTTGTTTCAACTTGATTTAAAATTAAAGTACGGCAAAGACCATTGCTTTAATTTAAAACAAAATGTTTTCTACATATAATGGCTAGTTATGATATTTTATTTACGCTACCTATTTACCAATGATGCTCAGCGTACCTAGTTATTTCAATCAACTAATATTATACCTATTAAAATACAGGCTTCATTATTTATTCCTTGTTATTAACTTAAAAAATATTTCTATTGTCGGGTCATTATTATGGTCCATTGTTATGGAGAGAAATGTGAATGAACATTTAGTTACTTAGGTTTGTTTTTCTACATTTATTTAATGTTAAAAAACAAATAAGCATCTAAAACGTTCACCTCCTATTATCATACCTGTAATTACTACTCATTCACAATATTTTAAATATCTAACATTCTACTCTTCAAATGTGAATATGAAATAACAATTTTGAAGAAAAGTAATATTAGACCTAACTGATAATTTCATCAATGCTTAAAATAACATTTAAATAAAAATCGACTTATAAACATTTTTTGAAGTTGGTGATAAGCTGCTAACCACCGACTCCAAAATATACATAACTATTATGATAAAAGTACCCTATCTACTTAAAATTTTAGTTATTTATTTTTGTTTAAATTTTTTCACGATTTTTAGTAATAAATATTAAGGTCAAATCTAGAAGGATATTTTGATGGGTTGGTCTGGGACTAGAACACAATTTTAGATTTAAGAAACTAAACTACTAAATTTATTTTAATAAAATTTCTTCTGTTAAAAATAAAGGAGAAAATCTCGGTGTTGGTGGCCACGTTTCGCGAAGAATGACCAAAGGAGCCTCAAAAATTTTACTAGGTGGTAGGCCCGTATGAATTTTCGTCTGGTAGGTAACCAGGAGCAATTACTGGTCATGGAATAGCTTGCTACTATTATCTGATCTGTGGAATACCTACATTTTATTTTAAGCTTCAGGATGACAACGCATCTGCAACACAGATTATAGAGAGTATGTCTAAAGATCTGCAATGCCAAGTCATTTTTTCCGTTATTGCAGGTGTCTTCAGCCGTAGGAAACAAACAAACAAAGGTACCTCCGTTAGTGGATGACATTACCATACGCTTTTTTCCATTTTGTAGAACAATGTTGTCTCTGAGTGAACCTAGCTGAATTATGGTTTACAATATGTCTACCTGTCGGGTGTCTTATGGCCAGCGCTAAATAAAACAACATACAAAAGACTTGAGGGTTGAAAATGTAATGATTAGAATAGAAAACTTATTAAAAATATAATTTAATAGCTTCAATATACTTACATACAATTCAATTTTAGCAACTTAATAAGACTACATTTCCACTTTTTTTGCATTATTAATGCAAATTATAACTTATTTATGTTCTCTAATAACATTGAATTGAAAAAAAAAGATTATTCCTGGTGGGGTTTAACTATATCTTTTCTTATTCTATTTTCATTGAGTGTTTCATCCACAAACTTTGGAGGTCCACCCAACTGTGTTGTTTCTGGTACATTTAGTTCTTCATTAAGTTTCTTGGCCAAGAAATATATTTCAGCTAAAGCAATAATCAAAGCGCACATAACACCTAGTAGCAGCCTGAATCCAAAATCCAAATTGCCCACCATCCACTCCACGCCTTTGAATCCAAACAAGAAACCAGCAAAAATGGATAGAATGAATTGACCAATTGCTATCAGTTGGCGATTTACCTGTTTTACTGAAAATAAATTGAAAATTTGAGAGGGATAGGATATAGTGGTAATTTTTACTCTAATTAAGAATGCATGACTTAGGAATTAGGATACACCTTCAACTTACAGAAGATCCCATCCAAATAACACTAATAATTAGTACTATTGTGTTCCGAGGTGAGTAATGTTGCTATGCTAGTGCTCACCAAAAAAAGTATTGTGCTGGGATGGCAGTGGTGGCTCATATTGCTTCCTCTAGATTCTTAGTTCCCAAGGTGGTCTAGGTGGACCCCCAGTGGCCTACAGGAGACTCGACGGGGGTCAACGTTGGCGTGACAAAAAAAACTCATTTTGTATGGAGTTTTGGGAATATGGTAGAAATTTAGCTGCAGGAACCAGCTTAATTTTTAAAGTGGTCAATGAGAAAAAAAAATGGGAACCTCTGGTCTAGATTTTTGCAGGGATACTATTTATGCATTCTCAAATGCATGAATAGTATCTACCAAAAGCTATTGCATATACAATACAAACATCCATGATTGTGAGCAAATATTTGTACTCATCATACAAACATCTGCCCCTACCGAGATTCAAACCCGGGTCCTCTGATTTAGCAGACATGAGTACTTACCATTTCACCAGTCAGCAATCAAATTATATAAAATACATCAAGTATATTATACTTACATTGATAAGATATGCTGTCTTCTGGGAATTTCATTCTAACATTATCCACACTTTTGGTCATTTTCCTGTATTCCCTTGCTTCTTGTTGAGCCCTCAGTTTGACACACCTAGCTTCCAAAACAGGATTCCTCTTCAGTACCTCATTCTCTGGAAGCTCAATATGACAACCTTCTAATAAATCATGTAAATATGGTACATCTTTACCATTACTTTTCTCCTCTTGGATATAGGTATACAGCCAATCTATGTCTGATGTAGTTAAGTGAGGACCATAAATACTTTCTACAGCCTTTATCATATTACTTTCAACTTCTTTCAAGTTATCAACCTGTTTAACTACATGATCATCAGATGATTTAGTGTCAAAATTTTCATTATTTTCAGATTTTGTAGCATTATTAGCTTCATTCTCATTCTGTTTGTCTTTGATGTCTTTAATTTTTTCTTTAATACATTGAATTTGTTTTATTTCTTCATTATTTAAATTACTATCATTTGGTTTAGGTTTATCTTCTTTGTCATGTTCAGGTTTATAACTTTCACCCAAAGCTATCTTTCCTATATTAATAGGAATATTACCTCTTAGCTTTTGTTTTTTTAAGAAAGTTATTAATTTAGTTGTTGGATAAATTCTTAAGCAAGTATCAACAAGTGACCCTTTGAGATCCATGTTTATTGTATCAATGATTGGCAATATTAAGTTTGTGATTCAAATCAGCATACAAGTCTCTTAACTCTTCTTCTTTTTCTTCAAATGCGTTATCAATTCTTTTACATTTAAAGTTCATGTCATCAATAAATTGATCCCAATCCTTTTGTCTTTTCTCACTGTTTACAGCTTTTTTCTTTTTAGCTATCTGCAATAATAGGTATATGTACCTACATTAAAACACAAACAGCCAACTCCATGAAACAATAATTATTTAGAAGCTAATATAATGACTTCCTATGTAAGAGAGTATCAAATAAGGTTTAGAAATATTCTGATCACTAAAAAATGGGTTAGAAAAGAAAGAAAGAAAAAGAAAGAAAGCGTTTATTGGCCAATAAATTAAATAAACAAAATAAATTAATAAATAGGGGCCAACTAGGTCACTGCCTCAGCATAATGTCACAGTGACAAATGTCACTGCGGTGTTGGTCTTCTGGCAGGGCCTACGGTTAATATTTGACTTTAATGACAAAAAAAAACAGTACAGTACAAACAAAAAAATAACGCATCTATAAAATTAACACAAAAACATTTACAATACACTTTAGACACACACAGATACGGCTGAAGGCGGCTGCAGTTAGGTTACATCAGTGGGCAGAAAAATACAAGTAGTTTTTTATGTTAAAAATTCACGGAATTACACTTTTAAACACCCTTTTAAATCTCTTAGTTGTTATAACATTGACATCATAGCAAAAAGAAAATGGTATATAAATACTAAGTTTCAAAATTCTTACAAACATGCTTACCTCTTGAACTTCTAAGTAATCTTTTTCAGTGCCTTCACACAATTGCAAGGCTTGCTCAAGTTTTTCACTTAGGACAGGTAATGTATCAGCACCCTTTTTAATTTTGTCTACTTGACTGTCCTTTATTTCAGTTAATTTCTCAAGTATGGCGAAAAGATTCTCCACTTCTCTATCTCCACGCTTCTCCTGTAAAGCCATGTATCATCATCATCACCAGAATATACATATACGTCCCAATGTTGACCCAGGCCTTCCCACGCTGGGCCAATGCAGGTTTTTGGGTTAGTGTTTGCTGTAGCATCCGGGACCAACGGCTTAATGTGCGTTTTGAAGCACGGAGGGAGTCGAGACTATAAGTTTTTGATTGACCCATCTTAGTTTTCGTAATAGAAACCACAGCGCTCAAACCACTTCACCAACGAGCTCCACATGCATTACGATATTTTGACTTAACTATGTATTTTAAATTCTTGTCAATGTAGACTTACCTCAAACTCCTTCAGCATAAATTTTATTTCTCCATTTAGAAAAGGACGATGGTCAAATAATCTAGCCCAGACTTCCCCAACTTCTAAAACAAAATAAAATGGGATGGTTTATTAGCTTGTCTAAGACTAGTGTCCTATGTAAGGTAGGTCAGAATCTAATTTTATACATTTAATCTGTTGTGTGCTATCCTCATCTCCGTGCAAGAATATTTTGAGCAATAATTTAAACATTTCTTTTTATTCTTGTTTTAATTTAATGGCTTCTCGTTTATACACATTCTGCCAGTGTGTGAATATGACAGATACACATACCATCAAAGTTTTTCAAAAGACTGAAATAGTAAACAGATCACAAACATATACCATCACCTCATTGTAAAGGAATCTGCATACCTACATGTAACTTTACATCATATGTAACTTAACTTTACATTATTTTTTAAGTAACTTTTTGTGTATGACATTTGCAAGGGGGGACTTATCTGTTAAAGAGATCTATAACTAACCTATAGTATTATCATATATATATAGTACAGTAAGTAAGAGTCTTAATTTTATGCAGAAGGATTAAAGACAGTGATTTAAAATAAGAAGGATGGGCAATATTAAGATGGCCGGATCCTGCATGGAACCTTATCTCAATGGTAAAGCATATGCTTTCCCTCAGGTTCCCTAGCGAGCTGCATCTTTTGCTAGAAGATCAGCCGACTCATTATCATTAATTCCACTATGTCCTGGAAAAACCTTTAGATTACAACTGGTGTATGTGATGAAGACGACACTCTGGCCTCATATTATTGAAAACTATTTAATTTAATAAATTATTATTTAAATAATTGCCTACTTACAAGTAGGGCGTGTTCTTAGACTTTCTAATGCACCAAGTGAAAGTAAACATAATCATATGATAGCGACTTTAAGGTTTCAATAAAGATTTATAAATATTTAAATAAATTTATGGAATAAAATAAGATTTCTTCCTACTAGTGGGTAGTTAGTTGGTATTAAAATAAAATTAGAAAAATAATCCTGATTTACAGACCTCGTGACAGTTCCGTCATTGTCATATATCATGATTGAATCATTCATTCACTCATTCAAAATGATTTTTTAAGGCTAGAACCATAGACTTGAGATTTATACTACAGGTTGCATTCCGTTCCGTTTATATCTAACCTCTATAGAACACTGCTCACAGTGCTTACACTGCCAACGCGCAATCCGAATATCTAATTCGATGTTCGCGCTCACGATGCTGTTGGTGTTTTATCATTTTGGAACGTTTTGTGAATGCGCTTTAGTACGTAACCATGAAGTGATATACAAGGGACGCAAACGTAACTGACATCTGAGAGCAAAACCCAACCTAAAAATTGTTTGCCATAAACGATATCGCATTTTTTTTATTGCTTTAGTTATTGTTCTGAGGTGCTCACAGTGCTGACGCTTTTTACTTGAGCACTACTGTCAGAACTATGACGTCACAGCAGTTCATGTGAGTAGTGTTAGAACGAATTAAAACTAATTAATAGTGCCAATGAGCGTGATTCGTAATGTACTCCTAGCGTTCGACCACGGTAATGATATATATCTGTCGCCGCCATCAGGTTAAAATCACCGTTTGATTGGATGACCATTTAAATCGAAGAACTTTTGGTTGACTGTAAGAGTTATTGGTAGGTTCAAGTTAATTTTTTTATGCCCCCTTAGAACTGAAACCTTTTTGGTTTTAAGTGGTCATAAAAAAATAATCTTGAACCTACCAATGCACTGGTGTTACATCTGAGTGGACATTATGACTCACACACTCATCACAGGTTGGGTGAAAGCGATCTTTAGTAGAGATAAGTCCTCCCTTGCATACTACTGCATATATTTATTTGGTTGTCTTAAGGGTAATAAGGAGTTTGAAACTTTAAACACTTCACTTCACGACAAATAAAGGGATCTAACTTCCCGATGCCGAGTGAATTCAATTTTTTTTAGGCAAGATCAAGATGCTTTTTATAATCGCTATCGATATCACAAAATGAAAAATGTATGGGATTTAACATTGGCCCTAATTCTAAAAAATTTTATATGTTAAATTATACGACAGTCATCCTTTTTAACCGACTTCAAAAAAAAGGAGGTTATATGTTCCACTGTATGTATTTTTTTTGTATGTATGTTCATCGATTTGTCGGTCAATTGTGAACCGATTTTCAAAAGTCAGGATCTGATGATGGGATCCCTGGGAAATTGATGGAAAACCTCAAGTTTTATAGGCTCGTATGGCATTTTTTACGTTTTACCAAAACTATTAAAGTACTGTCAGTTACTATCTCATGTTGATAAGCTGGTGATGAAAGGTACTCCTTAACGGTTAGGAGTTGGAAGATAATTCTTTAAATATTACCGGTACGTATTCACGAATAGTTGTATTCTATCGGTTTATTGGGGTGAACTGATGATGAAAGGTAAAACTACGTAACGGTTTTGGTTAACGGAACAATAATATGTATTTCAACTAAAGACTGAGAGACAGACAAGTCGATAGTGCTGACGGACACTCATCTAGCTTTGGCCTTAGACGATCACTTGAAAAGGAAAAAAAAATTGTCATAAAAAAAAACCGACTTCAAAACTCTAAAAAGGAAAAAATAATTAAATTTAAGTTTCTAGGTACTTACCTCCTAAAAATGATTTTTTTGGAGTTGGTGCCAAGTTGTTTCCAGAAACAATTGAAACTGAAGCGCCAACTCCAAAGTATACATTTTTAGGAGTTAAGTAGAAGTGCGCGCCAAATTATACGACAGCCATCCTTTTTAACCGACTTCAAAAAAAAGGAGGTTATATGTTCCACTGTATGTATTTTTTTTGTATGTATGTTCATCGATTTGTCGGTCAATTGTGAACCGATTTTCAAAAGTCAGGATCTGATGATGGGATCCCTGGGAAATTGATGGAAAACCTCAAGTTTTATAGGCTCGTATGGCATTTTTTACTTTTTACCAAAACTATTAAAGTACTGTCAGTTACTATCTCATGTTGATAAGCTGGTGATGAAAGGTACTCCTTAACGGTTAGGAGTTGAAAGATAATTCTTTAAATATTACCCGTACGTATTCACGAATAGTTGTATTCTATCGGTTTATTGGGGTGAACTGATGATGAAAGGTAAAACTACGTAACGGTTTTGGTTAACGGAACAATAATATGTATTTCAACTAAAGACTGAGAGACAGACAAGTCGATAGTGCTGACGGACACTCATCTAGCTTTGGCCTTAGACGATCACTTGAAAAGGAAAAAAAAATTGTCATAAAAAAAAACCGACTTCAAAACTCTAAAAAGGAAAAAATAATTAAATTTAAGTTTCTAGGTACTTACCTCCTAAAAATGATTTTTTTGGAGTTGGTGCCAAGTTGTTTCCAGAAACAATTGAAACTGAAGCGCCAACTCCAAAGTATACATTTTTAGGAGTTAAGTAGAAGTGCGCGCCGAGCCCCAATTTTCCGGCGGCGGCGCGCTGACCATTCATGGTCGGCGTGGCCCTATATTTTGCCGTCATTTTAAGAGGTTTCATTCTCCAGGGTATTCATACAAATTACCAAGTCCAAATTTTTCGAAATAAATAGACTGTATCTAATGAAACTTTGTACGCATAAGCAGGATACAGAGATGTAGAAAGTTGTAAGAGAATATTTTCAAAAAAGAGTATTAGAACTAAATTAGAGCGAGTAAAAAATAGAAATTGAATAAAAAAGTTTATTACTTGAAATGCTATCAAAACTGCACCTAAGCATTAGTAGGAAAGGAAAGAAAGAGTAGGTAAATAACTTAAAATGTACAGTTTTGTTTGCACAATACATAATTCCAATACCCAATTGAAGAATTATACTACCCATCGCGCTCCTGAGTCATGTTTACAAGCTGTGTTCGAGAGTTATAATGAGTCGTGACAAACGAGGTTTGACGACTTCCAGCCTCCCGAACAAGCCTGATTCCGAAAAGGCTTTAGTACCATAGACCACATACATACGCTGCACCAGGTTATACAGAAGGCCGAAGAGTACAACCTGCCATTATGCTTAGCGTTCGTGGACTATGAGCAAGCCTTCGATTCTGTCGAGACCCGCCCCCTTATTCACTCCTGTCGCAAAAGATTCGAATTTCGGAATCTCTATGAGACCGGGCGATGTTATATCACCGAAACTGTTCACTGCCGCGTTGGAGGATTTTTTTAAGCTTTTGGACTGGAGAGGACTTGGCATCAACATAAGCGGCGAGTACATGACTCACCTTCGTTTTGCTGATGATATCGTAGTCATGGCTAAAAACCTGGAATACTTGGGCACAATGCTCAACGACGTCTGTAGAGTCTCCCAACAAGTGGGTCTTAAAGTGAACATGGATAAGACAAAAATATGTCGAATTCCCATGTCATACCCACTCCTGTAAAGGTTGGAAGCTCTACACTGGAAGTTGTTGACGAATATAATTTACCTGGGACAAATAGTCCAACTTGGTAAGTCCAACTTCCAGAAAGAGGTCAATCAACGGATCCAACTCGGCCGGGCAGCTTTCGGGAAGCTTTGCAGCATATTCTCGGCCCAACTACCGTAGTGTCTCACGACGAAAGTCTTTAATTCGTGTGTGTTACCAGTTATGACTTACGGAACTGAGACGTGGCCGCTTACAATGAGCCTCATAAGAAGGCTCAATGTCACCCAAAGGGCAATAGAGAGGGCTATGCTCGGGGTTTCTCTGCGAGTTAGAATCAGAAATGATGAGATCCGCAGGAGAACTAAGGTTACCGACATAGCCCGAAGAATTACGAGCCTCAAGTGGCAGTGGGCAGGCCACATTGCAAGAAGGACTGACGGCGGTTGGGGCGGAAAAGTCCTCGAGTGGCGGCCGCGTACGCGCAGCGTTGGTAGGCCTCCCACAAGATGGACCGACGATCCGGTGAGGGTCGCTGGAAGCCGATGGATGCGGACAGCGCAGAACCGATCGGTATGGAGATCTTTGGGGGAGGCCTATGCCCAACAGTGGGCGTCTCTCGGCTGAAATGATGATGATGATGATGAATACATAATAGTCATGGATGAAAATAATTTTATCCACGCGTAGTGGACTTAGTCGCGATCTTTTAGCAGTGACAGTTAGTCCTGCTAAAGGAAAAACTCGCTCACTTGGCGTGCTAGTGACAGGAATTGCCAATATAGCCCTTGAGTTCGCTTAAAAGCCCAACAACACAAAAGCTTGCAAAAATAGAAGCTTGACTTGATCTTAGCGTCTTATAAAACAGAGATTGAAAACTGTTTGAATTTAGTCTTATTTAATGGAGTCATTTTCTATGCGCACTATCAACTGATCGCATGAATGAGAACCGATAAAAATGGACGATCGTGCGAGTGAGCGGCTGTTCGTTTCTTCCCCTTCCCTGCCCGCGGCGCGCCGAGCCGCTGTCGCGGTGGCGGCGGCGCGGGCCGATAGCGGCGCGGGCGTCTAGAGTTAAGTACTAGGAACTTAAATTTAATTATTTTTTCCTTTTTAGAGTTTTGAAGTCCGTTTTATGTTTGTTAAAATAATTTTCGTATTCATATTGAGAGAAAGAGAGCCACTAAACTTAAATTTACACTGAGCATGTTTTCTCCAGAATTAGTGTCATTGCTCTTGATCATGTACCGAACGCAAATGTGAAACAAACCCCATATTTAAATTAAGCATTTAATTAAAAGTTTTAAAAGAGAAAAGGAACACAGAATCTAGTTCTGTAATCCTTTTCTCTGTGTAATTACCTCATTGCTTAAATATACATACGTAATATGCGATACATTCAAATCAATCAACACACAAAGAGCGTTTCTTCAACGAAATAATACTATACTGCGAAATAAATCATATCAATGTTACAGCCAGACACCGACTTGCCGGCGCAGGCATTTCATAGCATCCACCGATGGCATCGCTGTGGGTGCCGGGCCGGGTCGGCCAATGAAGGAACGCCCATTTAATGAATCAGAAATTAACATGTAAAAAAGTGAAATTTTATATTTATTCAATTTGAGTTACATATTGGTATAATTACTTTACTCTTTGCTAAACAAGCTATACAGGGTGGTGCGGTCAATGCGACAATAAATTAAAACATGGGCTATATTAGTTCATAGAAATGGTTTGCTACTTTCAAAAACATCTTACTCATTTGATAAATTCCTAACATTTGTATGAAATAATATAAGATTGGCTGCATTAATTCATAGAAATGTCATAAGTAAGCATCATTAAGAGCTTGTATTATGGATACTAGATAAGGGATAAATAATGATAATAATATGTATATTAATATTAGAAATATACTAAATAAACACATAAACATCCATGACTCGTAAATAAATGCTTGTACTCATCATAGGTACAAACATTTGTTCCTACCGGGATTCGAACCCGGGACCTCTTGACCGAGTAGCCTGGAGTACAGACCACTCGGCCAGCCGGTCGTGGCCTTTGGGATAATGTTACATGATGTCACCACAAGTTATCTGTCCTTTTCTAGTCTGATTGTAATTTAAAAGAGAAGCATTGGGCCTAATTAGTATTCCCGAGGCCTTTAGGCTTTTAGGCTTTTTTTAAGGCTAGCCTATGAATTAAGGGGCTACAGCGGGATAAAAGCTAAAAAGGCTTTTAGGCCTTTAGGCTAGGCCTTTTTCATAGCCTTTTTTTGTCTAACCGAGGACTATAGGCTTTTAGCTTTTTTGTAGGCTAGGTGCATATTTAAAAGGCTTGAAAGGCTAAAAGCTTATAAATATTTTTAGTCCTTTAGGCTAGGTCTATTTTATTTATTGTTCGAGTATAATAATCGTCAACTTAATTGTACGATTTCAAATATTGTTTCAAATAATACATAACAAGTACTTATTATTTCCAATTTCAAATAATATTCGTTTTTAATAAATTTGAAAAAAAAATACAATACAAAAATAAATCTTGTTTAATTCATATTGACGTTGGAGAGCTGGTTTCTATTGTGCGAGGAAATTATAAGATTATCAAGAGTTTAGCCATTTATTTACAGAGTGACATTGACAACAGTGACACACAAAATCTTTTTAATCACATCGCTAACACTCTTCCCTCCTGGGGTTCGGCGGTAACGAGCCAAGCGATGCGCAGAGCGTGGGTGCAGCGTACCGCGTGAAGTCCTCACGTCAACTACCCTTACTAGTCCGTCAGCTCCAGTATAGACGGCTTCAACTATTCCGCGAGGCCAGTAACTCCAATCACGTCACCGACTTGTAAAGCTCGTCGCTGGTGTGGCTCACATTGAGCCACCCGCCATTGCCTCCTAGAGCATAAATCTGCAGCATTAGTTGTACTTGCGGGTAGGTGTGACGAAGTACCCAATAAAAAATGAAACAGTGACGAAAACATGGGTAAGAGGACGGCAGATTGTATCTACTGCGCAAAACAAGGTCGAAAGCGTCTCATCCTTTGTTGCTTTATCTTTCTAGAGGTATGTCTTCAAATAACGATTTAAGCCAATCTGGACCCTTAAGCAAGTAATCATGAGGACAGTATCCTTGCGATTTTGCGGCGGCATCAAATACGAGTCACAGTTTCTTCTTATTTGGATTGTCAACTCCAAAGTATGGCAAATACCACAGCCGTTTGGATGCAACATTAGGCTCTGCACAACGATGAGCATAACTATTATCAAATAGATGCTGCACCCGTTTTTTGTATCGAACTTGGAAGCTTGAGTTCGTATTCATCTTTCTCGCTACGTCTTTTAGACGACTGAAAACGGTAGGGTATGAATCTTTCATCTTCACAGTCTCCTCCTTCCAAGGAAGTCCAACTTCCCAATGATCATCAATCTGTTTGGACGTCGCATCAAGGATTTCCAAGGCTTTAATATCCTCCGAGCACTGCCGTAGCTTGGTACTGACTCCGAGAGCATCTAGTGAATAGGATCGCCTAACAAGATCGTAAAGCTCGTCTAAGCTATCTCCGCCCTTGCATTCTTGATGAGACAACAACAAATTATAGGCATCAGTCCTCCCGTGTGGTCGGCGCTTTCCAAATGATCTTCCATGAACCGAACAACCTAGAACAGTGCGAGTGGCATATGGGTCGCCTTCTATAATCTCTTGTGGTTCTAGAAGATGGTAGTTATCTTGGCCGATAATCATTGTAGGCTTCATTTGTCCCAAGCAGTGTGCATCTTGAATACCTAATAACTGTTCATAGTGATTGGGCTGAACGTATTGACATGGAAGATTGATCCCTTTAACTGTGCGTGCTTCAATCTTGTAGCGGTCAGAATGTTCACCAGATATTTCAAAATCTAATAGCTCAGTTTCCCCGATTAGTACGCTATTGTCCCAAGCGCCTCGTACATGTAAACATTTGGTGCGTCCCTTTGGGAGTCCAAAGGGACGCACCAAATGTTTACATGTTCTTTCGAAGTTACCATCTTACGGGCTGCCTGAGGGGTTGTGCAAATGGGTCGCTAGCTTTTGTCCAGCAGATGCATAAGAACCGTCGTTGACGGCAGTTGCTCGGATAGCATGGACATTAACGCTGGCGTCCCGCAAGGCTCGGTGCTGTCTCCAACATTGTTCCTGCTGCATATCAATGATATGCTGTCTATTGACGGACTGCATTGTTATGCAGATGACAGTACTGGTGACGCTTACTATACGCGTCGTGCTAATACCCCTCGGTCTACAGTGGAGGAAAGTCGCGGTCGACTTGTGTCTGAAATCGAGAGGTCTCTAGTCAGAGTCTCCGATTGGGGACGACTAAACTTAGTCCAATTCCACCCCACTAAGACACAAGTCTGCGCGTTCACCGCTAAAAAAACCCCATTCGCTGTAGCTCCACAATTTCTCGACACACCGCTTTCCATCTCTACGAGTATCGGGATCCTTGGTATTGATATCTCTAGCGACGTGCAGTTCCGCAGTCATTTGGAGGATAAAGTCAAGCTGGCATCCAAGAAGCTTGGTGTGCTCAATAGAGCGCGGCGGTATTTCACTTCGGGGCAAAGACTGTTACTGTATAAGTCTCAAGTCAGGCCCCATATGGAGTACTTTGCCATTTATGGGCGGGAGCGCCTAGATACCAGCTTGGACCATTTGACGTGCTCCAAAGACGCGCTATGAGAATTGTCGACGATCCTGAGCTCACAAGCGGTATTGAACCTTTAAGCCTAAGGAGAGATTTTGCCTCCTTGTGTGTGTTCTACCGTTTGTATAACGGGGCGTGTTCTGAGGAATTATTTTACATGATGCCCACGGCTTCTTTCTATCATCGCACCGCTCGCCATCGGCAGGGAGTTCATCCTCACAAATTGGAACCAAAGTGGTCGCGTACTGTACGGTTTCAGAGAAACTTTCTCCCGTGTACGCTCAAGTTGTGGAATGAGCTCCCTGCAGAGGTTTTCTCGAATGAGTAGAGCATGGGGTTCTTCAAGAAAGGCGTGAAAAGGTTTTTACATTGTCGGCAACGCGCAAGTGATACCCCTGGTGTTGCAAGCGTCCATAGGCTACGGTAACCGCTTACCATCAGGTGGGCCGTATGCTTGATTGCCACCTTAATGGTATAAAAAAAAATGTTGTTCAGCAATCTTGTGGTCAATCATCGTGATTGTGGAACCGTCGTCTAAAAGAGCATCAGTGACGACGTCTCCGTTAGGACCGTGGATATGCCACTTATTGACGTTGGAGAGCTGGTTTCTATTGTGCGAGGAAATTATAAGATGATCAAGAGTTTAGCCATTTATTTACAGAGTGACATTGACAACAGTGACACACAAAATCTTTTTAATCACATCGCTAACAATTCATACTGAGTCATAATCTGAATAATGGCTATAGCCTTATAAGAAGCCTACTATTTGAAAAAGACTTTAGTCGCAAAAAAAGCCTAAAAGGCTTTTACGCCTATAGGCTTTTTTTTCAACAAAGGCTTTTTAAAGTGAGTAGCCTTATAAAAGCCTACAATTCTATCACGGCCCTAATAAAAACTAATAGGCCTAAAAGCTTGAAGGCCCCGGGAACACTAGGCCTGATTCTGAAGACACACTCTAAGTTTAAATTTAAGAACACCATCTGTTTCTCGCAATATGTAAAAGAAAAAAGATAGCAATATTTTGTTTAGAGTTGTCAACTAAAAGACAGATTACAAAGGAACCATAGACAATATTAGACGGCATGTACGGAGGTGCCTTCTAAACACTGCATTTTACCACGTTCAATGAGGTCTACTCTTTCTAATCTGTGATTAGGTCGAAAATTGAACGCACGTTTCTAAATGTCAAATCATATGATAGCCATCCTTTTCGTATATTTTTATTGAGAGAAAGAAATGCACTGAACTTAAATTTTAACTTAGCATGTGTTCTCCAGAATTAGGGCCATTGAACGTTTTAGTTATGTATTAGTCGCAACATCAGAATCAGGGTCAAATGAGAACTTGTAATCGCGACTGTTGTTTAAATCGGGTAAACGCGAGTGTATAATTTAAAATGTCATTTTACTTCTTTGCGAACGCGATATTATTTTACTGTTATTCCTGTATCCGGTACTTAGAGTATCCGGTACATATATCATTCGTTCTATTTGTTTTTCTTTTCCCCAACCCCAATACTACAATAGTCATTCGGTCAATTTAATGATTTCATTCATCATTCATTGTTACGATGGGTGGGTCACGGTTGTATTTTAGCGTGCTACATTTCATGTTGTAGATAGATGTGATATTGTTATTATTTTCCTGTTGGTCTACCACGATGTGTCCGTCTAATATTGTTAAATTCGTAAAGTGTATTAAATGATACATTATCAAACGAATTTATAAAGAGTTTTATTTGTGTGTGCAAATTTGTGAGTGCAGTGATAATCATGCCGGGTCTTATAGGTATCGGCGAATTTATTGAGGAAACTCGAGAAGATTACAGTTCGCCAACTACGTCTACTTTTGTGTCGCGTATGCCTCAATGCCGCCAGACCATCAATGCTTTGGAAGAGGTATGATATTAATATTATCCATTTTATAAAACCAAATTAGAAATAAACACGAGTGAATGCTAAATAACCGTTCTTAAAACACATTAAAAAAAAGGTCCAATAATTCTGCCCAATCAAAATAAAAGTAGGTAATTGAACTTTAAATAATCAACACAAATATCAAACAGCACCAATGTATTTGCTAGGTGCTTTTTTTATATTTTGCTTTTATCCCAAATATTTATTTTGTGCATACAAATCGTACAACCTTTTATGTACCTATCTAAACCTTTCGATAACCACTCCAAAAAATATATTTTAATACATATAATGACTTGCAAACCCATAGAATTTAATAATGTTTATTTCTTTGATAACTAACACTGATCAGTAGCGTTACAGATCTGTTTTTGCCCAATACAGTAGTGTACCTGGAAATATAACATTTACTAAATTATAAAAATCTTGTGTCGCAGTATTTGTAACTTCTCCAAAGCGGCTTGACGAATTTTTATGATTTTTTTTGTGTATATTTAGTAGTTTAGTGAATAGGTCGTAGGCTATTTTTTGTACTCTAGGTGATAAGGGTGACCCACTCCAGGTTTTTTTAAAAAGTTTTGAAAATAAATATCTTTTTTTAAAGGGTATATAAAATCCTAAATTTTTACCCACCAACCCCCATTATTTGATAGCAATAGATTTTAAAAGAAGTTTGCCAAATCAGGTAGTCATTCATAAAATTCATTATTTGAGATTAAAATATTTTCATTATAACCAATAGTTATAAGTTTCCATTGCATAATTAGAGGTTTACAAGGGCTTAATTTGTTTAAAGACTTATGCTGGATAAACCTCGTGCAATAAATAAAAAAATGTACTAGAAAAGTGGAGTCTTATTTATAAGCCAACTAAAAAGTTTCTGATAGTGTCTGTCTTTAAAGTTGTTTCTCTTCTTCTTCAGACATTGACCAAGTGTATAAAAAGCTTACTGGAGAAATATTTATTGAAACTGATGGCTGTTGAACACTGAAAAGTGTGATAATTATTAATAAGCAATAAAAATAAATCCTTAAACTATAACTGTGATTTGTTTCATACAACAACATTAATGTCTCTCCCCTGTATTTAGTATCTCCCCTGGTCAGTTGTAAAATAATAAAGAATAAATTAATTGACTAGCTGCTTGAATAGCTCAGACAAAAAATTAAACATCTCAGATACTGAATACTTACATAAATTTATTTGTATTATTATTTAACACTATTGCATTAGCCTCTTTTGTATTAGCACTATTACACTTTGTTGCTTAATTATACTATTAATTTTTGGATTCCAATTCAGAATAGATTTAATAAAGTTGTTATTTATTACCACTAAGGTGGCAATCAAGCATATGTCTCATCTGATGGTAAGCGGTTACCATAGCATATGGACGCTTGCAACACTAACTTGAGTTTTTAGTAATGTCACTCAATGTTTTCCTTTAGTAATTTTCTCCTAAAACAGAGTACCAACTCACAAATTACTTTAGGTGTGTAGTTTGTAAAAAATATTTTATACCTGTGAAAAATATCAGAGTGTCAGTCGTCAAAACATAAAATTGAAAAAGGTAAGTCCAAAGATACAAGTATTACATACAAATGAATGTACATAGGTAGAGTATTGTGCACTGTACAAACAAGGAGTACTCTAAACTTTGTAATTTCTGTCTTGTGTGTATCTTACAGAGGTCTGCATTGCATTACATTACCACTTGTTAAAAAAAATCTTAAACAAAAAAAATGAAGTAGGTAGGTGTAATATTATTGTCGCTCACATCAAAAGGTTAACTTTTTAATAATTTAATCTGTAATTAATATCTAAGGGTATTTAAAAATCTGCAAGTATCAAATTTTTAAGACAACTAGGTAGGTATAAATGTTACCATGTATAGTGATAGTAGCAACCTCATTATTTTTAACTCTTTCTGGCCAAGGTTTACTTATTAAATGCTCTCGAATCAGAAGTCTGCTATTTCAGTAATATGTACGTTTATTTATAATATAGCGCCGCCCGCGGCTTAACCCGCGTGGATGTCAGTTGTCTCGCCAATAGGCAGCATATCCTCAATAAGGTGAAGTGGTATTTTACTGCTGGACAACACCTTGTCCTTTATAAAGCACAAGTCTGTTGCATGTAGTGCTGTTCTCACTAGTAGCGGCTTAGCCAAGTAGGTACCATCTCGCCACTCTGGATTCGGTGGAACGTTGAGCCAAGAGGCTTATTGACGACATGATATTGATGATTAAGCTTCATAGCCTCAACCACCGCCGTAATTTCGTCACATTTTGTAATTTGCACTGCACAGCCAGAGAGTGGATGCACTGACGGCCTGGGTGTTCCTTACTGCTATCCTGAGTTCCTTCAAAGCTGGATTAAATAGGTATACCTTCTAGGTAGGCTGGCTACATCGTCGACCCCCCTCTTAACTTCTCTCGGAGCAAGAGTGGAATCAAGAGCAAGCCCATTCTAATAAAAAAGTAGGTATGTAGGTACCTACATTGTGTTCTTTCTCAGGATGTAGTAATCTTCATGCCTTTCATTAAATCTCTTCAGCAGCTTAGTGACAATGTACTTAGTTTAATGCCAATCTACATAAAGTTCATTTTAATATCTATTATTAATGTGGAAAGTTATTCTTTGCGTCTTTGCGTTAGTGGACAAGTTGTCAAAGCTTGTCAAATATTTGCTTGCTTGATACAATACATACATCACCAGTCAAGTGGGCGCGCACTGTCCTTGGACCTGCGGATCCGCCCCCTTTGGTTGTCACGCGATTGTAAATGAATGTTATCTAAACACTAATTAATTTACTTTGAGACACATTAATCACATATTCAACATACTCTTGGTGAATGTATATTATGTTTCAGTCGCATAGTTAGAAACGTGGATACTAACAAAATCTTCCATTGGCAACTTTAAGACTTTGATGTATGTTTTATACCTGCCTACAAGCACTTAACACTTTTAGGCTATAAGGAAATAATTCTAAGGATATATTATAAAACCAAATACCTAAACTACCGTTATTTTGTGGCATTAGGTCTGAAACTGAAACAATTACAAATCTGTTTTTTATTTAAGTAGGTAGTAGGTATCTTACTTGCGTCTTGCTCACACTATTTATTGTCCGATTATGTACCTATGACTAAAATTTGTCTATTGATGCTTTGTCTTGGATGTGGTTCCAGTCTCCTATGCTCGTAACATACTCGAAATTCCTGTTGATTTTTACAGGATAAGCAACATAGTAGTATATCCTTAGTGTTACTAGCATCTACAATGTTATATGGATACATGTTTGGCACCCTTGTATAAAAAAACTTGGACTCGTAGTTTGGTCATTTGATAGAATAACAATACTGCATCAGTAGTGATATCGGTAACTTCCGACCATGTCACTGCAAATGTAGGCCAGGCCATGGTTAGTTTCCTGTTAGAGCATAGCTGATAAACCGTTACGCCGGAACATCCGCTAACATCTAACTAAACTAAACTAAACAAACTAAAGGAGAAATGTGTGGGTCACTGGGTTATTGTAGGTTCCAGTTTTAAATTTTCTGTATTTTTAATGCTTACCTTACTGCTACATTTTTCGATTAGACTTTGATACTCTTAGAAAAGGGTTTGTAATGCTCGTTTTCACTAACCTTCGCTTAGCGTTAGGAGTTTCTTAGCAATTAATTTTTTTTTAGTCTATCTAATTCTAAAGGAGATAAAAAGAGATAAATGTCGTTTAGAGTCACCTTAGCTAGGGAATGATGATGCTTACTTTGGGCTAGGTTATAGGTGTCAGAGTATGAATATTATTTATTTGTTTGATTCCATTAAAATAAAAATTTATCCAACCGGAAATCAAAGACTATTAAGATTATGTTCATAAATCAGTTCAAAAATTTTGTTTTTCTGCTATCTACAACTCATCGTCTGTCACAGACTCGACGTAACGAGATTTTTTAATTAATAAGCGCGGAGGCGACGACGCAGCGAGAGTCACCGTACATTAGTCTGTTAATAATTTTCATTAAATAAAAAAATAATTAATTTAATTTCAATTTTAGATACCTATACATAAAAAGAAGAGATGCAGGAAAAATGAAATTAGTTAGTTTGATTCATATAGTCTTTGGTAATAAGTAAGCAATCGTGCTGTGGTATTTATTTCCTTATTTTACTTTACCAAAAACAGCACAGTAAGAATGAATGTGTTCCTCTAGCTAATTTACTTATATCTCGATAATTTAAGTCACGTAATGCTTGTCACTTTTAATGGACCGTAAAATAAAATGCAATTTTTTTGTATAGCGGAAGACCAACCGCCTACTGGCTAACTCAAGGAAGTAAAATAGTGTGAGTCAACAGATAATACATATTATTATTTTAAACATAATTTTTGTTATGTTCAAATAAGTAAAACATCCCCAGCGCTTTCAACAATGTTGTCCGAAACTTCGAAAAAAATGAACACCACATCACATTGCATTGTGCAATAAGCACCCAAAGAAGGGCAGTGTGTCGCAGTTCCAGTTCGGACCAAAATTGGTGGTTAGTAGCTATCATACACTACCACCCAATCGATCACGTAATTTCGATCACACCTAAAACATACCCACCATCAAAAAATAGATTAGGTACGTAGTAGTATACATACTTATACAATACGTGTCAACGAATTTCCATCATAAACCCCTGTTCGACGCAACCCGCCATAAGTCATTTTTCTTAGAGAGAGACTTGATGCAGTGCATGCGACAATGAATTATTAACGCTTCGAGTTTACCTGATGTTTATGGAATTAAAAAAAAACTTTTTTTTATGAATGACAAACAAGCAGCTGACCCAGCTGATGGTAAGTGCTAACCATCAACTATAGACACCTGCAATGTATGGAGACTAGAGAAAATGCCCCTTACCTACTAATCACACTGGCTAACTTCCCCTTTAAATTGACACAAAGTGCTTCACGAACAAAACAGCAAAGGCGGTGGTAACCTACATTTCAGCAAGGTCTTCTAGAGGTACCTACCTACGTTTAGTTTACATTACAAAGAAAGTCGACACGCCACAAATACAGGGGTCGCTGCTCAAATTAGATATCGATGTGCTGTTCCTACGGAAAATTGTGTTTAGTTTTTTAATTAAAGCGAAGTTTCCTTGAAACTTGTTAGCGAATGAAACTATCTAGCCATTAGATTTGGCGTTGGGCCAATGGTAACCGGGAACAAATTGAATAAACGAATAGTTAGTAGTTTGTCACTGTCAATGTAGCCGGCTCGGATTCCGTGAGCGCCGACAATGGAAAAATATAATACGTATTTTTGTAAGAAATTTTTAAGGGTTGTTTTCAACTGGTATTTGTCTTGCACGTGAGTACTTAGATAAGATAGATCTTTGAATCCGAGAATCTTAATCTTTTAGAGATAATGTTTTATATTTTATATCTAATACAGATTTAACTAGTCGTAAGGTCACTGCAACACTGAGAGCTTTTTACAGATATAAACACTTTTTTATACCACTAAGATGGCAATCAAGCATACGGCCCACCTGATGGTAAGCGGTTATCGTAGTAGCCTATGGACGCTTGCACTTGCAACACCAGGGGTGTCACTTGCGCGTTGCCGACCTTGTAAAAGCCTGTTAATATTAAAATCCTCTTTATCCAATCACTGGTTTTGCCAATTATTAATTATGGTGATGTGTGCTGCTTCATGAGTTGCGGATATCACAAAAGTTCCAGTTAAATAAATTGGATCGTCTTCTCACTTGATTTTATTTCGTTTCCAACTGAAATGTTGTGTCTGAAATTCGTGAGTGTAGATAAATTTTGTGCATTCTTTATAGCATATTATTTGTTCCTATTCCTAGTTCTCCTTCCTACCTGAAAGAACGCTCTCAATTTTTGCATTTCTCCCATGACCGCTCGCTTCGATCTAACAACCCTCTTGCCCTGCTGTTCCCTTCTTTTCGCTCTGGCTTCATGTCGGACTCATTTGTTGTCTCTGCTATACGGCTCTGGAACTCGATACCTGTCAGTCTGCGGCAATCCGGACCATTTTTAAGAAGGAATTGCGTGAATATTTCTTTAAATCACTTAAGTATTACTGGTATGTTATATCACCTTCTTTTTCATTTTTATACTTTATTTATTTATATATTATATTATATTTATATATTTAGTTTATTTTATATGTAGGTACTCATGTATTTTAACTTTATTCAAGTTTAGTTTGTTCAAATATTTTTTTTATTGCTGTGCACCGCTTTTAAAATTTTCTGCTTAGCTTTTGGTTGACTAATAGAGAATGCCATAAGGCGTTAGACCGCCATTTGTACATTTTTAATTGTGAAATAAAGATTAAATAAAAACATAAAAAAGTGGGTATCTTAGAGCAGGATAAAATAAACAATGCAATAAAAATCATAATGCCAATTGTCAAGAGAAATCTAAAAACCCAGAACTAGGGTTGCGTCACAATGATAAAATTAGATTGAAAAATCACACATAAGTAATTATATTTTGTTATTATAGAAATGTATGATATTAAAACCAAATTAAAAAGTGGTATTTTAAAACCGTAACATCCATTATATTAGCAGATTCGCATTAAACTAGCTAGGTATCTTACTTAAGTTAAAATAAATATGATATATAAAATAAATAACTTAAAAAAAAACATTAAACAAAAATTAAAACCGACTTCAAAGAACTGAAACGGATAAAATATTTAAATTTAAGTAGGTACTCATCACCAAGAAACAAATTTTTTTGAGTCGGTGCTATTATTCTGGTGCGTTCTATTATTTCTGGAAACAACTTAGTACCAACTCCAAAAAATATGTTTCTAGGTGATAAATACCTACTTAAATTTAATTATTTCATCGTTTTCAGTTTTTTGAAGTCGGTTTTAATTTTTGTTTAATTTTTTTTTTCACAATTTTTAGTTCTAGCTTTCTAAGGTCAAAGCTAGATGACCGTAAGCTTAAGAAAAAAAAGCTTACATTGTTCTCTACTATCGTAATAGTAGGAAACAATGTAAGTTTTTTTTTTTTTTTCTTTTTACTAAAAAGTCATAGGAAAGCAAAAATCCGCAATTTCGCATACGTAGATGACTTTCTCATTTCAGTTTTTTTTAAATTAAAAACCAAACTACCCAACTAATTTTGAAAAAAAATTTATGGGACCAAATGGCAACTATTCCGCACTGAACAAAAAAAGAATCATGTAAATCGGATCAGAAATCTCGGCGCAATCGAAACAATACATAGAAAAAAAACATACCAACCGAATTGAGAACTTCCTCGTTTTTGAAGTCGGTCAAAAATACTATAAAGTATACATTATGCTTAGGTTTTGTTTACTTTTGATAGAAGAGCATTTTTTCTCAATTAAAAATACACCATTCCGTATTTTAAAATATTTGTTGTTGGCAGAAATATGCTTCTTTCCAAAATTACTAACTTCTTCGATTTTGTCGCGATGACGGTGTTTGGTATACGAAAAGCCTAATACATGTGTGCTTTCCTATGACTTTTTAGTGAAACGATACGATAGTAGGAAACAATGTAAGCTGACTTCTAGGTTTGACCTTAGAAGGTTATCACTAAAAATTGTAAAAAAAAATAACAAAAAAAACCGACTTCAAAAAACTGAAAAGGATAAAATAATAAAATTTAAGTAGGTAGGTACTCATCACTTAGAATCATTTTATTTTTGGAGTTGGTTCTAAGTTGTTTCCAGAAATAATAGAACGTGAAGCACCTACTCAAAAAAATATGTTTCTAGGTGATGAGTACCTAGTTAAATAATATTTTTGTTTAATTTTATTATTTTATCCTTTTCAGTTTTTTTGAAGTCTGTTTTAATTTTTGTTTAAAATTTTTATCTCGAAAGTTAAATTTAACGTTTAAGTAGTGGGTCAACCTTTACACTTTGAAGTCAACAACTGATGACTCATATTGCAACCATGTGGGGTCGTATTCATATGCGTTGTAGATAAGGCACGCATCGTCGTAGTCACAATGGGCATACTGCGACTGTGTGGACTTGTGGAAACAGCGAGACGCGCTGTGTTTTTTTTTTTTTTAATGAGAGATATGCCATTTTGTAAATGAATCTTCGTTTGAAATACTCTACTCGGAAACCGGTCGTTATTGTATCTTAGCTAAACTAATAATAACCTTTGAAAATTGGTGTTGTATAAAGAACAGCCTACTGCAGCGTCTACAGACACACACTTACACATGAATAAAACCTAAAGCCGCGTCCAGACTAGCTGTAACGTAACACGTAGAGAACAATTCTACTTTCTCTTACGCGCCTCTTGTGTGTGTACTGAATGTTCCACTGTATGTATTTTTTATATGTATGTTCACCGATTTCTCTGTCAATTGAAAAACCGATTTCCAAAATAATTTTTTTATTCGATAGAGTTTACTCCTGAGGTGGTCCCATTGTGATCCCATCTAATGATGGGATCCCAAGGAAATCGAGAGCAAACCTCAAATTGAGAATTCTCTAATTAGAGTCTCCGATTGGGGACGACTAAACTTAGTCGAATTCAACCCCACTAAGACACAAGTCTGCGCGTTTACCGCTAAAAAAACCAATTCGATGTAGCTCCACAATTCCCTGACCCACCACTACCATCTCTAGGAGTATCGGGATCCTTGGTGTTGATATCTCTAGTGACGTGCAGTCATTTGGAGGATAAAGTCAAGCTGGCATCCAAAAAGCTTGGGGTGCTCAATAGAGCGCGGCGGTATTTTACTCCCAGGCAAAGACTGTTACTGTCAGTCTCAAGTCAGGCCCCATATGGAGTACTGCTGCTATTTATGGGCGGGAGCACCTAGATACCAGCTTGGATCATTTGACGGCTCCAAAAGACGGGCGGTATTGAACCTTTAAGCCTAAGGAAAGATTTTGCACAATTCTGAGTGTTCTACCCTTGGTATAACGGTGTGTGTTCTGAAGACTAATTATTTGAGATGATGCCTACGGCCTCTTAATCATCGCACCGCCAGCCACTGGCAGGGAGTTCATCCTCACAAATTGGAACCAAAGTTCTTCATAAAAAAGCGTTTTTTTACAGGGTCGGCAACGAAGGCAATATTATAAAGCTGAAGAGTTTGTTTGTTTGTTTGGTTGGTTGAACGCGCTAATCTCAGGAACTACTGATTAAAATAATCACGCTACGACTAATAGCAGCTGAGCATCAATGAAAAATGTTGCAAAAACGGGGCAAAAATATTATTTTCCAGACCTTTTGTTGCGTGTGCTGCGTAAACGGTTAAAGTTATGCAAAAATCATGTATGTAAAAATTGTTCTCCTTTAAAAGTTCTAAAAAAAGTCAGCGGTAGCATGTCTATCTTTTAAATTGATTCACTAAAACCATTTTTTGGTAATCAAATTTCGAGTTTTTAATTTCCGACATCCACATGAACGAAGTCGCGGGCACAGCTAGTGATTAATAAAATAGAAGATGATGAAGGCTGGGACGACGAAAATAGTCTGTCTTAGCCTCTTTCTACAAACACAAGTCTGTATTGTGAGATCCGAAAAATAAAAATTACTTAAAAAAAAAACATTGCAGCATCATCCCATGGAAAGAAATTTTGGGAAATGGAACTCCTCGTTTTCTTCATATATAATGGTGCAACAACAAAATTGAGACACCCAGAATAGGGAACCCTTCGAGTTGTGGCGACTCAATGGCGTGCGCGCGAAGACTGACGGCCTGGCCGAAAACGCGGGGTGGCGGCGGCGACTCGGCAACCACTGCGCGGTCACGACGACGCGCTGCGAGGCCGATATCGAGACAGCGCGCAGTGGTTGCCTAGACGCGAGACGCAGGACGCGCGTGCGGTGATGTCGTGGCCAGGCCGTGACTGAAACGGCAGGGCGACCGCCTAACTTAATTGATATTCATTAACATAAGTTAATGTCGTCACATTTTCATATTTAATTCAATTATGACATTTACAGACGTGTTAATGTCATACCTGCTTTTAATTATGACATTCACTGACGTGTGAATGTCATTATTGAATTCAATATGACAATCTGACGTCATAAAGAATAATTAATGTACATACCAATAAAGTTAGGCGGTCGGCTGTCTGTAGAGAAGTGCGCATAGAAGCACGCAGGCCGTCCGAAGCATTCGCATAATCGCATTACATTGCATGTTACGTTACAGCTAGCCTGGACGCGGCTTTACGTTTTTGGCCATATATTCTTAAAAGTATTTTAATACCCTGGAGAGTAAAGTGATCGAAATTATGCAAAAATTTTAATAAACTTTACAGCACTATTGACATTATTTAGACACGCGACAGCGTGTCCAGCCAAGTTAAAAAAAAATGCAGCTGGCTACGCGCCGTGTGCAACCTAGACGAACCATTTCGAGCTGCTTTTGATTGACCCTTTAAAAACTCGTTGTTTTTTACCAACAAACCAAATATATTTACTATAGTATATAATAGTATCAGCAAAACTCGAAACCAATACGACTTCGGCGGGGTGTGAGACAGGGCTATGTTATATAGCGGAAACTGTTCACTGCCGCGTTGGAGCATGTGTTTAAACTTTTGAACTGGAGAGGACTTTGCATCAACATAAACGGCGAGTACACGATTCACTTTCGTTTTGCTAATGATATCGTAGTCATGGCTATAAACCTGGAAGACTTGGGCACAATGTTTGACGACCTCAGTAGAGTCTCACAACAAGTGGGTCTTAAAATGAACATGGATAAGACGAAAATTATGTCGAATTCCCATGTCGTACCCATTCGTGTTAAGTTTGGAAGCTCTACACTGGAAGTTGTTGACGAATTCATTGGGATAAATAGTCCAAATTGGTAGGTCCAACTTCCAGAAAGAGGTCAATCGACGGATCCAACTCGGCTGGTCAGGGTTCAGGAAGCTTCGCAGCATATTCTCGGCCCTGCTTCCGCAGTGTCTTAAAACGAAAGTCTTCAATTTATTTGTGTTGCCAGTGATGACATACGTAATCGAGACGTGGCCGCTTACAATGGGCCTCATAAGAAGGCTCAAAGTCACCCAAATAGCAATGGAGAGCGCTATGCTTGGCGTTTCTCTGCGTGATCATATCAGAAATGATAAGATCCGCAGGAGAACTAAGGTCGCAGACGTAGCCCAAAGAATTGCAAGCCTCAAGTGGCAGTGGGCAAGCCACATTGCAAAGGGGACTGACGGCCGTAGGGGCGAGAGGAACCTCGAGTGGCGGCCGCGTACCGGGAGACGCAGAGTTGGTAGGCCTCTCATAAGGTGAGCCGACGATCTGGTGAAGGTCGCGGAAAGCCGTTGGATGAGGGCAGCGCAGGACCGATCAGTTTGGCAATCCTTGGGGTAGGTATATGCCCAGCAGTGGGCGTCTCTCGGCTGATATGATGATGATGATGAATAGTATAAGCAAAGAATAATACACCAACGCGAAGTATAAGTCCAGTACAAACAAGACGTACACTAACTTGCAAATATAATATAGCCATGCAGTACGTAAAAAATGGCCGAGTCAAATTTTGAGCTTGAATTACATCCCGGCCCGAGTGAACACAGAACATGGCACCCATAAAGGTGGTTTTCCACCAGAGGGGCGAGATAAAACGAAAATTGAAATTTGTATGGCAAATTTTCAATCCTCTCCTAGCGCATCTTTGGTGGAAACAGTGTGGATTGACGAGAATATGCGAGGCGTGATTTGACATATTTGTTTGTGTAAAAATGAACCGTATTGCTTCTAATATAGAGTATAAATTAACTTTGCAACAGAAACACGCTTCTCGCGATAGGTTTATTGTTGTTCGTTGCTACTTATTACCGTGTTATTACCTGAGAATACCGTCAGGATAGTACAATCCATTACTACTAGAGGTCGCTGTTAACACGAAGTACACACTTGCAACTATCCTTATCATACCTGCTTAAGTATATTATTTGGCCGTATATAGATAGCTATTGACTTAGATGGTTGCACGGCTCTTTTGTTTTCATGGAGTACGTGCGATTTCAATTCTCTTCTCGCCTCGCCTCGTCTCGCCCCTCTAGTGGAAAACCACCTTTAGATCTCGATTCTTTTGTCGGTGAAGTCGAGAACGACGCATTATTCAATGTTCAATTGAACTTGGCTCTTATTTCACAGTTATGTAGTAACGAAAATAAAAAAAAAATTGGGAATTTCTAAAAATAGAAACTAATAACGAATAAATATAATATCGCAATATAAACAAAGCGCAATATTCGCAATCAGCCACAACTAGTTGGATAATGCAATATTTGTTTTTCAATAGCTGTGTCCGTTATATTTCTTCGTAGGTACATACTAAAGTACTTACAAGGACCTACATACATAACATGTATTAAACACATTATAAGGTTATTTTTAGCACTAACATTCACACAAAATATTTTAGGAAATCTAGAATTAAAAATATCAGTCAATGAATTATATGACATGTAGTGTTGACTTAATATTTAATGAATTATTGGATCGATATAATATACAACTGGCTAGTACAGCAACAACGCTATGGCGAATGTAATAATAATTCGACTTGGTAGACTAGACGCTCTCCTAATTTCATAATATCTATGTCCGACACGCACTTCACTGTCATTAGAATATTTTTAACAAAACGCAATGTTTTAAAGACAGGTAAAAATAAAAAAGTGATGCTTGTCTAATATAATATTCAACCGCAGTCTTTGTTTAACTGTGAAAGAAGAGAAAAAAGGACCGAATGTTGTAGACTTGAAATAAAAAGAACTGCTTCCACTTACAAGTAGTCTTGTTAACTATTTTCACTTGAAACTGATAAGGTGGCAAAAACCTCTTGTTTGTTCTGAAAGTTGAATATTTCTTTACGAAAAATAATTTGGATTGTCTCTTTGATATTTTACATATTTAAAAGGTAAGCCTACTTCATTATCATCATCACCAACCTATATACGTCTCACTGCTGGACACAGGCAGGCCTTCCTACATGCGATTAACACATGAGGAATTTAGGCCATAACACCACCCGCTGGCCCAATGCGGGTTGGTGGGTTGTAGCGGTTGCAGTAACAACCGGGACCACGGACGGCTCAGCGTGCCTTCTGAAGGACGGAGGAGCCTAGTTAACTACCTACCGTTACTACTTACCGTGCACTGTAATCTGGGAAGTATCCAAGTTACATATCAGACACAGACAATAGACCTATCCTATACTATTGTGTAGAAATGCCGGCGGGCTGGTGAGGTAATTTATAAGTCTACTGCAACTTCAATTGACGGATAGTTGTTCAGCGAAAGTGCCCATTTAATGCCATGCCACTGAGTGTGTTTTGTAATGAGCTTTCTCTTTTAATAATTCACTGTGGTGTGGTGCGTCTTTATCGCCATCGAATAAAATTTACGCCAGTGTTTTCAAATACGTGTGCGTAAGTTAGTTTGTAGGTTGCATATTCTAAAACGTTTAATAGATTTTGGCACTGCTGGCTGGTGTGAAATCCGGTATGCATTAGAAATTATTTTTCGCATTGTAATTTATCACAAAAGAGGTAGGTATCTCAAACCGTTTTTAACCGACGAAACGAAACCAAATTCGACCTATAAAGTCTAAGTGCGTAAAGATTTTTTTCTTTTCATTTTAATTTTGAACTTATTGGTTGTCTAAAATTCTAACGAAAACTTGGAAAACTTAGGACGTAAATATTTTATTTCTCTTTTAATTAATATTAATAATTTTATTATTTATTTTATTTTGGTTTAAACTTATGACTACTCACCTTAGTTGGACCGCTAAATAACTTATTACTAGTTAATACCTATCCAGAATTCCACGGAATTGGAAATAGCACCTTCTATTGACAAGATGATGGAGCCCGGATGGGTCCATCAAAATTTACCATCTCGTGCATAACAAAAACAATGATCTCGAGCTCTTGCAACCAATCCGCATTGAGCCAGAGCCTGCAGCGTGGTGGTGCTATGACTGGTTATGGCCCTATTTCTTTCTCCTTTATAGGAAGGCCTGTGCTAGTTATGATGTGATAATTGGCAAGTTATGTGTGATGTAGAAAACTAAGTGTGTATGAGAGCTACTTTTATAGAAAGCATTTTTTTATACATTTCGATTTTTAAAACGGCACAATTTGTAAAACAGCGACCTAGTACGGAACAGGTTTCCTCGAATGTTAGAGGCGGGCATACAATTATAATTTCCTACGATAAATTGAGTGTAACATTAATGTTGTGTACCGTAGCTTGTCACACTTTTTTACTTTCTATAAATTATCAAGGTCGTCGTTGTAATAAAATTTGCTTACACATAGTATACAAATTTAGGCTTGTACTGAATGAACAGAGAAAATACTTCAGATCTGATCAGACGATCAGCAAAACGTCGATAAATAAGCGTTTGAAGACCATTTATGGAATTATGGATTCTGAGGGCCTAGACCTAGACAAGATGCCTTTCGATAATCGCTATCGCTAAAAGGTAAATGTATGGGATTTGAGATAAGCCCTCGATCGCCTTTCGATCCCAAATGTCAAATCTCATACATTTTCCACTCAGCGATAGCGATTGGCATCTTGTCTAGGCCTTCTGATCATGATCATGCTAATATTTTTTTTACTTGATCAATTCACTAAATACTGTCCAATTCCATGAACTTCATAATATGTAATTCGAAATGAAAATTGCCAACTAAAGCGTTCATTTTATGTCTCATCATCATACATCACTATCACTCATCTCATCACATTTATGTTTCAATTGTTACTTACGTTATTGTGGGGAGTAGAACATAATGTGATAAAAATTTAGAAGTAACATATCAGATCATAGAAACGATCTGAGAGTAACATCGATGTGTATGCAAATTTTATAAAATGTCCTGTTACTTGTTGGGACTGTTATTTTGGGCTGGCTGGTTTGAAAGGAAAAAAAAGTACATAAATAAACCACTTATTACGAAAGCTTTTTATTTGAAGAGGGAACTGGAACTTTCGGTACGTCTCAGGTTACAAGGTCAACCGCTTTCGCCGTTGTATGAAGGTGACTGTACAACTTTTTGCGATTCGGCCCTTGAAGGTTCGCGGAGCCCTTGGTCCGCAAGAGCATTGAGCATAAAAGAAAATAACTCCATCATCATCTGAAACATAAAATAGCAAATTAGGGTGCTATTCATGATGTTTCTGAATGGGAATACACGTTTTCATCTCAATTGCTTTATAATATGACGCATGCAGTAGTCATTACTTGAATGAGTTGAGTCACAAACTTACGGGGCATATTTTTGAAATCTTTCCTACGATTCGAGATTTGTAATCAACAGTAACTAGTAGGTATCCATGATTTGAAATAAAACCACTTTGTCGGATTAAAATCACGTTTAATGTGTAGTGCTTGCGAAAATATAAGACAATTCTTTCTATATCCATGATTTGTCATTCATTATTATAATTAAGCAATTCATTTATACAAATTCTTATGACCATCTGGTGCAGTAAACTCGGATGTGTTAACTACAGCTGGATAAAATAAACAGTTACTGTTCTTTCATATTAACCGGTAATGATTGATATGGTACCTGACAATACTGGTTTTATAAAAAGTTGTATACTTAACATGTTTTTGATTTTGAGATTTGACGATGACTATCTACATTACCTGCAGGCAGGTGATGAAGCCTGGTATAATTCATAAACTACAACAAAAGGTTGTGAATCTCTCTACTTTTAGAATGACGCAATATTTTAAGACGGAACTGAAACAATGCAAATGCGTGTCATACTGTCATCATAATAGTCGTAATAATGGTGCTTGTGAATGCGTGATACATCTTGTAATTGTTGGAAAGTATTTGTTTGTAAAGGAAGAAGTTGCCCATAATCGGTGCTTGTGTTCAAACCTAGTTTTGTGTTGCGCTACAACAAAATACAGCATTTGACCTAGTTACATAACAAAATCGTTAGGGTGTTTGCCTCGTGAAGAGCTCAGCGGTTAATTTATCTGTAGCAGAGTAGGTACTACAAAATAATGATATACAAGCTTTCAAATGGAGAGCACTAAAAGGTCTGTCAGTTGTCTGGGTCGCTTTCTTATTTTTGTTTAAATCATTTGATATATTTAGTAAATAATTGCTAATGCAAAGTTATTCTTGTCTCCGAGCCATGTCGACGTTGACGGTGTGACTTGTTTTCTCTCCATCTCTTGACATTAATCCAGCAATCAAGTTATATTTCGGGATTTTTATGCTCGCATGCTGTCCACCTTAGTGTCAAGTTGTGAAGCAGAGAAAAATGACCTCTCAATGTAGACAACCCCTTTCTCGAGCTCGTGAATTTGTTGTGAAGATTCCACCTCTGTGTGGATTCGCCTTTTTTATTCTTTTAAATTTGGTTCAAAATCGTGCACAGACATGACGGTGATCAAGACTTAAAGTTCCGCGTGTATCTATGAAAAGTAGAAATCAATAGCAAAACATCTGAACCGACTACACTCTAAATATTATCGGAGAAAGAAGCGTTAGACGTAAAATAATATTCAATTGGTTCGTAATAAAACTCCAGTAAAAGGAGTACCTACGTACGGCCTGAATGCGGTAGATTGTTGTTGGACTATTCATGCATTCAGTCCGAGCGCCTGCCCCCGCCCGGTAGCCAGGTGTTATCCATAGGCAAAATTTCTCGCTCTGTCCGAGAATAATGTTAAAAATTTAATTCTTGCACAATGTGAGCGAAGAATATTTTATTAAGTCGGTTTTACTTGTTACCACAAACAATGTAATATAGGTATGTTTTAATACTTGCCGTTATTTACACCTACCATGTAAATAATGGAAAGTAAGTAAGTACATACCTATAAGGTTAATTAATGTTACCACGTAAAGTCTAAATGACATTCGGTATTAGCAGCCTCTCTTAACAAATTGGTTTAAATGGAATCAAACGGCTCTTGACTGGTATAATCAACGGCTCATTTATTGCCAGATATGATAAAATTATCTTACAAATAAAGCATTCGAGCTATTGAAAACAAACGTGCTTCTTTTTAGTTTAGGTCGAATAGTCACGGGTGAATTCGGAGGGGGATTGATTACTGCCGGCCCCAACGGCAGATGTTCAATGGATCTCGCCGCGCGCCCTGGTTGGCTCGTGGCTGCTATTGTGACTATAATTCCAGTGATACTACCGCTATCCCGGGAAATAACATCGCAAGAGTAGCAAGACTTTAAAAAAAATGTATTTTATCGATCTTTCTTTTGTTGCAGACGTTGGATTTCGATCGAGATGGCCTAACGAAGCTGAAAAAAGCGATAAAAGCCATACACAATTCTGGAAATGGTACGTATAAATAAAAATAACTACACATAAGTAGTGGTAAATAAAGATGTATTGGAGATAAAGAGAAATTAAGAGTAATAAATTGAATTGTACTTAATTTTAGTTTTTCGGATTGTAACACAATCGAGATCAATGATAAGAAAATAAAATCTGAGTAATATAATCAGCCCCTAATATTGATCAGTCTATTTTGTATCGCATCGCTTTGACTTATTCAGGCGACACGAGACACAAGAACTCCCTAAAAATAACCGAAGAGGAAGTAACGTGATCATATGATACTAGAATAGATGAAATTCCATAGGCATATTTAGTTCTAAGACTCGACCGGAGACGGTAGCACGTGGATTGGTCTTTGTATTACGACTATCAGGTACGACACTTCTGTCACTGACTTAGTTAATAACTGTATTAAATTCGGAATAGATAATTAATGCTACCTACCTAGGATGGTCAAACTGAAAGTTCTTAAAAACTGAGAAAACTATCAAGTTATTAGTTTTATTATATTTTTTCAAAATAGTGTCCATTGACATCAATTCATCGCTGCATCCGAATGGAACCACTGAGAAAAGTACTTTGCCCACTCGTCCTTAGTCTTAGATGGCCTTTAGAAGCGCAGCCACTGCTTCCCGGCGTCCACGAAGTTTTACTTTCATTTTCGGGATTAAATAAAAATCGCAAGGTGCGAGGTCGGGCCTATAACCTATACGGCTAGTAACCCATTAATTTTACGTCTGACGTCGCCAAATAGTCGTTCGCCTGGCGGTGTGCAACGAAGCGTTGTTGTGGTGAAGGAGGATCCTACTGCAAGATCGTTTCTCCCGAACTTTTTCGAAGACAAGTGGCAAACAATTGTTAGTGTACCACTCTGCACTAACTGTTTTTCGATCCTCTAAAACAATTGTCGCGTAATGACCTGTCCTTCCGAAGAACGAGGCCATCTTTTTTCTCCCACTTCATCCTCTCTTCATTTTAGTTGGCAACTCCTGGATACGAAACACCCACTGCGCAGACTGTCTTTTGGTTTCGGGATCATAACAGTGAATCCAGCTTTCGTCACCCGCAAGTACTAGGTACTCTGCGAAGAAAAATATTAATTTAATTTGGAACCTTAAACAAATCAATCATCCATCATTCCCGATACTTCTTTGACTGAATGTATGTCGAACAAAGCATTTGAGTCACCTCAGTTAAATCTTTGAACTATTTCACAGCACTAATCACCACGACGGAGTTTTTGGGCCTCGATCAAGTTAGAAGTATCCACCGGGGCACAAAGCTTCCTGGTTCTTTGAGGGTTTTGTGCACTTGACTTATACCGATGTCTAAGTTTGTCCAAATCTGCTGATAGTTCACTCTTTTGTCAGTCTCTATCATAAGCCGCAAGTCGCCGCACAATACTGATGTTATCTGCAGTCGTCACAGTAAAAGGTCGTCCCTCACGCAGATCATCGGTAAGATTAGTGCGACCACGCTTAAACGCATTAAACCAGTTGTAAACAGTGGCCCGAGATAGGCTTCATCATGAAAGGCCAACCGATGTCTAGCATAATTTTCTTGTTGACTTAAATAACATCGCAATTCATAAAAAATAAATGCACGAAAATTTTCTCGCGTTAAATTCAAGCTGACGTGACTCAGTTAATTTTCAATTTGCTGCCGAATCGTAAAACAAATAAATTAATGTAATACATACATTGTATACCGGCGACCGATAATTAATAATATTGGCAGAGTTCCATTTACAAAATGTAAACTAATTTTTTTATTGTATTGTTTACAAGTAATCAGTTCTAAAAACTTCTAGTGTCGCCCTCATATACCTTTTAATAAATTTACTTAATTTTTATAAAATTAAAACTTTTTGACGGCGAAACGAACAAAATGGACAAAAGTTAAAATTTTGGAAGTTTTTTTATTGTTAAGTAGAATTTCTCAACAATAAAAAAAAATTCTTACTTCATAAATTAAAGTAATCAGTACCTAACTTATCTATCACAAATACAGACCTCTCGCATGTTAGTGGTAGTAGGTTACCTATTCAGTCTTGCCATGAATAAGCTAAATGTTATTAGAGTCACGAAGCATCATAGAGACCTTTTCTGCAAGTGTGTACTAGCGAAAGGCTGAATTGCTCTATAAAGCCAAGTTGTTACATGCTCCACGTGGAACCGGCTCCTTGTGAGACGGGAGGTCGATCAACTCACTGAACTAGAATGACCTAAATATCGCAACAATGATATGTGATAGTCATTTATCACTAAAACAGAGTCTAAGTTGGTTTTTTCTGGTTGGTTTTATTTCGTACCCTGCGAGAGAATACTGTTTCATGATGTCTTCCAGATGATTTATGTTAGTCACAAATTCTTCGAAATCTTGGAAACTCATAGAACAAGATGTGAATTTTATTGAGTATTATGATTAGTATGTATTATCAAGAGAAAACGTTTTTGAAAACAGCGGCCATGTGTACCATAAAGAGTACACAACTTTCAATATACATGGTAATTTTGTAGCTTTCTACGTATAAACCACACTCGTTCAAATGGATACCTCCAGATATCACAATAACAACAAATAAGGTTACCCCTTCAAAGAACTAAAATACAAATTGCAGTTTCTCGCCAGAACGGCTAAGGTAGGATTATTTGATTTATCAATCAATTGGTTATTAATATAAAAATCCATCCATGATAATTGGATGTTACTCAATGGTAATAATAAGCACATTATGTGCCCTGTCTGATCAGGTGTTGACACTGCCCGAGTTTAATTCAAGTAGGTCATTCATTATATTATTTAATATGTGAAAATGAAACCGATTATTCAGCGTTCTCTAGGCTTTGTGTATTTAGAAAAGAATAACGTCGTAAATGTAAGTACTTAGAAAAAGGGGATAATTTGTTAATTAAATTATAATCCTATTTGTTCGAGTAATGGATACATAGTTATGAGTTGTGTAGGATTGAAACATGACCTGCCCTACCAAACGCTGCTGTCGCGCTGTACGCTTGGCTTACTGTTGTCGGACAGTCGGACGCGAACGAATTTCCCTTCTTATACCACTTGTCGATGTAAGTGGGTCGCATGTCTGGTTTCGCTCGCTCAGTGTTATATTATAATAACGGAACACATTTGATTAGTTTTCTGAAAATTTGGAAATTGCCATGGGTTTGGCTTTCTGGCATCGCATTATTAAGTTAAACCTTTTGGCGCTCTCAATTACACATGCCTATGTAATTGAGGGCGGTTATTTGTCACTTTGTCAATGGATCTCATTTATTTATTTATTTAATACTAACTGACCTGACGGACGTTGGCCTGTATTAGCTTTAAAATTCATAGACAATTATTTTGCTACAAAAACCAGCTCCACATTCACATTCATCAAACGCGCTAACTGTCAAACACGCAAAGTTCAAATAACGGTGTAGTTTCTGAAATTAAACGATTTTCTACTCAATTTTTCTTTCCGTAAGAACCTGAGAGAAACTTTAAAAGAAAAGGTGAATGAAATTGGCAAAGTCGTTCTCAAGTTATGGCGTGATGACCAAAGGAACCAGGCATTCATTTTTACATATATGTTTATTCTTTTTAAAATTTATTGTGTTTATCATGTACCTATAGACTAGTGGCCGCTAGGGCTCGGAGCTCGGTGGCGTAGTGGCCTGAGCGCTCTGGTTTCAATTTCACAAACAAATCAACTATCGCCGTGTTCAATCCTAGGATGGGTCAACCAAAATTTGATATTCTGCTCCGCTCCTCCGTGCTCCGGAAGGCACGTTAAACCGTTGGTCCCGGTTGTTCCTGCAACCACTTTAACCCACCAACCCGCATTAGGCTAGCGTGGTTGGTGTTATGGCCCAACTTCTCATGTGTTTCTCACATGTAGGAAGGCATACATGGGAGAACCAGTGGGACGTGTATAGGCTAGTGATGATAAGGGGCCACTCACGGCTCCTCCCGCGTGGATGGCTGCTATCGGGCCAAAATGAAGCCTATGCCCTTTCTCAGGATTGGCATGCAGATAGATGACATCCTTTCTCAGGATGTCATCTATCTGCATGCCAAATTTTTTATCTAAATCGATCCAAGACCTTTGGAGTGAAAACGGAAAAAACAGACGGATAGACAGACAGTTACTTTCGCATTTTTATTTTAGTATGGATTATCAGTTCCTGATTTCCGTGAAATCGATTTCGCGTTTAAGTTTGTGGCCGTGATATCTCGTTATTATACCTAAATGTGTGTATGTCATTGTTTGACAAGATAAGATAAATCTGCTCTTATCACAATGGCCACGAAAAATGATAAGTACGTACAACTGTCCAGTCCACTGTAGGTCTGTGTATGTAGTGTTGTAGGTATTTATTGACCTCAAAAATATACTATAAAATTCTGTAATATTTTCGTCTGCTCAATTGTATCAGGATCAGGGTCTAATATAATACGAAATTAACTCACACAAGAACCATGGGCTAATTCACCATAACTAGTCGGATCTTTAAAGCGGTGAAGAGCATGTTATGGTTCCGGAGCGGCACGAAACTGCACATTATGAGTCTGAGTGATAGAAATTATTTATTTTGCACATTTACGTAAACATTAACTGTGCTGTTTATGTAACAAAATAAATAATATTATCTCTGTACTGACAGAGATAAAACAAACACAATATGTCAAAAAGGCGTTCGTTTCGTTAGGAGCGATCTCTACGAGACAACCGTGTAGTAGTTTATATCGCCGGTTCGCCGTCGCCGGCGCCGGTTATATCCCGTGAGCTATTTGACTATAGTTATTTTGTGCTATAGTATCTGATTCGGGTGTCCTATGTATAGTGTCGAAAGTCGCTGCGAAGCACGCTTTTGCGAATAACTTTCTCACTACCTCATAAATAGTATATCTGCCTTACGAGTATACGTTGGAAAGCATGCTGAAAAATAAGAGTTCCCTAAAATGACATTATTCTGAGAATGCAAGAGGCTTCTATATGTGTTGGTCTTAAAGACTTTCTTTTTTTATTACCATTGACTTGCCCGCAATGTAATTCCATCGCGTGCTAGGGTTTGTTTATAGTAGCACGTTCGCGTCGGTCGCTCGGAACTGGTCGTGCGGGTTGAGATTGCGCGGAGCTGCAGGCGCAAGGTCGCGCGGTCTCGTGCGCGCGCGCCTGCAAAAACGACTAATTGAAGCGCACTCAATACGTTCAGTTCAGCTCACAACGAGATTTTAATTTTAATAATTCGTCTCAGCGGCAGGCAGCTCGAGCACGAGCGATTTCTTGTTGCAACCGTACGTTCACTCCTAATTTTAATTTTTCTTCAGTATAAATAAAACATAGCTGAGCATTAGATTCTTTTGGCCTGATGTTTTTTTAAGACAAAAATGTTTGCTCAAATTAGTATTTCTATCAGCACCTATGTCTATAAAAATAGCTTTAGCGTATATCACTCATTGCATTGGGCCTTATTCTGAATTGCACTGACTTATAATAATATTTCTGTTACTTTATTATGAATATTAAAAGCGTAGGTACCAAGCTTACAAATAATTCTTTAAAAACAAGTTGATTCACATTGATGTTATACATTTGTATTGATAAAATGTATATCTTAGGAATCACCTCTTCTTACATAGTCACTAGCCTATATACGTCCCACTGCTGGGGACAGGCCTTCCTACATGGGAGAAAGACATGAGGATCTTGTTACATCATCATACATCATCATCTGCCACCATACTTACTTACCTTTTATAGTCAAATAAATATTGTCTAACTGTTACCTAAGTATATTCATAGTTCTAATAATATCTGACATCCTTTTTCTTAAAATATTGAGAGAAACACCATGTACTATGCTAACTAACAATCAAAGGTTTTTGTCAGTGTCACTCAAATCATCATTAAATACAAGAATTGTATTTGGGTCAATATGTGTTAATTGATCAGTTACAGCGAACAATATTATGACGTTCATAAATACGTAAGATACGTTAGTGCATATAAATTGCGTTCTAACTACAAGCTATGGGACAAATTGAAAGGCCTAAGCTCGCTCTGTCATTTAGTATGCCGTGCTCGTCTGTGGGCAGAGCTAGTATAGGCAAAAGTGGGCCGCGACACGGTACTCCGACGCCTTTTTATCTGGCTTCCTCTCCCCATATCACATATAAATTATAGCTCACTTCTATCTAAACTTTTATTAGACCTTTTATGAATATGCAAAAATCAGCAATGACGAGACTCCGAATCTCGTGGTCACGAAGTTTTTAGAAATCAACTCGCCTATATCTTGGTAGGTTGGTATGGTAGACTTGGTAGTTTACAACTTGCACAATATTATAAATTATTTATCCGAAGTTTTCAAATAATACTATTCATACACTCACACCTATTTATCTAGCCCAAAATAAGCATCATTAAGAGCTTGTACTATGGATATATTAATATGTATCCTACAAATATAAGAAATATACTAAATAAACATAATAGGTTGGGGAAAAAGTTTCTTCGCATGTTTTAAGAAAATTCAAATAATTTTTTAATATAGTTTATTTACATTTAACTAAAGTATGTAGGTACCATTTTTTGGGGCTTCTGATCAAAATACCGCGACAAGTGGTTTTGGCAGTCCTCTGGTCGTGATGTTAACCTGACACTGCCTAGAGAATTCTGAAGAGAGCGAAACAGGTGGAAATCTGAAAAAGCAAGGTCAGGACTATACGGCGGATCCATTAACACCTCCCAGCCAAACTCCCTTAATTTTTGCTGAGTGGCTAAAGATGTGTGAGGTCTAGCGTTATCATGATGAAAAACCACACCCCTTCTGTTGATTCATTCCGGCCGCTTTCTCTCAACTTCTTGCTTTAATCTGATCAGTTCTTCGCAGTAGAGTTCAGAATCGATGGTCCTGACTGGTGGTAAAAGCTCATAATGAATAATGCCCTTCCAATCCCACCACACACACAGCATCACCTTGTTGCGAGTTAACCCGGGTTTCGCCACAATCTGTGAAGCCTGACCGATCTTGCTCCAGTTTTTCAAAAATAGCATAAATTTTATCCGTAATAGGGCGACCAGAGCGACGTGTATCTTTGACATCAAAATTTCCGGATTGAAAACGCTTAAACCAAATTTGTGCTACTCTGACAGACACTGCACTAGGTCCATAAACATCGTAAATTTTTTTCGCGGCTTGCGTTGCATTTTTACCTTTTTTGTGGTAAAATTTTAAAATGTATCGAATTTCTTCATTAGATTCACTCATCTTGACAGTACGAAAAATAAATGAAAAACACATTTTCCTAATTTGAATTTGGAATTATCTTTAATAAAATCTAAACTTTTAATGATACCAAAACCAGCCAGATACAGATAGTACATCCAAAGAGATTTTATTACAAGTTCATACATACTATAATGCGAAAAGACTTTTCCCCCAACCTAATATAAATATCCAGGACTCGTGAACTAATGCTTGTACTCATCATACAAAAGTTTAATGTACTTTCAATTTTGAGTGTAGGAAAATTAAGTAAGTAGTTGAACCGCTGTGCTTAAACCGTCTCTGTGGTCTAGTGGTTCTGACCATCCACTTCAGATCTAGAGGTCCGGGGTTCGGCTCCCGTGGGGGCAGAAATTTTCTGCTCGGTTTGGTTGGCGGGAGGGCTTCTCTAAGTCCGCCTGTCTAGGTGCCACCATTTTACCTAAGTTTGCCGCAATAATAATAATGTTAACAGCATTGTTGTGTTCCCACAATTGGAGGTAAGATAGCCAGTTCTTATGTCGTTGAGGAATCCGGATGTAGCTCGCCTCTATCGTAGACCTTACCATCACTTACCTGAGATGAAGGCCAAGAGCTATCCTGTTAAGAACAAAAAAAGAAAAAAGAACAGGTTTATTTATTTTAAAAAATGTGCTAAATTATAAAACGATAATGACACATTCATGAATTATTAAAAACGCAGTATAAGTTTATCTGTCCAGCAATAAATACTTTATTTAATTATTATAATAAACTGGCTCTAATAAAAATCCGTAGGGCAGAATTATATGAGTTAATAAAGTCTCTTCTTGATCAATATAACAAAGATACATAAGTTAATCCCATTAGACACTTAATCCAACTGGAAAAGTAATGAAATGTTCACGGACGTCAGCAAAATGAACAAAACTGGCGTAGTTGATCGAGCTGAGCTTTTCAATCCCCTAAGAACTATATTATTAATGAGAAGTGCAAACTATAAATATGTATCAGAATAATACTAGGTAAAGTTTCTAACAATTACGAGTTATTATTACTCACTCCTATTTATTTTATCTTTAATTTAAGGGCTTTAAGGGGGCTTTATTTGTAATTCAAACAAAATTTATTTCCTAGCACATGTCGACAACGAGATGTACCTCTCGCGAGCTCTCGAAAGGCTCGGAGGGAATGCACTCAGCAGAGACTCCGAGCCAGATATCGGCGCGGCGTTCTTCAAATTTGCTGTCGTCACCAAAGAGCTGTCAGCACTTATGAAGACACTGGTAAGTTACATTGTACCTAATTTGACAACTTATCGTGGAAAATATATTGATCTCATATTTGAGAAACATTCCTTCTTCGAAATTGCAAGTGACTTTAAAAGTAAAGTCATTGACCGACATTCTAAACCAATTTTGGATTGTGTCTAGCTAGACCCAAGACAGGTTTATTCGAAAGCTTTTAAAGTTTTTTTTACATTAGAAACATTTAAACCCTGTTTCGAGATTATTTTCCATCTTGTTTTTACTACTCCATTTCCGAGTGACACGGTCCGCGTGGTTTCATGCGTCGTGGGCCGTGGGTCTCGACAATGACTTATTCTACGAAGTGTGAAATGAACGAGCGTATCAAATATGAGCTATCCCTCCGTTGCCAAGTAATCTGAAGCTGTCGCAATAGCAAACGGAAATTATGCTATTGAGGCAGGCTGGAGGGTTCGGCGGAAGTATGCCACCGAGATCACGGCGAGCTACCGAACCGCACAGAATCTAATAAAATATTAATTGGAATTAGACGTTGGACCCTTGTTTTGTATTGTGTGAGGTTTAATAGCAGAGTGAGGCATTCAAATACTTAGGCACTGAATAAATTGTTATTTTTGAATGATTAGTAAGTACAGCTACACCGAATATTATCCGCTATAAGTCGCACCGCTATAGCAGTGAAGTAAATCTACTTTTTGAAATTGTCTATTCTACTGTCCTAAGGTGTTACAGTACGAATCTTATTTAGTTACTTACTAACTTATGAGCTACGCGGGAACTGAAGAAACTTGCGTATGCTTGATTACCGTTCTTATTAATTGATGAGTAAGTATAAATATTTATGAAACACAAGTAATAAAAATACTTGGAACTGTCTGATCATTACTATGATAATATGTATGTGTATTTAAAACGGATGCCATTTGATTATCATTTTTGCATTGCAATACGTAAACAAAACAAATCGTAAACATAACATAAGTAAGGTAATATGAAACCTCGAATATTAGAGAAACGCTGTTATTTGCAGTTTTAGTTATCATCCTTCTCAGAAAGCGAAGGCATAAACTTAGGTATTATGAGCGCTCGTTAAACGATTGACGTGTGTATGGGTGCGTTGGCGCACCCGCAGATTTACTCGCAAATGGGTCAGGGTAATGATTTGATGAGATGACCCGCCGGGCTGCCGGGCTCCAAACATAAAAGATTGAATGTTGCCACATCGTCGATCAACGTCCTTTGTGCCTATACGGAGATATTATTAATGTCGAATATGATACAACTTGTAATGTCGATTATATTACAAGGTTTTTCTATTAATTAACGGCACTTGGAAGTGGAAGATGACAAACTCTAGAAAGGGTTTTTTTCCATCGAAATTTCATTTTCGAGGTAAGTCCCATGCTTAAGTCTGAAGTAGACCTATAGCCATGAGAGTTGAAGTCGACTTTAACTTTATGCATTTTTTTAAAGTTCCGAATGTGACGCTAAATAAAACTACTCCACTGAGGGATGTTGACAATATATGAAATATATACCCCGCAGATGATGTTGATGACGAATAACACTTAATTTATTTATTTCATGTTATCTTGTTTTTTTTCGTAATTTCATTTTATTTTGTCCTAAGTTCACAAACCAACAATGTCCCACACTCAAATTCTTTTCCGTGTTTAGTCCTTGGAAGGAGTTAGCCCACATTGCGCAGAATCGTTGGCCTGCCCTTGACACATGCAGTGGTCTATCCTTGCCGGGACGCCGATCCCTGGCATTCACGTGCAACGTGACGTCAACCAGGAAATCCAGGAGACAAAGAAAACTAACCCTCTACCACATACTGCCTTGAATTTTCTTAATATAACATTGACGTTACGAATGTCAATTTTATATTAAGAAAATTCTAAGAACAATATGTATTATTAAAATCGTTGCTATTTTCATAATTTTATTTTACGAAGCCTATGAACGAAAAGCTGGTCCAGTCAAATAAAATGAAACAATTTATTGATCGATCTAAAAATTTATTTGTTGATTTAGAAGAAAAAATCGAGCAATAGTTAGGTAAATCGTTTTGATGTACTTATTCATTTTGCTATCAGTATTTTGGTACACTCTAACAAATATATTTATTGGAAATTTTACTGAAGGTACATACATACTTAATGAATAATGACACAAATTTTGATGAAAATAATAAAATATGTAAACAATGTTTTCACAATGGGCGCTTTATCTCCTTGAGCAGCAGTCCTGTCACCTTAGGATCGACAGGTATCGCAAAAACGGCACTTTAAGTTTATAGACTACCAGGGCCTTACCACCATCTTTATATAAGCGATTCATATTCCGCTCGGTTCAGTATTGGTTCCTAACCTAAACTGCATCGCTGTCATAGTCGTAGATAGCGTCGTAGTACGACTTAACGATTCTACTCAGTTTAGGTCCTAAACTGGATCGCGATAAAAGATATTGGTACGGGTGCAGCAGGCGGAAGTGGGCCGATTGTTAATCATACTATAAATATTAATAAAATAAAGATAGAGATTAATTAAGGACCTACGCTGTTTTCATCAAACAACAGTTATACTATAGGTATGTTTTTACTTTGACTTTCTAAACGAGTTTATATGTAAAGTGAGTTGTTCCAATTTAAGGCGTATATTTTACCTAAAAGGAGGAAATGTGGCCGTTTGTTTGTGTGGAATATTTAAAAAAGTAGAATAATGCATATTTTTTAAACTTTCTCTTACAATAGGTTAATAATTGAGTGCCTTCATTGCCATAATAAAAAAAAATGCTTTCGGAATACAGAAAAATAAAAATTTCGTCAATTACAGAATATTGCATCATAAGTATGGAAAAAATCTTATCAATTTCAAAGATAGTCATTACCTATATTATTATTTGGACAGATAACGCACCAAAAATTTTGGAAACAACTTAGCACCAACACCAAAAAAATTGTTTCTAGGGGATGACTACCTACTTAAATTTAATTATTTTATTCTTTTCAGTTTTTTGTAGTCGGTTTAAATTTTAGCTTAATTTTATTTTCACAATTTTTAGTGATACTTTCTTTTTTTTCGGTCTTTCTCGGGTGACCGTCAGTTTGTTTCCTACTATCGTATCGTTTCACTAAAAAGTCATATAGGAAAGCAAAAATCCGCAATTTCGCATATACATAGACGACTTACTCATTCCATTTAAAAACCAAACTACCAAATCTTGACCAAATCAATTAAAAAATATATACAGGATGGTGCCGTCACAATACGACCGCGATCTTCCGCCGATATTATGATGGGTTGGCTCATACCCATCCTACCTGTTGTGAAGTATGAGAAATACTATTAGTAAAAAGTTGATGACATAATTACAGGCTGCCCATAATACCATCAGCTGGTAGAAAAGAGGGTGTAAGGCAGGGGCTTTAGTGGGTCAGGCCGCCACGTCTGGGATTGCCCAAGTGACTCTGGATAATCTCCAATGACGCGAAACCTGTTCGTAATGCCGGGTTGCCTGGGGGTGGGCTGGTGAAATTGCTTCGGCAGAGCCCAGGCTACCCCCGCGAAGGGCAATGGAGTTACCTGGGAGTTTGAGTGGGTATTCCCAGTGTCATTGGCGCTGGGCGACCCCCACACACGCGTCATTGTAGTTTTAGGTTTATAAGGTTATTTTTAAAGACTTTTTTTAGTTTATTTTGACTTAAGTTATTTTTATTAAGAAAGAAAGAAAGAAAGAAAAAATATTTTATTTAAATAGGCCACAAAGAAGCACTTTTAAATCGTCAAAAAAAACACATTTTTACAACTACCACAAAAAAAATATATTAACTAACAACGTCATAGTCTCTGTCTGTCTGTCATGTCTGAATTTACACCGGTTCCAAAAGTTGAACTACCGAGAAGATTCCGGCAACAAACTCGTGTAGTCACTCTTTTCAAAATAAATATCCAAATACAATGTTTGTAGTTAAAAAAATATAACTTTTAGCAGTGCAGTGCCGCCCAGCGATAAAAATAATTAAAATTAGAAGAGAATCTATATCATCGTACCGACAAAGTAGGTACCCAATGTCAAAAGTATTATCGTTATTTTCAAGCTATCTGACAATGCACAATCACAAAATAGGTATACAGAAGTTAATAGTCATAATACTTACACGTAAATAAACTTAAAAACATTTTGGAATTTTAATGTTTCCACGCATTCTTATCATCTAAATATTCTTGGACCTTATAGTAGCCTTTTTTCATTAAAGTTTGTTTGACATATAACTTAAGTTTGTGAAAAGGCAGTTCAGTTACATTTGGCGGGACTTTGTTGTAAATGTGTATACATTTCCCCATGAATGAGCGACTTGTCTTGTGAAGTCTAAAACTTGGAACAGCAAGTTTATTTTTATATCTAGTGTTTAAGTTATGAATATCACTATGTTTTGAAAAGGTATGTTTATATTTGTGAACATAAATTATGTTCTCATATATATATTGAGAAGCAATGGTCAAAATATTAATTTCTTTAAATAAATCTTTTAGTGAATCACGTGGCTTGAGTCCGTAAATAGCACGCACAGCCCTTTTTTGTAAAATAAAAATGTCTTCAATGTCGGCTGCTGTGCCCCACAATAACAAGCCATATGACATGACACTGTGGAAGTAACCAAAGTAAACAAGTCTTGCTGTTTCTATTTATTAGTTTATTTTACTTAAGGTTATTTTTAAAGATTGTTTTGTTACATTTTATTTTTAAAATGTCGATGTCGAATTTTTATTTTATCTCAAAACCATGCTAAGAAGTCATTTAAGTAATTCAAATATGTATTTTCATTCAAACGTTGCATAACGATGTTTTATAATTTTTCCTGTAACTGGCGACTATGTTCTAGTCTCTAGATGACCGTTATGGTTAATTAAATAGGATTTTTTTTTTTAATGTGATTATTTCCATTATGTGAATATGTATATAATTTTTTACCTGTTGACTTCGTATTGTTCGTTTTATGCGACGCGACACCACATAACACGTATTTTTATCTCTTTCTAGACTTAATACATTATTGTTGGCACTTGATTGAAAATTTATGATTTTATTACAGAGAGCGAAAATAACAATATCAATCTGTCTGTTTGTATAATCGACATGCTTCTTTTATTGAACACAAAATTTTTGTCTGCTGACTTGAGAGAGAGTGGCTCACAGGGGCTAATAGTGTAGTTATTAGCCTCGTGCTCAGTGACTGTTAACAATGTCCGGGGAAGGTTTCATTATGTACTCGAACCCTTTGTCCGTGTTCCTTCGAGCCCTGCTCAAGTGTCTAGAGCTTTTTCTCACTTCATTTCACAATCGTTTCTGTGCGAAAGTGTCTATTAGTAGTACGCAACATGATCATTATAGCTCGCATGCAATAATAATTCTGAGGCGTAACGTAATATTGCTATCGCATAGATTTGTTATTGATTAAGCTCATTAGGTGCATTAGTGTGCTATAGTTAGAAAAATGAATATTTTTAGCCGTACACAAACTCTTCTGCCTATGAAAGAGTATCGGGCATCCGCTGCTTTAAATAGACTCGTGTACCTATAAACATTTTTATTCGATATCGACGTTCAAGTTCACCAGCAATGAACATCTGTTTACTTGGCAACCTACTACCCATTCTTGATTTAGCACGTAGTTTCCAGGCCACGGCCGTCGTTTAAAACCTCTTTTGCCAGTTATATTATAATACACATATGTTCATGAAGGTTGCTCAATTGACATCGCTATTCAGTGCGCGTCGCTCGGCGTCTATTCGGGCGGTGCATTTGCAGCTCAGTGTTGTTAGAGCCGTGAGGCAACCGCTGAGCCCCAGTCAAATGAACCGTCAGCTTCGGAATGCAAGCGTTTTGCAACCTAATAGCTTTTTACAACAATCTTATCCGCTATGTCAGCAATGTTACTGTTTCCCTACAACAAACGTTACCTAATATTGAGAGGTACATACGTATTATGTGTCAAACATAGTTTGACTTGCACAGTCGACAGCACGTCAAGCGTATTAATTGAATTTGAGACCGCCCTTACTGCATTCGTTTTAGAGGCGGCTTTCGTAGTGCAACTGTTACACTCGATGTGCTGTCGTGTGTACACACTGAAACATTTAACCGATGTCGTTTAAGAAACTTGAGCTTCCGTCCCGTCTTTCATATAAAGTATTTCTGTGGCTTCTTTGTGCAAATCAAGTGGAACGCTAGCGTAATGTTTTCCGCGCAATTACACTTTGCTATATTCTATAAGTACTTACTTATGAAGTGAAATAATTTTGCCTACAGATGCAGAACATAAACAATATCGTAATGTTCCCGGTAGACAGCGTGCTGAAGGGTGATCTTAGAGGAGTAAAGGGCGACTTGAAGAGGCCGTTTGACAAAGCTTCCAAAGACTATGAATCCAAGTACCTGAAGATTGAAAAAGAGAAGAAGTCTCAAGCGAAAGAAGCCGGCTTGATTCGTAGCGAAGTGACCCCTGCCGAAATTGCTGACGAAATGGAGAAGGAACGAAGACTATTTCAACTGCAAATGTGTGAGGTATGTGTTAATTATTCTAGCTATATGCTAGAAGAGATGGCGATTAATATTGATGTTATTTAATTAGATGTATTTTGTGAAAGATTATGCCTCTCTTAAAATCCCCGAAAAGCAACAATGTCGCCAAAATAGTGATAACATCATCTACTATGCTATTCTGTAACAAAACTCGCATCTCACTTCGATTTCATCTGTCAAAATGTTTGAAAATTTGCTTTATTTGACAGTTAACTTCGAAGTGACTTGCGAGATGAGGTGCGAGTTTCCTCACAGAATAGCACAGCTGATCCGTAGAACTCTGTACCACACTTTTTAGCTTTGGTCGGCTTGCCTTCATGTATATGTAATAGTATATTTGTGCTAGTCTATAAACTTTGCCAACTGTTGTAACCGTAACAGTTCGTCGGTTTTATTGCCTCTCTAAAAGTTGTTTTTCATCCTTATTACAAGAATGTCTAAGTTTGACAGTTTTCGAGACCACGGATCGGCAATTTTTGCCTTTGTTTATACATAAGCAAAAACAATACTATGCAATAATATGTTTATACATATACAAAAGCTTACAGCAACGCGCGGATTTTCACGAAAGCGATCGTTTACGAAGCGAAGCGGGGCGGCCGGCGGACGACGACGATACTTGGACAATAAGGTTTATTTGGAAGAATTAAACATGAAACTAAATGCGTTTATATAAATAAAATTCAGACTATTAAGGTCTATAACATAATCAAATAATAGGCGCGTATAAAAAATACATTTTAAACAGGATTTTGGCTGTAAGCCAGTCGCACGCTCGACGCTGATATTAATTGGATGGGCGATTAGCGGTTTTGTAGCCGTCCTACCTGTTGGGCGCGAGCCTCTAATTACAAAACCCTGGGGGGTTATGGTAATCCCTAGGGATGTTACTTTGTGATTAAAATCGACATAAAATTATCTTTCAACGATAATAAATTTATTATAAAAGTAAAAAAAGATCTTTTTCTATCGAGACAATAGGGAACACCTTATTTCTATGATCTGAGGGGAACACGCATGAAAAAATTACTGAATAAATTTATAAAAAAATAGTTTAGCTTTATATAAATGTATACGTTGTTATTCTGCTAAATGAGAACAGAATTTATTTGAGCCAAAAAATAATCGAAAAATTAAATTAAACATTGCCGTATACCTCTCCTTTCTAAATCATTTTTTTATGTAAAAACTGTTTGAGCGACGCGGCATATACTGTGACGTCAAAGTGCATATCGGATCTCCTTGTCCACCATATGAAAATATGCATATTATCTATTGCTTGCTTTCATGTTAATTAGTTTATAAAATAATAATTAGTCAACTCTTAAAGGTTTTTTTCTTTGAGTAAAAGAAAAACAGGAATAAATTTTATTAAAAATGCATGTTATATTTAATCCACATCACATTAATTAATTATACATGAATTTTAATAAGGCTTGCCATTTTATGACTCACACCCATGCCGTCTGTAATTTATTACAAAAAATAGGTAATCACTACCTCGTTATGAAATTATATTAATTGAATATCTTTAATCGATTTATTCATAATGGTTTCTTTTTTGTTTAATCATATAACGATTGAAAAAATAAATAAGAAAACGATTTTTATAAAGTAATCGAGATTACTTTACCCTTGTAATCCCACACTTACATGAGCTGGTGGGAATAAAATCAAAATATTAAAATTAAAATATAGGTAACTATATCTGATAAATCTGACTAAATTTTTAGGGTTCCGTACGCTCCGTAAGCGCGAGTCCGACTCGCACTTGGCCGGTTTTTATCATTTAGTTTTTAAATAATTGATTAATCAAAAATTTTAAATTTAAAACCTAAATGAATATTCGGAAACTACATACCGAGTACCTACTTAAATGAACTAAATTCAAGACTACCGCGTGGGCTTTCTGCTCGAGTTCAAAGGAAAAAATATATCATGATTATAATGTTACAATCATTTAGGTATAGTTTCTTCCTCTTTCACACTATGTACGCACATTCTATAATAATTTCAAAGACGCTTCTTTGAGATTAATTACGCTGCCATTAGGGTTTGACGCTGCGCAGTTACTTTAAACTGAGTTCCCTAATAGACTGGGGAGAGTGATTTAAGTGCTACTTCATATTAAACTTTATTTATCAAACGTTTTATTATAAAACAGATTGATTCTTCACTGCAGCCATTCGAGAATAAAACTATGTGGTTTTTGCGATCTGTACCCCAAGCACGAAACACTATCGTTCTCGTTATGGTAATGGTAATCGTATTATTTTGTATGAAAACCAGAGCAGCGCCACTACGGTCGTTTACGGAACTAAAATTCACTAGCACGAATAAACTAGTCTCGTAATCGTAATCGTAATGGTATAGTAACCGAAGGTCAAAGTATGGAAATCGGCAGCACGAACTCATTTTTGACGGATCGTATCGTTTTTGTCGACAGCTAGCTATCGTATTACCTCTCACCGAGTATTTTGCAGTGAGAGAACTATCGTTACGATTGTTGTGCAATAAAAAATTGATGTTTTATTGATAAAAAGCAATTTTAGTGACTGAAAATTATGTGTATTATGTGTGGGAAGCCATTATTTACGTAGTTACTACTTACACTGGCGTTTAGTAAATACTCTTAGAGTAGAAGACGACGAAATCAGAAGGTATGGTAATTGTGTTAAATTATTGAATTTATGCATACTCTTGCAAAATAATTAGGTATCTTTTTATGAACAGCAATGTATCCATTTATTTTTGTTGTATAAACAGAGAAATTCAACAAAGAATTTTACTGATGAAATGTTGAATAAGTGATGTTGCTATTCAAATGAAAGAGAGTTTTTAAATAGATACCGCTTCAGTAAATGCTAATTAAATCAACAGCACTAAAATAAATAGCAAATATTGAGCTACAATGAGAAAAATAAGTATATGATAATATGTATATAATATATATATTTTTTTTGTAGGCGATTCTGGATATTCACAGACCATAATTGATGTCGCCTACTTCCCATGCAGTCGATAAGTAATAGTCCTATGGCAGGCATAAATACAACTCCTATGGAAGGAACATGGAAGGACAAGGATGGTGATTGAACGATTAAAAAACTGCTGGAGATGTCTTAGCAAGGATCGAACATAACATAAATTGCATTGCATCATAAGATTATAATAAGAATAATGCTAGTTATAATTCGAATAAAAAATAATTATAATTTAGAAAACTTTATTATAGGTTCACAAAATAATTGATTGCTATATGTATAACCTATTTTTAAAATATTAAATATTAAACATTAATATAGTTTAACACATTTAATTTTAATTTTCACCTATTTACTTTAAATTAATAATAAATGTAAAAATATATTTTCCTTTTTCATCACTTCTAATCATTTATCTCTACTTTTATTATACATAAATATCTTGAATAGCTACACTTAAAGTTTCACTAATGAATGCAAACCATTTGAGTTGCACTTCTAGTTCAAAATATATTTGCGATATTCTCTATAGTTTAACATTTATTTCATCCTCATCTCATTCAGCTTTTAAAAATCCATCCTTCATATATTCACTCCTTGCGTCGCGAGTCTTTTTAGCTATACATAGTATAGTGGGATCCATTTCCTAGCTGGTGCTGGACTTAGTTCTTGAGGTGGTTGATATTGTCTGGTGCCAGGAAGGTTTAATTCTTCTTGCCCAATCAAGTTTAGGAGTGGGTTCCATCCCCAAATGTGTCTCTTCTCCAGGGAATTCAATATGGCTAGAGTCAACATCTAGATAAACCAACTCCACTTCTTTTTCACCTGGGGATATGAAAAAAGAATCAATATCACATCTACCTACGTATTCAGTATTTATTGATCTACAAGAATCTATCTATATCCATAGATTTTACACCTAAACTTTTATTTATATCACAAGTGAAATTATTTATTCATCAACTAGCAATCGCTCACGGCTTCATCCACGTGAATGTCGGTTATCGCTCCAAAAAGTAAAGTTTTTCCATACCAAGTTTCATCTAAATCAGTTTAGTGGTTTAGGCGTGAAACTGTAACGATTGAACAAAGAAATTCACTTTCCCATTTATATTAATAGTTAGGATTAAAGTCAAATACGGCTAGCTAGCAGCTCCGCTCGCGTGGATGTAGGTTATTGTTCCAAAAATATCCTACCTATGTCCTGTCACTCCATCCATTTCATTTTTTTTTCACTTTAATTAGTTCAGCGGTTCAAGCGTGAATAGGTAACAGACAGAGTTACTCTCGCATTTATTAATGATATTAGTATGGAATTCAATATGTAACCCAACATTATTGAAGCAAATTTTATTAAAATATTTGGCTTACAGCAATTTAGTCTAAAATAAACTTATCTACAGAATGAATAAGTGATCATTCAAATCTAACCTTTCGTCACATTTCTTGCGTTCACATAATACTAGAATAAGTTTTGATAGTCACACACAAAATTGGAAGTATTTAGAGAGTAATATACAAATGAAACGAACTCACCTTTTCATGAAATCCATCATATTACCTACAAACTGTTGGACTATTCCATATCGTGACAAGGTTTACAAACAATAAATATTGTGTCTTATAACTTATTTCTTCATGAAAAATTTATATACGCTTCTTTAACTTCGACCATAATTGAATTGCTTGCACATGTATGCACATTAAAACCAATAAATTACACTTCTTTTTCAACTAATAAGGTCGAAAGATTCCACTTGACTCGACGAGTTTTTGTTTTGAGTTGAGTTGAGAGGTTATGTTTACATAAAGTTGGCATTGAAGAATTGCGTACGTTCAGAAACTGTTTCTAAGTCGCTACCAAATAAAACAAGAAACCATAATATTATGCCCTAATTATAAATTTAACTGGAAGATTTGCTTCGCATTAGTAAAAAAGTGAATAAGTTTTCATTTTTTTAATAAATATCAAAAAGATTGAGTAGGTTTTTCATTGATTTGTAACACACAATGTTGCTGCAGTGATTTTTGAACGCATTTCGTGTCTACTTTGTCCAGTTGTGGACGGCCTAAGTTTACTATAGTATCGTATTACTATCGTGTTGACGATAGTTTCGAAGCATTGTTTCATGCTGTCAGCTTAGTATCGTGATCGTTATCGAATAGTAAGAAAATACGATTACTATACGATTACGAGAATGTTTCGTGCTTGGGGTACTGTACCCCAAGCACGAAACACTATCGTTCTCGTTATAGTAATGGTAATCGTATTATTTTGTATGAAAACTAGAGCAGCGCCACTACGGTCGTTCACGGAACTAAAATTCACTAGCACGAATAAACTAGTCTCGTAATCGTAATCGTAATGGTATAGTAACCGAAGGTCAAAGTATGGAAATCGGCAGCACGAACTCATTTTTGACGGATCGTATCGTTTTTGTCGACAGCTAGCTATCGTATTTCCTCTCACCGAGTATTTTGCAGTGAGAGAACTATCGTTACGATTGTTGTGAAATAAAAAATTGATGTTTTATTGCTATAAGGCAATTTTAGTGACTGAAAATTATGTGTATTATGTGTGGGAAGGCATTCTTTACGTAGTTACTACTTACACTGGCGTTTAGTAAATACTCTTAGAGCAGAAGACGATGAAATCAGAAGGTATGGTGATTGTGTTAAATTATTGAATTTATGCATACTCTTGCAAAATAACTAGGTATCTTTTTATAAACAACAATGTATCCAAGTTATAGTTTTATTTTTGTTGTTTAAACAGAGAAATTCAACAAAGAATTTTACTGATGAAATAAGGATGAAATGTTGAATATGTGATGTTGCTATTCAAATAAAAGAGAGTTTATAAATAGATACCGCCTCAGTAAATGCTAATTAAATCAACAGCACTAAAATAAATAACAAATATTGAGCTACAATGAAAAATAAGTATATGATAATATGTATTTAATATTTTTTTTTGTAGGCGATTCTGGATATTCAGAAAGACCATAATTGATGTCGCCTACTTCCCATGCAGTCGATAATTAATAGTCCTATGGCAGGCATAAATACATCTCCTATGGAAGGAACATGAAAGGACAAGGATGGTGATTGAAAACTCCTTTGAACGATTAAAAAACTGCTGGAGGTGTCTTAGCAAGGATCGAACATAACATAAATTGCATTGCATCATAAGATTATAATAAGAATAATGCTAGTTATAATTGAAAGAAAAAAAATAATTTAGAAAACTTTATTATAGGTTCACAAAATAATTGATTGCCACTATATAGCCTATTTTTAAAGTATTGAATATTGAACATTAATCTAGTTTAACAAATTTAATTTTAATTTTTACCAATTTACCTTAAATTAATAATAATTGTAAAAATATATTTTTCTTTTTCATCACTTCTAATCCTTTATCCCTACTTTTATTATACATAAATTTCTTGAATAGCTACACTCAAAGTTTCACTAATGAATGCAAACCATTTTCAGTTGCAGTTCTAGTTCAAAATATATTTGCGATATTCTCTCTTTTTTTAGTTTAACATTCATTTTATCCACATCTCATTCAGCTTTTAAAAATCCATCCTTCATATAGTCACTCCTTGCGTCGCGAGTCTTTTTAGCTATACATAGTATAGTAGAATCCATTTCCTAGCTGGTGCTGGAGTTAGTTCTTGAGGTGGTTGATATTTTCTGGTGCCAGGAAGGTTTGATTCTTCATGCCCAATCAGGATTAGGAGTGGGTTCCATCCCCAAATCTGTCTCTTCTCCAGGGAATTCAATTTGGCTAGAGTCAACATCTAGATAAACCAACTCCACTTCTTTTTCATCTGTGGATATGAAAAAAAAAATTAATATCACATCTACCTATGTATTCAGTATTTATTGATCTACAAGAATCTATCTATATCCATAGATTTTACACCTAAACTTTTATTCATATCACAAGTGAAATGATTTATTTATCAACCAGCAACCGCTCACGGCTTCATCCACATGGATGTCGGTTATCACTCCAAAAAGTAAAGTTTTTCCATACCAAGTTTCATCTAAATCAGTTTAGTGGTTTAGGCGTGAAACTGTAACGATTGAACAAAGAATTTCACTTTCCCATTTATAATAATAGTTAGGATTAAAGTCAAATACGGCCAGCTCGCGGGTCCGCTCGCGTGGATGTAGGTTTTTGTTCCAAAAATACCCTATGTCCTGTCACTCCATCCATTTCATTTTTTTTTTCACGTTAATTAGTTCACCGGTTTCAAGCGTGAAAAGGTAACAGACAGACAGAGTTACTCTCGCATTTATGAATGATGATTTATGATGTTGATTTTTTTATGGATTTCAATATGTAACCCAACATTATTGAAGCAAATTTTATTAAAATGTTTGGCTTACAGCAATTTTAAATAAAAAATACTTATCTACAGAGAAAATAAAGGGTCATGTAAAGCTAACCTTTCGTCACTTTTCTTGCGTTCACATAATACAAGAATAAGTTTTGATAGTCACACACAATTGGAAGTATTTAGAGAGTAATATACAAATAAAACGAACTCACCTCTTCATGAAATCCATCATATTACCTACAAACTGTTGGACTATATCGTGACAAGGTTTACAAACAATAAATATTGTGTCTCCCAACTTATTTCTTCATGAAAAATTTATAAACGCTTCTTTCATCTTCGACTATAATTGAATTGCTTGCACATGTATGCACATTAAAACCAATAAATAACACCTCTTTTTCAACTAATAAGGTCGAAATATTCCACTTGACTCGACGAGTTTTTGTTTTGAGAGGTTTTGTTTACATAAAGTTGGCATTGAGGAATTGGTACGTTCAGAAACTGTTTCTAAGTCTGTACCAAATAAAACAAGAAACCTTATTATTATGCCTTAATTATAAATCTATCTGGAAGATTTGCTTTGCATTAGTAGAAAAGTGAATAAGTTGTTATTTTTTCAATAAATATCAAAAAGATTGAGTAGGTTTTTCATTGATTTGTAACACACAATGTTGCTGCAGCGATTTTTGAACGCACTTCGTGTCTACTTTGTACGGTTGTGGACGGCCTAAGTTTACCTATTGTATCGTATTACTATCGTGTTGACGATAGTTACGGAGCATTGTTTCATGCTGTCAGCTTAGTATCGTGATCGTTATCGAATAGTAAGAAAATACGATTACTATACGATTACGAGAATGTTTCGTGCTTGGGGTACTGTGCTGTGATAGTATTAGATTACCTTGTCCTCTGCTGTAGATGAATTCTCTCGGGTTGCTTGAGAATGACTGGGCTAATTACTCACTGCCCCTTTAGCCTTCATTCAGTAAAGAATGGGGTATACGTAATGGCCTCCACGCGCTCGTGGGCGTCATCTAAAGCCTGTTAACTAGGTATATTGTAATATACGTACACCGCTTTGTCTGCCTTTCAATATAATGTAAGGAATATTTACCCTTTTTTTTATTTAAGAGAATAAACAAAGTCTTTGTTATCTCCACCTAACCATAACATTATGTAATAAGGAATTTTGTAAGTATCTAAGTCATTTCTGTGTCGTTCATCCAAAAATTTTATTTTTCACCAGCACCCGTGTTTTTATAACAGCATTTATTCAAAAGACACGACCCTATGAGCCGGAAAGTTGGAGACGGCTCTGGCAGTCTATTATCTTCATGCTCTGTCTTCACACATCACGTATTCCTAGCTATCACAATTTATCACTAAGTACTTGGCGTAGTCATGCTGTATTTTTTGAAAAATGATAACAGATAAATTTAATTCGAAATTAAGTAATAGGTCGGGTGTTTCTTTGTCCATAAAATTGCCGTTTTGTACAAAATAAATTTAATTTTTTTTTCTATCTTCATCGCAATGGCAGTTTATCGATGTCATTCTTGAAGAAATCAGCTGGACGTGAGACAACAAACTCTATAAAACCATTTGGTACCGCGATATTTTATTAAAATGGGGTCACTCTTGATCCTATACTTGCTCCGAGAGAAATAAAAAGGGGTCGACGATGTAGTGAGTTTACCCAGAAGGTGGCTATTTAATCCAGCTTTGAAGGAATCCAGGTTATATGCGGTAGGGAACACTGAATCCGATAGCATTCTACTCCCTGGCCGTGCGCATTATAAAAGATGACGAAAAGCGCTTAATACGTAGGTATGTTTGGTATATCAACCAGATATGGGTGATAGCTTGCCGAACGTTTAAGTAGTAGACGTAGTAAGACGTAGTCCTCTGATGAAATAGGTTTGGCGGAATAAGCTCATGACGCTCCTGAGCTTACTCTCCGAAATACAACTTGTCGAAGACCGACAAGCAAGCGACCTTAAGGCTGTGGTCCAAGCTTACCGCTTCCCATCATTTGGTGTTGAGACATTTGTCGTGTTTTGTATAAAAAAAAAGCTATGAAGCTCAGTTGTCAATAATCTGTCGTCGCCAATAAGTCTCTTGGTTCTGCTTTCCACCGAATCCAAAGTGGCAAGTTGGTATTTACAGCTCCACAGGTGAGAACAGTACTCCACGCACGATCGAACTAGTGATTTATAAAGTGTAAGAAGTTGTCCAGTGGTGAAGTACTGCTGGACCTTATTGAGGATGCGCAGTTTCTTGGCCGCAATTTGAGCTTTTAGCTCAATAGTAACACCGCAGTTGAGGTCAGACATCAACTCCATTCCAAGAAGCTCCAGATGGTCGGTAATTGGACCGGATCTTTTAGAACTTTTTTTCCGGCAAAATTTGTCTCAATTCTGGTAAAGTAGTAGTCTGTAGATGCAAGGTCGGGTGAGTACTTACGGTGGATGACGGAGAGATTCCGACCCCAGCTCTTGTTACTTGGAGACCGTGTGTTGTGCAGTATGGATGGGCTCGTGCGTTGTCGTACAGGAGCAGTGGGGATGAGCGATTTACCTGGGGCGACCGCCTAATCGTTATCGTTTATGACGTCACGTTGTTGTTGATTTTGAAAGCGTTATGGCATTCAACGCACGTCAATAAACTAACGAAGTCGATAATGAAAGAGTAATTTGTACAAAAATCGACTGGTTTTTTTTTTACAAATTATGCCAAAACATATCGCTTTAAAGCTGGTTGGAGATGTGTGAGTTCAGTTCTTCATAATATAAAGTCCTGCAGTAATGGTCTTCCTCTTTGGCATATCACACCGGTACTAGATCACCAAACAGTGACCACGATTTTTCTAGTAGGGGTCATTTTTTGTTTAAGGCATTGGTAAGGTGTTAGGTGCTGAACCAGGATCTAACACCCAACCAATGTAATTGTAATATTCTTCAACTTTCTAATCTGTTCTCAAAACAACCGTTTGTATCATCAACATGTGTAAGCGTTTACGCGCTCTGTTGGAACTTGGAAATGAACGTGCAATTAGAATTACTGAAATACCTTGTAAAGTACTTGACAAGGTGAACTAAGTAAAAAATGCTTGCTAAATGTACATAATTGTGCAAAGAAATGTTGACGGCAGTCGTGTGACCCGTGTGAACGACCGACCTCATACAATACTGGTATTATTTATTGTATCGCATTCACTCGTGCAGCATTTAGATAATTATGTTAAGGCGCTCTTTTCCCGTTTTGAACATTTTCGATTGATTGTACCACCACGAATATAAAACATTCAATTCTGAAATTCTTATATAATATAGTTGACCGTATTATCTATTAGTTGTAAAGACAGAAACATGATTGGTAATACTTCACTCGATAGAAAAAAAATTCAAAGATTGCTCTGCCCAACATTTTAAAAGTCATTTAAGTCAGATAATACATTACTAAATGACGTAAAAAATATACAAATTGATGTAACTTTTCATCATCTATAAAATGATAATAACGGATTTTTTTACGTCATACATTTTTATTACGATGTAGGCAAAAAACCTATAAAATTCAAATTACGTGGAGTGATCATGACGCTCCGCTGTTACTTCAGTACCCGTCGAGAGCTTCCCGAGTAAGGTCACGTCGCTTTATGCTCCGCAGATCCCGCGCGATAGTTTGTATTTGAATAGGTGTAAATATAAAATAGGTTAGGTTTTTTAAAGTTTGATTAGGTTTATTTTAGTTTGTTTAGGTTTGTTTTAGTTTATTTAAAATAAGTTTTAGTTGGTAAATAATAAGGTTCTAATTAGAATGGGAAACAAAAATAATAAATCAAATTTTAATAAATTAACCCATAGAAAAATATTGCAATATAAATGGTAAGTACTACCTTTCTAACATATTTGTTCTGTTTAAAAACCACCCACTAAATGATTCTTAGGATGTACACGATGTACTGTTTGTTCCTAGTTATATAGTCTCACAATATAACAAGGGCCAGTATGATTTCAAAGCCAGTTATATAATGAATTAGAAATTTATTGTTATCCAATTAACGAAATTTATAAATAATATATAGGTATTATAAATTTTATAAGTTTCATCCTAAATATAAAATTCTCGACTCACAGTTTTAGTTACCATACTCCTCCGAAACGGCTTGACCGATGATCATGAAATTTTATATGTATATTCATTCAGTAGGTCTGAGAACCGGCTATCATCTAATTTTTTTTGACATTTTGTTTTTTATGGCAAGACAACGTTTGCCTGGTCAGCTAGTGATTATCTAAATATTTCGTAGGACGCTTTTTGTACCACAGTGTAATTGCACAGAACAGTATAACTTCAAAATCTTTATTGTTTTTTTTTTCATTTATATAAGTTTAGTTCTAATTTAATCATATATGTTTTATAAACGCTGGCCCATTTTTTAGTGCTTTTATGCGCCAGAAAAGAAATTCGAGTGTTGTGGTCTCAGGGGTTGGAAATAGCTCTGCACCAACCTATCAAAGTGAAAAGTAAGTATATGTATGTATAAAACACATTGGACCTAATTCTGGAGGAACACTCTTAAGTTTAAATTTAAGTACAATCTATCTCTTTCTTACAATATGTAATAAGAAAGAGATAGCAATATTTTGTTTAGAGCTGTCATCTAAATTCAGACAGATTTCATACGAACCATAGACAATTATTTTAGACGGCATGTATGGAGGTGCCTTCTAAATACTGCATTTTATCACGTTCAATAAGGTCGAAAATTGAATGCATGTTTCTAAATGTCAAATTTTAAGTCGGCGATACTTTTCGTATTCAAATTGAGAGGAAGAGGTAGACTGAACTTAAATTTAATCTAAGCATGTGCTCTCCAGAATTAGGGTCATTATTTCTTTAGATCGTTATTTAAAATTAAATATTTGTTTTAAAATTTGCATTCATATGCAGGTTAATAATAATATTATTTTACTTATACCAATTATTTAGATCCAAATAAGTATCATCAGTCCATGATGACGTCATTGAGATTTTATTTGGTTACAAAAGTTATCAAGGACTGTCTGTCAGGGACCAAGAAAAAAAAAATGTGTGTGTCAGCTCCGACGCACGACTGTAGTTTACTCCTTAAGTTCGATAGTCTAACCAGACGCAAAAAGAGTTTATTTAACTTAAAAAGATTGATACTGTATGAAAGGGTAAATTAACAAATTAATGAACATAATATACATATATAAATATATATTTATTCATTTCATATACATTTAGATGTTCCGGCAATATCATCTACTCTTTCTGCCATAGTTATTTGAAAATACTTTCAGTTCACTTTAGCGGAACACAATGATAAAGATTAAAACTTCACAAATAACAATATTAATTATTGATATTTATAATAAAAACAGCAATATAAGTATGTCGACACTAATAGAAATAATCAAACCCAATAACCGGCGAACGTAGAGAGCCTAGAAGCATAACTTCATACAAAACTCGTCGCAAAATGGGTACCCTCGGCGGCTAGAAGAGCACGTCAGATAAAATCGGCTAAATTGTATAGCGCCCTCTCGGTCTTCTGATTTACACGCGCCGGACGGGTCATATATGCAGGATGTAACCATGCAATTTTTTTAACGACTTTAATAATTATATATCGTCATTTTTAATAAATATAGTAACGTTGTAAATCGGTAAACTTATTCAATTTTAGAGTTGAGATCAGTAATCAGAAATGAAATGGGTTCGCTTCATTCATTTAAATAAAAAAAATCTAAATATCTGTCATGATATTATTTATTTGTATTAAGGACATAAGGAGGAGCTCGGTGGCGTATTGGTTTGAGCGCTCTGGTTTCGAATACTAAAACAAAGCAACTTTCGCCATGGTCGACCCTGGGATGGGTCAACCAAAATTTATAATCTCGAGCTCCTCCGTGCTTCGGAAAGCACGTTAAGCCGTTGGTCCCGGTTGTTACTACAACCGCTTTAACCCACCAACCCGCATTGGGCCAGCGTGGTGGTGTTATGGCCGAAACTCCTCATGTGTTTCTTCCATATAGGAAGGCCTGTGCCCAGCAGTGGGACGTATATAGGCTGGTGATGATGACCGACATAAGAAAAAAATTAAATTGTCATTAAGTAGTTTTATTTCTTGAAATAAAACCACTTTACCGGATTTAACTTGCGTTTAATTAGATGTCACATAATGATTTTTTATACCCAATGTTTCGATTACTTTATAGCGATCAAGGTGACGGGAAGACTGAAGTAAAGATGTCAGTTGTCTTTGATAAGTTTAATATTAAATACCGTCATATTTTTTATAGTTATATTTTGAGTGTTCCGATTCACGCTATGGAGCTTACAGTGTCCAAAGGTCGGGAAGAGTACGGGCTTGAGACTTTGTAATTCTCATGATAAGATCCCAAGCTGGTGTGGTCCAACTATCTTCTATATTGAAATAATGATGTTGTTTTATTTCAATAACCTCACGAAACTATCTCGCAGTTTACAACTTTATTTACTACGACTTATCCATAACAGTTTAAAATAGATACCTATACTATTTCCAGATCATTTTGTAAATAAGTAAATTATTAAAGTAATAATTAAACATACACATGTTAAAATAATAATGCTTAAATTTATTGAGAAATGTGTTGAAAGTGGCGTCATATTGTAAGGAACTGTGGCAAAATATCCATAAATTGGAGGTTTGTTTATCATTCTTACAAAAAACATATAAGGCAACGCTGTATAAAGCCATAATTGCTTATTAGTAGGTAAATTAACGTTTAAACATACACAATAACAATAAGTCGTCATAAAAGTTTGCAGAGTTAAAAGTTGAGTTGAAAATAAATAAATACTGTCACACAAATGACTGCTTAACATCATCCACTCGTGTATTTGTTCAAATTGTCCACAAATATTGGGCCAACATGGCGGCCAATATTATTGTTTATATTTGACTCGATTATAAAGGTTTAGGAGAGATTTACATGTAAAATTTGATTCCAGTGTTCTTATTATGTTCACCTACGCGGCTGACACACCATTTTACTTCACTTTTGGACATATTCACTGAGATTTTATTGTTTTTTTACGAGTACATCACCGTGACGCAGTCAATGACAAACTAAATCATGGCGCGAAGTCCGATTTAAGCCCCGCCCACTTTCAATCAAATTAGAAAGTTTCGCACCAAAAACGCACCAAAAACGTAACGAGGTCATTCATCGATAGATTTTACTCCTCACATTTTTCTCATACCGGGCCCCTTATATATGCAAATCGATTCTTAAGGAGTAAACTCCAAAAAGAATTTTATACAGGGTGGTGCCGTCAATATGACAATAAATTAAAACATAGGCTATATTATTTCATTGAAATCGTTGACCACTTTCAAAAACATCTTATTCGTTTGATAATTTCAAGACATTTCTATTAAATAATGCAGTCAATGTTATATTATTTCATACAAATGTCATAAAATTATCAAACGAATACAATGTTTCTGAAAGTGGCAAACCGTTTCTAAGAACTAATATAGCCCATGTTTTAATTTATTGTCGTATTGATGGCACCACCCTGTATACAACTTTAAACAACGTGTTAGGGGGTCGCTCTCGAAAACGAAGACAGGTGGCAGTGCTGGTCACCCTTAACACGATTTGTTAGACAATACCATTTGAAATCGTGAAAAAAAAAACAGCTGTTCCATACAAAAAGGTTGTAGACCCCAGAAATACACGAGGAATGGAAATGAGAAAAATAAAATTACAAGGAGACAAAGAAAATGCACCTGTAACATTTTCTGAAAATACATCATCAACTGCTGTAGAGAGTTCATCTTCTATATCGCAGATAATAATAGATCCTGATAACTATTAAAAAAACCTATCCTAACTTTTATAACTTTTTTGCGGCTGGAATATGAAGGGGTATTTGGGACTCCCAGGCTCTAACGGCCGCCACCGCCCGTTCCCGTGGTCAGGCCGTAAGGTGCAAGTACTACCCCTACCCATATAAAATACATATTTTATTGTCAAGTTAAACGGTTTCATTATGTAGCTATTGTAGCGAACGCTAGGAAATATAATTAGGTCCTAGGTCATCACAATACACACCGCTGTCTTCATCAATCCAGGGCATTGATCAGACTCAAAAATAAAATCGTAATACGTAGCGCGACTTGAGAAAATATATAAATAGCATTTATGATAATACTAGTATCTTACCGCGGCTCCAACTTGGTTATCGTTTCAAAAAAGTATCCTACATCCCTTTTACAGTCTCAAACTATCTCCTTACCAAATTTCATCTGAATCGGTTACCTAAGTGGTTTAGGCGTGAATGCGTAACATAACATACAAACAAACTCATTTCCACTATTTCAATATCACAGTTAGGATGAGCGGTTGACTGTTGATACAAATTTTTACAGCTGACCCTCTGGTGGACCGTATAATCATGAAAAAAGTTAGTACCTATCTAAATAATCTATAACGTAATACCATAATGTTACTGTATGCAATTTTACTATGGCACATCGTACCGCTTGGACCGGGCGGCCGCGGCCGGCGCGGTGTCATCTCGCGCGCGTCGGATTTGCTTACGTTACGCTACTTATTGGCGGGGGCTGAGGAAGCATTTTTACTTACGACTGCTCGGAATACCTCGCCTTAACATGCGGCATTCAAAACTGAATAGATCGCTTGATAACTGATAATTGGATTGTTAGCGACGTTATGTTTACTGTTATTAGTTAGTTGACCTTTTGTTTTGTTTTTGAAGACGTTAGTTTGTTGATAAATTATTGATTAGCTTTGCTCTTGAATGATCCCAGGGAGTGATTCTCGTGCAGTATTCATGGTGTCAAAATCGGCGAAAGTTGATATAATTAGGGATTTTTATTGAAATATATTTTTGGTAGGTATTCTTACAAAAATGTCACTTAGAGAAATGCCTATGCCTAGCGCTTGACGTGCAACGAGTGGTCATTGTCATTGACATTTCCAGTAGCGATAAAAATTTACAAAATTACTCGATCGCCTTCCAGCAATGCTTCCAGCCTTTTGAACTCTTCCATACTTCTATTAGTGTCAAAGTTGATACCATATATTATGTGGTGCTAAGATTCTAATCGAATGTCGAGAAATGAAAAACAGGTCTGCTCGTGCAAGTTTAGGTCGATCAAACTATTTTTGCAAATCTTGTACCTTTTGTGTATTTCTGATACACCTAATCACAGTCGTATATTTCTTCTACGTTCAAACAATGCTTGTTTCTAGTTATTTTTAAACAATAGGAATAGGAGATATTCTATTGTAATGAAACTGAGCAATTTGTCATTGACATCCGCTACTTGTCATTTACAATATGACCAGGAATGCAATTAACAGCATATCACCAACAATAAACTATATTTGTCAACAACAGCTATTGTGCAACTGTTTCCCGACCGGGGCGAGTCCTATTCGTATTGTGGCCATTCGCATCAGACACACGCATGGACGTTAAACTTATAATAGTGAAATCACTATTATAAGTTTACCTTAGCTTATTTCATTTTTGTATTTTTAAAGAGGAATTAAGTATCTCATCTTATACTGCCTCAGATCATAGAAACAAGCATACGACCTTTTGTCGATACTCAACATGTTCGCTATCAAGGCAACGCTACCAACGGTCATAGACAAAAATAAAACAGATTAAGAAACAACTTTCACAACGTGAGGGTCTGAGAGATCATTGCCCTATAGGTACATTAGAAGCGGTTCTTACGATATTGAGATATAAAAAGGTCAAGAGTCAACTCGACATTGGCAGTGACACTGGATTTTCTAATAGTTTAGTAGATACTTGTATTTGGTAACGTGTGTCAAGTGCCAGCCAGTAGACTACAGCATTGTTGGCATGGGACTATCATTAATTGTCTAATATTACTTATTCGTGCCAAAACGTATGTTGATGCCCCTTTGTACTTTGGAATATTAAGTTGGTGGTTGGTCCCGTTTATTACTGCAACCGTTTTTACCCACGATCCCGCACGCAACGTATTCGTCTAACGACAAAACCTCATGTATCTCCTCAACTCCTCATTCTCTTGGTAGAAATTCCTGTGCGCGGCCGCAGTCAGCAGAAAGTTGATGATGATGTCATTTTGATCACCTTATCTGCGGTATAAACTTCAAATTCAAATATCACTTACAGAATCAAGTGCAGTTAAATTAACTAGACTATTAATACTACAATAACCATAAATATCGATAATACCAAATCCAATAATACTTTTTCCTTGATACATGACTTCGATTTTAATGAATCTAGAATCACAGTTCTTAGTTTAATCTGGTTTAGTTTCAACCATTTAAATGAACAATCTTTTATTTAGTACACACTAGTACCAAACTTTTAGCAGTCTGCGTCTTTTTTTTACCGAAATGCTTTGCTTAGTCTCTTGGCAAGTGTCTGCATACCCTCAGTGCTAGCAAAGGCATGCCAAATGACGAGTTCATGGCCGTATTGCACAAACAAGCAGTAGATATTCATTGTTCAAGATATTTCTAATGATAACATTATAACAAAGTAGTCGAAATGTTCAATCAAAGACTATCAGTTGTCACTTATGCTGCTAATGAATACAATTTGATTATTTCAGCATGAGTCTGATCTTCAAATTTTTGCAATGTGTTATGCTTATGTTATATGGCAAATGAAATTGCCAATCGAGGGGTGTAGTCAAAACAGATAGAAAACCTGTTTTAACTACACTAAAATTATTTGATCAAAATAATTATTTTGTTCTAATTTGCTTATTGTCATACAATGGATCAGCTGTAATATGATAGATAATTCATAACAATAATTGTAATCTAAGATATTTTAAATATTAATTGAAAATCCTTTTTTGGCAGCTTTTATGAATAATAATTGCGTTCTTGTGAGACGATTTATATCAATTGCATGTATCGATTAGGTTGTCTGATTGTCTGACGAGGTCGCGGTCCGTTCTGAGTTGGTTTCTGCAACATAATTATTATAATGTCTCGTTCCAAGTACTTTTCTTTAACTTAATAGTAATAAATACGAAGATATCCTCTTATTTGAATATCTGATAATAAGATAACATTACAACTTTAGTTAATGAACATTATGTATACTATGATATTATTAGCAAATTATCGAGCGACGCAACTTATAATTTTTTCATAGGATAGGTACAAATAATTTTATTTCGTCATATTTTTTTATTTCTTTTGAAAACTATGGGAACAAGAGTAGGATACTATTTTAATAATAAAAAACTTTACTGAGGTTATTGATTATCTGATGATAAGAATATAAGTGGCGATCAGACAAGCTTACCTACTTATTTATTTCTTCACTTTTAAGGCAGTCAATTTTCTTTCCTTGGATGCTTTAATATCAATTTAAATGGTAATATTAATGCCTTTTATTACCCTTTTAGGGCATAAACAATGCTATTTTTGTTTTAATTATGAATAATTGCAAATTATACAAGCTTTAATAATAAATGCTAGAAGCCCCATAGGCTGGCTGTGCAGTACCGCGCACTTCAGGTCGTCGACCGGCCTTGCGCCGCGCAGGGCCGGTCCGCACCGACTCTGACCCTCGCGCTTCACTCGCTTTGTTCCACGTCTCACTCTCGAATACTCGTACATCGACATCAACTGGGTAGGTAGAGTTAACCCCAGGATACCTATCGGCGGCCCGCGCTTTCGTATTATCAAACAAATATAAATAAAATTAAGCAAGAGCTTTGTTCTATACCACGCAATATCTAAATAAGCAAGATATTAACATTTTATTTATTTATCCAAAAACATACGGTAATAATGAGATAACAACGCCGCGGACGTAAACAATCGGCATAGCGCCAAGAAAGTTGTGCAAGGTCGCGCACCACGCCTTATTATTATTGCACAACTTCGCAAGACAAATCGGGATCCACTATTATATGCGCGTGCGTCATCAAGTGTAATTTTAACTCGCGGAAGGGCACCATTTAACATTTGAGCTTTCCACAGTACGCGCCGAGCGCCGAACGTGGTTGTTATGGCGCGTTTCATTAGACACGGTTCCCGGTGAAGTAATAAGCGTGTGCCCACGCGCAGTTTTCGGCGTCGGCGTCGTACTGTCTGTTTGTCGGCGTTGTAGTTTTTGTCAGTCTTACTTCGGCATGGACTAAACTAAAGTGTGTAAATGTTGTTTTAGTACCTGATAAAGTTCAACGAGATAAAGACGAAGAAGGGTATCGAATTGCTGCAACATCTAGTAGAGTACTACCATGCGCAGACGAATTATTTTCAAGACGGCTTGAAAACGATTGAGCATTTCGGCGTATACGTCGCTGACCTCAGTGTTCAGTTGCAGAAAATTAGGCAGCAGCAAGACGACGAGAGGAAAAGACTATTGGAACTGAGGAATATGCTGAGAGCCGCAGCACCACAAGATCGAGAGGTAATTAACGTAATTATAATCTCATTTTAATAAGATTAACAAATAAGTTTCCCATTGGTTAAGTGTTTATAGAAGCTACAACGTAATTGTAAATTGCCTGTACAAAAGCTCGAATCGTCCACATTTCAGGTAGCTTCTTCAATAGGCGGTTACTCGCTTCACCAGCTGCAAGGTGACAAGCAACATGGGGTCACTCGCAGCGGCTACTTGCTCAAGAAGTCTGAAGGAAAGGTGCGTCGGGTTTGGCAGAAGCGCCGCTGTCGGGTCACTGCCGAAGGGTTCTTGGACATATTCCATGCTGATGAAAACAAACCGCCGGCGAGGGTTAATTTACTCACGTGCCAGATTAAAGTTTCTGCCGACGATAAGAGGGCGTTTGATCTAGTCTCATGTAAGTATTCTCAGTCAGTAATATGTTGAATTTAGATTGTAGAGCTTTAATTGGCTTCGCTCAATAATAGTTTGGAAAGGAATGTGAGATGCGAACGATGTCTCATGTCGAGCTTATCATTATCTTTGCTAATTTATTGGTAGTATTATAGTCTCTTACTAACTTAAAATTAATAAAGGATACAATAAAATTACAACTTGTCAGCTTTGCCCGATTTCCGAAGCGAAAAATTCACCTTTCCGATTCAGCCCACATACAGTGTCTAATTATCCAATAAAATACAATTAATAAATATAAACTAAGTAAAAGAATATATAAAACCACTAGAAAATACATAAATAACAAAACAAACATTGGTTCTAAAGATTAATTACAAAAATTGGTAATAGATGGCGGTGCACGAAGTTGCATCGCGCTAATGTTTTCTTCCGCGGATTTGTATAGGTTTTGCTTTGTAATTAAATAAATTGTCTTTCGTCTGAATGAAGTGGTGTTTTATTCATGGACCTTATCGTGCCGGATATTGAAGTGTACAGCGACAGTGGTGCTACCTAGCGGTTGGAAGGAGAAATTAAATTACATACTAGAGCAAAGTTGGTATGGGCGTAAAATTGTAAGTACAATTATTGCATTACTAGAATAGAAGTAGAAGTCAAGCAAATAACAAAGAAGATATAGAGATATTCAACTTAGGCAATTTAATAGTAGAGAGAGCTTGGACTTGTAAAATTTTAAGTTGAATAGTGGTTTAGACGGGGAATCCATGCCCGATTTTCTCTAAGTGTTTAGAATCAAAACACTTAGAAAAATTACGCCCATTCCTGGACTTAGAAAAATTTGCTTGCTCTCTCCAATACAACGGGACTTGTAAAATTTTCGGCGAAAATCAAAGAGCTAGGACTTAGAAAAATTCTCTTGCTCTTCCATACTACGGGACATAGGAGATTTTTTGCGAATTAAGAAGAGAACATTAGAAAGTAAAAATGGAAACAAAGATAAGAGCACAAACGGATATGTACAATAGAATAGAAAAGGGCAGAGTCAACTTTAAGAAGTCTCCAAAGGATAGAGTAACTACGAGCTATATAGAAACGAGGTTAGACAATTTGAACAAACAATGGCAAGCATTTGACAAAGTACACGAACAGCTCATCGGTGAAGTTACTGATCGTGAATATACTGAGTTAGACTACTTTACCAACGACTTCTATACTAGAGCGGAAGAGTTATACACAGATTATAAATCAGAGCTAATGGAAAGTTTGAGAAACCTGCCTAACAGACAGAACAAAGGCCTGGATCAGCAAATCGTTGGCGACCACATTGGTATACAGCTTCCGAAGATTGCGATTCCCAGTTTCTCAGGGAGATACTCCGAGTGGACGACTTTTCGTGACCTGTATCTTTCGCTAATTCACAACAATAATTCGTTACAAAATGTACAAAAGCTGCATTATTTGAAAACTTACTTAACCGGTGAAGCAGAGCAGCTGCTACGGCATCTACCGATAACAAGTGACAATTATCTAGTATGTTGGGAACTTTTGGAAAATAGATTTAACAACAAGAGATATGTAACTAATTGTATCCTAAAAAGATTTTTCAGTCAAAAAAGTATTGTTCACGAAAATTCTAATGCTCTTAAAGATCTTTTTGACACGACTAACGAGTGTTTAAACGCGTTGAACAATGCTGGTGTCGAGACTCAAAATTGGGATGCTATTGTGATTTATGTTTTGTCATCTAAATTAGATAGTGATTCTCGGAAGCAATGGGAAGCAAAAATTTGTAACCTGACCAACAACTTACCTACCTTAACACAATTTTTGGAATTTGTAGAACACAGGTTTCGGTCTCTCGAATTTTTGAATCCCAGAACAGCAAAAGGTAGTACTCAGACTCATCATGTAGTAGCTAACAATAACAATAAAACAGTATCTGCTCCATGTTCCTATTGCGCTGATATCGATCATAAGCTCGGAAATTGTAAGAAATTCGCACATGAAACCCTATTAGCCCGCCGTAATTTTGTCCAAACGTCAAACTTGTGCTATAACTGCTTAGGCGCGAATCATTCTGTTGTAGCGTGCCGTTTGCCAACTAGATGTAGAATTTGCAAAAGGAAACATCACTCACTTTTACATTCAAACAACTCCAACTTAGCTAATAATGTACAGGAAACCACACAATCGAACACTGGTAACAATGTTGTCTCGGCAACAGCGACAACATCAGACGAAATTGATCACACCAACATTACCGCTTGTTTCTCTAACAACAAGAGTCAAGTGCTTTTAGCAACCGCTTTAGTGAAAGCCGAAACCATCAATGGATCGATGATGACACTTAGGTCTTTATTAGACCAGGGATCACAGGCCTCATTTATAACCGAGGCTGCAGTCCAATTACTTGGGCTGAAGAAGGTAACAAGCAAAAGTGTCATCTCTGGGGTAGGTAGTGACTGTAACACATCGTTTACATCGAAACATATTGTACACGTCAAATTGCAATCGGTTCATGATCCGACCTTCACGGTTAAGGTAAAAGCTCACGTTCTCAACAAACTAACCACAGTCCTTCCTGAGCGACAGGTTGGGATTCAGCTATGGGCAACTATGCCAAGAATGAGATTGGCAGATCCTAATTTCAACGTTCCCAATAAAATCGACTTGCTATTGGGTGCAGAGGTATACTGTCAAATAATAACAGAGGGGTTAGTCAAGGGTCCAACAGAAACTCTAATAGCACAGAACACTAGGCTTGGTTGGATCTTGTCCGGCCAAATATCAGAACACAATAAAGGGGAACCAAATCATACTTCTGTAACAACTTTGCATGCTCAAGTCATTGAGGAAGAATTTGAACTTAAACGATTTTGGGAAATCGAATCGGACAACGGTCTTCCTAGCATAACTCCGTTCACGCCTGAGGAACAAAGATGCGAAAAGTTCTATACTCAGACAACCACAAGAGATCCCTCGGGGCGATACATCGTAAAGTTACCTTTCAAAGATGAAAACCCTAGCTGTAAATCAGGAAATTCACGAGAAATTTCAGTTAGTAGATTTTTAATGCAAGAAAAACGCCTGTTAAAGACACCACAAATGAAGGATCTTTATTCCGACGTTATAGCGGAGTATCTGGAGCTAGGCCATATGGAACGGATACCTAAGAATGAGATCAACAAACCAGATTGTGTGTACTTACCTCATCATGCTGTAGTGAAGCTTGAGAGAACAACTTCCAAGGTAAGAGTGGTTTTCGATGCTTCATGTCGAGACAAGAACGGTGTTTCTCTTAACAGTGAACTGATGGTGGGACCTACTCTCCAATCGGATCTGCGCCACTTAGTAATGAGGTGGAGATTGCACCCTATCGTTCTCGTGGCGGATATAGCAAAAATGTACCGCCAAATTCTGGTGGCTCCCGAAGACGCAGATTACCAGCGTTTGATTTGGAGATTTACACCGAAAGATCCTATTGAACACCTTCGTTTGTTAAGAGTCACGTTTGGCACCGCTTCAGCACCATTTCTTGCAGTCAGAACATTGCACCAGGTCGCGTACGACGAAGGCAAGCAGTATCCGTTAGCATCTGAAAGGGTTTTAAACGATTTCTACATGGATGACTTACTCTCCGGGTGCGATACTATACTGGAAGGAAAACGAATCTATAAAGAAACCAACGAACTGCTGAGCAAGGGTGGTTTTGAGCTGCAGAAATGGTCAAGCAATAATGAAACATTACTAAAGGAAATAAGCAAAGAAACAGAAGCAACCCGAACGAATTTGGAACTGAAAATGGATGAAGTTATTAAAATACTGGGACTTACCTGGAACCGACGAACAGACGACTTCGAGTACTCCGTGAAGCTACCGCCAATCGAGGAACCTGTAACAAAAAGAAAGGTTATATCAGACATTGCGAAGTTGTTCGACCCTATGGGATGGATTGCTCCAACCATCATAAAAGCGAAAATATTCATTCAAAGGTTATGGCTAGCAGGGATTAGTTGGGATGAAGAGCTACCATCCAAGCTTTTAACCGATTGGATTACTTACCGAGGTGAACTTACAGCACTTACTAGATTTCGCCTCCCGCGCTGGGTTGGAGTCAACAAGAGTGATATCACATTGGAGATACACGGCTTCAGCGACGCTTCTACCGATGCATATGCCGCTGTAGTCTACGCGCGCGTGATAGATGAATCTGGTATTGTCAAGGTCACACTCATTACCAGCAAAACGAAAGTAGCTCCAATTAAACAAATTTCTGTTCCACGCCTTGAGCTATGCGGCGCTCTTCTGTTGGCGAAGTTGGTGAAGGAAGTCTCTCAAGTCATGAAGGTACCGAAAACAAACGTGCATGCATGGACAGACTCCACAATCGTGCTAGCTTGGTTGAGCAGTCATCCAAGCCGGTGGAAGACGTTCATCGCAAATCGAGTTTCGGAAATCTTGAACATTCTGGACAGAGAACAGTGGTCACACGTGTCGTCTGCTGATAACCCGGCGGATTGTGCATCTCGTGGAGTCAACCCATCGGAATGTGAAGAAATTCTTCTTTGGAAAACCGGACCTGAATGGTTAAGAAATACAAAAATAGAATATGATAGAAATGAGGTGAAGGACACAAATTTGGAAGAGAAAGGAACGAAAGCTTGTCATGTTACCAGAGTAGCAGAATTTGAATTGTGGACCAAGTTTTCGTCATTGCAGAGATTAGTGAGAATTGTAGCTTATTGCAGGAGGTTTATAACAAGAACAAAGGCGAAAAAATCTAATGAAGCCACTGTTCCTAGTTGGTTAACTAGCAAGGAACTATGGGAAGCAATTCAAATAAGCATAAAAGCATGTCAATCTAAGTATTTTACACAAGAAATAAAAGATATCGAATTAAAAGGTGAAGTAAATAGGAAAAGCAAACTTATCACTTTGACTCCTTTTATAGATCACGAAGGTATTTTGAGAGTTGGAGGACGTCTGGAGAGAGCTGACATTGGTAATAACAATAAACATCCGATTGTACTACCATCAAAATCTCATTTCACAGATCTTGTCGTTGCTGATGCCCACCAAAGAACCCTCCATGGAGGTCCTCAGTTGATGGTAAATTACATAAGGTCTAAATATTGGGTATTAAATGTAAAAAATCGTTCAAAATTATTCGTGCGGAAGTGTGTTACCTGTGTGCGGCATGCTGGTCAGACGAGACACCAACTGATGGGACAACTACCTCCAGCTCGCGTCACACCAATTCGGCCATTCTATCAGAGTGGTGTGGATTACGCTGGACCTATCCAGATCAGAACTTCGAAAGGTAGAGGTCATCGATCGCATAAGGGCTACATATGTCTGTTCATATGTATGGCAACGAGAGCCGTACATCTGGAGGCTGTAACGGATCTTTCTTCGCAAGGATTTCTTGCAGCTTTTAAGCGGTTCGTTTCTAGGCGTGGTCGTTGTGCTGATCTTTACAGTGACAACGGGACGAATTTCGTGGGAGCTGCACGTGAGCTGAAAACTTTAGAAGCTAAAGAACGCTCATCTTTGACGAGAGAAATTGCAGAGAGTTTAGCCGCTGCTGGAACGACGTGGCATTTTATCCCACCAAGGGCTCCTCATTTTGGTGGGCTTTGGGAGAGTGGGATTAAGTCCACTAAACATCATCTGAGGCGTGTAATTGGCGCAGAGACACTGACGTATGAAGAGATATCCACCTTACTCTATCAAATTGAAGCGTGCCTCAATTCTAGGCCTTTATCTCAGGTAAGTACCAACTCACAAGATCCTGTACCGCTCACACCGGGGCATTTTATTATCGGTGAACCCTTGGTAACTGTTCCAGATGACAATTACGAGACCTCATCAATATCCTCTCTGAAACGCTGGCAACTAACGCAGAGAATGTTGCAAACATTTTGGCGTAGGTGGTCAAGCGAGTACTTGACTCAATTTCTACAACGGCACAAGTGGGCAAACAAAACTCCGGAGCCTGAAATTGGAGATGTAGTTTTAGTTAAGGAAGACGATCTTCCTCCAGCTAGATGGCTAATGGGTATTATTGTAGAAAAACACAAGGGTTTGGACAGTATTACGAGGGTCGTTAGTCTCAAATGCAAGGATACAATAATTAAGAGGCCTATTGTGAAATTGTGTGTGCTACCAGTGACAGAGTAAATACTCGTTTATTTTTTATTATTTTAATTATGTTGATTGTTCTTAACTAATAGATTTTATTTTCTTTTTGTCACTTTGTGTTTTAGCATGGTGCAACTATGTTGCATTCGATTAGATGTTTAAATTAGATACCTATCTTTGAAGTGTATAAGTACTTCTATTGTTTAATTATAGTTTTTTATACAAATATTGTATTGTTTAGTTCCTAGTTTTTCCTAGTCACCATGGATAATAATCAATTAATTTGAATTTTCCAGTATTCGATTTTAATTTTAACTTTTACAGTCCACTTTAGTTAGTCGTTAGCCGTTCATGGTGGGCGGGAAAGATGACCATTCTGGCCATGGTGGGCGGAATGTCTAATTATCCAATAAAATACAATTAATAAATATAAACTAAGTAAAAGAATATATAAAACCACTAGAAAATACATAAATAACAAAACAAACATTGGTTCTAAAGATTAATTACAAAAATTGGTAATAGATGGCGGTGCACGAAGTTGCATCGCGCTAATGTTTTCTTCCGCGGATTTGTATAGGTTTTGCTTTGTAATTAAATAAATTGTCTTTCGTCTGAATGAAGTGGTGTTTTATTCATACAGTATATTTAAACCTTTGTAATTTTACCACATAATATGCTACTATGATCACTAGTTTCTTTAGGAATAAATATCTATATAAAAATTAATGTCATAAGAGTTCACCAAGACCTTTAGTGGTAGGCACAATACCCACTAAAATAAGATTAAACTGACAGTTGCTTGAGTCACTGATTGCAGATTTGTTGGAGATTAAAATAAACGGCTATCTTATTTTTTCACAGATAACCGTACTTACCACTTCCAAGCTGAAGACGAGAATGAACAGCGCGCCTGGACATCAGTACTAGTGAACTGCAAGGAAGGCGCTCTGATGAGGGCGTTCCATCAGCAGGCGGGGGAGAGTAATGACTCTGGCCATTCGCTGTTGGACCTTCAGAGGTCTATCATAAGGGCTGTGAGGGCGATGCCCGGGAACCAGGTCTGCGCTGACTGCGGCTCTAGTAATGGTACGTTACAGCGTATTCATACACTGGTTTTTAAACGAGCAGACGATGCTCGTTTGTATCGATACAAACGCATATAAGACGCGCTGCTGACGTGCGTTAGTATCGATCGATACGAACGCAAACTATGCGCTAAAACGTCCAGACAACGCGCAAAGAACGCGCGTATAATAAACGTCTGTGTGTATGGGCCCTTATGTTTTACTTCTAAACTACTTTCTAGATATTAATTTTAAAATAAAAGGAACTTAATAATAAAAATATAACGAACAGCCAAGACTAAAATTGATTAGGGTGGGTCTGGTAAGCTCATAGTTGGGCCTTGACAGGAGTAAAGTGCGTGCGAACCTCGGACTTAAAGTCGTTAATTTATTTTCTAATATGAAAAGTACCTACAACTTTTCGAGCCGATTTCGCAAGCCTCACGCTTGATTTTCGTAGTGCGATAATAATAATTATATTTCTCTTCCAGTGTCCAAGGTAATAGTAGTTATAATTACCCGTAAAATTGTGACAAAACTACGTCTTTTCAAGTCTTTTTCACTTTTATTATTTGAGTACAGGAATGTGATTCTAGTTGTATACACCTTTATTAGGGAGCTCTACTAGCAATGTTAGAATATAATTATAACCCTTATTACAATAGCATAACACAGATGCAATGACCGAATAGTTATGCCGTCGGCAACATGTAATAATTAACTCGGGAGCTGTAGTAACAGGATGTCCTTCCCGTTTAAATAAATAAACTCGTGATGCCGCATTTATGTTCCATAATAGTAAAGTGTAGTTTTACAAATAAACATTATCATTGATTTGTTTCATTAATTACGTATAAGCGTTATATTAAGTCTTAGCTTCACCGGTGAAATACGGCTCCCATAAACACTACAGCACCGGGGTACAAGCGCACTCCAACTTCTAAAGGGTGTCTTCTAAAATATTTTTGAATTTTATATAGCTTTTTAGAGAAAATAATTGATCACACTTGAGAGCGAACATACAAACCTTTATTATAAATCAAAATAAAAAATAAACCATTAAGGAGTACTTTTAAAAAAAATAGGATTGCCCTATCATTTTTATTAATGGTAACTTTGAGGACTTAAAAACTGAGGACTTCTTTAAAATAACTTGTATTAGATATTAGAACTATTGGTGATAATTTTAATCAGTCATATAATAACTTTGATTATTACTCACCTATGTGAAGGAAATATTTACCAGTATATATACTGGTAAATATTTCCTAGTTTTTTTATCTCTAGTTTTTTTAAATACCCCTCATGAAGTAAGAAGATGGGAAAAGGGCATCATCTTACACCATCGGTCTACTGTCGGTCGTAAAAAAAGTTCTCAAATCTAATCATACCTAATGATAAATAAAAATCTAATTCAAATATTCGTACAGGCGCAAGCGAATATTTTTAACAAGCGCAATGATTACGTCGAAACGAAACTGTTTTTATGTGTCATAGACAATCAACTGTCAATATTTTAAAATGTAATATTGGCATAGAGATTTTTAAGATGTCGTTCATTATCCGAACAAGCTGTCTGAATTGAGGTTCCGCAAGGAAATTCCCGTCACTTTGATGGTAATTATGAACCTTGACAATATAGGGCAGCTCCTGTTGTTTTTGTAGGTTACTACCTCTTTGAGAAGAGTTCAATTTACTCGTAGATTCAAAAACTGTTTTGGAATTGGTTCTCTATTCTGCCGCATTAACTTTGGCTACGCAAGATGTTATTGGCTTTATAAGAATCCAATATATTGCTAATTGTATTAAAAACAATTATAATATACCTTTTGCTTTGCATAAAAAGTCGATAACTAACCGTTTCGTTCCCTTATTTTCAGACCCAACATGGTTATCAACAAACTTTGGCGTGATAGTGTGTATCGAATGTTCTGGAAGTCACAGAGAACTAGGTGTACACATATCGAGGATACAATCGCTGACCCTAGACAGATTAAGTACGTCACAACTGCTGCTGGCGCGGCACATGGGCAACCAGATGTTCAACGAAGTCATGGAGAACACGTTGGACGAGAGGGATAAACTTACACCGGAGAGCACTATGTAAGTACTACATAGGCCTTAGAACATTGAGAAATACGCGAGGAGTTTTGGCCGTAACACCACCACGCCTGGTCTAATGCGGGTTGGTGGGTTAAAGCGGTTGCAGTTGCAATGCACGTCATTACAAATTTTGATTGACCCAACCTGCATTAACCGTGGCGAAAGTAGCATTATTTACGTAATGGAAACCAGAGCGCTCGACTATGCTACCAAGCACCGCAAGTCGAAGATGAAGCGCATAAATTTGTAAATTCTGTACTGAACTGAACTTGAAGAAGGTTGTTGAGTCAGCTGTAGAATCAATAATAAAAGCTTTGTCAAATCGTAAACATTGTGTGATTAAACTTTTGTCACTGATTCTTTGTGCAAAGAAAATTGCACAATAATGGTGTAATCATTTTTAAACTGCACATATTTGGCTGTATAAATATAAAATTTAAAAAAATATTTAACCCCCGGCCTCATATACCTATCTAACACCATCTACTTGAGACTATTCTTATCAGCTAAAACACAATATATCTGCTGTAAGTTTCTGAATAATTGAGCATCCTGCAGACTATTTGATGGTCAGGATCAGCCCAGTTAAGCTCAGACCACCGAATTAACAGTAAACCAAACAAATCATTTGGGTTTGCGAATTTGCAAGACCCTTCTGTCAAGTAGGATATGCGCTGATAGTCATCAAACGCTTGAACAGATCTTAATAAATAATAGCTAAAAACCATCTCGATCACGTCATGTTTTAAACAAAAAAAAAACCGAATCAAATGGAATCGGTCCAGTCGTCCAGTTAAAAGCTGAGTTGCCACTGACATACATATAGACACGTAAAACTTATAACACCCCTCTTTTTGCGTCGAGGGTTAAAAATAGCAGCATCTGACTGAACTCACTTAAATTATATTCACATATTTATGTCATCTTTATTGGTTTGTGTACTATTTTCTATGGATTTTTTTCTTTTATTGTTAGTGTGTTTCAAATAAAATATTTATTATTGTTATCAGGGAGGAGCGGCTCAGGTTCATCCGGGAGAAGTACGTGTACAGAACGTGGGCGGCGCGGACGTGTTGCGACGCGGCGGAGCGGCTGTCCGAAGTAGAGCACGCGGTCAACAACGGCCACCTGCAGAACTTGCTGCAGGCGTACGCCGAGGGCGCGGACCTGGCGGCGCCTTTGCCTTGTTCGGTGCGTATGAACTCGATACGGAGAACAGTAACTATTAAAAAAGTGGATTGAAATTGTGTTGGAGCGAAATATGTGTTGTGAAATTAGTGTAGAAGCAAGTGTGTCTGTTTAAAATATGAAAAATCATCCGCATAAACGTTCACTCAGTGTAAAAGATGCTGAAATTTTTATATTGGTTATCCACCTTATCGAAATGCGTTACACTAGCATTCCATTCATAAAGAAAATGAAGACAGCACCACAGACATGACTAAATAATACACATTTTTGGCTTTGGTCTTGAAACCAGAACGGTAAAACAAAATATTAAAAAAAAAATTAACTTTACAGACCCTCTAGCATGGCAAACTCGCTGGGTAGTGGACAAAAGTTTATCTGTCTCTTGAATCTAGAATTAAAGCCACTGACTCTGGCTTTAATTCTAGAGAACACATGCTAAGTCTAAATTTAAGTTTAGTGCATTTCTATCTCTCAAAATTAATACGAAAAGGATGGCTGTCATAAAATTTGACAATTTTCGACCTTATTGAACGTGATAAAATACAGTGAATCGGAGGCACCTCCATACATGCCGTCTAAAATTGTCTGGTTTCTTTGAAATCTATCTAAATTTAATTGACAGCTCTAAACAAATTCTTGCTATCTTTTTCCAATTACATATTGCGAGAAAGAGGTAGACTGTCCTTAAATTTAGAATTAGTGTGAGTCTATTTTCTAATAACTTTGTACATTTTTATTGAATTTATCTTTCTTCATTGTTCTTTGTATAATTAAATTCCGCGATTATTTATAAACTTTATAAAACATTTCAGGACTGCAGTGAGACTGCACTCCACTTGGCCATATCGCGGGAGCTGGGCGACGGCTCCTGCCTCCACATAGTCGATTTTCTAGTCCAAAATGGCGGTTCCCAACTCCTAGACAAGACTACGAGTACGGGAATGACGGCCTTACATTTATGTGCGGCGACTGACCGTACGGAACCTATGAAGTTATTGCTCAAGGCCGGTGCTGACCCTACCTTGAAGGACGGTAGTGGGAGAACCGCTTTGCAAATAGCGAGGCAAATGGGTCATCATGCGTGTCAGGAGTTGGTGAGTAGTTTTTTAATAATATTAAATTTCATTGTTATTGTATTTACTTTTGACTAACGACACATTTCTTTTTCAGTTAGAAAATATAGATAAGAGAGAGAAAAGTATGTTTGAGAACATAAACATAGACTGGAATTTGTCTCATGATGATGGATCCACAGATTTCTCCGATGATGATACTGTGATTGATGAACGGGTATGTGGATTAACTGAAAAATAGTTGTGTGTATATTCATGTTATTTATTACGTCATCAACTGCCTCCGTGGTTCAGTGGTTGAGACCAACCTTCGGGTTCGGGGTTGAATTCCCGCAGGAACACGAATTTTCTGCTTGGTTTGGTTGCTGGTAGAGCTTCTTCTAAGTCTGCCTGGCTAGCTATCACCATCTTTAGGTAAGATGGTGATAGCTAGCCAGGCGTACTGCACCCATCACAATAATATTGTTGTTGTTACAATATTATTGTTATGTTACAATGTTATTGTTATGGATTGAAAGTATTGATATTTTCCGGTAGTTGAGGTAAGATAGCAGGTTCCACTTACGGTTCAGGATTCTAGATGTAACTCGCTGTCTTCTCCGGTCTTATCACCACATACCATCAGACGAGATGAAGGCAACACCTACCTCGTTAAGAATAAAAAACAAACAAATTTATTTCAAAATGCGATGCGTTGCCACGCCAACAAAAATTTCATGACTTTTGTATGAAATAATGCAGCCAATGTTAAAATTATTTTATACAAATGTCATGAAATTATCAAATTAGTAACATGGTTTTAAAAGTGGCAAACCATTTCTTAATTTCCAGCCCATGTTTTCAATTCAATTCAATTCAATACACGTAGTTCAGATTTGAGATGAAGTTCATGTACCACTTAAATTGTTTTTTGTTAGACGCCAGTCTGATATGAAATATCATTTTTCCCAAATTCAAAGGAATATAAACTTTATTTGTAGCAAAATGGCAGCGTGACTCCAGAGAAGAAATGCCCCCGGTCCCGGCCGCCGTCGTACGCGGGCGGCGCGGTGGGCGCGTGCGCGGCGGGCGGCGGCGACTCGCCCGTGCTCAGGTCGCGCTCGTCCACCTGCGACTCGTTGCATCACGCGCCGCCCACGCCCACTACGCTGCCGAGGAAACCTAACGTCTGTGAGTCATCTTTGTGTCAATGGCCCCGGTCCCGGCCGCCGTCGTACGCTGCCGGCGCGGCGGGCAGCGACTCGCCCGTGCTCAGGTCGCGCTTGTCCACCTGCGACTCGTTGCATCACGCGCCGCCCACGCCCACTACGCTGCCGAGGAAACCTAACGTCTGTGAGTCATCTTTGTGTCAATGGCCCCGGTCCCGCCCGCCGACGTACGCGGCCGGCGCGGCGGGCGGCGACTCGCCCGTGCTCAGGTCGCGCTTGTCCACCTGCGACTCGTTGCATCACGCGCCGCCCACGCCCACTACGCTGCCGAGGAAACCTAACGTCTGTGAGTCATCTTTGTGTCAATGGCCCCGGTCCCGGCCGCCGTCGTACGCGGCCGGCGCGGCGGGCAGCGACTCGCCCGTGCTCAGGTCGCGCTTGTCCACCTGCGACTCGTTGCATCACGCGCCGCCCACGCCCACTACGCTGCCGAGGAAACCTAACGTCTGTGAGTCATCTTTGTGTCAATGGCCCCGGTCCCGCCCGCCGACGTACGCGGCCGGCGCGGCGGGCGGCGACTCGCCCGTGCTCAGGTCGCGCTCGTCCACCTGCGACTCGTTGCATCACGCGCCGCCCACGCCCACTACACTGACGAGGAAACCTAACATCTGTGAGTCATCTTTGTGTCAATGGCCCCGGTCCCGCCCGCCGACGTACGCGGCCGGCGCGGCGGGTGGCGACTCGCCCGTGCTCAGGTCGTGCTCGTCCACCTGCGACTCGTTGCATCACGCGCCGCCCACGCCCACTACACTGCCGAGGAAACCTAACGTCTGTGAGTCATCTTTGTGTCAATGGCCCCGGTCCCGCCCGCCGACGTACGCGGCCGGCGCGGCGGGCGGCGACTCGCCCGTGCTCAGGTCGCGCTCGTCCACCTGCGACTCGTTGCATCACGCGCCGCCCACGCCCACTACACTGACGAGGAAACCTAACATCTGTGAGTCATCTTTGTGTCAATGGCCCCGGTCCCGCCCGCCGACGTACGCGGCCGGCGCGGCGGGCGGCGACTCGCCCGTGCTCAGGTCGTGCTCGTCCACCTGCGACTCGTTGCATCACGCGCCGCCCACGCCCACTACACTGCCGAGGAAACCTAACGTCTGTGAGTCATCTTTGTGTCAATGGCCCCGGTCCCGCCCGCCGACGTACGCGGCCGGCGCGGCGGGCGGCGACTCGCCCGTGCTCAGGTCGCGCTCGTCCACCTTCGACTCGTTGCATCACGCGCCGCCCACGCCCACTACACTGCCGAGGAAACCTAACGTCTGTGAGTCATCTTTGTGTGATACCCCGGCTACTATCAGGATGTCTTCTGGAAGTGGCATATCCAAGGCCAGAAGACTGTAGGCTGTTGTAGTTTTATAGGTTTGAGGAGCTGAATAAAAATACGGAATTACGAAAGACGAATGGTAATTATATTCAGTTTGACTCGCCCGTGCTCAGGTCGCGCTCGTCCACCTGCGACTCGTTGCATCACGCGCCGCCCACGCCCACTACGCTGCCGAGGAAACCTAACGTCTGTGAGTCATCTTTATGTAATGCCCTGGCTACGATCAGAATCAAGTGTTCTGGCGTATCCAAGACCAGAAGACTGTAGGCTGTTTTATAGGTTTGAGGAGCTGAATAAAAATACGGAATTACGAAAGACGAATGATAATTATATTCAGTTTAATTCTTTCCACTAGGAACTTATTACGACTGATTCCTAGCACAGTAGAAAGAAGAGAGAAAAAGCAATGACAGTGATTTGAATGAGACGAGATTTAACGAATGAAAGAACCTCGAGTGGGGATCGAATGACAAGTTTCCTTTGGCATTTTCTAGTATGTTACGTTCCGTTTCTTGTAACATCAACGCAAATTATTAGTTTAAATAGATTGATTTTTGCCAATTAAATTTAATGCCAATCGAACACTTCCACCCCAAAGATATAGTGAAGCTTATGGCAGCTATATTCAGGACGTGAGAGGAGTGAAGGAGTGCCTCCCCTGCACCAAAGATCCCGAATGGTCGAAGTGAATCGTGGCATAGTCACGGCCCCATGATAAGATAAGATAACGTCTGTGAGTACTAACTACTTACACAGTTTTGTGCTAACTTCTGCCCGCGAGTGTAGCAGTTATTAATATTTCATTCATGCAATTAGATGACAAACAAGCTGATGTTCCACCTGCTATGTGAATAACAGGGACAAAATAAAAGAAAAACTCAGTATTGCTAGCTAAAAAAAACAGCTGTTCCATACAAACAGGTTGTTGAAGGAGGTACGAGTATTTTACAATTTAGTTTGAAACATCAGATTATTAAGAACTTGTGTTTTGGATACACAAGTTCTAGAACCAACAACAAGGCTGCCCGGGTAGATGTCTTGTGTCCTTTTTCAAGATGTAATCATTGAGATTTTTGACGAATCGAAAAAGTTTCTTAGGGGCCTAATTGAATAAAGAAATTCATTTCAATTTATGTCCATGCCAAATATCATCTAAAGCGGTTTAGGAATTATAATATTACCATAAATAATCCATACTAATATTATAAATACGAAAGTAAATCTGTCTGTTAAGTACGTGAAACCTATCCAATGGGTTATCTTCATTGTCATATTTCTCCATACATTAAATACTGCACCTACTGCCCTGAACCACTTTCCTTTGGTCTTACTCTCACGCTGTATATGCCCGCCCCTATTCAGCACTACTTTTGGAGCCGAGATCGATGTTTTCTTCTATAGCCAGTCATATTTTTTTACACAACTAAATTACAAGCTTGCTGACGGTCCACCTCGTGGTAAGTGGTTGTAGAACTTGGAGATACCTCCAATAACAAGGAAAAAATTTATTTTCAGATAACATTGGCAGCTTGAAGAAACGAGCAGCTCCTCTTCCGCCAGCCGTGGCGTTGTCGCACCCTCCGCCGCATCCGAGGTCAACGCCCTCGCCATCAGCTGATAGTGCTCGCTCACTACATGGTGAATAACATTTACCATCAATTATTTATTCGTTCTTTTTCTTTTTAATTTACTAGGTATCTATGTTTGTGTTTGTCTGTTATCGTCCGTTGAATGGAGCCAGCCTTCTCTACATCTATTATGTGGTCCGATGCTCATTTGTGTTTTCGGGGGGGCTGAGGTAGCGAAGAAATATGTAAAAGTCTGGGATAATCTGCCCTTCAACCAATAACTTGCGGGAAAGTGTGTTTTCCTTGTGTTAAAGTTAATTTATAGATACCTACTTTTCATAAAAATAAATCGCACATTCACACAAATTATCTTAGTCCAATTATCAATAACACGTGAGAGGTTGTTATGAATAAACATACAAACTCTTTATCCATAGTTACAAATATAAGTGCGAACTTTCGCGGACAGAGATACTTAACAGTCCGTCTGTGTTTGTCAGTCTGTTACTTATTCACGCTTAAATTTGGTATAGAGATAGTTTGAGACCCTGAAACAACCATGACTTGTGTAGAAATTCTGTTCGTGTTCACCACAAAAATATTTACTTCTACCAGGAAATAAACCTAGTGTCTAACTGCTCTGCTAGCCACTTATTCTAAAAATAATTTGAAAACTTTTACCCTAAGTCAGTATTATACAATATTGTTGAACACATGTAAAGGTGCAGTTTTGAGCAGTGCTGTAGTGAAGCACAGGCCTCAGCAACCGCCGCCAACGCCTCCCCCAGTGACACTACACAACGGCGCGCATAGAGATGAGCCGACCCCACCGCCTAGGAAGGTAAGAATATACCTACTTATAGTAAAAAAAATCAAGCAGTAGACATTACATTATGTTTCAAACTTTAAGGAAAACCATACTATTAATAAATTTGTCTCTGACTAAATTATAAATTATAATGATATCCATTTTTAATTAAATTACTGTGATGCATGAATATGACTTACTTAATGATATTACATATTCTTATGGCATCAGAACCATGATGATACAGTAAAGTATAAATCACTACATTTTATTTTACAAATTATTATTAATTGTATGGGTGATGGGTTTTTAATATCTTGTGTACACATGTAAATAGTAGCTACTAACGTCAAGGATCCAAGTATAGGGTGTATTTGTTTTTGCTTCAGAAGAAAAATAGATTGCACCTGGAAAAGGCCGTCAATGCGAAACTGAGAAGGGTAACGACCGTCTGAGAGAGAACCTAGTGTACTTACACGCTTACCCTTGTTTGTTTTACGCCCTGTATTAATATTTGTTTTATTTGTTATATAAACCGCGTCAAGAGTAATATTTCAAAATTATTAAGCGCTTGCGCAAAATGTAGAGTTCCTAAATATCTAATTTTAAATTTGCTTTTTTATTATAATTTCACATAAGTATATAAGAAAAAGTTTACAATATCCTTGACTTGGCGATTATTGGCAATAAATTCTCTTGACTATTCGTACTTCACTACTTATTTCCGTGCATAGTTTAAGATTAGTTATTTAACAATCCGCAATGCATGTAGTTTTTCTAACGGCTTACAGGCTTTAAAATACGGAAATATTGTGCTATATTCATTTGTACTTTAAAAAAAAATTAACTAATGTGAATAATACAGATTTTCATATTTTTTATACATATGTATATCCAACTTTAATTTAGGTGTTTGTGAAATTAACCATGGATTGAATAAATGATTTTCTTGCATGGTTTACAATAGTGAATTATTTATCTTTAATATTATCAGCATACAATATCATTGAGATACTTTTGACTTATATATACTTTCAAACTGTTTTAAAACTTAACCACTGTTTAATGTTCTGCAGCACATTGATTAACAGCAGGGAAATCATATTTAAAAAAAATCTGAACTCAACTACAAATTATATAATAAAACTGAAATCTATTGCTTTTAGATATAAAAATAGAGCTTTCTTTCATGATTGTGGCATAGATTTTTTAGAAAATTTCCCTTATTTAGAATTGAAAAGTAGGTAAATGGGCCTAATTCTTTAGAACACGACTAATACAATGAAATTCAGTGCATCTCGGTCTCTCAGTATGAATATAAAAAGGACGGTTGTCATATAAATCATGCAGATTTTAGAAAAACCTCTCGACACGCTTTATGAAATTGTCTATGGTTTCTTGACAACCTGTCGAAATTTAAGTTATTGGACAGTTCTAGTTCTATCTATGCTATCTTTTTCCTATACATATTGAGAGAGAGAGAAAGAGAGTCTAGAGTGTTTCTTCAGAAGTAGGCCCAATATTTGTAAATGACTAAGCTTGTACAACTCTATATCAATGTTACACTTTTCAGGAATGTTCTAGTCAAGATTCATCGTTGGAACTGTGCGACATGTCGGACTCGTGTTTGGAGGACAGTCGGCTACAGTCGGCGCTGTCGTGCGAGAGTTCGCGATCTCGCGACAGATCGCGGAGGAGCGATAGTCGATCGCTAGACGTGTCTGATACTTTGAGCGTGCATTCGCGGTCACCATCAGCTTCTATAACCATGGTAAGATTTTACGATATTTTTGTATTATATCACGGTCTTGCAGAGTAACGCAAGAAATCATTTTGCATAAATAGTAGAGTAGGTAAACTTCAATTTGTAGTTGATGATTGATATGCATATCATGGCATAGGCAATTCAAGTTTGTGTCTGGACTGCTTAAACGTCATAACGTAAAATACCTTCTCAGTGCTAATGCTTTGCTAGAAAATAATTGAGGTTCTCATCATAATTTCACCGGCAGACGCCCACTGCTAGGCATAGGCCTCCCCAAGGATCTCCAAACCGATTAATCTTGAAGAAAATAGGAATCAAAATAGGTCGAAATTAGGTTCTGATTAGAAAAACTAAATTTTTACTAGACCAGACGAAATTCCCAGGGTTATCCCAAATTCCTTTTAGCTCAGTGGTTAGAGCAGTCACACGGATTGTGGAAGGCGTGGGTTCGGTTTCCGCCTTTTCTATTAAACATTGTTAAAAATAAAATTAAGAATAGGTTCCAATTTCTCATGATATTAATATTTATCAATCAATGTAGTTGCTTAGTTTCGATTTAATATATTATGTAAATAATACCATCTTTCTTTTGACGCAGAAATTGATTGTTGTTCAGATAGGCGGCGTTCGGCGGTGTCGAGCGCTGTACGACTGCTCCGCCGACAACGAGGATGAGCTCTCATTCCGTGAAGGCGAAGTCATTGTGGTGATCAACGAGCGCACAGAAGACGACAACTGGATGGAGGGACAAGTCGAAGGAACCAGTCGCCGGGGCATGTTCCCCGTCTCCTTCGTGCACATGCTGCCAGACTAGGACGGCGATACCGGAGCTCAGAATAGCGACATGTTCAACTGTTCTCCGAAATATTCTAAATTTAAACGCGGTGATAAAACAGGTAAACGATAGACTCGTTGCATGAAGATTGAGACTGTAAATACTGAAATCGATCTCAAAAATTTATTGAGCATAAATGTCATTTACGATGTATAAAGATTGCGTCGCGTCAGTAGGGCTGTCAACTATTACGAAGATATAAAAATAAGTTTAAAAATAGTTGTTTCAAAACAGGATAACACTGGGCCTAACCACTCTAAACATGAAGTACATGATACTATGTTTTATATTCCATATACTTCAAAAATTACTTCATTAAAAACGCTATTTCGATTAATCAAATTTTCAGCTGATAATATTTTAAGAATGCTGTAATTGCTCAATGCTATTGGACATAAGACAGCCCGAGCTTGTAACAAGCTAAGTCGTTTCATAGCCGGTACATGATGTATGATCGTAAATATTACCTTGAACACCAATTCACGTGACGGTCGATGATTCCGTTGTGTATCTTACTTCGGCCTAAAGCTTTCGGCTTGCATTCTGAGGTCACGAGCTTATTTACTGTATTTGATAAAAATTTGTTCATTATACAGTACCTATTCACTATTGTTCATAAGCACAAATTATGTCTCCTATTTGAAATGTGAGTTTTGTATTGGATCATTCTTGCCGAAGTTGCATGTTCATTTTATTATCGCTAGTTTCGACGGCCGGCTATCGTACAGGGCTCTACGTTATAAGTTCTCATACATTTTATTGTGATAATTATAATATACAATTATATATAATATGTATCAGTGTAAAATTAAATTTGTAAATATACATAAAAGTTTAATACTCATACATTTTAACCATTCCATTTTTGGATGTACTGTGCAGTATTCGGCGTTATCTGAATTTGTTATTTAGAATTGTTCATTATTACATTTCAATGCGTGGGTATCTTTGTAGATATTTCAATGGAACTGGTGTTACATTCGTTCAGCAGAACATGTCATTTGAAAAAAATATCGCATTTGTGACTAGGTTACAAAATTTAAGGACCTACTATGAATTTAATGACACCAATTTTTTATATTGTGCCAGTAGCTAATCCGTCCCTAAGCGGGTTTCTAATTCATACTTTAAATCACTCAAGTAGAATATTTTCAATTGCTCATTCTTTTTAAATTTCTCTAAAATATATATTTGTAGATTGTTACAATAAACGTTAAAGGAATGTTACGCTAATAATAATCTATTAGCCTCTTGTGTAAATAGTACTCGTATTGTCTCTATGATGGAAACATTTCCAATGTATAGTTCCTCTGTGATTATAATTTAACATTGAGTTGACATCTTGACTAATTACATGTTTATTTAGTAATATTTATTTTCCTTAAAAAATTATCTGAATATTTTGAACGTTCAATGAGTGTAATTATAATAATTAAACTTGTAAATAAAATAATACATTGACAAAGCGCATCAAAATGTGTTCAATTTGAATAGTTCAGATGTCTTCACAGTAATAAAATTGTTCTTTTAATACTTAATTTCACTCACATGTGCACATGTTACAAATACCAAAGAAAGGCGTCGAAGCTACAGAAATAAATATTAGGCTTCATCATTGACAAAATTAATAAAATCGTGAGGTATTTGTCTGTGCATATGTGTGTGACAGCTTAAAAAATTGTGTAGAAAAATAGTGACTCCTTCAGTAATAAAGTAGTTATTTATATAAGCTGTTTGTAAATATTGATCATGATTAATGTACTGATGAACTTTAAATTTGATTGAGATGTTTTTTGTTGTGATGATGTCTGTTTTAGAAGAGATGTACTCAATTGTTATTATAGGTGTTTAAGTAATTCCTGTTGAACACTAATAATAACAATTAGTAAGTAAATTTTCAAACAACTTGTTTTTAACTGTACATTTTTCTTTAAATTTAAATTATAAGGACCTAATAAAGTTCTTTTTTATAAACAGTCATAAGACCACAACTTCGTAGGTACAAATTAACGAAAAGAAGTAGTGGCCATAATCAGAAAAATATATTGTGAGTATTGTACAGAGCCGATGGATAGCGATTTGCCAAAAATATATGTGATCAGTAGTGAAAGAGATTTATCAGCGACAAACTATCGGACCAGTGGCTGTTTGTTGTCTAGTTTGTTCTCGTAGTCGATATTGAGGTGTCTTAGATTGTTGGTGCATGCTGTCTATAGAGATTTTATTCTACAGATGGGTTTGTAGGTCCAGCTTTAAAAATAAGATTATGACAAAATTTAAACTTCTATTTCATCCTGGTGAAACAATAGAGAGCATTTGACTAGCATACCTTATCATTCTGCGTAATCCATTTCTAGTTCCTTCTACATGGACCAAAGAGTATATTACTAGATGCAATGGAATTAGAAAAACTGCTTTACCTATAAACCCATTCTATATGCAGAACTTTGAATCTTGTTATTACATGTTAAATTTTAACATTTTCCATATTTAGTAGTCAAAATACTAATAACATATGCAATACATGTAGCAATATTATTCCTACCATTAATCAAGGCGAACAATAATTTAGAATAGGTAACAATTTTTCTTAATTCGCAATATGAATTCAAAAGTTTTTGCATGCTCGGGAGAGCTCAACCTTTATCTACACATTCCCAACATTAATTAATAAGTTATATTTTTATGTACATATATTCATTCAATTAAAATCCCAATACAATTATAGGCTGTTAGTATATATTACTATAAAGTTACCTGTACACTGCGTGCGTTGCCATAGTTAGTATTAGTTGTGATGGATAAATTATTGCTCACATATTATATTCACATAAAACTATGTCTCTGCGCTCTCATAAAATGGAAAAATTAGCGCTTTTAATTACAAATCCTTAGGAATATTGCTGCCGACATATTTGTGTATGTGATCGTTTTGAATTGCCATGAGATATTCTGCATGTAACGCAGCTACATATTATTATTATGTAAAAAATAGTTAACTAAGAGAGCGTACATAGGTAAACGGATAGTTAATCTTTAATTTATTATTTCTTTCAAATTGTGTTCAGAAAAGTACTAATCCTTATAACATTGCTTAGTACTTTTCTTGCACATTCAATGATGAAACATATTTATTTAATAATATATTGCGAAAATATAATTGTGATGAAATATTTTAATGCCATTTAGCCTGTCAGTATGTTACTTATAAAAATTATGTAACCAAATGATGCTAATAGTGTGTAAGATGTTTTATTCTTTGGAGTTGTAGTTTAAATAGTTTTCTTTTCTATTGTGTATTGTATGTGAATGAAACTACTGTATGATTTTATTAATACATCAGTTTGATGTCGATATTGTGTTGTTTTTTAACGTCAATATAATAATCAGTTAGGCCCATTGATCTCAAACATACATATATGCAAGGATGATAAAAAAATAACTTGTAACACCCCTCTTTTTTGTCGGGAGTTAAAAATAAAGCCGGCTTCAAAACACTAAAAAGTATGTTAGTAAATTTAAGTACCTAGGTACAGTCGACAGCACATAAAGCGTAACAGTTTGACCTTGAGACCGCTCTTATTCCGTTCGTAACAGAGGCGACTTTCTTAGTGCAGCTGTTACGATTCACTGCACTTTCTATAGTTTCTGGAAACCGCTTCACACCAACTCCAAAAAATTAATTTTTATGAAATAAGTACAGACGACAGCACATCAATCGTAACCTACCTATTTGTGTTATAAACAATATATTTTCTAAAACGAATGTCCGTCCATACTATGACAACATGTCGCATATACCTAAAATAGCTCATATCTACTCCGATCGCTGATAATTAGAGGAATATACTTTTTATGATCATAAGCTTATAGCAACAACTTATCTTTACCTTAAATTATTAATTAGCTTTACCAAGAATGATAAAAGATTTGGTCCATGGCTTTACACAAAGAAGAAGCAAAAGGGAATTTGGGAACTATTATCTATTGACTTTGCCAAACCTTCGGGAAGAGTTCAATTTTTTTTCACTTAACAGTTTCATCTGCACATAGTTTAGAGACCCTTAGAAGAACATAGGATACTTTCTGGCGTGATCTACGTGGACAGAGCCTTGGCCGGCCACTTGTTATTTTATATGCTACACATTTTAGGTTAAATAAAATAAAAGAGTAGTGGATTTGATTTGTAATAACTGACTCATCATATATTTCGCGCCAAACTCCCAAAATTTTCAGAATTAAAGAAAAAACTTAAGTCATGGCTGGATGGATATAAGTTTTCTTTGCCTTCTGTATAATAGAGCTAACATAATGAAAAAATAACAAAAAGGAGTGTTTGGCGGGTTTTTGTGGCGTCAGTAAAGATTTTTATTACAACAATTAAAAATTGTGTCGGAGCAAACATTGAGTTATAAAAGTGGCGTAGTTTTATTATTCAAGTGTTTGTGTTGACGTGCAAATAAAAAAGTATTATGGTGTGAAATACGATGACAACTTTTTTGTGGTTATCCACCTCATCAAGTAGCATATAAAGTGACTGTCATCATATATTTCATGTCAAATACTCCCAAGAAGCATTGAAAACATTTTAATGCAATAAAAGAAGAAATAAAGAAATACTTAAGACATGTCTGTATGGGCATTAGTTTCCTTTGCCTTCCCTTTATAGGGAGATTTAACAAAAAAAATGATATATGTAAAAAGTGATCTGCCAAAAACTGTTGTGTGATCTGTGGAGTGTTTGGCGCGTTTAATGACGTCGGTCAAGATTTTTAATATATTAATAAAAAATTGTGTCGGAGCGAACTTTGTGTTATAAAAGTGGTGTTTTTTTATATACAAAGTGTTTGTATTGACGTGCAACTAAAAGATTATAAGAATTAAAGTGATTATGTTGTGAAATACAATAAGAACTTTTTTGTGGTTATCCACCTCATCAAGTAGCGCATAAAGTGACTGTCATCATATATTTCGTGTCAAATACTCCCAAGAAGCATTGAAATGTGTTACATCAGCATTTCAATGCAGTAAATGAAGAAATAAGTCTCTGTTTAAACTAATGGTCCTAGTAGCCAAAGCTTCGATAAATTAAAAAATAATAATTGTGGGATCTGTGGTATCTACCTACGATGACATACTCTTTCTAATCTGTGCCTGCCTACGATTGTAAACAAACATGCGTCAATAAACGTAATTTAAGTTTTTTGATGATAAGAATTATCTGATAATAAGCAAAGTCCAATGTTGCTAATAATATATTTAAACTTTGGTCGTTGATAATGACTTCACGTAAACGAATTTTCGATTTGTTACGGACTATCAATTTGTCATCGTAAGTACTAATACGTTACAGTATTTTCAATTAATTTTTGTGCCTTTATAGATAAATCTTTAGAGGAACAAAACATAAGTAGTTAATTTGTTAATTGATTTAAATGATTGCTAAATTGTGTAGAAGTAATATTATGACAAGACTTTGGTCAGTCTCGTCTTACAAAATTAATTAAAGTTTCAGCTTTACAGTTGAATTTCAGGTAAAATGCTTTAGGCAGTGTTTGTGTTCTAGATGCCAATGTCCTGCGCATGGATGTAGAGGAAATATTCATGTTTCTAATTTAACACCAGTAAAAGATTATGCCTTTGAGGTAAATTTTATACATCATTTTAACATTTATATGTATAGTGTTCTTAATTTTTTGATTTTAACATTATTATATTTTAATTATTTATATACTGTTTAATTTTCATGCCCACCAGTATCCCTAACTGCAAACTATAAATTATAATAGTGTAGGTACTTCACAAATAAATCTTCAAGACCTTTTTTCTGTTGAAGTTCAATATTTCAACATTGTGAGGAAAGATGTAAGTTTAAAATGCAAATACAGTTAGACATTTAGGGATGATTCAAATAGAGACACTCGGTGGCATAGAGATTTGAATGCTCTGGTTTCATATATGGAAACAAAGCCATGGTTGATGGATGGGTCAATCAAAATTTGTTATCTCTCTTTTGTGCTTCAGAAGGCATGTTAAGCTATTGGTCCCGATTGTTACTGCAACCACTGTAACCCACCAACCCACATTGGGCCACCATAGTGCTGTTATGGCCCAAATACCTCATGTGTTTCTCCCATGTAAGAAGGCTTGTACCCAGCAGTGGGACATATATAGGCTGGTGATGAGAAGATATTTATAGAGTTATCCTAAGTCCTTCATAGCTTAGATTAGATGGTTAAAAGAGTTTGGTGCCCACTCCAATGTTATATGTTATAATGCCATAATTTTTCAGATAAAAAACTCAACAGTGAGATATGGCTTAGGTGTGACCAGAGAAGTTGGCCTAGATTTGGTCAACTTTGGAGCCAAGAATGTTTGTGTTATGACAGATACTAACTTGGTATCTTTAAGTCCTGTTAAAGCAGTATTGGACTCTCTTACCAAGAATGGAGTGAATTATCAATTGTATGATAAAGTTAGAGTTGAGCCTAGTGACACCAGGTAAGATTTCAATTAACCTTTACAATTTTTTTAGTTCAATAGTTTTTTTTTATAGCAAATCAATGTTTGCGGGGTGAGCTATATATTTTACACTTAAAATTTTATTATCACACTTATTAGGAAGTTCCAAACCTGACCATTGTAAGCAAAACTTATTAAGGAAATAAAACCATTTTTATTTTCAAAAGGTATTTGCATTTTCTTTTATTTTAAAACACTGCTTGAAAGTAATAGGTAAAAATTCAAAAGCAGCAGGACTTGTTTCATATTCTGTCAATATGTGTTATTCCTTACCTCTTAAATTCTATGGGGTAAGCAACAAAGAGTTGTGCCTAAATTGCTACAGCGTCTATGGTAACCAAAAAAATGGTATGAATAGTTCAGGGCTAATGCTTTTATATTTACCAAGTTCCTCCTTGTCCAAAAAATGTTCAAATGTTTTTGAAAGTTGTATTTGTCATCATTTTCATGACCCTCTTGGCTTTGCCATGGGTCATTTTCAATTGATTTTATAATCCTCCTAAAACATATTTTTTCAGTTTCAAGAATGCTGCTGACTTTGCAAAGCAAGGCAAGTTTGATAGTTTTGTGGCCGTTGGTGGAGGATCTGTTATGGATACATGTAAAGCGGCAAATCTCTACTATTGTGATCCTGATGCAGACTTTTTGGACTATGTAAATTCACCAGTTGGAAAAGGAAAACCTGTTACTGTGCAGTTGAAGCCTATGATTGCAAGTAAGCTTTAGTTTTTAGTATTGTGATAATCTGAGTTAGACTTGAATGTGATCATTACACTTTTCCATTTTTGTGTTCCATTGTTAAAATAGATTCTTCTTAGCTCTCGGTTAGTATGTCAGAGCTAATTTATTCTGTTACCTAACCTAATGCATGATTTTGTTTTCTACTTGTTGATTTTGGACTAAGAAGGTATCGGTTGGTACTCACCCACACTTTTTTAAATTAGATAGGTATTTTATTGATCACATTTATTTCAAACCAGTGCTTAATGAATATTAAGCTATGAATACGAAATGCTGCCACTTTGATGAGGAACTAAAAACATAAAAACAATCGAATATTATTATTATTATTATTGGTATACAAATTGAGTGACTCATAAAGATATCTAAAATAAAATTTACGGTAGTAGTTACACACGACCAATATACATATAAAAACTCGTAATGGGTACCTTAAAAATTAGGGTATTTGTATTTAATCGGATACTGATTGCACAAGATGGCAACATTATGTGTAAACCATTTTAATATATGGGTATCTACCCTTCTAATTATGGTATCCTTTGAATGATGGACTAGTTTATAACAAAATCTTCGTGTACCTACCGTTATTATCGGTATTTAAAAGCGCAGAAAACTTTCAAGTACTGAAAAAAATCACCATTGAGTTCAAAACAGGAGGGTACAAGTTGTTTAGTGGTTTTTTTTTAAATTTGTTCATCATATCTAGTTTATGTATTTGATATTTTAAATGTGAAATATTATTTTTTTTGACATGAATTATTATTTTATATTAAACTATTGTTTTATCTAATTGTTTTCTATCTTCAGTACCAACAACAAGTGGAACCGGCAGTGAGACAACGGGTGCAAGCATATTTGACTTTGAAGAGATTCATACCAAGACTGGCATCTCTCATTCCGCACTCCGGCCCAACTTAGCAATCATAGATCCTCTGCACACACTGTCATTGCCAGAGAAAGTGTCCAACTACTCAGGTTTTGATGTTTTCTGTCATGCCCTGGAGAGTTTTACTGCTATTCCTTATAATGAAAGGGGACCTGCTCCTCCTAACCCTGCGTTGAGGCCGGCTTACCAAGGAAGTAATCCAATATCAGATGTTTGGGCCAGATTTTGTTTACAGGTACTTATATGGTTTGGATTATTAAATTCTGTAGTTTGACTTTAATTATTTAAATAGTAATGCAAGTTTACTTTGCTGTTGCTGTGGCATATAGGGTGCTATTAATCTATACTAATATTATAAAGCTGAGTAGCGCTTTGCCTATTACGTTCGGTGTTCCTCAGGGATCCATACTCGGACCACTCCTATTTTTAATTTATATAAATAGTATAGTAGATTTGAGACTTCGTGGCCAAATTACCTTGTATGCGGATGATACATGCCTCTTTTATTACGGAGCTAATGTACAAGATGTTATCCAGCAAGCACAAGAAGACTTAAAAATCTTGTCTGAGTGGTTCCAATATAATCTCCTCACAGTCAATGTCTCAAAAACGTGCTACATTATATTTAAACCAAGAAATAAAAGTATTCCTTCACATGAACCATTAAAAATTGACAATATTCCCCTGGAACAAAAAACTTATGAAAAATACCTGGGATTGAGAGTGGATTGTTGTCTTACGTGGAACAAGCAAATTGACTATATTAAAGGCAAACTATCTGCACTCATAGGCTCACTTCGTAACGTTAGTCAATGCATCCCTAAGAAATTGCGCTTTAATATTTATAACTCCCTGGTTAAACCTCATTTGCTATACCTTATTGAAATTTGGGGCACTGCCTGCAAGACAAGGTTACAGGTGCTTCAAATAATGCAAAATAAAGTAATTAAGACACTATTTCTTTACCCCTATCTAACACCTACAGAAAAAATTTTCAAGGAAACTAAATTAATGAATATAAAGCAACTTTACACTTATAGTATTTGCCTTCTGATTCGTAAAATGACGGATAAAAATATTCATACTAACTTAACTTTCACCAAAAAGTCTAAAATCAGCAAACGCAGCTTACGTCGGCCAAGTTTACTCGTCCTGCCAATGGTACGTACAAATTATGCTAAAAAAGCATCCCTTTTGAGGGAGCACAACTTTTCAATAATCTACCTTCATACATAAAAAAGTTAAAAGTATATAACAGCTTTAAGTCCAAATTGTCTCATTATATTATCGAAAATTACGAGCTTAATACTTTAAAAAAAAATATTAATATTGTTATATACTATTTTACCATCGAAACTTATTTTTAAATTTCATTTTCATGTAAGCGGCTTATTTAAGTCTTTATGAAAATAAAAGTCTTTAAACCTAAGGTAATGCTTGTTTGGTTGAACGCGCTAACCTCAGGAACTTGTGATTCAAATTAAAAAAATATATTTTTGTGTTGAATAGTCCATTTATTAGGAAATTATACAGGGTGGTGCCGTCAATACGACAGTAAATTAAACATGGGCTCTATTAGTTTATAGAAATGGTTTGCCACGTTAAAAAATATCGTATTCATTTGATAATTTCATGACATTTCAACGAAATATTGCTTATATTATATATGATCAAACGAACTTACCAAGTGAAGTTCGATCCATATTATATGAGTTGCTTCATTCGAAGATATAGACATAACCAGGTAGTCCTCTTATCCTACAAGGCAACGTCGCTTATTAAGAGTATTTAAACTGATTTCCGGTCCGTGCCGGAAATATGAGTATTTAAAAATTTCTTATTTTTACACACAGGAAATAAGGAAATTTACAATTTTAAAAGTACATTTTTGACTAGCCGTTACTCGTTACCCGCGCTCCGATGTCACCTCATTTTTTCAGAGAGCCTAAGCAAAACTCTCTGGGTAATTTAGGGTGGGGCGGGTGTCTATATCTTCGAATGAAGCAACTCATATAATATGGATCGAACTTCACTTGGTAAGTTCGTTTGATCATATATTATATTTCGTTGCTTCATTCGAAGATATAGACATAACCAGGTAGATGTTCAGAGACGTCAATGAAAGAGTTTTGCTATATTCTTATTATCAAGATAAGGAATTTGTTAAATAAAGTTAATACGTATATTTAATTAAACTACATTTAATCAAATCAATGTTCTATTACTCATATTGGCTACCGCGATACATTCACTGGGACGCCCGCCTTGGCGTTGACGGATGACGTCACTGGTAAAGGACCGCCTCGGCGGCGGAAGACTTCACTAAGACACCGGTCTCGTCGGTGGCCGTTGACGACACTGGTAAAGGCCCGCCTCGGCTGCGGCTGACGCCAGTAAGACGCCCGCCTCGGCGGTGGCAGTTGACTTCGCTGGTAAAGGCACGCCTCGGTGGCAGTGACGTCACTGAGACGCCCTGCCTCGGTGGCGGCAGACATGGCGGCTGCTATGAGCGCCGAACATTGCAGCGTCAACGCCGCACTCGCCAGGGCGTATTTGATCCAACGGCCAATGCAACGGCAAGTGGCAGCTTTGTGTGCTTGTCTGGAATAAACAATTTTTTTTAATAACATTTGACCTCAACTTTGAGTTTATCTGTTCCTTGAAAGAATTCTTAAAGGGTCCTAATCCTTTAAAGTTTTAGCCGAGCATACCGGGCTTTTCTTTATAAATAAATTTAACCCCTATAGGTTTTGAAGAAGTTGACTTTCAATATAATATATGAAAAGTTTGTAATTTATGTGCCGTGCACAAAATTTTATATTTGGGTACCTTTGTTACTTCTTTTACAATATCCTTAATTATATTTTAGTGATAGTATATATGTATATAAATATTTTGTTAGAATAGTTTGTGATCTAAAAGAAACAGTATGTGTCTCAGGTGTGGTACCTATCTTTCAGTTAGCAACGGTGCTTTCTCTACAGGCCTGAGTCAACAAACACTCATTATTTTCACAGTCAGAAGCATTTTGTTCGGCAATATAATCCAAGAATGTGAGGGAATATTGAAATTCCCGATGATTTATCAGCTATGATTTTCTCTATACTTTGACCCGTGAAGGGGCAGGCCTCCTTCGGGTACTCGATTTTTTGTACTTTCGTTTGAAAATCCTCTCGAGACAATTCCAGTTCTGGATTATGTCTTCCACATTCAAAGACTGCCTCAGTGTTATCCTAAGTGATAAAGTAAGATGCGAACAACTAGATGTTATGCTCTTTACCATTGCCAAATAATTATTTATAAATATTGGTACCATCACACCTATTATCTAGCCCAAAGTAAGCATCATTAAGAGCTTGTGTTAAGGATACTAGATAACGGAGTAATAATAATATGTAAATAAATATTAAATATTAGAAATATACTAAATGGGTTGGCTGGAAGAGATCTCTTTTAGAGATAAGTCCATCCATGTAAACTTCCTATTACAAGTAACTTACTGTGTAAGTACATCTAAAGTGCAATAAATAGTATTTATTATATAAATAAACATAAAAATTGTTAAATAAACATTAACTATTTAAATTGCGTGAAATAGCTGTGGCGGTATTATCGATACGTAATAGTATAGCAGTGATTTTTATTTACATAGAAAGATATCAAAATTAGAAAAATTTCACGTCCTGGGGCGGGAACATAGATGTCATTATCTGTTTTTCACACATTTATAATTATGTTAAAAAAATTAAGAATAGTTATTTTACGTTTAAATTTAGTACCGAAAGACACTGCTAACAGCTCTAAATGATTTACGTGAAACGCTTACTTATTCAGTACCTATCTTTCCAAAGTCTATTCGCAATTAGCTTGTGACACCATTCCTCAGCCTGAGCGTGATGTGTCAGTAAAAAACATGTAATTCTTAATAAGTTTTTGTATCATAATTTGACTAATATTTATGACCTAGCTTTAAGACATTTAGAATATAATAATACAACATGAGGCGACAGAGAATATGAATATTTTTAAGAGCTGAATGTTTTAGTCTCTCGAAACTTTTTATATAAAACCATCCGTTATCGTATGGCAGAGCAGGCTGCGCCAAGTGCGCGAATATACGAATAGCACACACGGGCAATTTTTTATTGACCAACTGTGTTACATATAGTATTGAGTTTCTATCCGGATAGTGACAATGTCATGTCTACAAGTGTCAATGACAAAACCTTACAAATTACAAATGTGTTGCGGTTATATGTCCCTTTTATCGTTAGTTATTATGAAACTAGACATTCTAGGACTTGGTACAGTGTAGCGTACATTTTTTACGCATTCTTCGAAATCGGTCCCTATACACAAAATAACATCTAGATAGATGACAGAGGTAAATCCGCGTGAATGGAAAAGAATAATCAATTCTGTCCATACTTTTCAAAATATTCTTGGACCTATCGATAATCCGTGATGTATTCCGTTGAAATCATACGTGAGAATTCGCGATATTCCTTTTCTTATGGCAAATATTAAATATTTTGCGATGGTGTTTTGCTATCAATACATAAAAGATATGATTTTTCTAGTCAATCACTGCTTGAAAACCGGTTTGGTTTTTGTTTCGGTCTGTGGTCCGCCATTTTTAAAATGTGACAACTTTACAAATTTGATAAAACTCTTTGTTTAGGACAAATTTAACAATTTTTTGTTCGGGGACGGTGCCAAGAATATGTTCGAAATGTACTGATTATCACGGGACTCACATAGCGATATCGTCCCCAATGTTACAGTTCATAAGCTACCTGCATCAGCTCCGTTTCCAACGGACTACATTTTGGTGTCGAAAATTGTTCGACTCGTGTCGACAAAGGTATAGGGACTCGTCGCGAATTCACTCTAGTACTTGTGTATTGAGTGAATGTTGCCCAGCAATAGTAAAATACATATTATTAATCTGGCGGCGTGTACCTGCGGTAGCGTCGCTGCTGGGCAAGTGGCTGGCAGGCAGCGAGCCGGCGCGTGTGGCGGCGGCGGGCGGCGGCCACGGCGGCTGTGGCGGCGGCTCGGCCCTGGTCGTGCCCCCTCACCTTGGTCGCTTCGGACCGGTTAGGGCAGAAGTTTATTGAAACCTGGGGGCAGATATGACAGTTATTGACGAGTTTTTTATTTTCAATTATTATGGCTTGGTTCCTATGACCTTCGAGATATTGTTTGGTTTCGTTTTTCCTTATACCATAGGATATACTATGGTATTAACCAAAAGCAGTGACAGCCATCTTGACATAAAATCTGGTTTAATAAGTATTGGGTCAATACTGCGAAATTTTGAGGAGCGCTTTGGTTTCGATTATGAAAACAAAGCAACTTTCGCCATAGTCGATGCTGGGAGGGGCCAATCAGAAGTTTGTAATCTCGAGTACCTCCGTGCTTCGGAGGCACGTTAAGCAACGGCTTAACCAAGTCTGGACCAACGGGTCCCGGTGGTTCCTGCGACCGCTTGAAACCACCAACCCGCCATGGGGCAGTGTGACAAACTCCTCATGTGTGGGAAGGCCCGTGTCCAGCAGGGGGGCGTATGTAGGCTGGTGATGACTGTAGCATCATGGCCGCGGAGAGCCTGCCAGGTTGGCCGGGCTTAGGTGAGGCACGTGGTCCTCCGCCCCGGCGGCTGTGACTCTGGCTCGGACGGCTGCGGCCGCGTGGCTAGCCCGGGCGACCGGCCGCGTGGATAACTCGGGCGACCTCGACCGCGTGGCTGGCTCAGGCGTCCGGCGGACGGCGTGGATTGCTCGGGCGACTGGCCGCGTGGCCGAGGTGAGGTCGGCGGTCTCGTCGGCCCCACGAGGCTCGGCATCCACGGCGGGTGGGCATCCACGGCGTGTGGGCATCCACGGCTGGTGGGCATCCACGGCAGGTGGGCATCCACGGCGGGTGGGCATCCACGGTGGGTGGGCACGGATGGTCTGGGCCATCAAATGATCGACTCACGGTCGAGCCTCGAATTTGACTCACGGCCAACTTTCGAGGTCTTACTGTTTTGTTTAACACTTGGTTAAACCACAGGAAAATGCCACATTCAGTTGATAAGATTCGACTCACGGTCGAGCCTCGAATTTGACTCACGGCCAACTTTCGAGGTCTTATTGTTTCGAATAAACCGAAGTTTAGTCGTAAGAAAAAAGGCCACATTAAGTTGATATACTCACTCGTTTTTCCTAAGTCGGGGGTATCTGAATACACTATGACTCGGCGACGCTTTGGCGGCAGCTTATTCTTCAATCTTCTTTTTTCTATTAGATATTATCACAACTTGGTACGTTTGAGTACAAGGAATTAAAAATTTAAAAATAACTCACTAAAATACTAATATTTGATACGCAAGAGAGAGGGTACGAACGTTGCCTCGCTTGACAAAAGAATGAGGTGACATCGGAGCGCGGGTAACGAGTAACGGCTAGTCAAAAATGTACTTTTAAAATTGTAAATTTCCTTATTTCCTGTGTGTAAAAATAAGAAATTTTTAAATACTCATATTTCCGGCACGGACCGGAAATCAGTTTAAATACTCTTAATAAGCGACGTTGCCTTGTAGGATAAGAGGACTACCTGGTTATGTCTATATCTTCGAATGAAGCAACGAAATATAATTTCATACAAATGTCATGAAATTATCAAATGAATCAGATTTTTTTGAAAGTGGCAATCCATTTCTATTGACTAATATTTCAATTTATTGTCATATTGGCGGCACTAGGCTGTATAACATCACGCTACGAAGAATAGTGGCTGAGCGTCAATGAAATATGTTGCTATAACTGAAAAAAAAATCCTTTTCAGAGCTTCCGTTGCGTGCGCTGCGTAAACGGTTAAAGTTACGCAAAAATCATGTATGCCGGAATTGTTCTCCTTTAAAAGTTCTAATAAAACATTTGCGTATAACATTTGTCTATCTTTTAAAATAGACTTACTATAACCTTTTTTTTATAATCAAAGTTCTTAAATAATACATTGTCTGCGAAGGTATTTTTGTTAACATGATATCCTTATTGTTCCTTATTGTAATAACTATAATATTCACCATAAGTATTTCATTTTGAACAAAATTGTTCTTGACAACATTCGATTTCAATGAATATCTTATTAGATATCATCAAATTTTTAAAATAGCTCCCTAATAAAATAATGATCAAGTACCCCACGCACGCATTCTGATATCCAATGCTTGCTTTCATAGGGGCGCGTGACATTTTTTTACCTTAGTTCCACTCTTACTGATTATTTGTTCTTAAATAATGCTTTAGTTGCGAAGTTGTTTAAATAAACATGATTTAAATCCTTAACCAATTAAATACTCTAGTAAAATCAGGTAACCTACGTACGACATGTTGTTATTTTCTGACATCCACTCGAAAGAGGTCGCGGGCACAGCTAGTAAATGATAAACTTAGAAAAAAAATATGAAACTAAAATCTATATTAAGTAATGCGAAAGTACCTTTCTGTGTCGTGTCTGTTTCGTTTCACTCCAAACCATTTTTTTTATACAACTAGATGACAAACAAGCTGACGGCCCACCTGATGGTAAGTGGTTACCGCCGCCTATAGACACCTGCAGTAAAAAGGAAAAATCACTTGATATTGCATCCTGAGGCCTAAGATGAAATGCCGTCATGCCCAGTAATTACACGGGCTACCTTTCCCTTCAATCCGAAACAGCGAACTGTTTCACGGCTGAAATAAGAAAGGCGGTGGTAACCTACCCAGACGACCCTACATACGGGCCTACCACCTAGTACAAACCGATATAGATGAAAATCCGCATGGAGATAGAACATAGCTATACCCTTTGGTGCGATTACCGACATCCACGTCCACGCGGAGCACATGGAGAGTAAATTTAGATATCGACTGTTTTTTTCTCTGATTATTACCTTAAAATATTTAAGATAAAATATAGGTATATTGTATATTTTGTCATACCGACTATTGTGTTATTTTTTTATACAACTAGATGACAAACAAGCTGACGGTCCACCTGATGGTAAGCGGTTACCGCCGCCTATAGACACCAGCAATAACAAGGAAAAATCACTTGATATTGCAGGTGCGTTGTCATCCTGAGACCTAAGATGAAATGCCGTCCATGCCCAGTAATTACACTGGCTACCTTTCCCTTCAATCCGAAACACAGCGAACTGTTTCACGACTGAAATAAGAAAGGCGGTGGTAATAAACCTTCTTAATTTGTTCTTCTCACAGACCATTCAGAAATACTTCGCCCGTTCAGTGTATAACGCGGACGACATAGAGGCCCGATCTAGCATGCACTTGGCCGGCACGATGGCCGGGGTCGGCATCGGAAATGCTGGCGTACACCTGTGTCATGCCCTCGCCTACCCCATCGCTGGGAACGTTAAAACGTTTGTGGCAAAGGACTATGGGTGAGTTATTTTGTGTATAGTATAAAAAAAACTGATCTTAAAACCAGAAAATAAAGGAGAGGACCACAAATGGTATCAAATTATTTCAAGCCTGGGCTTCAAATAATTTTAATTTTGAACAGCAATCCTGCTTATGTAGGTTGAAAAGGTATAATTATTTAGAATTTTTAGTGCAATAAAAAATATTTTATAGTCCTTCGTTTATTTTTTAGACGAACATGAAAATGCCATATTAAAGTTGTTTTTAGCGTTTTGGTATTGCATTAATATAACAACCATTACTTTCACAAATATACAGCTGGAGCTAAAACTGTAATAAAAACTTCAAATATTCACAACAATAGGTGCATTTGACATGTTTTATGACTTAAAAAATGAGGGAAAAAATAAAATCTGCGTTTAGTTTCTGCTGTTACATTATTTACATTTTTAGACAAACGGTCAGCTAGAAAAATCTGGTTTGTTTAGAATAAAGTAGCTTACTTGATTAGATTTGTAAAGAGGTATATCACATTGCTGTTCAAAATTATTCGGAATAAAAGCCCAGAAAAGACCATGTCCTTTGAGTAAAATTTTCATACCACAATTTGCAGAAGTCCTTTTTGTCTTCATATCGAAAGAATGAGATGCACTACACTTCAATTTAGATTTAATGCGTGAATTATATTGTTTCAGTGCGGAACCACTAATACCTCACGGTTTATCTGTAGTCATGACCGCACCAGCAGTGTTTCGCTTTACGTCTCCTAGCGACCCCGACAAACACCTTGAGGCAGCCAGCCTTTTAGGCGCAGACATCACGGGCAAGAAGCAAGCTGATGCCGGTTCAGTTCTCGCTGACACTATACTCAAGTATATGGAAACTATGAAGATTGAAAATGGACTTAGCGAGCTTGGATATAAAGTTCAAGATATTCCAGACTTGGTTAAGGGCGCTTTACCTCAGGTTGGTGAATTTTCTCATTATTTACTTTTAATTTCCAATTACTTGTTACACAGTACAAGTTTTTAGTGGATCAAACTTTTAACTAAGCAATAAAAGGCTGGGGAGATGTCAGATTGTACTCATTCATATATTTGTATATGTAAAATTCAAATTCCTGTCTGACTGACTGAAAAATTAACGCAAAGCCCAAATTTGGGGGGTGTGTTTTTCGAAATTGCACCACTATATTCTTTGGGTTGACTGACTCGAAAATGGGTGCACATGGTCTTCAATTGAAATTCCAGACTAAAAACTTCCTGATCCAAAACCCTAACAGAGCGTGGCACTGAGGGCGTGCGAAGGAGTGAGTCAAGTAAAGTATCTCGCCGTAAACAATGGGATATGGTCAGTTTCAATATTGAGTGAGAACGCATAAAATTTATGTTTCTGTAAAAAAAAAATGTCATTTGGTTTCTGTAGGCCACGCGAGCGAAATCTTGCACGGTAGCTAGTGTCTGATAAAATGCACATATCTCAGATGTTAAATTCCAAGTCTGTACAGAGATGCTTTTCTACAAGATCTCTGGCGACCTTACTCATAGCAGGATCACGTATATTTGACATCACTATGATTGGAAAACAAAAACAAAATATCTGAGACTTTTTTACTGCTAAAATAGGGTTTCTAGGCGTTTGCAAGGCTGCTCATGTGAGTACCTATTAATAATAATTATAATTGTCTTGTTACAGCAACGTCTACTGAAGTTGACTCCTTTGCCTCAGTCTGAAGAAGACTTATCCAAAATGTTGGAAGACTCGTTGACTATTTATTAAGTTGAAAATTTGCCATATGTTGCTATAATTATTGTGATTCAGAAAAAAGACACTAATATATTTTATTATACACATTCATAGTAATTAAGTGTAATTGTTACTGTTATTATTGGTCTTTGGGGATATTGTTTATTGTTGTTTATTTTTATTTACATTTTATAGTAATTAATAAACGATATTAAAAAAATCGCTCTGATTTTTCATTTCGAAATTGATCATATTTTACTGGAATGTTACAAATAGAATGTTATCATCCTTACCTTTTAAATGTTAGTTCAGAGCGCCATCTATCAAGTCGGGGTCAAAATGTTTGCTCGCACTTCGCATATTACAGAGCGTATCGATAGATGTCGCTGTCACAAAAGTTCTACGTTCGGTATTGTTCTAAAAGCACGTTACCAATGCCATTATGGTTCGTCAAACAGTGAAGAATGGAATAATATACAGGATGGTGCCGTCAATATGACAATAAATTGAAACATGGACTATACATATTAGTTCATAGAAATGGTTTGCCACTTTCAAAAACATGTTATTTATTTGATAATTTCATGACATTTCTATGAAATAATGCAGCCAATGTTATATTATTTCATACAAATGTCATGAAATTATCAAATAAATAAGATGTTTTTGAAAGTGGCAAACCATTTCTATGAACTAATATGTATAGTCCATGTTTCAATTTATTGTCGTATTGACGGATAGCACCATCCTTTATATATGTATGTATTTTGAGTCGACTTATTTAACGAACGGGTGGTCAAGTGGTGTGTACCCTTGCTATACAAGCTACTCGGTCAGGTCAGGTCTCGGGTTCGAGTCCCGGTAGGAGCAGGTGTCCTTATGATGAGTACGAGCATTTGTACACGAGTCATGGATGTTTATATGTTTTATCATCATTTCAACCGACAGACGCCCACTCTTGGGGATAGGTCTCCCCAAAAGATCTCCAAGGCAGCGCAGAACCGATCTGCGCTGTCCGCATCCATCGGCTTCCCGCGACCCTCACTAGATCGTCGATCCACCTTGTGGGAGGCCTACCAACGCTGCGTTTATATGTTTATTTAGTATATTTGTAATATAAATTTATACAGGATACAGGATGGTGCTGTCAATACGACAATAAATTTAAACATAGGCTATATTAGTTCATTAAAATGGTTTGCCACTTTCAAAAACATCTTACTCTTTTGATAATTTCATGGCATTTGTATGAAATAAATATAACATTGGCTGCATTATTTAATCAAATGTCCTGAAATTATCAAATAGATAATGTTTTTGCAAGTGGCAAAATATTTCTATTAACTAATAAAGCCAATGTTTTAATTTATTGTCGTATTGACGCCACCACCCTGTATACATATTATTATCAATATTTCTCCGCTATATAGTATCTATAACACAAGCTCTTAGTGATGTTTACTATGGGCTAGATAGGTGTGAGTGTATGAATATTATATTATATTATGAGCTATTGTTTACGAAATTTAGCAATGAAAGTGCCCATTATTTTTATCCAAATGTAATTTGGCAAGTTCTGAACTAACCAAAGATATGATGTTGATTCCATCTTATTCTTTAATGTCGTCAACCAAACAATTTGTTATGCAAATTGCAGCCATATTTGTTCTTGAACATTATTAGTTAGCGAAAAAATTTAAAATGCAAGACTGAACTAAGGACCTTTTCACGCGATGTTTCTCAGATGACCGTTTGTTTCAACGCAAACGTGACGCGCTGCTGACGCGCGTCAGTATCGAGTGACGGTACGAAACACGATAATAAATTAAAACATGGGCTATATTAGTTCATAGAAATGTTTTGCAACTTTTAAATACATCTTATTTATTTGATAATTCTATAATCTATGAAAAATTTTTTTTACACTACTAGATGACAAACAAGCAGACGGCCCACCTGATGGTAAGCGGTTATTACCGCCTATAGACGCCTGCAATAACAAGGAAAAATCACTTGATATTGCAGGTGTGTTGTCATCCTGAGGCCTAAGATGACATGCCGTACATGCACAGTAATTACACTGGCAGCAACCAATGCTGCAGCCAACAATGCAGCCAATGTTGTATTATTTCATAAAAATGTCATGAAATTATCAAAATAATAAGATGTATTTTAAAGGTGCAATACATTTCTAATAACTAATAAAGTCCATCTTTATATTATTGTCGTTTTGACGGCACCACCCCTGTATACTCAAACAATACTCTACGCGTTCTATGGGCGTTTTACTTTAAGAAAACAAGGATTTATCTTTTAGTATTTAATTTTTAAAATTTAAGTAAGTATACATAAAATAAACCTATCAACTAATTTGTATAATATATAATAATATGTACCTATATCTTAAATTAATTTGTTGTAATTTGACTTCATTTTGTTACTTTATAATCAAGAAGCGCTAGATAATACAAGACATCGGTCGCAGGTCGCAGCATTGTTCGAGAAGGTTCGTTTGAAGGCACTGTTCTATGTAATGTAGAAATGTTTGTTATTCGTATGTGACTAGCGCTATCCATCTATCACTTACTGCTTATGTAAGAGTGAACGCAGTTGTTAGTTTCTTTTAACTCTATATGTGATTTTGTACGTGTGACTCACACTGCTTCTGGCACAATGTTGCTGTGATGGAAGGGACTGCTTTCGTACGACATGTTGGAAGCCTTCACGGTGACGGTGGGGAGGGGTTGGTAGCGGCTCAGCTTGGGCGTAGCTGGTCCTGTTAAGTCTTCAGACAACTGCTGGTATACTAAACCACAGTCCTTTTTCGTGCGGCCTGAATTACTCATAGCAGCGATTATGGCACTGTTGTATCTTATCTGCTTATTTCTCCTACTAAATACCATCATCACTACTTTCGCGGTTAGGATTAACAATAATAAAGCGCTTAAGATTGCAATCAGAATTGGCCACAAGTAGTCATAACGTCCGTGGTCATCATCCTTAATAGACGCCTGCACATAGACTTCTGGTTCCAGATCATCATATAAGCTGTCGTTTTCCAACAGTTTGATAGCAATTTTAACATTTTCTTTCTCTGTTGTGGCTGGCACAGCAGGTTGAACTTTGACTGTGGGTTTCTCAAGCAATTTGACTTTGAGGTCGACGTCGTCATCGCCGTCGTCGTAGTCCTCAGATGCGTCATCGTCGTCATCTTGATCAGCATCCTCGTCCTCGTCGTCGGCTTCGTCATCAGCGTCATCATCTTTGCCATCATCATCAACCACATCCGATTTGATTTTCTTGTCATTAACCTTGGTGTCGTCGGCCAACTTGCCGTCGTCAAGTGTATTCTTCAAATCGAAATTGCCTTCTGCATCTGCGTCTATTCTTTCCCATATTTCCTCATCAGATACTGTAGGAAGAGGCTCCACCGGATGTATTACAGCACTGCCACAAGTTTTGCGAGTAAGCGATTCCCAACTGTATGTTTCTTCTTCCTCTTTGCCTTCAGCAGCTATATTGGCAACACGCGCATTATTTGCGTTAGGAGATACTTTACGTGTATTCAACCATGTCATGAGGTTCTCAAACTCACGATTGCAAACTAACGGGTTATTGCTAATATCGAGAGATCGTAGATGGTTCAGTGTGCTAACTTCATTTTGTTTGATTTCTATGATATGATTCTGAGACACATTTAGGAAGGTTAAGTTGCCAAGCAAAGTTTGTGGATGATTTTTGTTGGTTTTCCATAATGAGGTCAATTCAGCGTTGCTCATATCGAGCCATGTTAGCATTGGAGTATGGATAAATACTTCAGCAGAAAGAACTTTCAGAGGATTGCCTTGAAGGAAAAGTTTACCGAGTTCATTATTTTTCTCAAAAATTTTCACGTCGAGTGTTGTCAGCATGTTGTCAGCTAGATTGATTTCAACCAATTTTGGACAAACCGCAAAAACTTTATTACTTATCGATTTTATATTATTACCAGATAAATTAATAACTGACAATGCGGTGAAGGTTTTTAGAGAGTTATCGTAAATTTCTTCAAGTCCACAGTTAGAAGCATCAAACAAATAGATGTTGAACTGTTCAGCGGAGCAGTTGAAACCTTCAACAGGTAAATACCTAAGAAGAGGATTGTTGGATATTTTAAATATATCTAATTCAATGTTTTCCTTGATAAGTTCACTAGAGATAAATGTCAAGTTATTGTATGACAGGTCCAGATAATTTAGTTCTACAAGTTTGTGGAAAGCCTGATTATGAATCTGTTCCATATTGTTTCCGCTAAGGTTCAAGTTGGCAATGTATGTCATACCATTAAGCATAGAAGGCCCCACAAACTTAATTTTAGTTTGACCAGCGTTAAGAGTCAATAAATCTGATATCTGTAATCCATAGACTGTATCTATTGGATTTCTTTGAACATGGAGCGTAGCGAGCTCATTATTTTCCGAGAAAATGTCATCTGGCAGCGATTTAATATTGTTGTCACTCAAGTCTAGTTCCTCCAAGTCGAGAAGCTTCTTAAACGTGTCGGGGTCCAAGTCAGTCAGGTTGTTTCCAGCTACGTTAAGGTACATTAGGCCTGACATGTTTTTGAATGTATTAGCGGTGATATTTTTCATATTACAATATGATACATCGAGCTCTTGTACTGTAGTTGCATTGAGGAAGTAGTCACTAGAGCCGGATTTAGGAAATTTAAGTGGGTTATTAGCTAGTGTCAGCAGCAACAACTTTTTGTTATTAGCAAATGTTTCAGGATGAAGGTTCTTCAATTTGTTATTAGATAAGTTTACTGCGTATAGTTCAGAGAGACCATAAAACGCGGTGGGGCTCACAAAGTCAATTGTGCTGTTTACAATTTTCACCGTTGCAATTTGGTGTAAGCCAAGCTTTCTGAATATATGGTCTGTCAGTTTGATAGACAATCCGGGGTCGGCGTGTTCGATGACCAAATCTGTTATGTCGTCTCCGAACTTCTGCGTACCGACCTCGAGACGGTTGCACTTGGCTATCTTGTAGCCCTGGAATACTGTGCATATGCAATCTCTTGGGCAGGGCCTGTCCTCGTTGAAGAGCACTTCCTGTTCATCTCCATTTTCATAGTCTTCGTACTGATATGAAATTGGATTAGCGCTACTCTTGGCAGTTTTGTTTACGGGCTCACTGTGTGAAAGCGCACAAACTGCCAGGAGCAGTAGAAACTCCCGGAACCGCACCCCCATGTCGTTGTAGCGAACTCTGAAATGAGAAAATACAAAACTTATCAGTCACATGTGAAGACTTTAACACGTGATACGTTAATTATGAAATTTTCTAGAAACAACAGTGACCGTACTACGGAATAACTGTTGTGAAAAACAGTTCTAAATTTTTTGTGCTGAACAATGGCTCAGCACGTTGTTTCCCAATAGGAAACAAAACACCATTCACAAATAGCACGTTTCCGTTACACACCAATATAGGTATACCTAAGGTCCTATAATATCCAGAATTGTTACCATTATCCATAGTACCAAAGAGGGTACATACCCTTTTTACTTAGCTTAAAAAAAAAACAATTCCCATTTAAATGCATAAGAACTTATTGGACTCGTATGACGGACAGACGCCGATGCTTTCGTAATCGTAACGATAGAGGTTACTATGTAAATTACAGATTGTCGGATTTCTCATGGTACCTAATTGATTTGATAAATTACAATGACTCAATATGAAGCTATTTCACATTTTACATACCATTGTTACATAAAATCACAACGGCTGACTTAAAACTAAGCCTGCGACTTACGAAAATTTTTATCTGAAAACAATCAAATCCCATATTATAATCCGGAAAAATTACGGTCACTAAAATGCGACAACACGCCTAATGAAAAATAACTAAAAATGCATTAGATACAAATTAAATTGGATAGATAGGTAGCTACTTCTAATTTGAAGTCGTAATTTGTTCGACGCATGCAAACAAAGTGACAATCATACAATACGTGCACTGTAGCAGATGTTGGCTTTGTTCTAGTGTAATATTATCTGCGCATTGTTCAGCAGACTGTCCTAGGAATAAAGTAAGTAGTAAGTAAATAACTTGCATTAGCAAGTTTGTTAATCGTTACTATCATGTTTAAGTTCAGCTGTCAAATCTTATGAAAACAGCGCCTCAGTTGTGTGGTGGGAAACTTTACATACCATGATCACGGTTGTAGTATCTAACGTTTGACGTAAAACTCACATCCGGAACTAACTGTCGAATATCGGAAACTATATTTCTACTGTCACATTGCAAATTTAGGGGAAAAATCTTTTGGTACCTATTGCAGGTGCGTTGTTATCCTGAGGACTAAGATGAAACGCCTTTTATGCCTCGTAATTACTCTGGCTACCTTTCCGTTCAATTCGAAAGCTGGTGGTACCCAGTATCATTTTCGTGGCAACATCTTTGATCCTTGTCAAACCACGTCTACTACCTATTCTATCAGATTAAACTGCAAGGAGACACTGCAGTTTCATTATTTAGAGCATTATGAATAGCTAGATATTTTAGAATTAGAAAATGGGCTATTCTGTTTCTTTAGCATTGCGCGCTGGAAACAGGGCGAGGATTTATTATAGAAAGCCGTGTACAACTTTCACACTTGAGTCGACAATAATGTGAGGCGAGTGCAGTGACGCTTTGTTCGAGCCGATCAAGTGACGAACTGGCGACCGATTAGGTAGGTACTATATAGATAACAGCCCAGGCGAACAAACACGGTGTCTAATAAAACAGGTTTATACTTCCTAACATGTTTGGGAGGTGACTCAATGTGAACTGTGACATATATTGTTCGCTTTTATGATATGTGCGTTGGGCAATTGTTAGTTTTATAGCGTCTTTACAGATCGGTCAAATAAATACATGATTCGTTTGTTTGAAGCAAAATAGAGACTACCTAATTATAATACATAATACGAAAAATATCTCTCTTTGTTTTGTCGATTTCTGCTACACTCACGCTCACACTAAACCACATGACGCGGTAGATAAAATGGATAAATTCAACCCATTCATCATTGATATAGTTATCTTTAACAATTGGTGTGGTTCCGTAATTAAAGAAAGGAAAATTTGTCTACCATTGGTATTACCATACAAAGTTGATATTATCTATATTTCTGTAAACTCCTGTATGAAGCGCCGTATTAGCGGCGCTTCATACAGGAGTTTCTCTCTCGCTCAACTCGGAATTTAACTTTGCTGCTTTATCGTTAGGTATTGATACCTGTAATGATAAATGTATTGTGAAAATAAATAAATAAACCCAGCCTCATGCTTGTAATACCAAAGTACGCGTTGACCACATTTTTATACAAAGCACGGCAAATGACTCAACACCACCTGATGTGAACCGGTAAGAAGAGTCCATATACGAAGACAGCAGTGCAGTTTAATAACTGCTCTAGCCGCCTCCACTTTTCCCAAAAGGTACTTATTCACGCCTTTTTTTTAAAGAAACCCATGTTATAGGAAGGAGGGGGACACATGTGCCACCATCCTGCAAAATTAAGAGGAAGTAAGTTGTCAGCATAGGAAATAAGTCTCAGCTTCCTCAATGAGCTCTAGCGACCTTATCCGCTGCAAGACCACAAAAAAACACAGCAAAGTAGCTTTTTGTGTTATCCCTGCGAGTTCTGAAAGTTAAAGATGCTTCCCCAGTCAGCTAGTATATAATAGCTGACTATATTTAAGTGTGTCCTCTGTTAAAATTTATATTTTTTTCTATAATGATGTGATGGAGTTTTATTTAATAATATATCAATGGAACTTAACTACTTAAACGCTTTTTATTTCTCGCATTGCAGTAATCAAATTTTACGTCATCGGTTTTTTGGCAAATCTATCAAAGTAGACGGTTGAGGATGTATTCTTTGGTTGAGGTTCGCGCTGCTGCCGCTCGGTAGCATTATGATATTATAGATAACCCACTACCTCGGATTGGGCCAGTGTTATGGTGTATATAGGCTAGTGATGAGTATCATACAGTGTGTACCTAAGGGAAAAACTCTCCAAATAGAAGGCGTTATTGAAAACATTTATTGAAATCGCAAAATAACTGCTGTTCCATACAAGCAGACTGCGTAGGTATTACAATCTAGTATTATCACAACATCACCATGCTATATACGTCCCACTGCTGGGCACAGGCATTACATGGGAGAAATACATGAGGAGTTTGGGTCATGACGCCACCATGCTGGCCCAATGCGGGTTGGTGGATTAAAGCAGTTGCTGTAACAGCCGGGACCAACGGCTAAACGTGCCTTCCGAAGCACGGAGGAGCTCGAGACTACAAACGTTGAAACTACAAACCATATTACTAGGTGGTAGGCCTGTGCGTACTCGTCTGGGTAGGTATCATCGGCTTTCAATCATGAAATAGTTCGCTGTGTTTAGGATTGAAGGGAAGGGTAGCCAGTATACTTACTGGGCATGGAGGGCAGTTCATCTTAGGCCTCAGGATAACAACGCACCTGCAATACCAAGTGATTTTTTCGTAGCTATTGCAAGTGTCTATAGGCGACGGTAACCTCTCACCACCAGGTGGGCCGTCAGCTTGTTTGTTATCTAGGTGTATAAAAACCCATCCCTGGATCGACCACGCCGGAAGTGTTTTTTTAAGCAAAGCTCAGCAAATGAATCATTACCACCTGATATGAAGCAGTAAGAGGAGTCCATATGCGGAGACAGCTAGTGCAGCTTGAAGCAACACCATATTCTAGCCGCCTCCACCTTGCCGGACCATAAGGTGCCTTTTTACGCCTCTTTTGAAGGAACCCATGTTATAGGAAGGAGGGAACACATGTGCTGGCTAAGAATTCCAGGTTTTGGAAGTCCGACAAAGAAACGAGTTACTAAACTTCTTTGTGTGCGATGTTGAGGTGGAGACAGTAAATTGATGACTCCGAAGACCGGCACACGTGCTCCTGAGTAGGAAGGGGGAAGGTGGGATAAGGTCGAAAAGCTCCTCAGAATACTCTCCATGACGGAGTTGTAAGAGCTCTAGGCTGTTCGTGACCTCTACGTCGTCAATAATACGGACGGCACGACACGCTGCAATCAGTCCAGTGCATCGAGGAGGTACTTGGCGGAGGCATCCCACTGGTGGTGCGAGCAATATTATCCAACGTAAGACCGGACCTGAGTTTTTTACAGCAGGCACAATTGGTCTGGCGTGAAAAATCGATGCACCTTGTTCAGGACACCGATCTTCCGTGAGGCTGTTTTGATCACGGTTTCGATGTCGTTTCTGGAATTATTTTTTTCAAGATTTTTTTTAATAGTCGTGTTTAGAGTCATCAACTGCTATCTGCCTTCGTTTTCGTGAGCGTTTCTCTTAGATACTTTATATAATTGTTTTTCATACAAAATTTGTCAACATAAGCAGTACCTACGGCAACGATGCATATTAGGTGTGTCGGTGTGTGTGTGTGTGTCCCGCTAGGCGACCGCCTAACTTTACATGAACGTATGAACATTGTTATGGTTTATGACGTTACATTGTAATATTGAATTCAATTATGATATTCACTGACGTCTGGACGGTTGCTCGCCCTGTTTTGCTGCGACGGGAGGAAGTCGGGATTTTACAACGTCAAGAAAAATGAGTTTAGTCTCATCGGCTTCAGTGAGCCTGCTCCTGTACCATAAGCTGGGGCTAATTAGCAGCTAGGTCTTTGAAAATTCATTAGGTTGGAAAAGTTAAAAACATTTAGTATATCTAATTATTAAAATAAAATTAAATGAAGCTGAAAATAAAATAAAAAATTGACCTGCAAACGGTTATTCACATTTCTATTTCCTGACCTCGCCGGTAATGGCCTGTCCGAGACTCCAGGCTTACCAGGGACGATGAGACTAAATCGAAATATGCCCGATTTTGGTCCGAAACTTAGGACAACATCTCACTGTAGACCTGCAGATCTGAGCTTTCGTATGATAAACAATAAGGACATATCTACAGTTACTGGTAATAAGATGTATATTAATATACCTACTATTGACAGCCAGTGATTCCTATTGCACGTGACAGTCCATGTAAGGAGATCCCCAATCTTTAATCCTTTAAAATTTTCATCCGCGAATTGTTACAGTAAAAGCTATTTAAACTTCAGAATATTTTAAATTTTATTTTCAACAAATAAATCTATTTTAATCAAACTATGAATAAGTTAATCGCTTTGATTATTGTTAGTACCTTACTCCTTGGCAATAAGATACATTTTCATATGACGTAAACGCTTGAGGTGCGGTTATGCCATGAACTAACTTTGACGCAGCGGAACATAACACCAAGATTTTATATCTAATAGTAAACATGCACCTAGATATTGTGTTCACTGCAGGCTTCGTTTATCTATAGGTGTGTGGTGGAACCGGTATTTTGCGACGACGTGCAGTTCCGTGGATACTATAATAACTGCGATTAACTTCGATATATCACTTCTTATTCTTAAGTATAGAGATAACTCAGTACTCTGAGTGATATGACTTTTTACATCACATTAACTCTATGAGTAACTTAGCCCCTTGTAAGTTGTAGAAAAAGTCACTTGTGGCCGTCGGTACAACGTTAGTCAGATCTAGGACCGGGAATTGTATATCACAATTATTATGAAATGCACATTTGATAATGATATTGTCGTCTATAGATAGAAAAAAAACATTATTTTGATAAAACAAATACAATATGACAAAAAAAATCTCTACCGCACGACCATATGGTAGAGTTAACTGAAATTAATGTAATAATTAGTGATAGGTGCAAAAAGAACGGATAAATTTATAATAATACTAATTAGTAACATATATAAATAGAATAAAATCAGGAAAACAAAGCAGTTGGATGAAAATTACAAAACGAAGAAAGACGATCAGAGTGTGGGTATAGATGTTTAAAGAAGATAGCTCTAGATAGTATGAACACGTTTGATATGAAGAGGGAGACTTCTCCAAAGTCTGAAGACGTAGTCTGTCTTGTAAGAAAAAACTCCTGCCTTATTCGTGCTAATCTTATTGTTTTTGTTTACTCAAAAAAAGGTAAACCGAAAGGTACAGCCGAAACAACAACTTCAGATGATTGTAAAGATTAAGACGCGGCGCTGTTGCGGTTGCGCTCTTTCGGGTTTCATTTAAGATTGGGAATAGATAAATAAAGTATGTATTTGCATACAATCGACATTGCGAGACCTATTTTGACTGGCATGCGTGCAAAAATGCATAAGAGCTCCGCTGTGACGCGAATTCGTTGATTGTGATAGTCTTTAGTTTTGCTTTAGAGGCATAGTACAAAATATGATCTCAAGTTAAACTTGTTGCTATCTTTGTTTGTCAGTATCAATAAAAATTAGACAGCCTCAGTTTTAACCCTACCGCCTAAATGCATTGCTTTCAAAATCGTTATGGTTTTGACTGCCGTCCCGCAGTCTAACTTTAAACGACGACTTGTAATACTTGTAATAAACCAGTAATTTTGTGTGATGGGACATTTTATTATTTCCTGTCGGTACTATGCCTGGTCACCATTAAATAAACAAATTAAAATATTATAGTATTCATAGCAGAAGGAAGAAAGGCTTATGACGATGTTGCTTCATAGAAGACCTTGATACACTCTTAATTTATTCTTAACCCGTGAAGCATAAGATTCCACACATAATTGATTATTGAATTGTCATAGCCCTCCGGTGGGATAACGCCGCTTGACAGATTAATTTTTATTTTAAACATTATATTTGAAAACATGTTTCAATGTTTTCTAGTTAAATACTCTTCCACTACCTTGATAGATGTGACTCAGTCGTGCGACAAAGTGAAGGTTTAGGCTCCGTTGGTTTTAGAAGGTATCACATCGGACACTTCCTACTCTTCTCTCTCATGGACATTTTGTCACATGATCATGACCAGTAAACTCTAGCCTAGCAGAGCGCAATAATTACCTACTGCTATTACTATTACTTCTATTTTTTTCAGTATTAAATTTTATTAAAACAATATCTTTCAATACAATACACACCTATGACCTCGTTCAGCCTCCTAGTTACGTCTCGGTGATAATTATCTGGAACAAAACAGACTTCTATTAGACAATTGTAAATGAACTAATACGTAATTAATTAAAAGCTACAAACTCTGGTCAGAAATGCTGAGTTTTGTCCTTTTTTTTTAATAGATAGTTACAAACTCCACGGAAGAACAAAATTCAAATTCACAAAAAGAATACAAATGTTTATTGTAATAATTAAAACAGCGCAGTTCTTAAAATTAGTGAAAACATAAAATTGCACTAAATACAATCGATTTTTATAACCTCGAATAAAAGTGAAAAGTTTTGAAACAGATGGCGCAGGTCATTGGCCAAATGATGAATGTTCAATATTCACGTTCCGATTAATAAATATATCGATTTTACAATCGCATAGGTATCGATAAACCTGTATACCCATAAACGATAATAGCGAACGCGGCTGGGCGGGGCTAGACGTCTTGTAGTTAGACTGGTTTAGAATCAGCGTATGTGCTTCGTATTCGAGAGACATAATCGGGACGAGATTGATTGCAAATGAAGCATTATTACGGGCAGATTTATTGAAAGAAGCTTGTTTAGAAAATATGAAAGATAATACTAATCTGATTCCGTGTTTGTGTTTTATTATGTCGTTAGTTATTTATCTCATGTGCTTATTTAAGCTTTGTGTTAGAACGTGTTCGATGAATACAATAAGCTATAAAACTACGGTGACATACAAATCCAAAATCGAACAGGATATAGGAACAGTTACGAATTTCACGTCTATGTAAAACACGGTAGCTGGCAGTCAGTGAGAATGTTTATTGGTTCGTTCGTGCGTTTAGTTATAAGATCAGCATAAAAAACCATAAATATTAATGTGTAAATATCAAACTGTTTTTTTTACCAACTGATAATATAGATTTTCATTTTACTGTTTCATTTCAGATTATGGTTATGCTATTAATTTAGACATGATATTTTGGTTAAAGTTTTTTTTTTATACTACTAGATGACAAACAAGCTGACGGCCCACCTGATGGTAAGCGGTTACCGCCGCCTATAGACACCTGCAATAACAAGGAAAAATCACTCGATATTGCAGGTGCGTTGTCATCCTGGGGCCTAAGATGAAATGCCGTCCATGCCCAGTAATTACACTGGCTACCTTTCCCTTCAATCCGAAACACAGCGAACTGTTTCACGGCTGAAATAAGAAAGGCGGTGGTACCTACCCAGACGACCCTACATACGGGTCTACCACCTAGTAAAAAGTTAATAATATGTACCCAATAATATATGTACATTTCATAGAGACAAAGCTACAAAACATGAGACACATGAGTTCGATTTATATTTTTAACCCCCGATGAAAAAAGAGATAAGTTTTACGTGTTTGTCTGTGTATCTGTGTGTCTGTCTGTGGCATCGTAGCTCCTAAACGAATGGGTCGATTTTGATTTGTTTTTTTTGTTTGAAAGCTGACGTGATTGGGATGGTTCTTAGATATAATTTATGAAGATCAGTTCAGGCGTTTGAAGCTTTCAAACGCCTGAACTGATCTTCATTAATTATATTCAGCTCATTTGCTACATCATTAAAGGGTTTTACTAACTTTCTCAGATCCGATTGATTTAAAAGATGTACTGTCACTTCGGTGACATTCCCATGACATACTAACCTTGAGCTGATCCTATACCATCAAAAAAGCTGCAGAGTGCTTAATTCTTTAGAAACTTACCTACAGCTGATATAACGTGTTTGGGCTCATGAGAATAGTCTCAATGAGATGGTGTTAGATAGATGACTAATGAGGTCGGGGGTAGCTTAGAATTTTTAATTTTATATGTATTTTCTATATAGGCACCTACTTTTCTCTGTTTGATTTCAGTTAAAAGGTTTTATCGTTGCCATTTGTTGTAGAAGTACAGAAGCCCGTGATTCAGCCCGCAGGCAGCGTGGAGGATTTTTTGAAATGGTTGGCGTGAGTAAACCAAGGTTGAAGACACGTAGATGCTATAAATTGCAGACTTTTTACTGTAGGCCTTTATTTATCGGGGGTCCTTAATAGTAGTATATATTAGGTAGGTACCCATTTAACGAACAAACAAAGTACTTCAATCCCTGTTGTATTGTAGTGGGTTGTTTAGGCGAATCTGACCCTGAACTCCTAGTCAAAGGTCGACATGACGAGCTATAATGACTATTAGACCTTCAATGCTGTAAATTATTCAATGTCCTTTCATTGATTTGCTATTGCTGTTTTTGCTTTGATATTTTTTATGATAAAGTTTAATTGGATTACGTAGGTATGGTTCAACTCAACAGTAGCTTAACTATTTAGTACTATGTCACAACAACCATTTTGGTCATATTCGTAGCAACCATCAGCAACTATTTTACATACCACTCGGTATAAATTATTACAGTTTTCTTATAAAGCACTTATATTTTTTCTGTACTTAAAACATGAAAAGTTCCGAAAATTACCATTGGTGATTTGTTGTTAATTTAAAAATTTTGTAAGTATTTATAAGTATTAAAATATCCAGTCGAAAAAACTTACTTCTTACAAATACAGAAAACTCGCAAAGTTTTCTCCGGTGGGCGGCATACACTTCACTGGATTTACTTACTTAAAGTTTTTTTTATTAGCGTTGCGGAAGCGATAGAAGAACTGACAAAGAAATAAAGGAAAACTATTCCTTTGTGAGACGGAGTAAGCTATTTTAGTTTTGTTCACGATATTCAATTTAGTCTGGTGGCTGGATTTTGTCCACGGTAAATGAGGAAGCGGGCTTGAATGCGGCATATTGTATTGGCAAGCCAATTCATTGGGTTGAATTACTTGTATTAGACAGTATTTTATACTCTCACATTTTATAGACTCTTTTGTCGGACATAGAAGTTCATGAATACTAAATTCCGGTATACAGAATCGGGAAATTGGAGTTTTAAGTGGATTTGAGAGTTTTATTTGAGAGTTCAAGTACCTAATAACATTGTGAAAGGCAATGCAAACTGTCAGAAAATAGACAAATAGCGGAAACTATATTCCTGTTACTTCTTGTCATGGTGCTTTAGAGCCAAATGGGATGTGTGTTTTCGAATCGAAACCGTGTTTTGACAGTGTTTTAACATCTGTGCTTGACAATAATGAGCTATACATTGCTAATAATACATGACAAATCTGATGACCAGTTGGGTAAAGACTAAAGAGGACTTGAAGGTGTGAAGGCCGCTATTAACAATTGTAATTATGCGAAAATGTTGTACAAATAACAGGCGTTATTTCAAATAGTTTTCAAGTTTCCAGATTGGTAACCGCGACTCGAAAATCACTCAACAGAATGGAATGACATTGGTAATGTCAAAACTCGCAGACACTCCTAAATTATAATAATTATTATAGCAATATTTTTGTTAAATACATGTAGTTTTGCAGGAGTATCCAGTTACATGTGCTGACCACCTGGCCTGAGTGATACACGAGTATTATAATATGTAAATTTATGTAACAAAGGTTTGTCTGTTGTACCGTTTACAATTAGGTAGGCCTCGGCTTCACGGTTCTCTTATTTATAATAATGCAGTACATTTTGCGTTTCGTTCGTTTCTGATTTATGATTATTGCCGTTGTAGTGTTTATCGGGATCTCTGTTTGCAGTACCTACATCTATCCAATAAGGAAATACTAGATAGAAACAAGTTAAACTATAGATTTAAAATCATTCAGCTGTAATCAAGTTGAAACCAGATTTCTGAATAGGTCGCAGAAAGTTTCATTATTCTAGATTACAGCATTTTTTAAAAATTTCATGTACGAGACAAATTACAACACATGTTTTCAGAATTATTTGAATAAAAGTACAGTTCCTACCTAAGACTTCTCTAGCTAGCTTTTTTGTGTCGGTGTGATGGATATTGCAACATAATATTGTTACTAAGCATCGCAAAATTTTAGCACTTTCTTACAATTTTATTTTAATATGTCACGCTGTTAACCCACTTCATAGACCTTGTGCTTAAATATCTATGAATACGACATACAAAAAAGCGTATGCCAGGTGGTTTTATTTACTACATTAAGGCACAACAGCTGTGGGGAAACCTGTTTTGCGTATGGATTTGGCGTAAGATGAGCGCGATTGGGTCAGGTGCTAAGAACATGACGTCTTGTATAATTTTTTATCGCAGAAAATGAAGAATAAACAACTACCGCGTTTAATTTAGCAATTACATCCAATTAAAAAGCTACAAAAACAGGACTTCATGCTCGTTAGGAATAAATTAGTGTAGTTGAATGACGCTTTGCCATTAAAATTGTAATTTTTCAGTTTTTCACATATTCAGAAGAATAGTATTCTTCGTACACGAGGCAAATTATTGTAGACATGTTTTATAATGACTTTTCATATGTGACGCAATATTATCATTTTGAACTGATCAATGCTAGTGGTCTCAAATGTTTAAATATCAGTTTACCCAAGTGACTCTGGGTAATCTACATCGTCGTGAAACGTAGCTATAAGGTCAGGTTGCCTGGGGGTGGGCTGGTGAAACTGCTTCGGCAGAGCCCAGGCTACCCCCGTGATCAAATAGTTCTCGAGTATCCGACCTAGAAAAGGTATCCGAAAGGAGGTAAGTAGGTAAGTAAATTGTATGTATATGCGTTAAGATTATCGAGCATGGAAAATGGGAGAGATAAAAATTATAAATCTTATGGTACCGTGTTGGTTTTCACTATTTATAATTTAGAAGGCATTTAGATTGCTAGCTTTATTTAATGGGCTGAATATAAACCAACCACTTCAAATCAAAGTTAAAAGTCTGATCTTACTCTATATCGAACACGTTGAATACTTTTGACAAGCAAAACACATGATTGGAATTTTAATTGTAGGTACAGTCAGCATCAGAATTATTCGATCAAAAATATGATCACTGTTCCAGAAAAGCATTTCTAACGCTACAATGATAGAGTCGTGTGTTGTTTGTAGCATCACAGCGTCACTTAAATATTTAGCAAGTAAAAGGCGATTCTAATAGTATAGTAACACGGTTGCTTTTCTAATTAAAACTTCATAGTTATTATAGGTTCTTAGCTATAATTTATGAAGGGTCTTACTAACTTTCACAGGTCCGGTTGATTTGAAAATTGCTTTATTATTTCTTCGGTGATACCACCGAGTTCCAAGACATGCTAACCTTGAGCTGGTCCTGTACCATCAAATAGCTTGCGGGATGCTCAATTCTTCAGAAACTTACAGCAGATATAGCGTGTTTGGGCTCATAAGAATAGTCTCAATGAGATGGTGTTAGATAAATTATTACTAATGAGGCCGGTAGTTACTTAATTTTTTAAATTATATATTATTTACAAAATTCGTGGTAAAACCTATAATTAATGTTATTTATCCTGGATGTTTGCGGAAGTAAAAGTTTCTAAAATAAAAATACGCTAGTTCTAAATAAAAAACACCGTAATTTTATTTACGAGGTTTCATTGAACTTTATGGAAATGTGAATCGTAATACTGTTATAGCCTTTTGGAATAAGATATTAAAATGTTGCTAGAATCTTCAAAGCTAAGAATATCACGGAACAATGTAAGTGTGTTGAGATGTTGCAGCTGGGTTGCTATCAATCTGAGCTCTATGTACCTACGTTTATTATTTCCTGGCAGGATACAGTGGGATCAGATTCCTCGTATCGATAAATAGTGAGCCAATGAGCAGCTGCCAGCAATTATCCGCATAAGAAATATATAACATTTCTCTTAGGAGCCGAATGGAGAAAAAGCGATCCGGCCCTGCAACATAAGGGCTGATCAATTAACACTGAATCATATCTCGAAATATCATTAATAATAATAAGTTTGATTATGAAACTCGTAAGTCTTATTTGTAAATCTATTTAAAAAAAATATAACATCTATGAGATCTTCGAAAGAAAAGTTGTTATTGTGTAATAGGGTGTTTTGTAAGCAAAATATAAAATATTATGTCTTATAAATTAATCGGTTTCCACCACAAGCAAGCTAATAATATTGGTTTCAGTGTATAAAAGTACTAAGTTATAATTCTATTTTTTTATACAACTAGATGATAAACAAGCTGACAGCCCACCTGGTGGTAAGCGGTTACAGTCGCCTATTGACATTTTCAATAAAAGGGAAAAATCCCTTGATATTGCAGGTGCGTTGTCATCCTGAGGCCGAAGATGAAATGCCGTCCATACCCAGTAATAACACTGGCTACCTTTCCCTTTGAACTGAAAAACAACGGCTGTTTCAGCCGGAAATAAGAAAGGCGGTAGTAGCTAAGCTACCCAGGTGACTCTACATACGGGATCTACTATTTAAAAATAGTCTTTTTAACTGCTATACAATTATGTGAAATGACAGCCGTCATATCATATCGACTGTGATGTGACCTCTCCGGCACTGTAAAAAAATAAAACGTCAACAACTTTCCTCAAACCAGATGTCGATGTTTTCTATGATGATGACGTCACTAACATAAGCAATAATCTAAATTATTTTTATGTTAATAGTTTCAAATTTTTTTGTGTGTTCTTTATTGAATTTTGAAATTGACCAGTTTTGATGGTGAATAATACTACTATATTATATACCTATATAATGTAGTTAATAAAGTTTCAATGAAACTTTATGTGAAATATATTTATGTATAATGTAGTGTAATGTGTGTAATGTATAATGTATCGCTATTAATTCTAGTAGTTTGTAACGCAAAGGAATTAGAAAATTTAAGACATCTTTTAAAAAACATTAAAATATATTGTTATGGTTGTTTTGAAAGTTACTAAAATGGTATTCTTTGGCTATACAAAAGCTGTTTTATTGATATATTACCGTGAATATTCATTACTATCATTGGGTGATAAACTTAATAAAGTTAATTTGGATAATCTAAACTTACAATAGACTGAAATCTGCGTCTAGCCTCTAAAGTCTATGGAAGTTTCAAACAATTTCGGTACAACAACATGTCCCTAGTTCTATTTTACGACATGGCGAGGTTTGAATGGCATTGTCTCCATAAATGTCATGACTCCATAAATCGCGGACCATGGTACGACATTGTCGGTGCCTCATGCTAGGTATATTGATAAATGGCGTCAGAACATGACTTAGGTTGAGGATTTTAACGTTAGATTGTTACTATCCCGTACATAAATAGAGTTTTCCGAGCTTCACTTTTAACCATTTGAAGCCCGATAAACCAGACACAGTTGAATTTTAATTGTCATGTCAACTTAAGTTACCGTCTGGGCATTAAAGGATTTAATGATTTTTGTAATTATTTATTATATCTATCCAGTACTAGTATCTAATAGTTTATGTTACCTGAAGTTTTGCATGTCTTTGTTAGGTTTTCGTCCCTTATCTACTAGCCCGCCGGGCGCTATATGTATATATAAGTACTATATACTGTAAAAGTATTAAATTAAATTGTGTCTAATATGTAGGTGCTTCACAGACTGTTTTGCATTATAATATAATTGTGTTAAATCATTCAGTTTTATAATAAGATTTACGAAATTAATTTTTAATTTTTTTTTTAACCTTAACGGGGTAACTCTTGGCCTTCATCTCACCTGATGGTAAGTGAAGATAAGGCCGACGATGTAAGCGAGTTACACCCGGATTCCTCAACCACAGAGGAACTGGATATCTTACCTCTAACTGCCGGAACACAACAATGCTGTTAACATTATTGTTATGGCGGCAGACATAGGTAAGATGGTGGTAGCTAGCCATGCGGACTTAGAAAAGCCCTACCACCAACCAAACCAAGCAGAAAATTTCTGCCCCCACGGGAATCGAACTCCGGACCTCTAGATCTGAGGCAGGTGCAACCACAAGACCAAAGAGGCGGTTAAAGTTATTAGTATTGAGTTGTTTATAGATGAAGCCACTTGAATACCTACATATTAATATTATTAAGCGTCCTTTTCCTTGGCAATAATAGACGTGATTTTACGCGAACTTCGTTTCGTCAACGAGTAATAATATTAAAGTCTCCTGCACCCGTACCACCATCTTTTATCGCGATCCAGTTTAGGACCTAAACTGAGTAGAATCATTAATTCGTACTACGACGCTATCTACGACTATGGCAGCGATGCAGTTTAGGAACCAATACTGAACCGAGCGGAATATGAATCGCTTTTATAAAGATGGTGGTAAGGCCCCTGTATTTCGTTAAATATGTACCTAAGCAAGTATTTTTTTTTGTAATTATTTACCAGTTTCTAAAATAGCAATAGAAAAATTTATGCTTTTTATTTATAATAATGTATCTTGTTATGAAATATTATAAGTTATAACCTATTTTTAAACGAATATCAGATTAGTTTTTTCGTCAAGTAACAGTTTAATGTCGCAATATTTTATCAAGTGTTTGATTAACTAAGAAAATTATATGGTTAGGCAGTAATTTATAGCATTATTGTCATACCTAAACGATACCGCAATAAAATGCGCCAGCGGCGTCGCTTGGGCGATGCGTGAAGGACGCCTATTGATTAGGCTCCGCAACCGTATTTTTAATTAGTTATTCTACCATTTGTTTCTAGGCTTAGACCATAAGAAAATTGCAGGAATTCGCTAAAGAATAAGTGTGAGAAAACCACTGTCATTTTTGTATGTGCGATGAGCAAGAAAGGTAGCGAGTGAAAGGGACAACCTTATTGACATTTGGTTTGTTTACAATCATTCTCAATCGAATTTAGCTCTAGTATAAATATTTATTTCCTCATAATCCTGACACAAAACCATCATCGGTGTCCATTTTATTGGCATTCTCTACAAATAAAATTATGTGGTCTGCCTCTCTTACATTCTATGATATTATACACTTTTTGACTTTTACATTATACACATAATAGTGTAAATAAGTGTAGTAGTATGTGTTAAAATAATTTATAACACACATTACACTGCACACAAATATTACTGTATTATTTAGATAAACAATACACATTATTATTAGTTTCATATTTTTTAATTTTCTATTTCAATCAAATAGAGCCTAAAAATAGTAAAGAAACTGTTATCGCCAGGAAAAAGTTGGAGAAAACTACCATACATGGTTTATTGTTATTTTATTAGAATTTTCAATGTCTTTTAAGTTACATTTATTTAGTTCAATTTCATAGTTTGCTAAATAGCTGTTTGTAATAAAAATAAAAAAAAACCTTGTGTTTCTCCCATAAATTCTCACTAGTGTGGAGTCATGGAGAGTAATCCGTATCTGAAAGTTTATGGACACAACTAAAAGAACAGAGTTTAGATTTGATACCTTTTTATATACGGCAACCCTAAAAAGTATAACGTAATAGGCCGTTATGTCGTCAAGAGACTTAAGACATTGCATGTTCCTTCCTCATATGATGATTTGTATAAAAACTTATAGTATCTTGAACTGAACGTTTTTATTCAGCTCATTAAGAGTAACATTTTATATTTCTGTTTTTAGGCTTAGGCCATAAGAAAATTGCAGGAATTCGCTAAAGAATAAATGTGAGCAAAGACTGTCATTTTATATTTCTTTATGCAAACGGTTATAGTATAATTGTTCAATAGCGTGGCTTCGATTTTGATTTAATTTTTGAAAAGTAAATCAAAATAAGAATATATTTTCTATTATGTTAATGTCATATGGTTTATAGATTGTGTCATTGACCACAATATTTTGTGAATACTTTGAACTGTCTGTCAAAAACAATGTCGTCAGATAAGGAAGAATAGAAACTTCTCAGAAACCAGTTAGAAATAACATAATGCTATGATTTATTATAACAACTCGATTCGTTTCTCTACAATCGCAACAGATTAAAATGTTATTCGTCACCATACGGGCGATATTCAGAATATTATATACAGTTAGTATTACAAGGTAATTACAATATTTTTATATAATAATATGTATATCATAGTGCGACATAACATTTCTATTTGAAAGTTTAAAAGTTCGAAAAACTTATGCATATTTTTGCCAAAGCCAATAACAATTACAAATAAAGAAAGAAAACGATGAAAAAAATACCTATATACTCCAGGCGGGAATCGAACCCGGGTCTCCTGATTTCCGGCCTGACGCGATTACCACTACGCCACCGGAGCACTAGGCATAACCTACTAATTTCATCACCGCTTACTTTCCTTTTCTTACGTTTATTATAGCAACGTAAAAGTGATCTTTCGGATCATTAGAGGTGTTAACTTCAATGAGTGGTGAGATAAACGTAGATAAACGTTTATAAACGTAAAAAAACTGTTACACTAAATTAGGCGTTTAAACGCATCAAAAACATTAAAATGGCAATATTTTTTTTTGTCAAGCCGCGAAATGTTCCCGGCAGCATATGATGCCAATTAAAAAACCCCTTAGTGATAGAAATGCGTGGCTTGACAGTGAAACTAGTTATTCGTTATTTATTACATACATTAATTTTTAGGTACATAACCAATTACACAAAGTTACAGGGTCAATCTTTATTTTACCGGACGTTAAGACCGACTTTTTCTAATTTGGTACTTGTGTGGGTGATGATTGTTAAGTAAGTAAGTAGGCACCGCAGGGAAAACACCTCGGTCTGAGGTCATAATTCTATAAGTTAGGTTTAGCTGGTACTTCCCCTAAAATGATCAAAGTTCATTTTATGTATATTCAGTAGGTCTGAGAATCGGCTTCTATTTATTTATTTATTATTTTTTGGACATTTTTTATGGCAAAACAACTTTTGCGGGGTCAGTTAGTGACTAAAGGTCTAAAATTTAGTTGCGAAATGTTCTCACGTATACCTACTCGCTTCAGTAGCTTTATTATACAGGGTGGTGCCGTCAATACGACAATAAATTAACACATGGGCTATATGTTCCTATAACGGGTTTGCCACTTTCAAACACATCGTATTCATCTGATAATTTCATGACATATGTATGAAATAGTATAACATTGGCTGCATTATTTCATAAAAATGTCATGAAATTATCAAATTAACAAGATATTTTTAAAAGTGGCAAACCGTTTATTATGTATTATCATTATTTCTCCATTATATAATATTAAATAAACTCTAATAATGCTTATTTTGGGCTTCATACTCAATATCTTCATTTGTACAATGTATGTATGTGTAATGTGTGTGGACTTGATAATAGGTGTGACTATGATTATTATTATTATACTTAAGTTCAAAATTAAATTATTTAAATTGGAATTTAAGTCCAGTGTATGACTTAGAATGACACAAATAAGGATAAAAGAAATGTTCATAGGGTCTATGACTGGGCAGGTACTGGAATTATGGTCGAATTTCAAATAACACAAGTAAGGTAAATAAAGGAAAACAGTACATGTAACGTGAGTTTCTTGGCCCATTTACACAATACAAGTTTCTTGCCTGTACTATACAATTAAATTTAAGCGAGAAATGACTGAGGAGCTCCGTGGCGTATTGGTTTGAGTGGTCTGGTTTCGAATACGAAAACAAAGCAACTTTCGCCATGGTCGACCCCGGCATGGGTCAACCAAAATTTTTATCTCGAGCTCCTTCGTGCTTCGGAAGGCACGTTAAGCCGTTGGTCTCGGTTGTTTCTGCAATCGCTTTAACCCACCAACCCGCATTGGGCCAGGCGTGGTGGTGTTATGGCCCAAACTCTTCATGTGTTTCTTTCACGTAGGAAAGGTTTGTGCCCAGCAGTGGGACGTATATAGGCTGGTGATGTGTGATGTGAAGAAATGTAGACCATGCAAGTCATTTCTTGCTTCAATTTAATTGTATGTTACTGGCAAGAAACTAGCATCATGTAAATGGGCCTTTACAATTAAGCAAGTATGAAAGGCGAGTAATTATATGAATTTGTTGTTTCCTGTCTGATGTTACGTGTCACCTGTTCAAGTAGTGCACAAGCACCTACCACTACTAAGCGTATTTTTCTAAATTCAAATTTAAGTGTAAATAAATAGTAAAATAATGAAGAACTTGGTTAAAGTTTATGTAACTTACCTACTAGTTATTTGTTCAGCAATAATGCACATAAATTGTTTGACCTAAATAACAATTTGAAATGTAAAGTTCCAATTGTAATGAAATTCAATTTAATATATCGTAGATACATACATCAATAATCTGTGATTTAATATTCTCTGTTGAAATTAAATGAATACTAACTGACAAACTTTAGAATAATCGCATCATGCTCTTTGATGTGTAGAAAATGTAGAAATTAATATTTGTAATATTATTTATTTTTGGAAATAATTCAAATAATGTATTTTTACAGGTATTTTTAGCAAGTTAACGCCAGTTATCAAAAATTTTAATGCGTCCATGTTAAGAGGTTCCCAATCACGGCTTACTTAAAAAGGTTTAGTATAACACCTCATATATACAATTATTTAAAAAAAACTGTTTTGCAAATGCTACCATTCGTTTCGCTATTTGGTACCGAGTGAATTAAAAGGCGCCTGTAATAATAGTTATCGTTGATTTAAAGTTAGACTCGACCCATAAACCCAAAATGCGCGTGAGTTGAATACGTAACTAGCTATTCTTTAAAACTAAAATTAAACTTTATGCTCAACATTTTAGGGTATGGTTTGAAAGCGATCATTTTAATGTGTATTGTTTTATTCAATACGTGCCTTAGTGAGTACACACCCTAAATTTAACGGGTTTGAACAATAATATTATGTGTTGCTTTTAACACAAATGTGGATAATTAAAAATATATATACTATATAGGGAATGGAGACATTTGTATATTGGTATACTGTACAATATATTGCACGGTATGAATAATACTTACCTACATCGTAGTGTTTCCTTATTGGTAATTTATTTCTTATAATTAATACTTAATACTTAGGCTATAATTAATACTTAGGCTTTTTAAAATAAAAGTGATTAATAAGTTGATTTTTATTTGAAAATATAGTCATATAAAATAACTATGGTTAGGTTAGGTGCATCAGGCATTTCCCCCGCCTCAAAAAAAAGTACGTCTGTCAATCAAAGTGAAATTTTACAAATAAAAAATATTAAACAAGTAAGTATTTGAGAATATTTTTTACTAATAATACCTATTATGTTACAGACATATAACTCTATTAGTTCTAGACTTTTAGAGAGGTGTTGCCATAAAGATTTTGATTTAAACTCATTAAAATCAGTAGGATATTAATATCTATAATGGTCTTTACGATATTACGTAGATAAATGGCTATTATTATCACCACAAAACCTACATACTTAGTACATACAACTTATTCACGTTTTCCTCTGACTGCATACTGAATGGAGAATCTCTTACTTGTCAAGTCATCGACTAAAATAAATTTATGGTGACGTATGCGCATTGGATGTTATGTTGCGTCTCGCAATTGTAAACTATGTACACACAAATACTACATAAGCTAGCTTTAACACAAGAGATCAGGAATCGGTACAAAACAAACCAAAATAATCGATTGGAATTTGGAATTTTATTTATTGCACGACACGCCTATCGATTATAAAATGAAACCTAATTAAGAATTAAATTAATGTACCAATCGATTAGTTGCCGTTAAGAACGCTTTGTTCTTGACTAAGTATTTATATATTACTAGCTGTCCCGGCAAACGTTGTTTTGCCATAAAAAAAATACAAATAAAATATGGATAGTAGCCGATTCTCAGACCTATAAAATTTAAATTTCATGAAAATCGGTCAAGCCGTTTCGGAGGAGTATGGTAACTAAATTTGTGACACGAGAATTTTATATATTAGAGACTGATAACTCTACCATTTTTCTACTTTTACTGTAATAACTCCTCATGTGTTTCCCTTATGTAGGGGGGCCTGTGCCCAACAGTGGGACGTGTAGAGGCTGGTGATAATGATGACAGTTTTATTGTAATAAAGGCTTTTTATAATACTAGGCACGGTCACTGACTCTACCACATTCACAGCTAGGGCGGCGCGAATCATACTGTCCCAGCCCTTAAGGTACCTATTTGGTACCTTGTAACGTGGTACTATAACATTGCGATGTTATAGCACCTCGTTTCTTCCAAATTATCCTTACTGCCAGTATTTAAATCAACAAAAATCAAAATTCAAATTCATACTTTGGCGTTTGATTCGGTTTTATCTTAATTTTGCTGACAGTGAGAGGAGACGTACCTTCCTAAAATTTATCAGTGTCTCGCTCTCGATTCGAGCTAATAGCTTGGGCGATAATATATTATTATTACAATAACAGCATAACATGATTGGACATTGAATTAATATTTGTCTACCTTCTATCTCAAGGCACTTTTGTAAGAACCTTATTTTTATTAGTATTTTTGTGTGTTAATGCTCTTTATTAAGTTTGTTTTATCTTGTTACAGTGTGCCTTTACTTACAAATGTGAATATACCTAAAGTGACGTATTCCTTATTATTATTATTTATCAGACCCCTACCTCCATACGTTACAACCTTAATGCGTTTATCATTGGAAAGAGGAAATGTTTCCGTGAGGCAGCGTCATTGCTGCTGGAAGTTTTGACACTAATCTATGCTATATCATTACAGTGTAACCTACCAAATTTAGAAACGCTCGAAATACGCAATGCGGCTCTCTTTAGTACATTGCTATTAAAAAAGTTAGAGTAGTTATAGAGTTTTCGCTATTCGATGTTTGTAAAAAACGAATGTTGTTGCGAAGGTTCGTCAATTTGAGTGCTAAACCAACAGAAAGGACTTTAATCACATTAATATGTTTGATTTTGTGCGTTTATAACGCCTAGTTTATTGTAAAAAAAAGAAATACAGAAAGGAAACGACGAAAAAATTGTATGCTCCAGGCGGGAATCGAACCCGTAGGTATCTCTTGGGGTGCGACCAGACGCGATAACCGCTACGCCACCGGAGAACTAGGTGTAACCTACCAAATTCTTCACCATTTTCTACTTTTTAACGTTTTTAAAGCAATGTTTATCTCACCACTCATGGAAGTTTTACAACCTCCAGTGATCCGAAAGAATACTTTAACAAGCATTTTTAAACTTCCAGTAAAGGTGAGAAAGCCATTTCAATCACATGACATTTACAAGTTTGATTTTGTGCGTTTTAGATGCCTAATTTATTGTAAGAAATATAAATTAAGAAAGAAAACGATGAAAAAATACAATACAATATGCCTGGAGCATAGTTTTGTTACGCAGTAATTAAAATGTACTATCCTTTTGCCAAAAAATACATTGTTGAAGGCTTAAATCAGGTAAACTTCAGCATGTATTGAGTGCGAGGAAAGTCTTACAAATGTAGCCTAGAGTATCGGAAACCCGCGACAGTATTTCTAGTTTGTAATTATAAAAATATCGCAATGGGTTTACCAGTTAACGCAACTGGAGCAAACATCGGCGGAGGAAGGAAAATCTAAGCCGTACAATCGACCTCAGAACTAGCTTAATTTAGTACCTAAACACACCAAGCATTGCGCTACTACGATATCTATTGCTACGGATATTAACAAAATATTTGTTATGACGTGGTACTAAAGTTTTAAGCTACTTCTGAGTTAGATTGTACTACACACAGCACATCAAGTGTAACAAATTCAATACGAAAGCCGCCTCTACTACGAACGCAGTAAGGGCGCTCTCGAGGTCAAACTGTTACGCTTTATGTGCTGTCGACTGTACATAGGCTGAATTAGCTAGACTCGTTTTTTTTCTTGCCGTTGATAGCGGAATATGGCTTTTCCGTCATCCATACCTGCCTGCAAGTGACGTTTGTGTTCCGGCATAACATAAGCGATGTCATTGAAACTATACTGTATATGTATTTGTAGTTTTTATCTATTTTTAATTCTTTTAGCTTTACTCTTGTAAGTGAGAAAAATTGCTCTACAATTTTATATAAAATTTGTGTAAAATTGTGTAAAAGTAAAATAACTTTAAATAAGTACTAGGAAAAAAACCGGCCAAGTGCGAGTCGGTCTCGCGCACGAACGGCTCCGTAACATTATCTATAAACAAGCGTCTACCTGTTGCCGTTTTCAATATCGAGCAAAAACAACCAAAAAAATCACGTTTGTTGTATGGTAGCCCCCCTTAAATATTATATTCTGTTTATTGGTATTTGTTGTTATAGCGGCAATATAAATACATCATCTGTGAAAATTTCAACTGTCTTACTATCACGGCTCATGAGATACTTACAGCCTGGTGACAGGCGGACGGATGGACAGCGGAGTCTTAATAATAGGGTCCAGTTTTATCCTATGGGTACGGAACCCTAAAAAGAAGTCACAATGTATAAATATACAATTCATTTTGTCCGCGACTGTCAGTATGTTAACTATGAAGGACGATCAATCGAGCGTGGATTGTGAATGGACATCCGTACAACTATAACTCACCTAAATGCAGACATAAAATTGCACTTCAAGGTCGCAGACACTGTTAAACTAAAATTAATTATTCATTCTGCACTAAACTACAAACTAAATGGGCAGAAATACTTAGTAACAATAAGAACGTTACGTATCGTTGAGATCATCTGATCAAACTGTTCCTTATTATAAGATGGATCTTAAAACTAGCTGCGAGGTTTATTAGGCTGATTGCCGCACATTGGCGACTACTGCTTGAATGATTTTATGTGATTGTCCCTGGATCCGAACGTCATTAAAAGAGAAGTTTCAAAAATGTATGAGACCCGGCCAGGGCCTCGATCGCGCTAAGTTACATTGTATTTACCAAAGCAAATGTGAAACGTTCCCATGCGCACAATTTGTGTTGCGCGAAACCAACCAATTAGGTTTTTTTTCGGAACATACGTTGATATCTTTGATTATAATTATATTACATATTAATTAAGTATAAATAACATCAATTAATAAAATAAAAACTTTCTAAATTGAGTAAAATATCGATCGGTTTTTGACAGCACCTAGATACAAATACGTTACTATGGCAACCATCTAAAGGAACGTATTTTCCGCTGTCGGTCGCATGTTTTTGATTAAGTTAGTGCCTAAGCAACTTGTCAAAAATGTTTGTAGGACAGCGGAAAATACGTTCCCATAGATGGTTGCCATAGTAACGTCTTTGTATCTAGGTGCTGTCAAAAACTGATCGATATATTTACTAAATTTAGAAAGTTTTTATTTTATTAATTTATGTAATTTGAACTTAATAAATATGTAATAAAGTTATAATCAAAGAAATCAATGTATGCTTCGAAAAAACAGCTAATTGGTGGCCGTTTATATGTTTCGCGCAACACAAATTGTGCGCCAGGTCTATGTACACTATACGAAAAAATAGGTTAAAATATGCAGAACAGCGCTCCATTGTCAATTTTCTTTTTATTTGCTTTATAGAAAAAACTGCAACACAGCCAAATATTCATCATGGCGCGTATGTCACTTTGGTGACGTTTAGTTGACTTCTATATCGCCCGCCATCTTGCCATAGTGAATAACGGTGAAATCGACGAAAAATTTCAACTTTAGCACAAACAAATTATACATGAAAACGAATCATTAGTATTTTTCATGGATTTAGGAGTTTTTTTTCCTGATTTTTGAGATACTGTACAGATACCTGGCCGGATATGAAATATATCCTTTGAGCAGCCTTTCATGTCGAAAAACATTCGAATGTAAACTCTTTTCGCTTTTAAACGTGAATTTTCGATTTCGTATTCCGTCAGTTATGATATGAATAAGGGTGCAAATGTTTAAATACACATTATCTATGCGACAAGAAATTGGGAGTGCAAAAGTTGCTTCAGCGAAAACAATCGCGTGATCATCTAGTCTAGACGTTCGCGAAAGCCGTTAATGGGTGGTCAGTTGTGCCGTTAATGAATATGCTACAGAGATTAGATTTGCAACCATTTATTTTTAGCCAGGAAGAGAATTACACAACATAAATGATTTAACAGGCTAGTTAAACTTAAAACGATCGAGTGAACGAGAACTTTGTATGCTGTCTGTGTATTGAGTGTGCGATTTTGCGTTTACCTAAACGGTCGTGCTGCGTTTGAGTTTTCTACATTTGTAGGGTTATTCCCTGAGAATCACATTCCCAGAGGATCATGTTCCGGAGGATCACGATTTGTTCGACGACGATCGACGATGAAGGTAAAACAAATCGTGATCCTCCGGAACATGATCCTCTGGGAATGTGATTCTCAGGGAATAACCCCATTTGTATAGGTTGAAGACTGTAGGTTGTCTTGTAGAGAAAAAATCCATATAATAAGCTCTAAGCATGTACAGCAAAAGAAACTAATAAAAATGAACTTAGCATCGTTAGTTATTTTCTGTTATACGTACTAGATGGTGGTGTCAGAGAGTGGTATGTAATGCCGGCTTCAGTGTTACCTACTCCATATTGCCTTGAGTTCCTATAAAGCGGGATTAAATATCGTCGTTCCCATCTTTAAGTTCAATCAGAGAAAAAGTAGGATTAAGAACAATAGGTGCATTTTATTATGTATAAAATAATGATACTGTAACAAGAAATATAAATATTTTTTCTTATTCTAGAAAAAGAAAAGTCAATGCCCACAAACAAACTAAAGATTTTACTGATTACACAATCTATGAATGCTGTTTTCTTTGATTACTTGATAACGTCACCAATTGACTTACAAAAATCGTTGGGCAAAGTTATCTGGACTATATCTACTTGTGTCGCGAGGCGCATCTACTTGTAGTACCTATGTGGTGTGCGCGCTATAATGTCTACTCGTAGCATGGTGCATTTGAATGTTCCGCGGTTAGTAAAGCTTTATCTGAGGTGTTTAACTCTTGCTTATCGCATTGCCGACACGTAAAACTCATTATAAAAATTACTGTAGTAAGGATGTGGTAATAGTCTAGGGTATATGGCATTTGACACCTTTTGACAAACAACGTTCATGAGCATTAACATAAAAAGTGCTCGAAAATAATTGAATAAGATTTCCATCTTCTACATGTCGCCGACCGGAACGGCATACATATATATAAGCTTTTCATAATTGTACAACATTAAAAACTCGATAGTTAAATTTAAGAAGAATACTATTTTATAGGTAAATTTAATATAAGATTACGTATCATATTATTTCTGGGAAAGTAGATTAAAGGCTCGTAGCAACTTCAGTATCTGTTTGATCTTGACAAGCGATGAATGAAAGCAAATAGTTATTGTCATAAACAGTTTCACGTACCTATCATAATGATACAATAAAATGATTAATCGATACAAAGAACCATAGGTATACGTTTTACCTAGATATATCTTATCTAAGTACGTCCATGAAACTCAATTACATATCTACTATGTCGATTTGATTTTCCAGTACTGTTTATTTTGTTTAATGTCTACCATTGATTGTACGATTCACTATCGAGTTGTTAGAAGCGTTAATAATCGATTTAAATTAAAAGAAGATTCCATTCGACTTGAGCAAAGAGTCTCGGTTGCCGAGTCGAATGGCCTCCATTGCTTAATGTTTACCTTATTACTTATTGCCGCTGCCAACGCGCACAGAAATAAAAACACACGCCCACCTATAAACCTACCATGTTTGAAAAGCTCGCTTTTGTAAGAACGTTAGTATTGGGAAAGGTCTTTATAATGTGGCCGATATACTAAGTACATACGGTGAGACTGCAAGCAGAGAGCTTACAAATAGGTACTATTGCTTATGAATGGTGCATAGAGCCATAGGGCATCTCGCTTTCACCTACCAATTAGAAAAAGACAGCTTTTTAGTTTCAAAACGCATCGCAGGGAACGTACGGTAAATTGTGGGGGGCTTGGTGAATTAGACTTCCTTTGTTTGTTTGAATCATTCTAAACTTTAAGCTTGTACGAAATTATTTATTGACGTATACTGTGGAAGAAGGTTGCTATGACAACCGTCTGTTTTGAGAATTCAACAAGCAAGCGTGACCGTGCCATTGTCTGGGTTCCTTGAAACGGCTCGTTGGAAACCGATGAGCGATTACGCGGGTAATTGATCAATCAGCGTAATAAAACGGCCGGGTATTACTGAGCGTCTGGTTTTGCAGATCATAAGAACTGTCATTATCATATTCTACTCATGTAGGTCCGTTGTCAAGGGAAAAAATATTTAATTGTTATAATATTAAAGTTAGAAAAATAATATTTAGCAATATTGCAAGATGTGTGAAAGCTAGCCGCAGATAGAAATATCGTGATGTGTTGATAAATATTTAAGGCATGGGCGCAAAGTTCAAAAAACGGTCCATAAAATATTCAATGCTTTAAAAGTTTACCTAAGTAATCTTTCTGTATGTAATAGATTCAATCAAAACCAAGCCTTCGCAAGGCAAATGTTATTGCTGCCTTACGTCACCAAGTGAAACTGGAAAATAACAAAAATGTGAGTCACCATTACTTTGATTGCTTTTACTATATATTTTTACTCCGCAGTATAAATTAACTTTACGTTCTTCAAGAAGTTAGATTACTGTATTAAATAATCGTCGTCAATTTGTATATGTGAATATTACAAACATCCGCTTATCAAGGATTAGATATAAAGAATTTCCTATTAAAAAAATTAGGAAATTCTTTATATCTATTCAATTCTAAAATTACATTACAAATAAAACCTTATTAGCGCGATAGTATACAACGGTCAGTGAAAATATTATTTGCAATTATTGCGGGAAATTATGGCGAAGGTATTTACAACTTCAGCAAGCCGCTATGGAATTGATAAATTATAATTCTCTATGGTTTTGTTCTATATATTTTAGAGCGTTTTAGTTGCTATCTCCATATTAGTACAAATTTGGAAATGATTTCTCAATTAATCCGAATAGCTTAAACCAATCACTTCAATAAATAAATTCCTCCTTTATTTTGTTCAGGTTGTAGCAACAACCTTATTACCTCTATGATGATAGCGACCACTATTTGCTCTCTTCAAAGAAAACCTTACCAAGATCTCGGTATCTTGTTTTTAATGTACTTCAGTGTTTGAACTAAAAATTCCCGAGCGATAATTACTGTTTAGCGTGACAGAATTACTACATACTTACTGAGATGTTATCATAAGTTTATATTTATATAGACGGTGTGCATTTTACTTTTAGACGTTATTTCTAAAGATATTAAGTTCATTACTAACTATTCTTCGCTTCTTTTTCTAATTGATAATGCACCATGAGAATAACAAAATTTACGCTCTCAAAGCCTTCAAAGATGGACAGCGCGCGCTAAAAATTTTTCGGCTCCGAAGTCAGCACAAGACGTGCCGCGGTAATGATGTAATGATGTGAGCTATTTATCTATTTTAAATAAGTTTAAAGTTTGCTGGAAGTATTATGCGCAACTTCAGAGCCATAAAATTATTTGGCGCGCGGTATATTTCCTGTAGTAATTCACTACTGGTTGAGCATCGTTACGGCTCCGTCATAGCTTGTCGTTAACGATTTGGCGCCAGTTCTGAGGGTCGGTGGCATATTGAAGAGCAGTTCTTCGTTCATTTCGATTAACTCTTTAGTAGTTCCTGTTCCTGTGTGTGTTGAAAAAAGCCAGATAAGTCGACCTATTTTATTGCAATTGCTATTTTAATTGGCTGGACCCTTGAGTGTTTCTCCTTAGAGCTTTTAAAGACGGTACGAGTGATACTATTACAATCACTAGAACTTTCCTGAGAACTTTCCAAATGAGCTATTACATATATAATCGTGTGTGCAGTAAATCCGTGGATGACTATATTTTAGGTTTCTTTACAGTTACAATTGGAATAAAGTTGTGTGCAATGTTGTTTATATGAAGTAAATTAATATATTATAATTACGATCCATTGCTAGTGAGATAATGATAAAATTTGATTACTGAGAACGGTTGCATTAGGGCATGCTCCCGGCAAATACAGGTACCTATTTTTTCCGGTACTTCCCGGTAAATCGACTTTTTACGCAGTACCGGCACTGAATATAATTTTCCGGGAAATTCGGTTGGTATACTTTAGGTACTCAGCATTTAATAACTCGAGTGTCTATCAGTTTTAAAATGCCACCTTTTTGATATACGAATAAAATAAGTGAACGACGCGAGAAGTTAGGCGCAAGAAACTGAAGCTGATAAACGCCGAGCTAGAACGGCTTTAGCTTGATGGCCGCGGTCGATATCCTTTGCAAAAGAACTTCCATTACTGCTAACGTTAACCAAATTCAAGTACGAGACAGGCAAGAAGATGACGTCAATGATCTCGTCATTAAACCAATGCAGCCAAAGGCATGTGGCTTTTGGCTGCATTAGTTCATTGACGAGATGAAGGTAACCCTGGCGAGTTTGACGAATGCGAAAATGAAAACTGGAATGAAAATGATGACGTGGTATTTGCAACAGAAGAATGAAATAGATAGTTTATTCTTATGTTGGAAACGCCACGTCATCGCTTTCGTGAAACTCGCTAGGATTAGTATCGAAACTCATCTCAGCTTCATGCCCAGCTATGTTGATGATGAGAACAAGTCTTAGCGAAAAAGCGTTAATTACCTCAATACCTAAAAGTACCGAATTTTCCGGTTTCCCGGTACCAGAGGTAGCTCAGTACCGGGGAACCCAGTTTTCTCCACGGTACCGGTACTGCAACCCCTAGTTTGCATGCTTGCACTGTTACAAAGGTTAAGCATAAACTGATTGGATTATTATAATGGTTAACATTGTTCTTTTACTGATTCATTAGGTTAATCATAATTCTTCCTTGAAACTTTTTGTTTTGATTCATTATCATGATCGTATGCGTTTATTGTATGTGGACAGTGTGTATCGGAATCATTCATTATTCCTAAAATAAAAGTGCTCAAAAGTGACGTTTGCTATATTAGGCACAGCTGAACAAAGGTCATATTTACTAATTGGCAGCGCTTCATGTTGTGAGTAAACACACAGGTTGTTGACTTAGATGTTCACGTTTTAGGTTACCGGATGAAAGTGTGATATATTGATTGTGATTTAAAGATACCAATGAAGCAAAAAAATGTGAATATTTACCGGTTCTCTTTAACTAATTTAATAAAAGTTCACTAAAACTTATTAATATAACCTTATAGACACGTATTAGAATTGACATTACCGTCCATACAGACACAAAACTACTCATATCATCACCAGCCTATATACGTCCCACTGCTGGGCACAGGCCTTCCTACATGGCAGAAACACATGAGGAGTTTGGGCCATAACACCACCACGCTGGCCCAATGCGGGTTGGTGGGTTAAAGCGGTTGCAGTAACAACCGGAACCAACGGCTTAACGTGCCTTCCGAAGCACGGAGGAGCTCAAGATTATAAATTTGATGGACCTATCCAAGGACCGACCATGGCGAAAGTTGCTTTGTTTTCGTGATCGAAACCAGAGCGCTTAATCCACTACGCCACCGAGCTCCTCACTACGCCACCGAGCTCCTACTACTCATATGTTGATAATAAATTAATAATAATATTGATATATTTCGAGATAGTCTACATAGCATAAAAAAAGAGCACTACTTGAGCACCAGTAGTTTTTCATTCTACTTTGTGTTAAAATAAAATAACATTGGTATTAGTTTCCATGAATGTTAATTGGCTATTTATATGTGGTAGCTAGATAATGGCTTATTGTTGTTATTTTGTTTGTGTGTTCGGATAATAACGCTGTAAGCTATCCTACAAAGATAAATGAATACATAAATACACCTTTTGGTTATTTGTTTAAAATATATTATTTTTCTTTATTCCAGACATTATCAACCTTGAAAGTTTTATAACACCTACCTACTATATTATAATTGAACCAACAGATTTCCTTTTATTTGAACTACAGGTTCTTATGGTCTAAGCTACAGGTTTGAACAAATGAATCATAAATTATTACAATTGTGATACTACGAATTATAAACCTTTTAGGGTTTGAAAAAAAAAACATAAGGATAATTGTCCGGTCTTTCGAAAGACTTTTCGTCTTTTCGAAAGTTAGACTAGCCATGTTACTCTCTAACAAAAGTTGCGCCTCATTTCACAAGTCACTTAGATTTCATGTGTCAATCAAACATGTTTTCTCATACACTTTGTTAGTTGAAACCGCAGTGACTTGTGAAGTTTGAGTTTTGTTACAGAGTACCACGTCTAGTTTCAATGAGCGGTCTTTATTTGCATTTATTTACAAAAATGAGATAACTAGACTCATTGTTCTAGTCAAACATTAAATAATAAGGCGAATAGAATACATATTTCTTGCTATTTCCTCTTTCCACTTGAATATGTAATACTGTAGGTACTGCTTAGTCTGGTTTCGGTATGGTATTACCTACAGTTTTGTGTTGAAAGTTGTTCCATTTCATCATTAATTTATGTTTATGGTGAGTAAATAACTTATTTGAAAAAAAACGGGCATGGACATAATATCATGCACGATAAAGTACCTATAATTGGACGACCAGCTGGCCGAGCGGTCTGTACCCATTGCTATACAGGCTACTCGATCAGGGGTCCCAGGTTCAAATCCCGGTAGGAGAAAATATATGTATGATGAGTAGGTACGACCATTTGTTTACGAGTGATGGATGTTTATATGTTTATTTAGTATGTTTCTAATATTTATATACATGTTATTATCAATATTTCTCTAATCTAATCTAGTAATAATAATAATCCATAACACAAGCTCTCAATGATGCTTGCTTTGGGCTAGATAATGAGTGTGAGTGATGAATATTTTATTTATAAAGAGAGGTGTCAATAAGACATTAAATTAAAACATGGGCTATATTAGTTTATAGAAATGGTTTGCCACTTTCAAAAACATCTTATTCGTTTCATAATTTCATGACATTTGTATAAAATAATATCATTGGCTGCATTATTTCATAAAAATGTCATGAAATTATTAAATGAATAAGGTGTTTTTGAAAGTGGCAATCCATTTCTATAAACTAATATAGCCCATGTTTGAATTTGTTGTCGTATATATACAGGATGGGAAAAGCGAATGCGAAAAGGTTTCTATGTTTGTATGTATTATATATACATTTTCTTATTTTCTTGTTAGGTATTTTAAACTACACACAGTGTCCACTTTTATTTTCCCGTCTTCCTGTCGCAGGTCTGCTGGTAGAGATTTCTGTAGAAATAAGCAGTGCCTTTGTACTCAACTGTTTTATGTGTTTTATTTTTGAGTATTTTGTGTGTACATAAATGAATAAATAAATAATATATTATATATTTATTTGTTTACCACATAGGTACGAGTACATTCTTATTCTTAGAAATCAACCGAAGCTAGCAACTCAGTGGCCAAAAAATCCTATGGTGTAAATATAATAATGCAATATATGCGTTTCTACTTATTAATAAGTCCTGATTACTACAATCTTGGTACAATTCATCGTCATCATCACCAGCCTATATACGTCCCACTGCTGGGCACAGGCCTACCTACATGGGAGAAACTCATGAGGAGTTTGGGCCATAACACCACCACGCTTAAAGCGGTTGCAGGTAACAACCGGGTAACAACAAACTATGATTGACCCATCCCAGGATCGACAATGGCGAAAGTTGCTTTGTTTTTCGTATTGAAACCAGAGCGCTTAAACCACTACGCCACCGAGATTGGTACGATTAAGTTTAAAAAACTTGATGTAATTAGGTGCACAGTACAGGCAGCTGAAGATCACGAAGCACTAGGTTATTCCCTGAGGATCACATTCCCCGAGGATCCTGTCCCGGAGGATCACGATTTGTTTTTACCTTCATGAACATAAACAAAAACTACCATCAGCAGAAAAACTGGTCAATCAAATTTTAATATGTTAATTATTTTTGTCCTAACCATATATATGATACGACATGGGTGGCCAACATGCGTACAGCTTACCGGATGGTTAGCGATTACCGTAGCCTATACACCAAAGACTATACAGGGTGGTAGCGACAATTAGATATTAAATTAAAACATGGGCTATAGTACTTCATAGAAATGTTTTGCAATAATTTAAAAACTTCTTAATCATTAGACAATTTCTATGAAATAATGTAACATTGGCTGCATTCTTTCGTAAAAACGCTATTAACAAATGAGTAAGATGTATTTGAAAGTTGCAAAACATTTCTACGGACTAATATAGCCCATTCTTTAATTTAATGTCGTAATGACGTCACCACCCTGTATAATAGACGCTCGGAGTACCTGTGGCAGTAATCACGACACGACTAAGAGAAAGCGTAATGCTTACACAGCAGAGGCGACGAATCCCATACTTCCAACTTCTTCAATGAATTATAAAACTTTTTTTTCTTATAAAACCATTTTCTCTTTACGGGCATTGCAAAGTATGCCGGGACGGGAGCAGCTATGTTGTAATAAGCTACAAATATGTTTGCGTTAAAATTTTTACATGAGAATTATTTTTATGTCATAAATTAATGATTAAGTACAGTCGCTAGTACTTTGACCTTGAGACCACCCTTATTCCGTTCGTAATAGAGGCAGCTTTCGTAGTGCAAGTGTTACACCTGATGTGCTATCTTCTGTACAACCGTATGCAAGTATATCTTTAATATGTAAGCCTCAAATAATCGAGGTTGCTGATTGAAGCTCTCGCGCGTGTCAAAGAGCACGTTCGGGCGTCTATCGTGGTTGTGATCAAAGTACCGATGCAATCCGTACAAATATTGATTATGCAAGTTCACATTGATAGTACAAGTTTAGACTCTAGAAACTTGGCAAACAAAAGGTACTAAGCAAAGATGACGTCAAATTCCTCGAGTACACTTCGGCTGAAATAATATGTCTGCTATATATAGTAAGTAACTAATTTGTATCTACTATAAAGTCTTAGTACCTACCTACCCCTTCTTAATATATTTTAACCCACAGATTATATTACTATCTTCAATCCATATGCTACTTGTAGGAATATAGTAATAGTGTAAGTACTCATATTTGACACAGTTTGACACTTCCAAAATTAAATTAGAAGAACTCTAACAATACCAGAAAAATCATAAGAAAATTGAAAGTTCATTTTTAGTTAAAACCGACGGATGCAAAATGTCTTTACAATGTGGTTGTGATATTGTCACAATAATTATGCTTGCTCTTTTTTCCTCAATCGTCATCGCCTCGGAGCCATGTGACGTACCTTGGCTAGTTATGTGAAATATTCGGTTCCGAATTTGCAATAGTGATGTGATTCAACAGGTCCACTGTTGAATGATGATAACGCGCATGTGCAGGTTTCTTCGTTGTGCAACTACTGATTAATTGTTTAACTGTTCCACACGTACGAGATTGTAGGATGTTCGAAAGGTAAGTAAATGGCGTATACACTGCTGGAAATTTTTGTGAGAAATTTTCTTTTGGAATGACACTAAGTAAACATTACCTAGTGATTAGACATAAAAATTATACTGTCTTCGCGAATGAACCAACTAGCGTTAGAAAACTATTTATTGATTCATTTTTCTTTATGATTTACAGTTGCATTGTACTCTTATTATTAGAATTAGAATATAAAGTTTTGTGTTTATTTGTTTTGTCTGGACACATAATATTTATATCCATATACTTGCTTTATGCATTGTTATCGGTTATTGGTCGGTAAATCATTATTTAAACTTTGTATATGCAAATATTTATACATAAATGTGATTTTAATTAAAATGACATTAGCAGAAATATGTTTTAAACATTCATTAGTTTTGTGAAATTTTCAGATAGTAAAAAATGAAATTGCAAAAGTTTCCGAACGTATTGCGTACCTTTTTTTGGAGAATTGAAAGTCAGACGTATTTTGCAGAATCATGAGTCATATGTTTGTCCTCGTGAAAGCATTATTAAATTATGTCATCACTTGAACTTGAGATGGGACGGGAGGATTTATGCTAAGCGCAGTCTTCTCTCATTAATCTCATGATATACAAACTTTAGTACGGAGTACGTTCATGACATGATATAACAAATTAGACAAGACGAACAGACGTACAGAATGTAACAGATGCATATCCCAATTTTATAGCAATGCTGACTCGCGAATATTCAGCATTTTCAAAAAAGGAAGAATTCTATACCATTGTTTTTATTTATTTATTTATTTTCTTTTGTCTTGAATTATCTAAGAGGTTACAAACGTAAAAAGTACGCACATACTTGCGTTTAAGCGTAGCTTTCGATTACTGTGGCTGCAGCAAAATCAATTATCTAAAAAGACAATACCTTCTGAATGGAGATTAAAAATAATTTCACCCGCAGTCAGGGTGGGTTGTCTAGAAGAGATCTCTAATAGAGGTAAGTCATTCCTACTGTACACATTTATAAGAAAAATTATATACCTTTATGGTAGGTAAATAAAATTAAATCTTAGTGTCTTAGTTACGTAATAGGTAATGATAGGTATTACGTTGTTAATTCACAGACTGTCAGGATATCTTTTACACTGTTTTTGAAGTGTTTTTTAAACGTTGAGTGAAATGAATATTGTTTAGTTCCAAACATCTGTCTCTTATTATAATCATAAAGAAGGATTAAATAGGCACCTTCTGGGTAAGCTCGCTACATCGTCGACCTCCTAAGAGGAGGTTACTTTTTAATCGACTTCAAAAACGAGGAGGTTCTCAATTCGGCCGGTATGTTTTTTTTTTCTTTGTATGTACACCGATTACGCCGAGATTACGGATCCGATTTACATGATTCTTTTTTTGTTCGATGCGGAATAGCTGCCATTTGGTCCGATAAAATTTTTTTCAAAATCAGTTGGGAACTTTGGTTTTAAATATAAAAAAACTGAAATTATGAAGTCGTCTACATATGCGTGATTGCGATTTTTTGCTTTTCCAATGACTTTTTAGTAAAACGATACGATAGTAGGAAACAATATAAGTTGATAGTCACCCATCTTAGGTTTGACCGTAGAAAGTTATCACTAAAAATTGTGAAAAAAAATTTTTAAACAAAAATTAAAACCGACTTCAAAAAACTGAAAAGGATAAAATAATTAAATTTAAGTAGGTATTCATCCCCTAGAAATATATTTTTAGAGTTGGTGCTAAGTGGTTTCCAAAACAATAGAAAGTGAAGCACCGACTCCAAAAATATGTTTATAGGGGATGAATACCTACTTAGATTTAATTATTTTATCCTTTTCAGTTTTTCTCTGAGCAAGAATGGGATCAAGAAAAGCTCATTTTAGGGGAAAAAAATGAAACTAACATATTACAGCGATAGCTTAACATTCAATCCCTATTTAATAACATCAAAAACAATTGAGAGTAAAATTTCCACTGGTAAACGCGGCCCGCATGCATGCATATGAGCACAGTAACTGTTCACATAATGTTTAGAAGTAGTTGCTATTTTAAGGAAAGTCTCTTCGTAATTCTTCAATTATTGTGGAGATTTCACTTCTGTATGTAATAATGCCTTTAGCTGTGAAGCTTAAGTTGAAAACACATTGTAAAACTATTTACTTATATTTATTCTGCTGTCGTGTGTATATCAACCATATTTTATTTTTATTCATGACAATCAATTTACAAATTAATTGTAAATACCTTTTTTATCTGAAAGCATAGACGTTAACAATCTTTTCATTTTTGTTTTGAAAAGCAAGTATGAATAAATCTAAAACATATCGAAACGACTGGTAATGGAGGTGATATGAATTGATCAGTGATAGAGTAAATAATGTACCTACATTAATATATGTATTCTGATATCAAAAACAATGTTTACTTTAAAAAATCGTTATCAGTGTAACCGATTTATTATAAAATATACTTGTATATTACTTTGTTGGTATAATACAAACTATTTTAGTACGTTATTGAGCCACAATTTCCAGTTTTCGTCATAGACAAGGTAATTTTAATGTAAAGAACTATTTTCCATAAATTTGAAAGGTCTCGTAACTAAATATTGTGTGCAAACAAAATGAGTTTTTATTATCTAAAGGAGATAGTTATAAAACTGTTTGAAAAGTAAACTTCAACTGAAAACATTTGTGAATAGGTTTCAACCGTCAATAGCGGTGCTCTGCTAAACATTGACGTCATACACCTTTATATGCCAGTGGTCATTAGTGCACATGGCCAGCGGGACCATGTGAACGAATTCTATTGTGAAAAACGTAGAGATTTATACTATATTTGCTTTGCTAAAGTAAGCACAAATGAAACCAAACAGTTCGGGTTCCAACTGTCGTTTTCTTATTCATTTATAGGTAGGCAGGTACAGTCAGCATAATAATGGTGAATGCATTCTGTTTCTGTCTCTTATGTTATTCAAAGTCATTCTGTACATATTTTTGGAAATGACTTTACCAAATCAGTATTTTTTTTTAATTAATACACATTATAGGTCGATTTTTATACTACAAGTATTTACAAAAAGAAGTAAGCTTATAGTTTTTTTCTTAAGAGCAACAGAGGTACCCTATGCGCTTTACTAAATCTCTAAAATGAAATAATAATATGATACCTGACTATAACCAGTATGAGTCTTCTGGTAGTGCCCCCACTAAAATGTAAATTGTTATGTCATTATTTGAAAATAGATGATATTATTATGAAGAAGACCTAATTTAGCTATGTAACGAATAAGTATACGTGGCGAATTGCCTCTGGGGCGTTTTAGATCTATCTCACTCGAAGCAGAATTGAAGCCAATACGGCTTAACGGAAACGGAACTGATGACGATGCAATGACGGAATTGCAATGGCCGCCCATCAAGGTTCACCTTTTGTTATATAAATCACTGACTGTCTCTCTTGTAAAAATACATAATATGTCGCAAATTTCTGTGTCAACATTCAGAACATACTACGGAAGTGAAGGTGTTGGAAAAGATAATCTTAAAATGTTGGACGTTTTACGTTGTCGAGACTAGGAGCAAAATGAAAGGATAAAATAATAAACTTACTTATTGGTGTTATAGATAGAATATGTCCATTCGGATAGAATAAGAGAAATATGGTATTACTAGGTATGTATAAAAGATAATTGCTGAACACTTTATAATAATATTGCAAAACCTTTCAAAGGCTTCCTTAGATAAATTATCACATGCGGGTGGCAAGAAATACCCGTGGAAGCGATTTTCCAAATGACTTCCTCAAAACACGAACACAAGTGCGCGGGCGCAGGCGGCACGCATTGTAAGTCGAAACGTGGGCATTCTGCGGCATCTTGGGAATGCACAGGTCGGTTCCGAGAACTGTACACTATAGCAATTCAGACTTGTGAAGAATTCACTGAAAATCAGGATTCCGTTTGAGAATAAATGATTTTTATGAGATAAATTTTTCTAGGGATGTAGTTTGATGATTTATATGACAAGAAATAAAATTGTCCATTCAACTCTTGAGTGACGTCAAGTCCTGTTCATTAGTAGTCAACTAAATTAACCTGTTCTGTCAAAGCCTTTGTGGAACGCAATTATTCAGTAAAATATACGGGTAATGTAATCTGCTAACCTAATATGATTAGATTAAATATACAATCACGTCATCTGGTAGCACTTATAATTCTTGAGCCAATTGCTAACAATGTCACGCCTTGCCAATTATGGACGTCCACTATAACAGCTCCTGTTGGCTATAAAACTTAGCACTTATGTGTGTTTACTGTTTGTTTTTACAGCATAGTGTAGTTTTACCGATGCCTCCGATAGACAGTATGTTGGAAGCTAATTCTGAATTTATTTTCTGTAAGGGCAATTGATTGGGGATTGTTTGGGGAGCTCGGTGGCGTAGTGGTTTGAGCGCTCTGGTTTCGATTACGAAAACAAAGCAGATTTCGCCATGGTTGAGCCCGGGGTGGGTCAATCAAAATTTATAATTTAGAGCTCCTCCGTGATTCGGAAGGCACGTTAAGCCGTTGGTCCCGGTTGTTATTGCAACCGCTTTAACCCACCAACCCGCATTGGGCTATAAAACTTAGCGTGGTGGTGTTATGACCTTATGACCCAAGCTCCTCATGTGTTTCTCCCATGTAAGAAGGCCTGTGCCCAGCAGTGAGTATATAGGCTGGTGATGTGTGTGTGTGTAAGGGAAATTGAATATTCTTCAAAGTCTTTTAATACAACGAAGTTAATATACTGAACTCGTTGTTATGAAAACTAACTCGGAATCGCTTCTCTTTTTGATTGATCAGTTTATTGAGTTTCGCTATTAAAGTATCCAGTGTTATAGTAATACGATCTGTATTTGTAAAGCTAAGGCAACACGACGTTGTTTTGCAAATGTTACAGCGAATTTAGGTTTAAAATACCTAAATTTAACTTCTGTTACGAAAGTAGCTAATTTCTCAACAACTTGTACAGTGAAGGCAGAAATTAATTATACATAGAGGCTGATACCTACTTATGAAGGTAAGAAACCAAAGTGCGGAGGCGATTCTCCGGAACGTCGGTAAAGACGTTCTTGGAAACGAACCCTTGCTAGAAACGAGCCGAACTTTAAGTAAGTTTATTTTAACAAGTGAGGAGAAGTAAAAAACATTGTGAAATTATTTCGCTATCAATCGTTCTTGCTGAAATATCAACCCACATAGAACTTGCAGATTATTACGTTCATCTTGCAAAGTAATGTTAAAATTCAGTAAAGAGTGTATCCAAAATATTGAAGTTAGCATACCAAGGAAATGTTTCTTTTTTAAATAACAATAACTAATTAACAAAAACTAATTTACTTTACTTTATAACAATAACTACGTTCAAAGGTTGATTAAAAGTCACTTACCTGGGGTAGGAGTCGAACTCGCCAAATGTAGAAAATAAATATCTTGTATTGGGTATTATTATGATCGATATCGATCATTATGTTCCATTGTGATAAACAAAGCCTGTATATATGGTAACAATATAAAATTAGTAGATTTAGCTCTATAAGAGATCTCTTCCAGCCAGCTCATAAATGTTTGAGACATTACTTTGTACAAAGCAGGCAGAACCGGGTGCATCATTTATAAAAAGCTCCAAGTTTTGATTAATAGTTAGTTACACACAATAAATTATAAATATGTATATCTACTAATATAAAACAGCGGTTTCTATGCCTTACCATTAGATAAAGAAACAAAAAACATACGAGTTAATGTATATATAAAGTTTATATGTATATGTACTTACATATAAACAGTATATTATGTGAGTGTGAATGTATGTATGTAACTTTCATAGTTTTCATCTCTGCCCGTTATTTCTCTAAAAGTGGGTCGGAAAGGTCGCGTCCATTATTAACGCCAAAGAACAGTATATGTAAAGTTTGACTCATGTATTATTTATCTACATATAATGTACCTACATATAATGTTACAGGTAACCACGTAAAATACTATTCTGAAGTTGTGAAAAATTATTAATCGTAATAAAAAATCAAACAAACACTTTTGGGGTTTTAATTTTTGACACTTCTTTTGCTGTTTATATGTTATATTATCCTTCAATAACCATTGAAGGATAATATATTTGGACCATATTCGCAATTCGCATGTGCAAATATAGTCCAAAACATATTTACTCTAGACATATTGACATATAATATATATGTAACAAAAGCTTTATAATCAAAACATTAGGCAATTCGAGTTCTAATTTTACCACAGACAGTTGAACTTTAATCTACCTATCAGATCTTCAATAGTAAATAATTACCATCTACGACCGGCTGAGACTGACGTCACACTCCTTTTGCAGGCTGCACAATTTAATCGGCGCAATTAGGTCAATCAGTGTCGATTAGTGGTTTTTTAGGTTTTGTTTGCCGATTTTTATCGCGTTTATTTTTCGCATTTCCATTGTAAGAGTTGAGTAAGAGTCAAAGAATAATGATTATTATCTTCTTTCTAAAACAACTGTCGAAAGCATGCTGCAAATAACGACAATTGATGTAAGACTATTGATTTATAATTTTGTGGTCCAAAAGACATGCTGATGGTATTTTCTTACTTGAAAATTTGAAATTTCGTAGGTTTTACTTTAGATACAAAATGAGAGAATGAGAAAAAGATAATAAAAAACCAATAGTATGAAACAAGATTATCTTTTTCTCATTCTCTTATTTTGTGTGTATCACAATGGTATCTCGTTTACAATACAACAATTTTCTTGGAATCCCTTGCAATGTTTAGGTAGTTTCTTTGGTAATAGACGAGTACAATAAATCTACTTATTTATTACATATTGTTCTATTCCATATGAAGCAAAGCTTTAAAAGGAGGCAGACATGAGGTTCTGTTCAAATAATACCGCCATACTGCTACTTGTGAAATGAATGAGACGGATTGAACAGTTCGAGGACATGGTTTATTTGCTATTTATGGACATTTCGTTATATTCTGAGTACCTACGCATAAATGAAAATGTCTACAAATTCCTGAATAGGCATTTTAACGATTGCTTGATCAATACAAATGACTGTAAGTATTATATAATTGGAAAGATAATTAGGTATCATAGTAGCTTTAATTTTTTCGATTTCGAAACATTTGGAGAATTTAAATTAAGTTTACGTTCCTTGTGTAAGTCGGTAAATAAGTAGCACTTTACAGTTTGATTAAACAAATGAATATCTCGAATTACTTCGCAGCAAAACAAGTAGGTGTAATAAGACTGTCATTGTACCATTTCATTAGTTCCAGTGTTTAATGAAAGACACGAATATTGTCTGTCTTAGATAAGATTTTGTTTTTAGAGCCAAGTCAAGTAAGTAGGACAACGAAGACACATTTATGACGCAAGTAAACAATAAAAAAGGCTGACAAGGAGATCCTATTTTTAGTTTCATTAAGTTTTGTTAAATCGACTTAAACACGTGACCGTTCACATAGAATTGGTAAGTATGAGTCATAATTATTTTGGACGCTACGCGAAGGAAGTGAAAAGGTTTTACTGAGTCACATTCATGGTCAATTAAGATTTCCCTCAATCACACTAACTAAAGACTGGTTCCATCAATCACACGGCTGTAATAATGGTCAGTGAAGCGATGTCGGGCACGTCTCATGCCGAAGGTCATATTGTTACGTTAGCAGCTGTAATACCTTAGCTATCTCAGGTATATGTCGTCGTCATACGGGCACAAACTAGCGTAACTAACTTGGAATAAATATAATAAGTCATATCTAATATAGTTTTAAATTTGTCAAATGGCTTAGTTATTTTCCTTTTCCTGTTATATTTTTTTTTGTGTGCTAATGTTGAATGTCGTCTATTGTACACGCGCCAGCAGATGAAGCGTGACACTTGTAACCATGTTTGGGCACTGTAATCCTTTGTAATAAGAACCATTTTCGAAGAGACGCGTTACGCTTGGTATGTGTGCGTCTGTACGTACGACATTGAATAACTAAATAAAAAACAACACACCCAATATAAATTTAAAACACTGTTAGATCGATGTTTCACATTGTAATCGACAGATTATCGATAGTAATTTCAAAGTAAACGTGCTTAATGATTTTCTAGAAATTTACAAACTCCAATGCAATGCAATCACTACACGGAAAATCCGCGCGACTCGTACCTTTTGTATTGTTTGTCTAGAAATCCACTATCATAGATAAATGTATGCTCATGATATGTAATGAATTGTCGTTGGATGAAATAGCTCTACCAGATAAGGCTTTCATACCTCGACAAGGATTGTAGCTGTCAATAATAATGACGTATTTATGCGCCAGATCACAAAACAACCAAAGAAGTCTTCACACAAAGAAAAATGAACATTTATTGTCTCCAAAATCTATACTGTTTTGAATGAGACAAAAACATCACGCGACACATTAAAATATCACATCCACGAGAACACAGAATGATACACTCACGCTTTAACCAAAATTATCACATTTACGTAGCTCTATTAGTGTAAAGTTATAGGCTGCGCAGGCGGCGAAGGTAGCGCCCGCCGCTCTCCTCGCCTTGCCTGCGAGCCTCCGAGTCACTTATGCACACCGCCCTCGGTAAATTCCTTGCATAAATAAGTTAGAAAGCTCTACATCACCAAACGATATGCACATACACTTCTAAAACTGCACTGTATCCGATACAACTTAAAAAACTTTCTTACCTTCACTGCGTAGTATTGATGTTCTCAAACTATAGTCGAAGGAAAAACAAGCGAAAAGCAGACAGGCACAGGTACCGACACTCCGACAGTAATGGCGCCGGTTCGTTCGTTCCAACTCGTCGACTGTCTCGGAGTCTCGGAAAGCGAGCCTTGTTTGCTTAGCGACGCGAGGCTGGTCCCTTCTGTCTCGCTCTACTCAGTACAGTTTGTCGCATCACAAAAGAGACGTATATAAGCCAGCTGGTTTCGCTTTTGATACCTGCGGTGCAGCAACCTACATCACATCACGGGGAACGTCGGACAATGTCGTTCATCTCAAAATGCTGCAAAATATTTAAACATGGTAGAGCTACTATATTATACCCTTTTACTAAGGATTACGAATTGCTAAATATGGCCTATGACAATACTGATTTATTTGAACAAAACTCAAAATTGATATAGGGAATTATTCGTCAACGATTTGTTTTATTTTATTTGATATTTAAAGCTACACGTTTGAATTAATTGACTATATTAATTACCTATATACTAATCATTGCGCATAGGTAAATAAATACTAATAGAGTAAGAAATGAGACAAGAACAAATAAAATAATGGTAGAGCAAAACTGTCTATTATTTATTTCGATCTTTTACTTGATCTACATTATAATATTTCATGTTCTTTGGATATTATTATAAAACATTACTTGACTAAATATTAATAAACCGATTTATTTCTAATCGGTTCAAGATAATCAAAGACAAAGTTCGAAAATAAAAAATAAATTGTAGAGTCGCAAAAAATGTGAATTTCGCGCCCTCTAGTGGTGAAATAAGAATAGTAGCAATAGGTTGCTTTCAAAACTAGCAAGCACATAAAGAAAACGCGGGCAATATAAACGTTGTACGTTCATACTATAGATGGCAGTACTGTCAAGTTTTTGCTTTTAGTTTATGGTTTGATGGTAGGTGGTGCTAATGGTGCTATTAACTAAATAGTAACTAGCGTACGTTATAGCTGGGATAAATTTCACCCAAAACACAGAATAATCTATAATCTCCAGTGTTCTCTGCTAAAAATACTTATAAAAAGGCGTGAAAAGGCACCTTATGAGCCGGCAGGGAGGAGGCAGCTCAGGCATCATAATTCACGATGTGTGTTCGCATATGGAGTTCTTTATCCGTATATCATCAGATGGCGTGTAGTCATTTTCTGTGCTCTGTATAAAAATAAGACAGCCAAAAAATTTATGATTATACATATTGTACAGATTATTGAATTTTTCGTTTCTTTGTCGTGATTTAAAACTTCGAAATCTCTACTTCATATATGATGGTTTCTTTCAAATAATACGTGAAAAGGCACGTCATAAGTTGGCAATGTCTTGGTGGTATAGAGGTAGTGGTGGTCATTTGACATTTAAATATATCAAGATTTTAATAGACATGCCTTTTTTCTTATAAACAATTTAAAATGTACACAGTATTATTATGATTATGTAATATCGTAATTATTTGATAATTCCATGACATTTGTATCAAATAATGCTGCCAACGTTACACTATTCCATAAAAATGTCATGAAATTATCAAATAATTACGATATTTTTGAAAGTGGCAAACCATTTCTATGGACTAATATAGCCCATGTTTAAATTTACTGTCGCATTGACGGCACCATCCTGTATATGTGCCAGGCGACAGGGAGTCCGACACGAGACTGACTTTAATACGGTCTCCATTATTCTTTTTATTAAATGGGAAAAATATAAAAATATCTCTTTATCAGTATTAATAAATAAATCTAGTGCCTTCATTACTTTGTACAATGATATACGTAATAATACCTATAATTAGTACAGTTGAACTCGGAAGTAGATTAACACTTTAGTTCAAGTCACATACTAGTATGTGTCTTATATAAACGCAATAGTGTCATGGTAATGCTTTTATTATATGGATGACTGGTAATGGTACAGGCACAAATATGATGACAATTCAACATTCTTATTACCTTCGGAATAAGGGACACGAACTTTCAAAAGTGGGTAGGTAGGCACGTATTATAATTGCCCGTAACTGTATCTACTAATGTGTCAGTCTACTTCTGAGTCTGTCAATAATCATGCTTATGACAAATAGTAAAGGTGGTATACCTATATCAAGAACAACTTGAAAATACTAAGATCTATAATTATTCTATAACTCGTCGATGTCTTTTGTTCAAACAAAGTAATTTTCACTATTAGTATTAATTTCTCTTTCTTAAATACGTTAACAAAACATCATATTGAAAACAGAATAGTGATTCTGGGTTACTATAATAATAATGATGTCGATTCTGTCGTCTTTGTACAAACCTAAAATTAAGTTAAATGCCTATCTTGCGTTTTTAACCGACTTCAAAAATAAGGTAGTTCTCAAATCAGTTGGTTTGTTTTTTTATGTATGTACACATGTACACCGATTACGCCGACATTTCTGATCCGATTTATTTTTTGTTTGATACGGAGTAGTTGCCATATATTTAAAATCGATTGGGTAGTTTAGTTTTTCAATCAAAATACCTAGGATAAAAAAGTCGTCTACATAGACGACTTAATTATTCCAGGTATTTTAATTTAAAAACTATCATACATATGCGAAATTGCGGATTTTTGCTTTCCTATGTATTTTTATTAATGAATTGACGCGATAGTAGGAAACAATATAATTACGCTGACGGTCAGCTTTGACTTTAATCTTTTTAAGGTCAAAGCTGAGCGCCCCTAAAAATTGTGATGAAAAAAAATTCTAAATGCTACGAAAATGCTAAGAAACTGAAATAAATCTCCAGACGTGGTTTGCTACGTTTTTGGTAAATTCACCATAAAATCTCAACGTAGTACATTGTCTCGTCACGTTTTTTGTGCTTAACAGCATTACTTTGAGTGTAAGGTTCATGAAAGAGACAAAATATGGCTCCCAAAAATTTGCTGCAACTGTTGCTCAAGAATATTACGAGGTTGACTCATCAGAAGTCACTCTCACTTAGATTTCTTCCCAGCAAATCTTTGAGCAGTATCAGATCCAGGTTCTATCAAGACATTCTGCACATAGAGAGCCGCTACAACAGAAACTGGTCCAAAGCAATGCTTGCGGATTTTTGTTAGTCAGCTCATCAAAAAAATACAAAGTAAAGTATTATTAACAACAAGTAAAGATAATATCACAAACGTTTTTTTACGTTTTGTAACGGTTTTCATCGAACATAATGCAGGGTGTTAAATTTATGATTAAAATTCAATGTCAAAAAGAAGTTTTGTTTGAAAATTATGTTTAAAAAAAATCCATACGTGATATATATTTATATTCAGTATTATTGAATTTACAATAATTATGCGAAATACTTAAGAAAAAATATTTTTATTGCCCTCACTGCAAAAGACCTGCGACGATTTTACTGCACTAGGAATATAACACAGTATTTTAACACCGTCCTTTTCGCATAGATAAAAAATTTGCTTATCATCATCATCGTCATAATATTAATACGTGATGCAAAAACTTTTTACCCCTTTTTACGAAAATTTCGAGGAGTAAATTCACACACCTAGTTTATATAGAGGAGGAGTGCAGAATGCTAATTTTTTTTTAAAATTATGCATAAAATACACTAAATCAAATCCATGTATTTGACACACGCCGAATTGATAATAGAATAATCATCATCACCAGCCTATATAAGTCCCACTGCTGGGCACAGGCCTTCCTACATGGGAGAAACACATGAGAAGTTTGGGCCATAACACCACCACGCTGGCCCAATGCGGGTTGGCGAAGTTGGTAAAGCGGTTGCAGTAACAATCGGGACCAACGGCTTAACGTACGGAGGAGCTCGAGATAACAAACTTTGATTGACCCATTCCAGGACCGACCATGGCCAAAGTTGCTTTGTTTTTCGTATCGAAACCAGAGCGCTCAAACCAATACGCTACCTAGCCCCTCAATAGAATAATTTTGTTTGTTATTTATCTATAATATTACTGAAAAAATAACAACATCTCTGAATATAGAAGTATAGTCTTACACGATAAAACCTCAGCAATGTTCAAACTTATAATGAAAATTAATTAGTATGGTCGAATTTCGAGCACAGGGCGACCACTATTAGTTCTATAAGTATAAAGGTACCTTGAATAATTACAATTCCACTATTATCAAAGGAAGTATAAGAATGAAGCGAAGAAAGCTTTTGAATCTGAAATGGGGTGTCTCACACTTGTCTTGATTTGCTTAAATTTTGTTGTGAATAAATAGGTAATTGTTTCTGAATAGGGTTGCAAGCAGTATAGAATTATCGTCAAATTGGTCGTAGATTAAGATCCTAACCTAGAGTAGGTAATTTTTAGCATTATTCCGTTAAGTTCAATTTGAGAGATATATTTTAGACAATATTTGAACCTGACAATTTTGTATTATTAAAGCCGCTATCACCTCGATTAGCCCAGTTCAATATCTACATAAAATCACGCTCGGACCATTACAAAATTCATTTAGATATACATGACTATCTAATTACGCGCCGTTATTCTGGCGAAAGTTTTTTGCAAATTGCTAACTGATAGATATTAAGATGGTTTACATGCAAATTCTAGTTACACAGTTACCTATCAGGATACCTTATGTTTAGTTTAGCTTTCGCTCAGGTACTTGAGAGAACAGAAATTCATAATATTTTTCTATAATTCGTAGTTATAAGTTATAAGTGTTTCCAATTTTAAGAGTTAATAAGTATATGTTTTTTAAAATTATTTGTGTTATAGATTTAATGTTTTCAGAGATTAAGTTGCTTCCGTTTAAAGATTTCTACCGTTTGTTTACAAACTGTGTGAGATATTTAACTTATCAGTGAGCATTTGGTATCCACCCCAAGTGCCTAAACTGCCGCATCCAGCTAAGGATACTAATTGCAACATATGTATTCTTTATCCGAATAAAAGGTTGTCGCAGAAATTACATGGTATTGGAGACATAACATTTTCTGGAACATAAATGATTGGGATCAAGGAAATGACTTCTCGCCTACCATTTTTGTAGTTGTAGTAGAATTTATGTAGTTTTTAACAAAATAATCTTTTTTTATGTACCACAAATTCAGAGTAATAAGATATATTTTTTCCATGTCGCTCTTTGATTAATCTATAAACTTTTCATTTGCCCTGTTCAAAAGTTGCAAAATGCACACTTTAATTAAAGAACGACGTCATAAGATTAAAGTTAATCAATAATTAACGCTACGAGAAGAAAAACAATCCAAGCTATCAGTTGTGTTTTCGTCTGGTAAAGACCTGCTTTCAAGGTCCATGTTTTTGCTGTCGCTTTGCGTTTAGTTACGAATCTTACGTTTCGCAAATTTTACGGTAGTGTACCAGACTTCGGCGAGACATGATTCCACTTTGAAGTTGGAGCAATCACTACGGTTGAAACTTTTTATTTACATAAAAAGTAGCACAAAAAGTAGTCGCATTCGTTTATTGTATTACCTTATCACCGGAAGAATGGATCAGAATGTAATCCTGAACTCATGGTTTTATCTGTTAGTGATTACAAATATTTGTGGGGTGGATATGGAATGTATACCTCAGTTTCAACAAAAAAAAACTACTCCGACAGGATATAGTAACTTCGAAATGTTCTTTTTAGCGTTCAATTACCTTAAAAAGAGCTTAGCTAACCTAACCGAATAAAACTGTGGTCTGGAATAATCTCGGGGCCCAACCCCTGTCGGATCAGAGTCTGTCGGACATGTGTCCTATTGCAGCAGCGTCTTCTCGGAAACTTTAACTGTTATGTTTTGGGAGTCTTATCTTATTTTTTATAGTTTATTCGAAAATATAGTAATAATTTCGCAATGTAATATTTTTTAAATAGACTCACGGATATAACGAGACAACTAATAAATAATAGCTGACGTAAACAATAAACTTCGTAACAAGATTCATTAACATTTACATTGTCAAAAATACAAAGCATTCTTCTCTGTGCAGTTGTTGAGTTCGGGCGGTGGACTTGAATGCTAATCGGAATGGTGCATAGTGACGTAGTACAGTCGTACATACATATGAGTTATTCTTCTAAAAAAATTAAATAGGACGTATAGTTACATCACGCGATCATGAACAATTCAGATAAGGTTGCGATCAAAAGTTAATAAGATTTATCAGTTCGAATAGTAATCACAATATTCTCACAGAGGCTTTGATGATTATAGTATACTAGTTTATTCGATCACTGCTGTAATTTTAGCTTACAACAAAATTGATCGATTATCTTCTATGCCGTGCCGTATACCTCAAAAGCGCAGAGCCAACGGAGTCAAGATGAGTCATTTTAAGTGTAGCTAATAGGTAAAAAATATGACGTTATAGATAACCTGTTACAATGTCGTAAATTGTGGGTGTGTCTTTACCTTAACCTTTAAGTTTTTTCCTTCCAATAATGATTTTTTGGAAACTAATCACAATTTATTATACTAATAGAGTAACGATAATATCCATGAAATGATAGACAAATAAATAACTTGAAGTCAATTTAGTGTTTTTGCTGTCATGTTAATATTTTTTACTTTGCTTAAATTAATATTTTAGATACTTTTTGTGCTCGACTATACGATCGTGCGTAAGCACACGCGCATCCTGGCGTTCGTTGTTTGGTAAATATGGAGTGAACTCCTTGACCCATGTTTCACACGTGGTCTCGTCTGTACTTTGTACTGTAGATTGCGTCAATACGTTTCTGGGAATTTGTATTATTTAATTAATATTCAGAGGAAAGTCATCCAATTCTTATTATTACAGCTCAATGACAAAGAAGCTGATCCACCTGATGGTAAGCGGTTACCGCCGCCGATAGACACCTGCAAAAACCAGGGAAAATCACTTAGTATTGCAGGTGCGTTGTCATCCTGAGGCCTAAGATGAAATGCCGTCATTACCCAGTAATTACACTGACTACCTTTCCCTTCAATCCGAAACACAGCGAACTGTTTCACGGCAGAAATAAGACAGACGGAACGTGTATTATTGGATTAATAATATTCACAAGAAAGTCATCCAATTAAACAGCGATTATTAATCACAGTTAGAAATTTCGAGTACTGAAACTATAATTTACAACTTATACGGAAAAAAACTTCAATATATATAGTGAAAACTATTCATATATTATTTTATCCTCACAAATTAAGAACATATTTATAGGGGTCAAAGACAACTCCCAAATCGGTATAGTATATTATTATGCTCTTTTTGTCTTTGTTAAAACCAGTTTTTAGTTTATTGTTAATCTGATTAGGAGTACCTAATGTTAGAAGCGTTTGTCACCGCTGTCATACAAAAAGAAAGGTGGGCCACCCGCGACCAGATTAGGAGCTTTGTCTGCGAAGACCCCAAAAATTACTTGACTAATGAAGTGGCTTTTAAAATACAAAGAGTGAATTTTATTGTGATAATGGTCGACTGGAAGTCAACCTTGGAAGAGGTAGTAAACAATTTTTTATTTTGCCAATGCAACATTGTAAACATATGGGATTAATCGCATTGGATGTGTCTATGTTTTTTAGTCATTGGTTATTGAATTGGAAGTGGTTTTAGGGTTATATTGAATTTCGTTTCCTCACCACTATGTCAGTTATATAATTCAATTGGCCATTAATGTCTATTATTATTATTTAAGTTGGGGCTATTTCGTATGAGAATGTCGTCACTCCGATCTAAAAAATCTTGAGGTTTGCCACAGTATTTTAATTAGGACGATTATTTTAAATGTGTCCTCAAATTGATGAGATGACTATAGCTCTATTTTATACATACATTCACGGCTAAATGTATTTCATTACAAATTAGAAGGCACAATCAACAGCAAAGTAGATAATCAAAATAATAATTTATAAATTAATAAAATTAAAAATACAGCAGAAAAGTCTCATCGTAATTATTTAGTTATTATTAAACGCGAGTTTAATCCGGTAAAGTAGTTTTATTTCAAATGTTTAGTGCTCGCGAAAATATACAAATATTACTCAAACTTATCATATTTAAATGTTTGTTTAAAACGAATCCTTGCTATAGTTTTGCAAAAAGTTTTTGAAATAAATTTAGAATTTCAGTTTTTTATCATTCTGCTTTACTAAGATACTTGAGTAGTTTAGTAAAAAATCAGTTATGTATGGAAATTAAAAAAAGATAGAACATTTACGCGGTAGCTTTTATTTTCAATTTGTCTGGCAGATTGTAGTGGAATGTTGGAGCGCTAACACGTAATTGGATCATTCAGTTTCACGCGAAGCGAGAATCGAGCCGTATCAGTTCCTTGTATCGATATAATGTTTTCTTTAGACCGATCACTGAAAGATTAGAAAACAATTCAGTTGTCAAGCAAACTCGAATTTCGTAAATAAAACGTAAGGTTATCCTACGTTATATTTCAATGTTTTTTAACCGACTTCAAAAACGAGGAGGTTCTTAATTCGGCCGGTATGTTTTTTTTTCTTTGTATTACACCGATCACGCCGAGACTACTGATCCGATTTACTAGATTCTTTTTTTGTTCGATTCGGAATAGTGTAGGAAAGTTGACGGTCACCCATCTAGCTTCGACCTTAGAAGTTATTACTAAAAATTGTGAAAAAAAAAATTAAAACAAAAATTTAAACCGACTTCAATAAACTAAAAAGGTTAAAATAATTAAAGTTAAGTAGGTACTCATCCCCTACAAACATATTTTTGGAGTTGGTGCTAAGTTGTTTCCAAAAACAATAGAAAGTGAAGCACCGACTCCAAAAACAATGTTTAATTTTAAAGGTTAGAAAACAATTCAGTTGCCAAGCAAACTCTAATTTCGTAAATAAAACGTAAGATTATCTTGCGTTATATTTTAATGTTTTTTTATATAACTAGATGACAAAAAAGCTGACGGTACACTTGGTGGTAAGTGGCTACCGTCGAATAGAGACACCCACATTAACAAGGAGCAAATCACTTGGTATTGCAGGTGCGTTGTCATCCCGAAGCTAAAGATGAAATGTCTTCCATGCCCAGTAATTTCTTCATACACCTGCATTACCCTACAATAGGTAATATTTCAAAATATTTGATTGCAAAAAAACTTTTTGATAACCTACAAATATAACGAATTTCATTGATCTCATGATAATAGGCCATGCTATAATTTTTAAGATTGTCAGATATTTGTATAAATTTTTGTATTTACAATAATTATACTACTTAAGCTTAAATTACATTGATTATGTATATATGTCGTTTTAATCCATATATGCCAGATTTGGTGAAATGAACGCAAAAGCTTTGTTGATGATCATTAGTTAGTATTCAATATTAGTTTTAAAAAAACTGGAATGATAAACGGCTGCTGCTATTGTTTAAATAAATAATCTACTCTGACGTCTGTCAAAATAAAACAATGAAGAAAGGTTGAATGCTTCCGTCTATAGTATTCCAAACGTTTTTCTTTGTCCTCCTTCCTGTCCTACTTCATAACTTTTTTAGTTGCAAGGAGTTTGAATAATTTCATATACATTGTCACAAGTTGTCTGTGGTCACGTTAATTTCCCTATGAATTCTTTGTTAAATAATGATAGTGGTAAAATTAAAGATAATATGAAATATAGTAAAACTTACCATTAAAACTTATTTATAAAACACCATGTGTTGCATAAAGTAAAGAATATTTTATCATTGTTGTTCACGGGAATTTGGTAAAATTAAATTCCCATTGCCATTTATGGCAAATAGTTCTAAAATCCTCGAGGTTTCTTTACTTTGTCAATAATTAGTGGAAGGTACAGGATTTCTTGGCAAAGTTAACGTAAAACCAGAGAGGTTATAAATAACACCAAACTAAAATAGCGTAAAGTTTGCATCGAAAAATATATGTAAAAAATGTAGGTACCTACTTGGACACCAATATTCCTAATATTTTTTATTTTTTTATTTTTTTTATACTAAGCACGACAAATGACTCAACACCACCTGATGTGAAGCAGTAAGAAGAGTCCATATGCGAAGACAGCTAGTGCAGTTCAGACACTGCTCTAGCTGCCTCCACCTTGCTGGCCCGAAAGGTGCTTTTTCACGCCTCTTTTGAAGGAACCCATGTTATAGGAAGGAGGGAACACATGTGCTGGCAAAGAATTCCAAGTTCTGGAAGTTCGACAAAGAAAAGAGCTACTAAATTTCTTTGTACGTGATGTTGAGGTGGAGACAGTGAATTGATGACTCCGAAGACCGGCACGCGTGCTCCTGAGTAGGAAGGGGGAAGGTGGGATAAGGTCAAATAGCTCTTCAGAACACTCTCCGTGGTATAGCCGATAGAAGGCGCTAAGCGACGCAATGTCTCGACGCAATTGCAGAGGCTCAAGGTTGTTGGTGACCTCTACATCGCCAACGATACGGACAGCACGACGCTGCAATCTGTCCAGGGCATCGAGTAGGTACTTGGCGGAGCCATCCCACAAGTGCGAGCAATATTCCACGCAAGACCGGACCTGAGTTTTATACAGCAGGCATAATTGGTCAGGCGTGAAAAATCGACGCACCTTGTTCAGGACACCGAGCTTCCGTGAGGCTGTTTTTATCACGGTTTCGATGTAGTTCCTGGAATTCAGATCGCAACATATCTCCATACCTAGCAAGTTGAGGGAGCCATGTGCCGAAAGAGTCGTGCCCTGAAGAGACGGAAGGGGAAGGAACGGCGACATTTTGGCTGTAAACGCGCACACCTGTGTTTTCTTAGCATTAAACTCAACAAGATTGTTAGATCCCCATTCAGATACGAGGTTCACACCCTGTCGAGCTCAATAGTAAGATTCTCTCTCTCCCTCTCGATTTCAGCGCGCCCAGCCCCTGGGCGACCGTAATATCCCCCATGCACTGTACTGTCATCTGCACAGCAATGAATGTTTCCTAACGGAATCATGTCATTGACATGAAGAAGAAAGAGTGTGGGGGATAGAACAGAGCCTTGTGGTACACCAGCATTCACTGACATGAACCGCGAAGCGCATCCATCTGCGAGGACACGGATTCTTCGCTCATGCAGGAAGCCGGCGATCCAGTTACAGAGCTGAGCGGGCAGACCGTATGCCGGGAGCTTGGAGAGAAGAGCCCTGTGCCAGACCCGATTGAACGCTTTGGCAATGTCAAGGCTAACTGCCAGTGACTCACCACGTTTGTCAATAGCTTCACCCCAGACATGCATTAAGTACGCTAGAAGATCACCCGTTGACCGGTTCGGCCGAAACCCGTACTGTCGATCATTAATTAATGAGTGATCTTCTAGGTATCGGATCAGCTGGTGGTTTAAGATCCGTTCCATGACCTTGCAAAGAACTGAGGTGACAGCTATCGGGTGGTAGTTAGCTGGGTCTGATCGGTCTCCCTTTTTGGGGACCGGTTGCACATTGGCCTCTCTCCAAGATTCCGGCACACACCCAGAAGAGAGAGAAAGACGGTATAGCCGCGTTAAGACAGGAGACAACTCCGCTGCGCAGTTTTTCAGTACTATCGCTGGAATGCCATCAGGCCCACTAGCTTTCCGGACGTCGATTGACTGAAGCTTCGCACGTACATCACATTGCCTAATACGTATATCGGGCATTGTGTGGCCACAGTGGGAGAGTTTTGGTGGCTGTAAGTTTCAGTCATCGATTCGGGAGTGAGCAGCAAAGAGTTTTACCAAGAGATCGGCTTTCTCTTGCGGCTTGTGAGCTAGCGAGCCGTCAGAACATCTCAACGGGGGCAGCGAGGGTTGACAAAAGTTGGATTGCACGGCTTTGGCCAGACGCCAGTAGCTACGGCTTCCCGTGGGATGCGTAAGAAGTTCTTGGCCAACTCGTGCAACGCGCTGTGCATCCGCTCTGATGAAGGCCCTTTTGCAGGACTTGGTGGCGTTGTTATAGACTGCTTTCAGTGAGTCAATGTTGGGATCCCCGCAAGCTCGGCCCCTGATCCAAGCGCGGTATGCCGACTGTCTGTTTTCAACAGCTAAGGCACAATCGCGGTTGAACCAGAGGTTACGCCTACCCCTACTGATGAGATCGGAGTGAGGGATATAGTACTCCATCCCTAACATGATCTCATCAGCAACAGCAGTAGCGCTAGCGTTCGGGTCCAGCTCACTGAAACAGCGCTGCCTCCAAGGGATAGATGCGAAGTAATCCCGCATACCGTCCCAATCTGCCGACGCATAGTGCCAGATGCGGCGTTTGGCAACCATAGGTACCGGTGGCGACGCCCGTGGCACCCCAGCGGATACCAGGCAGTGATCTGATGTTCCCAAAGGAGCACGAACCTCTAGCCGATATCCATCCGGGCGAGTCGTCAGCAGAAGGTCCAACAATGAGGGCGCGTGACCGACAATGTCTGGAATCCTGGTGGGCTGGTTTACCAGTTGGGTCAGGTCGTGCGTGAGAGCGAAAGCGTGGGCAGTTCTACCAGCATGGTCAGTTTTAGAGGAACTTAACCACGACTCGTGGTGAGCATTGAAGTCCCCTAAAAACACCAATTCCGCGGTTGGAAACTGCTCCTGCGCAACATCTGCCACCCGACTAAGATGTTCAAAAAGTCGAGTTGTCTCCATGTCACCGCTGTGGGATCTATAGAGGCACACGTAGATTCGGCAATGTGTGCCCAGGTCCACATGCACCCCAAGAATAGAGTAGGAAGGGTCCTCCAAACAGCGCAGACGGCGACAGCAAACATACGCCCGGACAAACAAGCATACCCCGGCCTTCGCTTTGAAGGACTCTTCAAGAGCGTAGCCGGGGTAATCCAAGTAGCTAGTGTTTGCCGGGCGGAGTATTTGCGTCTCCGTCAAAAACAGCATTTCGGGTCGAGCCGTCTCGAGATGTTGGTGGACGGCATTGAGGTTAGCATGGAGCCCACGGATGTTAGTGAGCCCGACCTCAAACAGCGTGGTTGTGGTGGGGGTGTGCACCGCTGAACGACCGGAACTGTTTTTGAGCGCTGCCATGGTTAATATAGAAGGAGGAGAGGCGTGAATTGGGGGGACGTTGCCGCGATATATACGGTCAAAGCGTGAGGCCTGTTTCCCCAGGTAATAGCCGACAGTAGAGAAGCGCTGACCCGCCGAACGGAAGGGCCCCCGAACCCCCCCGGGAATGGCCGCCGGGACCCCACCACCCGGTCACCAACCGGCACGACGGACCACCCCAAGATTATGCGTGGCATGATAGGGCAGCCTCACAAACTGGTTAGGTTCGCTTGGGCCCCTGTACTGTACCACGGGCGGCCAGCGGAACAGCCGTTTCTTCGGGTCTCCGTGGTCGGCGGGTCAATGCAGTCCACCTGGCTCTGGTTAGACGGAAGCCGTCACTGACCGCATCCATCGCCGCAACGTCTCCCCAAGCTCTGGTTGTACGCTGACTGATCCCGGAACGCGACCACAAGATGTCACTTGGCGGGTTTTACGCCATGCGTACGGTGGTCACTAACCAGACGGGTGTTCAGACCCTACCACCAGTCGAGCAGTTGGTAGCTCGGTAATCCCTTAGTCGCCTCTTACGACACCCACGGGAAGAAATGGGGCGGTGAATTGTATTCTTAATCCGTCACCGCACGGACAAGTTAAGTAATATATTTGAACAAGATAAGAAAATAAATGCCCCTTTACTTGAAATATCTTTGAATTATAAGTAAATAAATATCAATGTAAAATGTGTTTATGTATAGATAATTAATTTTTGTTTTGTAGCAATGGGAAATATTTATGATTCTTTTGTTTCTTTTAGATGCAGCAAAAAAAATACGACAAAACAAAAATGGAAAAAAGTAAACTTAAAAGGATATTGAGTAATAATGCCCGGTAATAGTACTATCTCATTGTCTTTTGGAGCACTACAAAAGCATACTGGCAGCCTTATCATGGCGTTTAAAAAAAACTGCAATTCGGTAAAGTGACCCGTGATAGCGTTATCGATCTGACGCATATCCTGAGCGGCTGCGCGCGCGTATAGTAGTTCGTTGTTCTCTCAAGCCGAAGCTTCAATATTGAATGTTCTACGTTACTAAGAATTTTATTTTTCCGGTGCAATTTTTTTGATTCTGATTTAAGGATAAAAATAATTATGTACTTTACATAATAATATTAAGTATTGTCATGTTCACCATTTCAAAAAATAGAATTATAATATTTTAAATTAAGTGTTCTATGTAAGTAATATTCTTATTTGAACATCGAAAATACCGACGGGCAAAATGTCAATATAGTACAAAATATCGAATTAAAATGGCTAAGATTAAAATACCGAGTGAATAAAATGTCCAATGATTAAGAAGGCTATAGTTATCATGCCTAAGTCAAAATAATAACTTTATCCAAAATAACTTGAATACTATAGTACAGTAAGTTAAGGTGTGGCGGGGCGGGTGCACCTCTAACCGCCAACATGTATATTTTACATTGAAAATTATTTTGTATAATTTTTATGCCTATAAAATTACGAAATAAAAATTAATAAATAAAGGCATAAAAATAAATAAATAATAAATGCCTTAATATCATTATCTCGTTAGAATTATATGAATTTGGTCAGTTCTGCATATCAAATGTACGTATTTTGAATATCGATATTTACATTCATTACTGTGTACTTCGATATTTTCCATTTTATATACATTTAACGTAGGTTATCTAAACCATTCAACAATACAAATTTACATTATTTTAATTTTCGGTTCCATATTTTAGTCTTTAATGTTTTGAACATTGTCATTTTACCCGCAGGTATTTTAATTTTCGACGTTCGAATATGTACCTAATAAATAAATGGAATGGCGTCAAGCTTCACCCGTAATATATTCTAATAAGTAATTAAAATATTATATATCTAAACTAGAAAAATTTCATGTCCTAAGGCGGGAATCGAACCCGCGACATTTCGCAATCCGGGCGACTGCTCTAACCAACTGAGCCACGCAGGACTTGGGATATCTCTGTGAAATTCCCCTAGTCTATCTGTATTTGCGTTTATGAGCTAACGTCCACCCTACAATGTCGAAATGTTCTATTTCAACATCCGAAACGAGTATTTTTACAAATACCTACGATTAGGTTAAGTTGGGGCAGTGCTTTCAAATATCCCCACGAGAGGGGACTGACATTCGTTGGTCGTCTGCTTGTGACGGTATAGCGGATGTCATGCCTTTGCGTCTCCCGCAATACCGTCATTCCGCAGCAAGCTGGGTACATCGCTGAGGGGTTTAGTGGGTGAGAGCCCCACACCTCTTCCATCTCCTCCCCCGGGAGTTGGGAGTAGGCTGGTAGAGTTTCCCCTCAGCGAGAAAAAAAGTGCTTTCAAATATTCTTAATTTTTGATTTTAACATTATTATAAATGTTTGAAAAATTACTTAGTAATTAAAATATATCTAAACTACAAAAAAATTTCTAGATCAAATTTTCAAATATTTCAAATACTAACGGAACATTAAATAACATACAGGTTACCTATAGTTTAAGGATATAGTAAAAGTTCAGAAATTAATTGGGTGAATTATTTAGGTTAGCTTGTTCTTAGTTATCAGTAAATTAATAGTACAGATTTATGGAAATTAATTGCGATAAAATCGTAATCTGAATGCAATTTGTATCAAGCCCTAAGTATTGCACAGAATTTAGTTAGAAGACTTAACTGTTGCTTTGTTATTTTGATACTTAAAAAAAGAGTAAAATAGAGAACGATTTTTTGAATTCTAAAAATGAGGAGATTGACAAGCTGAACAATTTGACCACCCCCGTGGATTATTGTTTTTGCGCCCAGTAAATTTCCTGCATCCTTTCTCAGTATGTAATCTATCTTCATGCTAAATTTTATCTAAATTGGTGTAGCTGTTTGAAATTAAAACGTAATCTGTCTGACAGATTTACTTTTGCATTTCTTAATATCAGTATGGATGTAGTGTCCATTGACCTTTAAAGTTCGCTGTATTTTCAATTACTATAGAAGCTTTGGATGTCAAGATGGTAAATAAATATGCATGAATATTACAATGTGGATATCTTTACGAACGTACTCTTACATTTTTTTCTGAATCGCTTTGTTTTTTATGACGTTAATAACAGCTTTCACTTTCAATATGTCTGGCTGTCGTATTTATTCACTGTATTACTGTTACTATGTAAGATGTGGTAAAGTGTGGTCATGTGGCGAATGACTGTACGTTCTCACATGATTTTAATGACGTCATTTGAGTGAAGGTCATTTTTAATTAGCAAGGTAGGGCAATACGATATTTTCCTCTAAAATTTGTAACTTGGACCGATAAAAGTTTAGGTAACTTACTGACGATTGTAACCAAAGCCCATCGATATAATATGTATATGTACGTACTAATATCAATACTAAGGCCAAATAATGTAGTTATCTTTTCCTGCAGTGACTAAAAAGAGTTACTAGAAACAGTTTTTTTAAATAGCATCAGTTCCTGATGCTACTTGTGTTGCAAACCTTCCATATCCTTACCGGGGGTAACAGTGGCTAGCGATTCAAGATATCTTTTGCCTCCACGCCGACTCTGGGACTCTGATGAATGGTCTGCCTGCACACTTCAGAACCTACCCCTTTTTTCGCTGAGGGAAAGTTAGTGTACATTTCAAATTGTAATCAATTTCGATTGTGTTCTGCTATTAAATCCCACCAATAGAATAGTAGCGCTTTTGTCTTGAAATTTTATGAACTACTTTTGGATTTGCCAGCGCAATGGATTTGGATTTGACGGCTGAATGTAACCAATATCGAGACATTTCGATTCGACAACCGTACATTACCGTAACGTACTTGCATAATACCACAAACACAGAAGACTCTTGAAAATTGTGTGTGGTGTTATATTTAAAATAAACAGTATATACTATAAACTGTTTATTTTAATTAATGTTTTTCTTTGATTTGTTAACAAACCGTAATCTAACAACTGATTACAGATTAGGTGTAAATTTATCGTAAATTAAAATTATTCATTATCATGACTGACATTTTAATTTATTGGATTAAAGTCTTCAACTAATTAACCTTTTGTCTTATTAACTCACAAGCGTCACCTAAACAATAGAATTTATATTAATTTAAATTAATTATTAGACACTGAATAGTATTTGGATTATAATTACGCGATCAGGTTTCTTAATTTTAAATGTAAGCTAACATTTAATTATTTTTAATGAAGATTTTACATATCGTAAAATAGGCAACAGAACTTTCTGCTTTGACTGTTTGACGACCTAAAACATTGCTAGGATGTTAGAGATGTTATCAATTTGGTACTTCGCGATGCTTCGTTAAAGCTGATGCGACATTCTAATCGTGTAAGAATATTCCTGCCATGTTTACAATTAGCATAATTAAATATTTAACGTAGCATTCCAATATCACATTGCGATTATATCAGATGAGTCATTCTTATTCTTGGCTATCTCTTACAAATTGCTAAGGATAGGCTACCTAGTTAGGATTTTACCAATTCAAATGATTTACAGATCTTTTGATAAGACCTATCAATTGATGAGTAAGTTTAAATTAAATAAATGTTACTACTGTGTTAGATAATAAACACAATTTATAATAAAAATTCTCTTTCGAGAAGATAGTAAGTAGTAGGGGTAAGTTGTAGTAGAGGGTGTAAGACCTTATATTATTTAATTAGATGTTACATTATTATTTTATAACCGACCACATTTTTCATTCGCGGATCGCGGGAATCAGTTGGATAACGGCAGCGCTGTACCGATTAGTTTAGAGATCCTTGAGGAGGCCTATGCCCAGCAGTGGGCGTCTCTCGGCTGATATGACGATGATGATGTCATTTTGACTATTTTACAGCGATCGTGCTCATGAGAAGACTGAACATGTTAGTTGTCTTTGTTCAGATTATTACTTGACCGTCATTTTGTGTTATATTTTGAGTATTCCGATGTGTAGACGTGTTTGAGACGGTATTACTTACTACGAAAGAATAATAGAAGGAAAAGTAAAAATAAGAATAACATGCAAATGGCGGCTTTATTGCTAAGGTAGCAATCTCTACCTGACAACCTTAGGCTAAATAGGCTCACATACACAACGCTTAACAACATGGCGTATTTAAAGGCCGCTTAATTATGTGTCTTGAGTTTTGGAGTGATTGGTAGGTTCAAAGTTATGTTTTTATGATTACTGATAACTAAAATGATTTCAGTTATAAAAAAATAATCTTGAGCTTAAAAATCACTCAAACAGCCACACAAAAGCTCTTCGATTTATACGACCTATTTATGCATCCAATTGAATGGCTAATTTGACCAGACAGATGACATGACTATGGTAGAAACGAAATTAGAGGAAATAATATAACAAGCAAGCTAAGAGGTATACTCCAACTTTAGGAAAAAATGCCGCCTTTCATCTGCCCCTTGAAGGAGTCCTGCGAAGGGGCTCGCCTAAGATACTGGCTATGATAGCTAAGGACTTAGCATAAAAGTCAGAAGAATGAGAGGGGATACTGACGCGAGGTTTAGAAGTTCTTGCGGCAAGTTTTGAGACGGTGATATATACACGAGGGAGTGGAAAATAATTACCTCTCAATCTAACGCATAGCTGTCTCAAAACTTGCAGTAAAAACTTGGTAGTCTAAACCTTGCTTTTGAGAAAGATTTTGGAAAGAACGCTACTCACGGGCAAGGACATCAGATTTGACTATTACCAAAATAGAGCCTGCTCTTTTAGAACAGTAACTGACGTCGTCATGACGACCTACACACGGGTCGTTGTCCCCGTATCTGTCCGGTAGCCCGTGACACTGATGCTTGTGTCATCGTTTCCAATGTGACTCATGCGTTTGCGGCGACTTCTCTATCAAATGTCGATATCGCCAAAATGACGGACGTCGTCGGTCGGAAATATAAACTTCCGTCAGGTAGATCTGTGGGTCATTTACTTAGCTGTGTATGTGCAGACGGCCGCACATCAAGCAAGGCGGCCACTGGAAAATGACTCCTATTACAACTGATTAGTGTACCCACAAATGTCAAAGTGATGCTCTGAATATGTAGGCATACTTACAATCGACTTATTCTAGCTATACCCGATTTAAGCCTGATGCCGAATCTATGTGCCTTTATAAGACAAATTTTAATGAGGCAGCACAAATTTTATAGGACTCCACAGTATGTACAACTGTTCACATTCGAGTTGATTATTTAAATGTCAGGGCGCCGAGAATTTAAATTGTAACGGTTTTCTGCTCATCATTTGTTGTTACAAATAAAGTATTTTGGTACTTAGCATATTTTTTTGGTTATAGCACTTTATACTTTCATGGTTTGGAATGAGAATTATATTTGGGATATTTACCATGAAATGCGTGGGTTTTATTTTTTTTGTTTTAAATTCTCAAGCCGCGTATGACTCCCGGGCGTCTTATCACTATTAAAAACCAATTGTGTCTGGATATCGAATACAGATAAGAATATGAAGAATAGAGTGACATTTTTCACATTAAATTATCTAATATAATTTTCTTTTGAAAGCTATAAATTGACATTAAGCATGATGATGATGAATTGAGGGCATTAAGCCCGCCAAATTGTAACTCATTTTGTGAAATTAAAGTTTAAATAAATAAATATGTACACCTTCAAATTTAACTTACCATGAAATCATGATGTATAAGTAGTGGTGGGCGATGACTTGCTAATACAGGATTTTTATATTTAAAAGGAAGGTTCCCAAGCAGTTTGTTTTATCATTGTTTGTTTTAACAATAATAAATAAATATTTTTTTATATTCATTCTCATCTTTCGCAGTATGATGTAAATACTAGTGTTAGGCCTACTTAATGTGAATGAGTCTGCGTGTGGTAGGTCAGTTTCTAACGCTCTGGTAAGGTCCACGCCCTCTAATTCCTACATAAAGTACAGTTATGCGCGAGTATGTCAAATGACATAATTATGGATTCCATGGTCAGGTTATGGTCGAGTTTCTTGCACCTGATACTTGCACCCTTCGGACCACACGGCTCTGGTTGCATACTTTCTATAAAGTTCTAGTAACGATGTATTGAATTGGTACATTGTATTAAATTTATTTTTGTTATTACTGAAAATTCATAAAAAATCGCCTTTTCTTATGGTCAGCCGGATTAGTTAATTTAGTGTGAAGCACCTGACCCATTCCTTTTTTTCTGTCATAGAACTTGAAATACGTTTGGAGCTTCTAAAGTTAAAAGTAGTAAGACTTTCATACGGTTATGAAGGAATATTGACAGTTATGTAGGAGAGGAAGCTTCCTATCTAACCTTTTTAAAAACCTTTGTAAGAAAATATGGATGAATAAACGAATTATAAAATTTATACCAAGCCAATAATATTTTTTATACAAGATATACATAGCATAGTTGGTAGATAAGGTAATAATTGTGTGTTTTATCGTATAGTACTACAAATATAATTTTTAGTGTTTTCAAAATTAAGGACAGTTTTAACCTAATTTTTTCTTGCTTTTTCATCTCATAGTGACCAATACACCCAAGTACTAGTACCGTAAGCGCGATTTACTTAATAGCTGTTGTTAATAATTGTTACGATCCCGGAGTGATGTCTGACACCCACGAAGCAGACTTGGCGCAAGGAAAACGGTAACACCGCTAACCAGAATTTATGGAACTAGTATCTAAGAGTTCGGTCAGTTTCTTCGAGGGAGGTTTCCACGATATTGTGGAGAAACTGTTCGGTTTTTAGCTACAATACAACGGAACTGAACATGCAAATGTGAAATTGTCAATGTAATATTCGGGTGATATGGACTTCCAATAGGTATTAAGTTTAGTATTTACTATGCGCAGAGTGTTATTTTATTTCACGCCGCACTACTTCGTAAATTGAATAGACTGAATATTATTTATTTTAATATAATAGGTTGGGGAAAAAGTTTCTTCGCATTTTTTAAGAAAATTCAAAACAATTTTTAATATAGTTTATTTACATTTAACTAAAGTATGTAGGTGCCATTTTGTTCGATAACTTTTTGCCATCTTGTAGGTAGGAACATGATCCCATTGCTATAGAAATTTTGGGGCTTCTGATCAAAATACCGCGACAAATGGTTTTGGCAGTCCTCTCGTGATGTTAACCTGACACTGCCTAGAGAATTCTGAAGAGAGCGAAACAGGTGGAAATCTGAAGGTGCAAGGTCAGGACTATACGGCGGATGCATTAACACCTCCAAGACAAACTCTCTTAAGGCGAGGTATTCCGAGCGGTCGTAGGTAAAAATGCTTCCTCAGCCCCCGCCATAACGTTATCATGATGAAAAACCACACCCCTTCCGTTGATTAATTCCGGCCGCTTTCTCTCAACTTCTTGCTTTAATCTCATCAGTTGTTCGCAGTAGAGTTCAGAATCGATGGTCCTGCCTGGTGGTAACAGCTTATAATGAATAATGCCCTTCCAATCCCACCACACTCACACCTTGTTGCGATTTAACCCGGGTTTCGCCACAGTCTGTGAAGCCTGACCGGCCTTTGACCACGACCTTTTTCGCACGTTCTTGACGTACGTGATACACTTTTCATCACCAGTTATCAGCTTCTTCAAAAATGGTTCGGTTTTTATTTAGTCCTAATAAAGAATCACAAATGAGTACACGGTTTATTAGGTTTCTTTCAGTGAGCTCGTGGGGTACCCAAATATCGAGCTTTTTTGTGTACCCATTTTTTTTAAAATGCGCCAAAACTGTTTTGTGGTCAATTCCCAGTTATTCAGCTACGTCGTAACTACTGATATGCCGATCTTGCTCCAGTTTTTAAAAAATGGCATCAATTTTATCCGTAATAGGGCGACCAGAGCGACGTGCATCTTCGACATCAAAATTTCCGGATTGAAAACGCTTAAACCAAATTTATTCTACTCTCACAGACACTGCACTAGGTCCATAAACATCGTAAATTTTTATCGCGGCTTGCGTTGCATTATTACCTTTTTTGTGGTAAAATTTTAAAATGTATCGAATTTCTTCATTAGATTTACTCATTGTGACAGTACGAAAAACAAATGAAAAACACACATTTTCCTAATTTGAATTTGGAATTATCTTTTTTAAAATCTAAACTTTTAATGATACCAAAACCAGCCATATACAAATAGTACAGCCAAAGAGATTTTATTTCAAGTTCATACATACTATAATGCGAAAAGACTTTTTCCCCAACCTAATTTAATAGATACTAATTTACGTACGACTTAAAAAAAACCGCGAGCGCGACTCACAGTCCTTATTGTGAGTCTCTTTTCATGCAATTTACCATCTGTATTGTACCAAGTCTCTTTTCATGCAATTTACCATCTGTATATGACAACATCATGGGCCACTTCGACCTTTCAGGATCTGTCGGAACACGTTTACCTCTGTCCTATGATATGAGCGCAAACCAGAGCACCTTACCGTGCCATTCCTTATAAGTATATTTATGTCGCAGGTTTATGATTTTATCAGGTTTTTGATCACCGCGTTCGTTGAGAATTGGAAGAAGGTAAAATGATTAACGGGTTAGGCGAGAACACGCCCATGTCGGAAGGGTTCCGTAAAATAGAACTTGCCAAAATCTTCCGGATCTTGACCAAATCCCTGGGTTTTTAAAAACCTTACTACATGTAATAACGATGGATGGATGAGCTATTTTTGTATTTATACAACTACATGACAAACAAGTTGACGGCCCACCTGATGTCAAATGGTTACCGCCGCCTATAGACACCTGCAACAACAAGGAAAAATCACTTGATATTGCAAGTGCGTTGTCATCCTGGGGCCTAAAATGAAATGCCGTCCATACCCAGTAATTTCACTGGCTACCTTTCCCTTAAATCCGAAACACAGCGAACTGTTTCACGGCTGAAATAAGAAAGGCGGTGGTACCTACCCAGACGACCCTACATACGGGTCTACCAACTAGTCGGCTGACCTGACGAAATAACAAAATCTAATGTAAAATTTATGGTTTTTTGGCTTCAAAACAATTTAATTATGGCCTCAAATGGGTTGTAATTACAGGGACAAGTTTCTAAGCACGTCAACTTTGTTAACACGGTAATTAGTAGTTATTTACAATGCAAATAACATTATGACGCTTACTGTGAACGGTTATCTGTGTTATCATTATTACTGTATCTCTACTAATAACATTTTCACGTTCCATAAGAAAGTAAATATAGTCACATATTTTTCACTCTCACTGTTTCTCAATAATCAAGGCTGAATACCACTGCTGGGCTCAGGCTTTTCTACAAGGAAATTACATGAAGATTCGGGCCATCGCGCCACCACGCTCGCGCTGGCCTAATGAAGATGGTTGCAGTGGCAACCGGGATTGATGGGTTGATTGCCTTCCGATGAACGGAGAATATTGAGATTACAAATTTATAATTAACCCATCACAATTTGTTTTCAAAAAATTGCTTTGTTTTCGTAATCGAAGCTTCTGTACCTAAACTTTATACCCTTTTTAAATAGTGTATTATATAAGAAGCTACTTTTTATACAACAACAAACGAACGTTTTTAGTGTAACAATAGTAAATCCTACTATTTAATATTAAAAATGCGAAAGTTTGGGTAGATGGGTGTTTATTACTCAACCACGCCTGAACGAATCTGGATGAAATTTGGTACAGAGAAATATTATAACGTTGATTAAAACATGAAATATGTACTTTTTCTCCCGGAAATGCGTTCATGGGATAAACTCGCAGGTGGAAGCCCTAATATAAGTTGAATTTAAATATGAAGTGCAAAAGTAGATACCAACCGCTCCTGTCTTACACCAGCTGCTATCTGTCTACTGTTTGTCTGGTGACGGTGAATGTAATGGCCTCTGATGGGTACTTACCCTGCAGACATAACAAGGCAACAAGTAGTTTTCTTACGATTAAGACGTCACGGTACCAGCTTGCACCTGAGAAGTAAATCGTTGTAATTGATTACTGAATTTAGCGTTCATAACTTTCTCAAGCGACAATGTACACACCTGCACATGGAGCGATACCTACACTTTAAAATTTGTGGACCTTAATCCGTTGTAAGAAGAGTTATTTTTCTACTGACTGACGTCTTCAAACATTTTTACATTATTTTATAAATATAATATGTTTTCATTTTATATTATCTTTCTTGCACCTACCTTCTTTACTTATTTCATTTTGTAGTATCTCCTTTTACCACAGGTTGCCTGAAAGTGATTGCTGCTTCGCAATAAGGCCGCCTATTGTAGTATTTTATTTGGTTATTGTTGTTTATGACGTATGTGCCCTTTTGTGCAATAAAGCGTATTTCATCTGATTTGATATACTTAAGTGCAGAAAACTTCGAGCATTATGTAAATTGGAATGGGAAGTACATTGAATTGGCTTGATTTAATGGTCTCCGAAAAAACATGCTCCTTTTTTACATGGTTGTAATATCTGTTTCTTAGTACCTATAACTCTAGTCTAATTATACGTCCGTCCGTTTGTACAGCCATAATGAACCTAAAAAAGGTAAAATAATCTTGACTTATATAAAATTTCTAAAACTAACAAAATAAAACAAAAATCGACCAACGCTCCGAAGTAAGCCGACAAATAAATTTAAATTAATTTCTTACATTAAAATGTTGATCTCCATGCAGGTAAACAAAACCGCGTTATTTTGTAAACTATGGCATTGAAAAATGATCCCAATTTCTACTGGTTAAGAGTCATAAGAGTTGTACAAACCTGTCATGGTGTATTAGCCTATGATAAATGTACCATTAACATTCCAAAGGATAGGAGTTTTGTGGTCCGAGTCGCTATTGGTCCCACTAATTCATATTAGGGGATTAAAATATAGTGACATGTTTTAGAGAGAAAAAGAAAGACTGCATAAATGGCCATACAAATTTTATACTTTGTTTTTCCAGTTAACTGTGGAAAAGAAGGTATTAAATTTTGATAAAAAGAAAATTACTCTTCTGTGTTGTCAAATGTTTCCTAGTCAATATTCTTTAAGTCCTATTCAATTAGCATTTTTTAATTTAAATTTTATTATTTTTTAGTGAATATAGCTTCTTCAGTTTCGTGAAATAAAACTTATATGCTCCTTACTTATACCTTTACTTAACATTAGCAAATAAATTAGTTTGTTTTAAATTTCAGCTAAGTAAAAAAAACATGATGTCAAGTACATGCTTAAGGAAAATGTATGATGGTATTACTTTTAACTGTGTCTACACTGTAAAATATCGACGATGATAAAACATTCAAGTCAATGTATCGAACAGAGATTTATTATGGAGAACGTTACATTTTAAGTTATAGAATAAATCGAGTATCGTTAAAATTTACGATAGTCACTAATAGTACTATTTGGTACTTAGATAATTTTTATTAAAGAACATTTTAGTAGAACGTAAAATATATGTAAAACAAAATATGTCAACCCATCAAGTAATCGTCGAGTTTGATATTAATATATTCATCACATTGCCCATGTTTCACTGTAGAGGCAATGTTATACCTGAGCACTAAATCATATTAAGCACCAAGGAGCGGCACTGAGTGTGACCTGGGGGTGTTATCCTACAACAGAGACTAGAGCAATATCCCAACCAGATATCTGAATACCCTAAACCTATCGTGTTAGAGCTTAGATTCCGTCACCACATCTCTAGACTCCCAGCGATTGGAGAACATCGAACGAAAGTTGACCATTTAACTGACTAACTGCTTTTTCATAAATAAAGCTTGATTGATGGGAGGTTTCTGTGAGATGCTTAATCAAGTCACAGAGAAAGGCGAGGTAAGTGATTTTGTAATGGAACCAATGTTTGGCGTTAGCGAAAGTGTGCACGAGTCGGATCCTTGCTAATAACCTCGATTGCGATTTTCGCTACGTAATTTTCACGATGTTATTTATTTTAGATTATTTTTAAGTACCTCTACTATTTTGTTACGGATACGTAATAGATGTGAAGTCACAGAGAATGTTAATCATGTGAAGTATTCCATTCATTTTTATTCTGTTATCAATTAAGGACGCAGCAGTAAGTTTTAAATTGATTTTACAAGTTACACAGTTAAATTAAATTTGTAGTAACTGTTCTTGAATTCTCTTTCATTAAATACAGTCATGAGGTGTAATGAACATTCGTTCACTACCCCTCATTACTATGAAAGCAGGATAAATTTAGGATGGATAACATCAATGTTCATAATTAGGTAAACATTATTCTTTTAATTAATGTGTTGTTATTCTTTTTTTTTATTAATGTATATTCATTATTCTTTTTATTAGTGTCAATCTTTCGTACTATATTGATATTGTGGGAACTGGTGATTAATCATAACTTAATTTAACTTATTTAATTGCTGCAAAAATGAAATGATAAGTTCAAGTTTTATGAAATATTAGTTATAACAATACAATTTACATAATTGATTATTCGTAGATGTCAAACAAGCTGACGGCCCACCTGATGGTAAGCGGTTACCGCCGTCTATTATTTCAGGTGTGTACCTGAAATAACAGGGGAAAATCACTTGATATTGCAGGTGCGTTGTCACCTTGAGGCCTAAGATGAAATGCCGTCCATGTCCAGTAATTACACTGTCTACTTTTCCCTTCAATCCGAAACACAGCGAACTGTTTCACGGCTGAAATAAGAAAGGCGGTGGTACCTACCCAGACGACCCCACATACGGGCCCACCACCTAGTTAATAGAAAATATGTAGTAAATACACGAAGTTGTTGGATAATGAATTTACATAAATTTGGTGTATTTTACATTCATGTCTATCGTTTTTTAATCTTTGTTTTTAATCGTGTCTTTGGTGAGATGGTATGTAGTTTGTAATTAAACAGAGGTCAAATATCATATAAACAAGACACAACAGTTAACACTTATTGGGCTATTATTGATAACTGTTTTAGTAAAAATAATTTGCGCACTCAAAAACAATCGTTATAACTACTCGAAACAATTTAACATTATGGATAAGGCAATATTCAATATACATAATATATATTTCTGATAATCTATTACATAATTACCTACCCCAATTTCCTTTCACTGTAAACGTAGTGTTGTGCAAATATACACTTTTGAATAATCATAAGTGTAGTATATTTTACGGCTAATGTACAGATGACAGCACATCAAGCGTAACAGTTGCACTACGAAAATCGCCTTTATTACTAACGTAAACACGGCGTTTTCGGCGACTGTAAGTAAATCCTTTAGAGTGAAGATTAACTTGATCTGTAGATTACCTTCTCTACCCAATTAATAACAAATCTAATTGGAGGTCATGATTAAAAACTTCGGTTTATCGTAATGTCACGAGTACTTACTAAAATTCAAGAGAGATAATTGACATTATCGTAGATACATAAAATATATCATTCATCTGTGATTGTCATTGCTGTTTGCTCAGCACAGGAGCGCACATGTTGTGAGCACGTGTCCCCTATTCCCATTGCACATGTGGCCTGAGGCGATTTCAATTGTTTCTGTCGGACACACTGAATTGGTACATTAGCAAAGAATAGACAGTTTTAACTATATGTTTAACCGGCGACTACTCAAACGTCACGTAAATTTTAGCACCCACATATTATTGTTTTTGGAGAGCTCAAACTGGAGTTTACTAATGTAACTGTTTGACTTTGACAATAATGAATATTTTTTTAATTGTTTATTATTGCAATAACAAGGAAAAATCACTTGGGAATGCCAAGTGATTTTTCCTTGTTATTGCATGTGTCTATAGGCGGCGGTAACCGCTTACCACCAGGTGGGTCGTAACTTGTTTGTCATCTAGTTGCATAAAAAAAATTAAGATAACCTCAAATTTAAGAAGCGTTTGAGCGTTTGGTCGTAAATATTATCAAGGTTTAATTTTCATAAAAGAAAACAATAACTTAATTAAAACTGAAACTATATAACTAGCTAACCGACTTCTAGAGCAGCAAAAATATATTTTAATATTCAACTTCATAGCAATAAAATATGCATATATGTTCTGTTTTTATTGTCGAGGATAATAATGACCCATTTAATTGTGTTTTTAATTATGCATAAGTAGTATTTTTGATAAAAAAAATACCTACAATACATTTTATATTAAAGCAGTTATTTGCCTGATTATGAATATGCCGATATTTAAAATCGCCAATTCAATTATAGTCAAAGAAAAATGATGACTAAATGTTAAACATGTCTGTAGGTATGTCTGTAAAAGTGTGTTATTTCCTAACATCTCAATTACTTGTAATTAAAAGTAGCAAAAATATTGTATTTCTTGTTAAACACCTCCACCACCGCCTTTCTTATTTCAGCCGTGAAACAGTTCGCTGTGTTTCGGATTGAAGGGAAAGGTAGCCAGTGTAATTACTGAGCATGGACGGCATTTCATCTTAGGCCTCAGGATGACAACGCACTTGCAATATCAAGTGCTCTTCCTTGTTATTGCAGGTGTCTATTACCACCAGGTGGGCCGTCAGCTTGTTTGTCATCTAGTTGTATATAAAAAAAAACACAGAAATCATAACATAAGAGTGATAAATGATTATTCACATTATGTAGTATGGCAGTTAGGCTTACATGCCTTATCTCAAGCGTTTTTATGATTGTTTGTCGCAATTACCAGCAGACGCCCTCAAGTAATCTCAGCCAGCAACAGCTCTGACCTCTGATGAAGCTCCGAAGCGATTTAATTAATATAAGAACACGTTATAACGTTATAAAGTTTCACATCTTTGTTACCAGTAGTTATTATGATAAGAGATACAAAACTAAACTAAAATAATCATTTAAAGTAGTTTATCGCGAAATGAGAGTGACACCTCAATTCATAAACTAAGAATTTATTTTTGGAGACAAGCACAAAATTGATAGGTTGAGAAATAATAATAAAAAAATCTCATCATACTTGCGGAGATATCGCCCATATTTATAAAGACTCAACTAACCTATTTAAGATAAAACACAGCTATAATATGTCTTATCTTTTTCATTTCTTAAATGAGTGAGAGAAATAAAACACTTTATAAGCCTCGTATAACTTCACTTTTCTCTATGAATCCAGTATATGTTTTGCTCTACATACTATAATCCGATGGCTGTAACTACGCTCTTTGAAATCTAGAGTAAAGAAAAATGTAGAGTATTTAGAAAAAAAAACAAAACTCAAAAAGTAAGGGCGTCCTGGGGTAGGAAATGAACCCGCTACGTGTCAAATCCGGGTGACTGCTCTGAGCACTAAGCTGAGTTTTGTCTAGTCTTTCTATTTTTCCATTATAATAATTTTGAAGGTATATGTACCTTCAAAATGAGGAAATTATTATATTACAATCATTTTTATTACTATGTAAAAATAAAGTTAAAAAAATCTTCTTTTTTGTACTTACATTTCACGCCTTACAATTTTTTATTGTAATTTGATTCTCTGCCTTTCGGTTTAGCGATTACCGAGTCGACATTACGAAGAATTACCTTAAAAAGTCGGAAGAACTGATGACGGAGAGGTCACTCCCTGTTTGTTAAACAAGCTGCGTTTTTGTCAATTGCAATAAATCAACGCGAATAAGGGAAAGACACATTAAGTCGATTATACATATAAAGTTTTGGTTGTGCCATTGACATTTTCAACGTGAGATGCGATCGCTTTTCAGTAATGACGTATATTACAGTGAAGGCTGTATTTAAATATGACTCACCATTTTTTGATTTCTATATGAATTATGGACTGTATTATTTGACTGAAGGTATGTCGATGTAAAAATAATGAAAAAATTATATACAATAGGACAACAAAGTGGATAGCATCTATAAAAATGATCGCCGTTTGCAAGTTGTAGGAGTAAGTTACCTATCTCCCATAATAACCTTGGATGGAGAATTAATTATAGTTTGACATGGTCTTTCTAAAATCATAAGTAAGAAACAATATATTGTGACATTTATATAGAATTAGTTAGTATGGGTAATTACTTAAGGTATTGATTATTAACCACTAAAATCGTTATTGATTTGTAAGCGATGATCTAAGTTGAAGAGATGAGAAAAAAATTGACAGAAGTTTAAAAATTTAACGATAATAACTCATTTGTAGTTTCGGCTTTGCGTGTTACACGCCGCGTCTAAAAAGTACAGTGTGTGTGACCAGGAGTTGGTTCCGTTGACACCGCATAGCCGTAGCCGGGTCAAGACGAAGGCGCCTGTCGGAGCGGAACGTCACTTGATACGGTCCTGATCGCGCCATCATCGGGTTTCTAATGGTATTCATAGAGGTGTACGAACACGTGCCGAATGGCGAATGTCAACATCGAAAGCAAATGACGATACATAAAAAATAGTAAAAGCGCCTCAATTGCGTTCATTTAGAGTCCGTTACTTTGGTACAGTTACACATGATTTGTCTAAATCTTTTTTTTGACTGCAATAGTTCTAATTCTGATTTATAATAGACTTTATCTCGGAATATCCATTATTATATCTGTTATCTGCAAGATATATACCCGATGAAATTGAGTAAGACTGATGATTTTAAAAGAGTTTTGAGTTTTGTTATAGCTGTTATTAATAGTGAAAGAATATCTATGTATAGGCAAAACTGTGAACACTGATTAGTGGTAATCAAAAAGAAAATTTTTATTTTATAAAATCAGCGCACTTGCGCCCTTCGAGTTAGCTGCTTGTTTGTAGAGTTGTACTTATTAGTAAATTAGTTAAATTCCTGGATGATAGGTGTGTCGGTTGCTAAAGCAATAGGGAAATGATTGTGACTTTTTCGGCAAATGTTGACTGGTGTACAAGGCTGTTGGCAATGGCATCTTACTGCCAATATTTCGCTTCGATAAAGCCGAATCGTCTTTTTAACTGCACCTCCGTAATAACGCTGTGTCGATGTAAATGTGGCGGAATTTGAGCTTTGTGAAGTATCGAATGATTCGTAGTCTGCAGTTTCGGCAATTATTAAAACACACGCGTGCATAGTAACATAAATAATTATGAATCTTTTCACAAAATATGCAATGTCGTTACTAAATAATGATAAATATGACAGTAAAAATTTTGTTTTGTACGTTATAATTAGTTGTAAAACGATATTTTATGTAAAACCTTTTGCCTTGTAAAACATTTTATTGTGTCTGGCTGTCTGGTTTGTATGTGGGTACATAGGGGTTCAACAAATTACGAATAAGGAAATCTGTTTTATTTTAGGATGTTTAAATATTACATGTTTTCAAGCAGCGGGCAAAATCAACAGTAAAAACATATATTCTACACCTACTGCCTTAAACTTGGTACCATCCGGGGCATCCAGCGGACTACAAACAAGCGATGTTCTGTACTGACCCCCGAGTTAGCCAGCCATTGCCATTGGCTGGCAAAATAAATATCAAGCAGCTTTCCCATAAATTCCTTAATGTCCAACTAACATTAAAAATACAATGTGCTATTTTTATTTTTCGATTAAGGAACGAAAACATTCCATAAATTAAGAATTACTTAACTGGTTTTTTTATTGTTTCCGTGAGCGAAAGCAAAGCGTGTGTTCCTAGCAGGAGACATTTTAAAGATGGTTTGTGAAAACAGTGAAAGGTTAATATACCCACACCCTTGCTGGGTCTAATGTTACAACGGCTGTTATAGTCACGAATTAGAAAGATGTAGTCTACATCTCCTTATGAGGTTTCGAGGATGGCAGAGAAACTATGATGAATAGTCACATGTCTTAGAAATATTGGAGACCACCCGCGTAGTGATTTTACACTCATTTGTCACTTGAATACAGTATCGGCATGGTGTAAAAGCAATTCAGTTCAAATTACACCTTTATTTCGTGGAAACTAAGGATCGATGTTTGTTACTTACCTATTACTTACTAGGCTTTCACTTTAAAATTGTTTGGAAGATGGATACTTATTGCGTCCAATTGCACTTGTATCAAGTTTAGTCCATTAAAATCGAAAGGATAGTGAAATTATATTCGATGGTCAATGACATCACAGTTGTTTGCTTACTGAGGAGTTACAGTTGCACGCACTTTCGAACTAAGTTGCGGCGTATTATACGTAACAGGCTGTTAGGATTTGTGTACTATTAATTAAACTGCTTATGAGCTTTGGCATTCACATGAAAAAATTTTTAAAAGTGGAAGTGTATAAATAAAAAGTTTTTAGTTGTAGATACAGGGGCAGGCACAAAATTGACACAAGTTGCAAGCTCTTTTATAATGTAACTATTATTAATTAACGTAATTCTACATTCCTAGTATTTATATTGTTATTAATTTTTCTCCGTTATCCAGTATCCATAACAAAAGCTTACTTAATGATGTTAACTTAATTGTGAGTGTATGATTACTAAAAAGTACAAATAATTATAATAAAAATTAACCTTACCTATTCATAATTTCTAAAGCAGCAATATTTTACATGAAAGATTTTCAGGAATCAAATCTTAGGCAAATTAAAGTGGTAGTATTTTTTGAAATTTCAAAATTTCAATTTATTTCGAAACAATATAAGAGGCATACGTTTTACCATGTACCTAATAGAGACAATTAAAATACTAAGCTCAAAATGTTTGGTGAGGCCAACATAAACAAATATATCGGCGAAAGTATTTTATTGAAATGAGTTGTTTGAATTTGAACTGTATTTAAAATTGAAAAGTGTTAATTTTGCCTGTTCCAAAGGGGCCCATCAATCATCTGTTTGTTGGTAGGTACGAACTGCGAATAGTTACGAATAATTAATTGAAGTATTTACATCGCGATTCCATTGTAATTGATGACGATTTTATTGGGTACGCTAGGCTGTGTTGCAAATTGATTTTGGCACAACTTTCACGCTGTATTAGTTCGATCTTTGGTTCACTGGTGAACTCTTCACGGTCGCTAGGAATTTTCTTGTTACTAAGAACTTCAGCTTTATAATTTAAAATAGTAGAGCTTTTTAATGTAATCAGTAATTTAATTAGCCTACATATTTATTGTATTATTATCATTATCGCTGTCGTTTCTAGGCTTTGGTTATTAAAAAGAATATAGTGATTGATCATATAGTGCATCTACATTTTATTTTATTCTTTTGAGTGTAAAATTGTTGAATGAATGTTTTTAGGGGAAAGTTATTTTACAAAATGAAAATGAATTTCAACAAATATTAGTAAAAAAAGGTTTCCGAATATATTATTTTATTTTCATGGAACACCGAGTACACGGTGTCTGAGTTTTACTAATTCAGAAAACATGTAATTATTAACGCTTAAATTTAATCGCAAGAAATCAGATCTTTATAATAACAGCTAAAACTCGAAAATTACCGTTCAGAACTTCATCGGAAATTTTTATGAGAACAAAATCAGGATATTTATTTATATAAATTGTACTATGTTTACACCATACTTAATTAATAATCAATATGCCAGTGAACTTAAACGTTACCGAATAATGCATGAATGTATATCAAATCTTGAACGCTGAATTAAAATATTTCTGTTTTGCATGCACAAAGCTTTAAATTGTATTCAGGTTTAACTTATTTTCATATAGTTTTGGTGAAGTTGATGTTTATTTAATGTAGCCAGTAGATATATTGATGGCATATGTCATACATACATAAATTTATTGTTCTTTACAATACTAGCAATGAAAGATGTGATATATGTTAAAAAAACCTATTGGTTTTTCATCATTTCGAGACAGCTATTGTCTCGAAATAATGAAAAACAAATACGGTAGATAAGTACTCATAATTCATTACTAATTGTGGAGTCTCAACCTGTTACTGATATTTCCCTGACTGGGATATTTCGCAGTTTAAGACATATTCCAGGACATAATATCAGTCTGGGACCTACTCACAAATAATGCGTGGACTAAAAACTGTGGAATTGTGTTTGATGTATGTTATTCATAAACAGACATTAAACACATCAAACAAATGAATTTCTTCACCGAGCCAATAATATCAGTTGATGGTCACGACTTCAAAATTTTATGTTTTTATGTCCTGTTCACGAGAAATATTTTAATTCAATACTCAAGAAAAAAGTGTAAAATCGAAACAGATTGATAGTGGCAAAGTTGTTAATGGAAAAAACAAGTACAAGTAAGTTGGTGTAATTTTCATTTAATAATCATCTTTCGGGGGTCTTAAATCAATTAAGAGCCGATGATGAATTATTCAAGTACACTGATGACGTAATTACTTGGTGGCGTTTCAGAAATAATGGCGTGTGCACTTTAATATGTATTAAATTAATTAGCACCAGCTAAGTGCAGCCGAGTTGAGTCTGCGTTCACTTTTACACTGTGATGCAACTCACTTCAACACGCATTTATGAAGCTTAGGACTGTGATCCACGACTTTGTGTTATTTGATTTTTTTCAGTGACATTATAATTATTCTAACCCCGAGTAATAAGCGGTCCTTATATTGATTTGTTAAGTCGGTCGATGAACCCCGATGGTCAACCAGGGATTGGATTCAACAATCAATGAATTAGAGTACCGAGTCTGTAAACAAAAGTTGTAAATGAGTGCGGTATAAAAAGTCCATGCTCAGCCCAGCGCAAGAGTCACATTGGTTTTAAGCTGATCTCCCTTAGCCAGTACAGCCAGCGAAAAAATATCAACTATTTTATTCTGTCGTGAAATACCTACATGGCCTTATTCAAAACTACCCCGCGTTTGGTACTGCTCTATCTTCCCCTACAGTATACAGACTTTTATAACATTTCTATGGAATAATGCAGCCAATATTATATTATTTCATAGCAATGTCAATAAATTATCAAATGAATAAGATGTATTTGAAAGTTGCAAAACATTTCTATAAACTAATATTGCCTAGATTTTAATCTATTGACGTTTTTCATCACCACCCAGTATACACGATTTTACAAAAAAGTCATATTTTAAGGGTTAATTCTGTCTATCAATACATACAAACTTTACTATGAGGACAGTTACGAAATCGCGAAAAAAACCGCTGTTCCATAGTACCTAAGGTTCAATACCTACTCGACGCAATGTACGCTTTTTGTAACACCTATAGTACCATATACTAGTAAGCAATCAGCAGGTCTAAGGATTTTGGACAACTCCTTCGTTAGTTTGATCAAACAAAAAGGCCCTTCATAGCCTTTAACGACTTCCTTATATTGTCTACCATGATAGCAATAATAATCACATAGCATTCCTTATTTGGTACAGCACGTCCTTTAAGTAGCTGTCCCATTTCACATGAGCGCACGTTGAGTATACCAATAATTCTGTTCACACGAGCATACCGAGCTTTGGTTCTAAGCCTAACTTAAATTTGCATTCAATTTCCTCTCAGTGATAATCGCCTTTTCACTTTCTAATATAATTAATACTTACACCCGTTTATTGGGGCCGACCCAAAAGCATGTTTGTAATTTAGTCAGAAACAAGAGTAAAGATGTTGTAAATTAATTTAAAACAGTACTATTAATTAATATTGAATAATTCTGTTTCAAAAAAATATAGTCATAAAATTTACACGAATATCATAATTAATGCTTGATCAAAAGATTTTATTTTCTATTTAAAAGTTTCTCCAATAGGTCAACTTTTATGTGAATGCCTGTCTTATTTCACACTGTACAACGCCTAAAAAAAGTTGCTTGTAATGTTTGTAATTAATAATGTACCTACACGTTATATTATTATAACGTTTTTATTGTAATAAAAAAGCAGCAGTCAATCACATAATTCGAATTAGACTCGAGATATACGTTGTAGACGATATAGATAGCTGCAATTGTTAGGCGAGTTATTAATGTGCCAGTTTAAAATACGCAATGTTTTTAGGTTATCGGCAATGAATTGCGTTGTAAGTTTTATTTAATACGTTTGCCGTCTGCGGCTGGTCTAGTCGAAGTCGATGGCAGCCCACTTTCCCAGACATGAGTTTTTTGTTCATTGCTGTAACTGGCCAGTCAATTGTTGTGTGAATGAACGCTATATTATTTCCGCTATGGCTAATTATGCTCTGTGAGGTTTGATCTGGTTTGAGGCGGTGTGGTCTGATTAGATTTTGCCCTGGGTTAGATTTGCTGTGGTTTAGAAACTGTGTCGAGCCATTAGCTAACTCGTGTATCGCTTCTATTCATTTATGTGTGGGTGGTATTGTTTAATACATTCATTTATAGACGGACAGCCTAACTTATAAAGGCATTTTTTTTTATACAAGTAGATACTTATTTTAGTTCTGTTAAAGGATGTTTTGTTTCTCGTACTCATATGACAAATTAAATAAAGAAATCTTATTCAACACCGTTTTCTGTAAAAAAAAATTAATGACTATTTAAAGTGTGCTATACAGGGTGTAAGGGGGACGCTCTCGAAAACGAAAGCAGATGGCAGTGCTGGTCACCCTAAACACGACTTGCTAAAAACAAAATTAGAAATCACGGAAAAAAATAGCTGTTCTATACAAATAGGTCGTGTAGATATTAAAATTGGTATAAAACAGGAAAATTTCTTCGCTATTTCAAATTAATTTTTTATCAAGTCGTGCTTAGGGTGACCAGCACTGCCATCTGCCTTCGTTATCAACAGCGTCCCCCTTTGATTTTTACCGCCAGATATCCGTTTACAGACCTACCCGCAGCTGACTAAGCGACGGGCGTGTGTGGGGGTCATCCAGCGCACGCTAACTGCCCTTAGGGGGGGTAGCCTGGGCTCTGCTGAAGCAATTTCACCAGCCCACCCCCAGGCAACCCGACCTTACGGCCAGGTTTCGCGCCGCCAGCTTGTTTGTCATCTAGTTGTATGAAAAAAATTGGATTGCTTTATTTTTCACTCCTACTGCAACATTTGTGGCAGCTCCTTAGAACATGAATTAGTTTTTTTTCAACGGTTGTTGATTCGGGCTATAAGACATATGGACAAGGGCTCAAAGCCATAGTTTAGCAAGAAAAATCAATGCAAGATTGAAAATATGAAATTACATAGGACGATGAACAAAACAACTTTTTTTATAATTTTCGGCATCCACGTGATGGTGTTCCTGCAACCGCTTTAGGGTTAAAGCTGGCCCAATGCGGGTTGGTGGGTACTAACCCGTATTGGTCCAGCGTGGTGATGTTATGTCTCAAACCCCTCATGTGTTTCTCCCATGTAGGAAGGCCTGTACCCAGCAGTGTGACGTATATAGCTGTACAAAAAGACATGAAAGTCATAGATGAAGAATCAGAAAGGAAACAAATTTTTAATCCACGACAAGCGTTGACGACAGTCGATCGATCGATGAAAGGAATCTAGTATTATGGAAGTTCGAGAACCTGTCGAAAACATTGTGTCGCATTTTGAAGACGTTATGTCGTACAAAAAACTCACTATTTTGTACTGAATACCTACTTAGGATTCTTGATTAAATTCTACCTTAGTTCAATTTGAAAGCATCTTTGATCACCAAGAAAAATGGGTTGCCTATGATTGCGTAATTCCATTTTGTTATGCCCAAATAGTATAATGTCAACTCTTATTATAATCTATGTTAGCATAACAAAGTCACAATTAGCTAGAACGTGATGAAACTTTCATGCATAGCGAAATTTTGGCCTACTGACCTGTCTATGTATTCTGATTACTAGTAGTTTCAGCAAAACTCTGTGTTCTCAATGACTGCAAATTAAAATAAAATGCTTTTAGAGTGAATTTCTTTAAACTAGACTCGTAACATTACGGTACCTTTCGTCTCTGCTTTTAAAATATTAGATTAAATTTTGGTGATGGGTTAGCTTTGTTTTCATTATTTTTAATAAGGAGTTCAACTTTTAAAAAAATGTTGAGCAAAATTGTCTAGCAGGCAAATTATTTTTGTGATTGGTACTTTTATACAACTAGATGACAAACAAGCTCGCGGCCCACCTGGTGGGAAGCGGTTACCACCGCCTATAAACACCTGCAAGAACAAGGAAAATCACTTAATATTGTAGGTGCGCTGTCATCCTGAGGCCTAAGATAAAATGCCGTCTATGAGACTTTAAAAAACTAATGAATGTGAAATGAAAACGCTCTATTTTATAGATATTTGCTTTTAGCGTTCCGTTGCCAAATTGATAAGAACGCTTGTAAATAATTTTGAATATCGAAACAAAACCAAAGTCCTTCCTCTGGTCTCAAAATATCTCTATACCAAAATTCATATACATCGGTTCAGCGGCTTAAGCGTGAAGAGGTAACAAGCAGATAGACACACTTTTGCATTTTTCTAATGTATAAAATTCTCGTGTCACAAATTTAGTTACCATACTCCTCCGAAACGGTTTGACCGATTTTCATGAAATTTTATATATTATGTATATTCAGTAGGTCTGAGAATCGGCTACTATCTATTTATTTTTTATTTTTTAACCGATTTTTTTATAGCATAACAACCTTTGCGGGGTCAGCTAGTTATATAAAAATTACACCCATTCGCGGCAAAACGTTTCACTAAAATTATTTTAAAAACTAATTTGAAACTTTTAAATATGTACTTAGTAAGCTTCAAATCAAACATTGCCTCAACGATACAAGATAAATGACCAATTAGTTAGATTAATTTCTTATAAATTTTGTTTAGTAATTGCCGAGTTTTGGCACAGAAGGCATCTCAATTGTGTGATGATTGTATTTTGAATATCTATTTAACATTCATTCAATTGAATAATCAAAGCACATGACTTCTATGGAACATTATTTAGCGCTCAATACAGATCATCTGTTCTGTGATCTAGCGTTTTAATTTGCGAACATAGTAAGGAGGTTAAATATATTTTATGCAAAGTTGTAATTTAATTACCACTTTTTTAATTAACTTTAGGCATTATAATTTGTCGTACCTGAAATTTTGTAAACTGCTTTAGTATTGAGCATATATTAAATTGAGTAGCATAATACTTACTGTTTCATATGTAAATTTTTCTAATTTGTATTTATAGCAATAAAGAGTTAAAATTATATATTGTTAGTAAATATTATTGTTATATTGTCTTATATTTTCGCGAGCACTTTTCTTTAAAATGCCAATGTTTTTGGTATTTTAAAGTAAAGAACTTTGTAATATGTAATAATGTGTTCGTTAAAATTACAACTTAGATCTGACCATCATAAAAACAATTGATAATAATATGTGCCATATTCATTTCACCTACTGACCAGCTCAATTGCGTTGAGCTGTCAAATCGCATGAAACAGACAGCAGGTCGTCTGTTGAGGAGTAGGTATTGGAAACTATTAGTTATACTATATGGAATGGATGGAACGCAATCGAGATCGGCACATCTCTATCCAATTTAAATACTTACACACTAATGTTTTGTAGAGTATGGTCTCTCCACCCCCTAATTAATTAACTCCTTGATGATAATTGAGCTTCAAATACAAATTTAAACGTTTTTATGGCACTCATGTGGTATACATATAGGTGTAATGTTTTGTAATCTGAGGGTGTAATTATAAAATACAGTGGAACCAAACGTAAACTCTGATGGTATCGCAACTTAATAATATAAATAATACTTAGTAGAACTTAGTAAAATACGAAAAATTAACAATTATTACATTTTTAGTCACTTATTACTAAAATATAAAAAATATATTAGAGTGAGAAGAGAAAACAATAAAGTTAAAACTCATGTAAATTCGTCGGAGGCTTATTATATTGGAAATCCACGACTGCATATAGTTCACTATCGTTGTGATATCTTGCCTTATAATCAGTGATCGGAATTGGGTGAGTATATTTACCTACAGTTTGTAGAACAGAGATAAAAATCGGAGAGTTCGTTAAAATAAATTTTTTACCTCACCGATAATTTACCGGAATTTTAACTACGTAAATTCAAACATCAAATTAATTAAATAGAAAGTTCTCCTGCGTAAATATTCTTCCTTATAAAAATTTTCACATGGCTCTTCATTTTTAATAACTTCAAAAAAAAGGTTTTCATTCGACTATTTTTGATCGTTTTTTTGTATGTTTGTTACGCGGTAAATATTAATAATAAGATGTTTAAATTCACGTAATCAAAGATCCGGTAAATTTACCGGTAAAAAAAATATTGCAGGGAAGTCTCCAATTTTTATCTCTGTTCTACAAACTGTAGGTAAATATACTCAGCCTATTTCGATCACTGCTTATAATGCAGCGATGGACAGATCGCCAGAGCTTATTGACGTAGAGCCAATAAGAGTTACGTTGGGAGCAAGGAGATTCGTCTCATAATTATGCTGATAACATAAAGTTTATGCTGATTTTTATAAAGTATACAGCGCGTGTGTTGTGACCAAGGTTCTACAAACATCTTTCTTTTGGTACGATAACTGCTTACTATTAGGCAGGCCGTATGCTTGTATTGTTTGTTACCATTGTTACGTAGGAAGGAGGCAGAAATGGGGATAAGAATATTGTTCAAAGTGAACTTTTGTGTGAAAATACGGAACCTAATAGTATTGGATCTTTTCTGATCGTCTTTTTCTTATTAAAAAGTGCCAACCCTATTGACAACAGTTTAGTGACTCACGCATGCATTTTTTCTGGGGGCAATAGGTCACATCACTAATCCGCAACATAGTTTACGACTCAGGATGCGATTAGAAACCAGGGTACCAGCCACTTCAATTATATCATTTACGATGAAAACGCAATTTCCTTTAAACGCTCGCTGCAATATAGGTTATAAAATTTACGCATAAGACAGCTTGGAGAGTTGAATTTGGTTAAGAAATTATACTGCTCTATAAGAAACGAGGCCATTTTTAGCTTTTGAGGTAACAGTTTAATGTTACCAATTTCGTACTTAACAGCTAATAAAAATAGTAGCTCAGAAACTACAAACTAAATTACTATGTTCATCTGATACAACATAGCGGCCAAAATCGCATCGCAGTGGGCAGGGTAGAGTGGGATACATCGTGATTTAAAGGGATAACAAGCCCGGATTTAGTGCCTCGCAGTAAGCAAATACCAACGTTTATGCCAGCAGAAATAGATTATCACTATCCTTTTTAACCGACTTCAAAAAAAGGAGGAGGTTGTCATTTCATCTGTATGTTTATTATTTTTTTTATGTTTGTTACCTCAGAACTTTTGACTGGGTGAACCGATATTGATGATTCTTTTTTTGAGTTCCCATTTGGTCCCATAAAAAAATTTTCGAAATCCATTGGGTAGTTTGGTTTTTAAATCAAAAAAACTGGAAAAATTAAGTCGTCTACATATGCGAAGTTGCGGATATTTGCTTTCCTATGAATTTTTAGTGAAATGATACGATAGTAGAAAACAATATAAGCTCACGGTCACCCATCTAGCTTTGACCTTCAAAAGGTATCACTAAAAATTGTAAAAAAAATATAAACAAAAAATAAAACCGACTCCAAAAAACTGAAAAGGATAAAATAATTAAATTTTAGTAAGTAGGCACTCATCCTCTAGGAACATATTTTTGGAGTTGGTGCTAAGTTGTTTCCAGAAACCATAGATAGTGAAGCACCGACTCCAAAAATATGTTTCTAGGGGATGAGTGCCTACTTACTAAAATTTAATTATTTTATCCTTTTCAGTTTTTCGGAGTCGGTTTTATTTTTTGTTTAAATTTTTTTACTATCATGTCAATCGCCCCGTTATCCAAGCACCAAGTCTGGACTAAATACTCCACGAGGAGGACCCATAATATCACCACGCTTGGTCGGTAGAAAGGTTGCAATAAGAAAGGAACAGTCTTAACACTGCTGTTGCTTCTACATCCGGCACCACATCACCCACCAACTTTCATTGGGACAGCATAGTGGTGTTTAAGGCCCAAACTCTTTATTGTGTTTCTACCTAGCACTCGTTATCCCAATAAATTAGATTATAATAATTATCCATATTTAAGCTCTTATCTTCGACAGTGTGACGCTATGTGCATGGAAATCTAAAACTCTGTACCTAGTGATATATAATTACAAAATTAAAAATTTTAAGTAACCCCCGGCGTCATTAATCATCTATCTAACACCATCTCATTAAGACTATTCATAAGAGCCCAAACACGCTATATCTGCTGTAAGTTTCTGAAGAATTAAGCATTTCGCAGACTTCTTGATGGTATAGGATCAGCTCAAAGTTAGTAAGTATGTCATGGGAATGTCATCGAGTGACAGTACACGAAATTTGAAATCAATCGGATCTGTAAAAGTTAGTAAAATCCTAATTTTATGTAGAAAATGAGCTGATAGTCATCAAACGCCTGAACTGATCTTCATAAATTATAGCTAAGAACCATCGTAGTCACATCAGCTTTCAAACAAAAAAAACCGAATCAAAATCGGTCCATTAGTTTAGGCGCTACGATGCCACAGACAGACACACAGATACACAGACAGACACGTCAAACTTATAACACCCCTCTTTTTTCGTCGGGGGTTAAAAACTACTGCCAAATGAATTATTTATGAGAAATTTAACGAAATGGCTCCGGGAAAAAACTTTTTATTCTGTAAAGGAGTTTTTTGATTATAAAAATAAACTTTGATTTTATCTGTTGACGTTGTCCGTATTAAAGGCAAAAAATGCCTGCACCCGTACCACCATCTTTTATCGCGATCCAATTTAGGACCTAAACTGAATAGAATCGTTTAATTTGTAGTACGACGCTATCTACAACTATGACAGCGACGCAGTTTAGGAACCAATACTGAACCGAGCGGAATATGAATCGCTTTTATAAAGATGGTGGTAAGGCCCCTGGACTTATGCCTAAGTATATTTTATATTTTGCATGCCAAATCTCTTGAAATGTGAAGAAACCTATTGCATAACATTACCCATAAGACCTATTGTAACCACATTTGAAGCAAATAAAGTAGGAAGGCCTGTGCCTAGCTGAGGGACGCATAAAGTGATGATGAAGTATTAACTGAGTAAATAAATAATCCGCTTACCATAAGGTGGGTCGTACGCTTGTAGCCAGCCATGAGATTTTAAAAAATAATGATATGGTTTGATATTTTTATTTCAAAGTTCGAGCCAAAGTATTAAAGTGGTCTCTTATCTGTACTGCTCAGTGGATTTGAAAGCTCTCGCGTATATTGTGATGTTGACGAACGTAATTCAACAACAAGTCAGATTAGTCAACATGAGACAGCAAATTTATAGATCAGATATTTGAATAGACTGTACATCTATACCTACTTCCATATCTCAATACGCGGTCTCTTTCCATTTACGTCTTGAAACTGGATTTATTTGCATTATTACTGCGATTGAAAGTAATTGCAAATAAATTTTTACACTTTCATTTTTGTTTAGTGACTAGTAAATAATTAACATGAATCAGTTTTTTTTATATATTCTTATCTAATGAATAAAAATTAATAGTTGAACGACCTTTTGGTTATTGTAGTCACTTTCTTTAATCTACATGGCTTTTTAGGGTTCCGTACCCAAAGGGTAAGATAGGACCCTATCACTTAGACTCCGCTGGCCGTTCGTCTGACACCAGGCTTTATCTCATGAATCATGATAGGCAGTTTGTTAAAATTTTCACAGATCTATGATGTATTTCAAAGTTTATTATATTTCTTTTGCCGCTTTAACAACAAATACTAATAGACGGAATAAAATAAATATTAAGGTTGCTCCCATACAATAAACGTGTTTTTTTTCCTTGTTTTTGCTTGATATTGATAACGGCAACAGGTACACGCTTGTTTATAGATAATAGTACGGAACCCTTCATGCGCGAATCCGATTCGCACTTGGCTGGTTTTTTGAAGTTTACAATCACAGTAGTGAATAAACATTGGCCTACGCCCGTCGTATTTCTAATGATTACAATGCAAATACAATGTTCTCTTTTCCATCATATAGAGTTTGGTTTGCAGGTGTTACAATAAATCAGAAAATTGAAAAGGAGTAAGAGGCGGTTCCGAACAGAAACGGCGAAATTCGATAATACATTATGCATCTTATGTTGAGAATCAAATGGCCGTTTTCCACCAAAGACGTATAATAAAGATAAAACAATAACAAAAACTCCTCATGTGTTTCTCCCATGTAGGAAGGCCTGTGCCCAGCAGTGGGACGTATATAGGCTGGTGATGAATAACAAAATGTCAACGTAAAAAAGAACAATGTAAGGTAAGGAATAAGGTATAAAAACATGTAAATTAAGTACACAATAAGTAGTTACATAAGTTGCCAGCTTTTTACATAACACTGGCGAAATGCGCAAATAGCGCAAAGCCACAGAAAAAAGTTGCCAGCTTAGCATATTCAACAAGCGCTATAATTTTGTTTTAAGTAAGTAGTAGTCACGCACCAGCATTAATGTTATATACTTTTGACAGAGACTTTTAATGCAAACAGGATAAGGCACACGAAATGTCGAAAGTGTGTAAGTACATACGACAGAACATCAGGTGTAACAGAAAACTACGAAAACCAACCGGTCTCAAGGTCAAACTTTTACGCTTGATGTGCTGTCGACAGTACATCTTAGTGCTTGTGATTCTACATTGTCTAATACTAATTCTAAGTTTAATTCTTCTTTTTTCAACAATCCAAGAATAGGATAGATGACAAGTTTAATTTTTGCAGACCTTGTCCTTAATTTATCCCATTTAAGCAGATATGCCACTTGCTACGTCAAAATTTAATGAATTTGTTTTGAAACAAAAAAACCTTATTTTATTTTTCTCTACAGATTAAGCAGTATTGGCCTGAAAGAAGATGAATAATAAGAATAAAGAAAGGTCACAAGCTCGTGTCTGGGTAACTTCACTTCCTCCAGGATATGACCAAGGATGTTCGTCTGCACGTGCCGACTCCTGCGTCGCGAGACTTGTTAGCCGCGTCCTGCACTGACTACGATTGAATATGACAATTGTATCCGACATGTCACAAAAGAAATCGGTTGTCGATGCACCTAACACCTTACTTTTATTTTTTAAACTAAAAGAAAAATAGACTTCAATCAGTTTTCCTTTGAAGGATATTATTAAAAGATAAAAATTATTGACATAATTATATTCAAAATAAGGCTCAATTTTAGGCGTGAGCTTTCATAGGTTATATTTTGTAGAAAACGTTGAACCATGATCCCATTGAAGTAGTATGATTCATAAACTCATGATCATAAGGATTAAGTTCAAACTAAAAGATTCCACTATCGAAAATTATAAAAAAACGTAATATAGTGAAATGAAACTGTTAAAAACATCACTTTCTTTCTGTATGACACGTGGATGTCACGCGATGTGTTCCCAGCGCATCCCGTGGCTGAAGGCTGCAAATTGCGCCTGCGCAAGGTTAAACTATATCAATGTGAAGATTACTGGTGACATGCGGGCCTTGTGACGTATTGGTAGCAAAAAAACTGCAACACAGTCAAATATTCATCACGGCACTTATGTCACTGCTGACGTTTAACTAGTTGAATCTATCTTGTTCTATGTCACCCACCATATTGAATAATGGTGGAATAATTTTAAATTTTGTACTAAAATGAAAGAAATTTACATATTTTTACCGGATCCAGGAGATTTTTTGAGATACTGTACTTACACCTGGCCGGATATAAAACATCTTTATAATTAGCATGATTTGTTTAGGGTTGAAGTCAAATATGTAATTCGTTTACTAATTAGCATATTATAAGCCGCATAGATAGATAAAGTTCGTTAAATTGTTTTTTTTGCATTCGCTACACACGGAAACGGATGCCCGAGAGACGATTGTATTTTGGTGCATATTAAGATTGATGGAGACCACCCGGGATTACGCGGCCCGCGCCAACTGATCCTGAGCCGGTGCACTGACTTAAGGACGTCCTTACTTTGCTGCTTCACAATCAAAATTGGCGCTGGGGTCACTTATAATGTCCGGTGATATCTTATTTTTTAATTTGATTCAGTCCATTATCATCATCTAATATCAACAGATAGGTAGAAACTTATAGTGATAGGAAAGTAATAACACACTCACACATGTAGTTAATTGAACAAATGTACTAAATATACAATAAACAATGTAGACACAGAACATAAAACCATCGCAGTTATGCAAGATCCGCATAAAACAATACAATAATAATAATATTGATAACATTTACAAATTAATGCAGAGAAGTCTGCTAACTGACTCTTTAGCCGATTGGATGGATATTGGTATTAAATATGCCAAGGTCTAGAATTTGAGAAACTTTCAATAATGTGTTCGTCTTGTAGCTTATTGTTTCTTTAGTGAAAAAACAACGAAACGTAGATATAAAGAAAAAGAAAGTGGCTTCACTTTCCTTAATTCCTGACCGACTCCATAAAAAAACCTTTTCTACACATTCGTCCACCTGAATTTTACAATACGGTGATTTAGTTCCTTAATCATGTCATAACAAAAATAATTTTACGAAAAAATTTACATTGATTGATTTTTCCAACCGAAGCATTTATTTAATTTTGCAAAGAGGTCCGCGGGTAAAGCATCTACTAATATAATATAAAATTGATAAAAAGGAACCCCCGGCCTAATTAATCATCTATCTAACACCATCTCACTGAGACTATTCTTATGAGCACAAACACGCTATATCTGCTATAAGCTTCCGAAGAATTGAGCATCTTACAGACTATTTGATGGTACAGGATCAGCTTAAGGTTAGCATGTCTTGGAAATACCACCGATGTGACAGTAAACCAAATTTCAAATCAAACGGATCAGAGAAAGTTAGCAAAACCCTTTTGTCAAGTAGGAAATGAGCTGATAGTCATGAAACGCCTGAACTGATCTTCATTAACAGCTACAGCTAGAACTATCCTGATCACGTCAGAATCAAACGAAAAAAAACCGAATTAAAATCGGTTCATTCTTCTAGGAGCTACGATGCCACAGACAGACACTCAGATACACAGATACACCGATAGACACGTCAAACTTATAACACCCCTCTTTTTGCGTTGGGGGTTAAAATAATGGAATAAAAATCTCTCAAACAATCCAGACTCATTAAAATAGATGTCCCATTGTTGACACCCCGCAAAAAGTTTGGTCCCATTGGCATAATTTAGGAAATACGTCCCAAATACCCCATCATGGATGGATATAATATCCCATTAGCTTATTATCAGATAAACGTCGCTTGTATGATTATGAATCTAGCGCATTAATGATTGTATCGGAAAATATAGATAAGATTTGATCATAAGCGAAAGTAATATGTCATGACGGATCTGTAATTACTAAAATTATGAAAGGCAGCCGCCTAATCATTAGTCTTTTTTATGAATATTACATAATATAACGAACTAATTATATTGGTAAGTACTTATCGGCGAGGGGCCAAAGGCAATATAGCGTTTATCGTCTAGAAAATATTCCAGCACAGCTGTTTTACTACTGACCGTGAAGATTTTAAAAACGAAAGTGGTTAATAAAATCTTATTTTGATAAATAAGAATAGAAAATAAGTAGTATAGTGTGAAAAAAAGTTTATAAGGTTTTGTAGACAGACAGATGAATAAAATGTGAAAATACAAGTACAGAGAAAATAGAAAGTAATAAAAGACGTCTTCTTCATAGGTGCAGTGCAACGCTTATTTAATACAAATAAGTCACGGACGATTCCTAAAATCTATGTCTTTGTTGTTTAAATACATAAAATACGTAAGTATACACAAAGTTATAAGCTATTCGATTTCATTTATCAGAAGATGACGAACGCAGTTTTGGAATTAGGTTAATATGGAATGTCGTTGCTGCAACTAAGTCTTCATCAAACTTAGGGTTGGATTTTTGTAGACTAATAATTATAAAACTTTTCTTATTTCCGTTTACAACTATGGCCAGATCTTGATACATTCTTATTCTGTATTCCATACGATTTTGTAAATGAGTCCTTTCCCAATTTAAATAATACTAATCAGCTGTTACAAGCGGCTCGAAAAACGGCAACGTGGACAAGATTGTGATTTTAAATGGAACCTAAAATACTAGAGAGTCATCATACCAAAAAATAGATGACAAAGATTTCTGGAAGTTAAAAGATTAACGGGGCTTTGAAAAAAACTTATGAAACACGTTTCAAAATAAAAATATTAAAAAAACCGGCCAAGTGCGAGTCGGACTCGCGCAAGAAGGGTTCCGTACCATTATCTTTAAACAAGCGTCTACCTGTTGCCGTTATCAATATCGAGCAAAAAAAATTAAAGTTTGTTGTATGGGAGCCCTCTTAAATATTTTTTTATTCTGTTTATTGGTTTGTTGTTATAGCGGCAACAGAAATAAATCATCTGTGAAAATTTCAACTGTCTAACTATCACGGTTCATGAGATACAGCCTGGTGACAGACAGATGGACGGACGGACAGCGGAGTCTTAAAAAAAGATTTTGTAACAATTTTCAAGTTTGGCTATTCGTTTTTTATTGCTTTCCTTACTTTCTTATAATTTGATCAGTTTAGTATGGTTTATACTGTTTTATCAGATTCCAGGTGGGAACGTTTTTCAGAAATTGCGCCAACACAAGTCTTGTTGAACTCATGAAATTTCATAGGTTCTACATTTGACTCTAGTGAAGCTTTAAATATAGCAGTGAAAATAATAATAATATGCTATATTCACGAGATTATTTTCATCATTGTAGGATACCAAGCGCTGCCAGCCAGCCCATCTGATTCCCGGCTGTTACAATTTGGAAATCTTCAAGGCTAGAATGAACAGCACCTTATGGTGTGCTCAAAATGTTTGCCTTTTAAATTAAGAAAAAATAAAATGCTAACCGGGTGCGCAATGGGTGAACAAATTACTTATGTGTTTTTTGCACCAAATCATATCAAATCGGAATATGTCAATGATATTTCTTGTTGTTTAGAACTATAGCGTTTTACCTTGTGCCGGTTCGCCCACAGAACTGCAAATTGTGATTTGTTTAACTGTGGTTGTAAAAGACATATAGCATAGTAGTGGCTGCCCGCTGCTCCACCCGCATGACGTCGGTTGTCACACCAAAAAAGTAACAGACAGACAGATAGGCAGAGTGACTATCGCGTCTATAATAATAATATGGATTTGCGTGTATTCTTATCATTGTTCATACTTTACAAGTTGTGCTTGCTACAAAGTTGAAAACGTACTGTAAGTAATAAGTGGACCTACTGTCTTTGGAATAAAGAAACAATAAAATGGTGATTATTCTTAATTTTTGATTTTAACATTATTATAAATGTTTGAAAAATTACTTAGTAATTAAAATAGAATAAAACTAGAAAAATTTCACGTCCTGAGGCAGGAATCGAACCCGCGACCTTTCGCAATCCGGGCGACTGCTCTGACCACTGAGCCACCCAGGACTTGGGATGTCCCTGTGAAATTCTTCTAGTCTATCTGTATTTGCGTTTATGAGCTAACGTCCACCCTACAATGTCGAAATATTCTATTTCAACATCCGAAACGAGTATTTTTACAAATACCGACTATTCGGTTAAGTTGGGGCAGTGCTTTCAAATATTCTTAATTTTAACCAACAACCGAACCAACCAACCAACTTAACCGAATAGTCGGTATTTGTAAAAATACTCGTTTCGGATGTTGAAATAGAATATTTCGACATTGTAGGGTGGACGTTAGCTCATAAACGCAAATACAGATAGACTAGAAGAATTTCACAGGGACATCCCAAGTCCTGGGTGGCTCAGTGGTCAGAGCAGTCGCCCGGATTGCGAAAGGTCGCGGGTTCGATTCCTGCCTCAGGACGTGAAATTTTTCTAGTTTTATTCTATTTTAATTACTAAAATGGTGATTGTTATTGCAAGCGTTTTCAACCATCACTAGGTGGTAGGCCCGTATGTAGGGTCGTCGGGGCAGGCACCACTGCCTTTCTTATTTCAGCCGTGAAACAGTTCGCTGTGTTTCGGATTGAAGGTAAAGGTAGCCAGTGTAATTACTGGGCATGGACGGCATTTCATCTTAGGCCTCAGGATGACAACGCACCTGCAATACCAAGTGATTTTTACTTGTTATTATAGGTGTCTATAGGCAGCGGTAGCCGCTTACCACTAGGTTTGTCATATAGTTGTCTAAAAAACCATCAACCTGCATTCGGCCAATTAGAAACGATGTGATGCTTTGGCCCAAACTTAATTTATGCTTCTCCCATGTTGGAAGCCCTGTGCCCAACAGGCTGCTAATGATGATGCTCTTCTATTTTCAAAATAAAACGGATTCCTTTAAGGGTGCTAAAATATCTGCCAGCCTGACAGCCCTAGTTAACGCGCGGCTATCAGCTCTGTAAATCCTCGCCCACGGCACGAGTCTTGCAGCCAGTTTATGAGTCTCAATGCATTTGTTGTCGCCGACATCCGTTGATTTACTAGCATTCGTTGGACGTGTACCGTTTCCCGTTAAAGGGCACCTCTATGAATACCTAATAGGGATGGTGGAACTACCGAAACAGCTTTTGAAATATAAGGACATTAGAAATTTGAGGTAACTTATATTTATTTACAAGTGGATTTAACGAATCATCTGCAAGATTTGAAGGTGTGGTTGGTGCGCTTTGATTTTGCTTACTTAAACACCGCAACTTTCGCTGTGTTTGTTCCCAGATGTGTGAGCTAACATTTTGTAATATTCAGCCGTTGTGCTGCTTCGAAAGGCATGCTAAACACTTTTTTCTGGCAAACCTTGTCAGCCAGCAATCCGTATCGCTTCAGCGTGGTGGCGTTATAGCTCCTCATGTGCATCTTTCACGCGGGCATGCAGCTAATATCAGTGGAAAATATATAGTTAGTTGATGAGAATGTAGCATATACATACATATATATTTATAAGTAGCTACAACCTTTTTTCTTTAAGGAATTCCTGGAGTTCGTGTGCTTCTTAGACTACTGACAATAAATCAAGGTGCTTCACCATTCCAATAGTAAATACCATGCCCATGTGGTAATTAGAGTGAAATTTATAAAATATTATAGGTATTTCGAAACAAAAATGTATTTTTAAAATAATAATATTATTACAAAATAATAATAATGAATACACTCACACCCATTATCTAGCCAAAAGCTCAAAGTAAGCATCATTAACAGGATTACTAGATAATGGAGATTGATATTAATATGTATATAATTGTTGGAAATATACTAAAAAACACACAAATACCTATCCATGACTCTTAAACAATATGCTCGTAATCATCTGTCCAAACATCTTTCCGTATCGGGATTCGAACTCGGGACCCTTGTCCGAGTTGCCTGTATGTTAAAGGGGTACAGACCACTCCACCAGCTGGTCGTCCATTAACGATATTTCGTTATTGTGACGGTAGAATTTAGCTTATAACACAAACACAGATAGACTAAAAGAATATCACAAAGACATCCCAAGTCCTTGGTGGCTCAGGGCTATAATTAGAGCAGTCACTCTGATCGAAAGGTTCGGTCCCCGCTCCAGAACTACGTGTTTTTTTTAGTTTGGATATCTTTCTAAATCTATAAAACTTAAAAGTCATAAAATTGGAGATGCACCTAATCCAGTATATGTAATTGTGAATTTGTTTCACTGGAGATAACTACACGTTATGATATTCAGGATCGTAATCATTAAGACAAGTCGTAAAACCAATTTCATGTTGAAAGTAATTAAGACTACGAAATCGTTGTTTTATTGTTCACTAGTCTATTGGTTTTACGATTAAACGAGTCCATTTAATAATCCCAGTTTGGTCAAAAGATCATGGTTGCAGTTTCACCTTTAACAAGCATTGAGATTTGTAGAGCCCCAGTTGAAGCGGTATCCTAGATTTCATGTTAAGAAAATATTTTATTGTATATAATATGGAAATAGATTTTTTCGTCGCCCATGATCATTTGACTCCTCCCAAAAAACTAATTATTTTATCAAAAATATTTATTTTAATATAGTGTATAACTTGGTGTAAGATTAGAATACATACAAAATTAGAATTATGGGAATAGACTTTATTAGTATTCTTCTTACATAAAAATTGAAATCAAGTGATTTGAATGATGACTGCACACTTTAAATGATAATCGGATGAAACAGAATTGGAGAAGAATGGAAATGGAATTGGAAGTGGATTTGGATTTTTATTGATTAATTTTATTCTAGGATTGCATTATTACTTTTGTCACTGTGGTGGAATCTAAGCTTTTTGGTGTCCAATTAGAGAAAGTTGCACTTGTTAAGTTTTAAGTACACTATATGAATGCTGTGGCAGCACTTAGCTCATTAATTCTTTAGCTTTAAACTCTTTACCATGTTGTAGTGCCCATGTAGTACTTTCTTGTCCTAAAAAATTAATAATAATAAACTGAACATGTTTTGATAACTATTAGATTCGTGAGTCAAATGAATAGAAAAAATTCTAGTTTCACCGAGAACGTAGAAACGGAAAACAACAGTTCGGAAACCAGTATAAGCAAACATTAATTAGTTCTTATCATAATACATATGATACAGGTAGACCCACTCTGTTCGCGATTACGCAAACAGACGATGGGTCTATCAAAATTTGTAATCTCGAGCTCCGCCGTGCTTCAGAAGGCACGTTAAGCCTTTGGGTGCGGTTGTTGCTGCAACTGCTTTTGCGGGTTGGTGACAACCTCGCGGTCCAAACTCTTCATGATACAATTTCCCGCTTCAGCTTGTGTTTGGTCGGATGTATTTTAGAAAGTCTTAGTCTGATGCATAAAACCTTTAATTGAATATCTTTATCGTCAGGAGCCAATGTGAAAAGGTTATTAATTAACGCCGTAGTTAACGCATGTGACGGGTGTTACCCTTCTTTCCTACCTTATTTCATTTGTTTTAAGGACGGTTTTGCTGCTATCTTGATGTACCGTCGAAAATATTTCTTATTTAGGTATATTTTGATACTGTGGTATGTTTGTAATGGAAAAGTGGATGCTGAAGAATAAATAAGCTGCAGATTCTGATGTATTTCCACAGAGGTATTGTTTCTTGTATAGTGATTTAAAATGTAAACCTAAATAAGTACTAGCGAGTCATCATATCTAAAATTAGATAATAAAGATTTATGGTTTAAAATGGGAATTTGTTGCCGCCTAACGGGTTGGCTGGAAGATAAGTCTATTACTTATATGTAGATATTTTCTAAACTGTGGGTATCAATCCATCCTTGCTAACTGTAACATGAAATCATGTTAAAATAGAGTTTTAATTTCAATCATCATCATCATCATCGTTAATTTTAATGCTATAAAATTATTCTCAACTTCTTTCTTATTCATTTAAACTTCTAGATTTCATGCTACATTCATTGATGTTGATGAAATCATTGAAAATGACAGTATTTTATGTTTTAGTATATATACTTTGTTATTATGCGATGTGATAACTCGGTATCATAATTTCCCTATTTTGGACTTTGTCGTAGCTTTTCATAGACTTTGCATTTAGCAGTTATCAGGATTAACGGCTGTTGGTGTATCTTACTTAAATAAATAAATAAATAAACGCAGTTATCGTACGCTCTTTCGATCACAAATTGATATGATCACAAAATGATACATGTAGTTATAGACAAATATTTTTGTAGTATTTGTGTCAGATATTTCACAAATGACTATCGAGGTAACATAAATAGATAGTAGGTGGTAGGCCCGTATGTAGGGTCGTCTGGGTAGATACCACCGCTTTTCTTATTTCAGCCGTGAAGCAGTTCGCTGTGTTTTGGATTGAAGACCTGTATGTATAATAAATGAATTTTGAATTTTTTTTTTGAATTTTGAAGGGAAGGTAGCCAGTGTAATTACTGGGCTTGTACGGCATTTCATCTTACGCCTCAGGATGACAACGCACCTGCAATATCAATTGATTTTTCCTTGTTATTGCAGGTGTCTATAGGCGGCGGTAACCGCATACCACCAGGTGGGCCGTCAGCTTGTTTGTCATCTAGTTGTATATAAAAAAAATATTTTGAAATAAAAATATTTGGCTTTTTATGGCAATAGATCGGTATGACCTATGAAAGGAAAATCATTCGCTTTTTTTTGGACACAAATGTCCATTTGTGTAAAAAAAAACAATATTTAAACAATAGCAGGAGCGGCGCCGGTTCCCTGTTGCGTTGTTCTTTTATTAACCAACTTACTTTTATTAAGATTTGACTTAAATTACAAAAATATGTGCCTATTGGAAGAACATAATTCTTCTTTGTCTGCGTTAGTGAGTACTTTCCTCTCCGAATGCTCGCCAGATGTTTATAATGGATATACGGCGCTACCCTTTGTTGACCCACAGTGCATGCTTAGAGCCAATACAATTCCAAAAACATATACTTACCAGAATAATAAGAGAAACAACTAATGAGTTTAGAAACTATATTCTGTTAAGAGAGTTCTTGATCGAACGATTAAACGGTATTTAAATGAAAGTTAAAATGGATTAAATACGACTAATTATATAGTATAAACCTTCTAAAGTCACACAGTGTTTTGTCACCCTTTCAAGACCAGGGGTGTTGCTCACGCATTAAATATACTAAATAGAAAAAATCACGCCCTTTTCAATTTAATACCATCATTTATTGCTTTCATGTTGTTTACAAAACGTTGTTCTTAAAAATAATTTTCAGTATCAAACATGAACCCTGTAAGGACACCGCAATATAAGTATATATTAACAAGCAAATTAAAAATTATAATTTTAAATAGGTGTGAGTCATTGCATGATTTATATTAATGTCAAACATTATGAATAGGCATATAATACACATTAGGATAGTCAATGTCAGTGTAGCAGAATATAAGTAGTAAAATAACGAAAATTTTAATAAGAGTGTCATAATGGTTCTTCATTTTCAAATTCCATGTAGATTTTTTAAATCCCTGTTCCTGCCGGCCTTATACTGGACTTACCTTCTGTTTCAAGTTATATTTACAAACAAAATTCTAAACTCGTACTCTGTGGTATTAAGGACAAACCCACACTTTGAAATTACTAAGAAAAATGTTGGATTACCATTCTATGATTGACTGGCTTATTAGATTAGATACAGAAGCTACATAAATAAATTGCTACTTTCACTGAACGCTAATTAATATTATATAAAATTGTATTCAATTATTAAGTATTTATTTATTTAAGTATCGGTAAATCGAAAACTTACCGCTTACCACCAGTTGGGCCGTCAACTTGTTTGTCATCTAGTGGTACTTACATATATAAAAAAAACTTTGGATAAACAAACATACACTCATAATAGCAATTTCAGGCAGTTTTACGAGTAAGTTTATATTATATTCACGAATGATATTTTTTTGAGTGCTAACTCCCGTTACTTATTAAAAGCTCCCATTATGGCGATACTAAAATCGGTGTCAGAAATTAAATTATAAATGGCGGTCTATTATTTTTGTGTTTTTATTCTCGTATGCGTGATATTTGTATTTGAAAAACGTCTTGTGAAATAGGCTCCAAGAGATTTTTGTTGCTTTTGGATGTAAAAAAAAAAAAAGATTTTGATTGTAATTGCGCTGTCTGCGCGCAGTTGCATAGAAATATTTTTTTTTTGAACTTTACCGGAGCCGGTACCGGAACCGACGCTGACTCACCGGATCTGGTAGGCCCTAATACACGCCGAATCCGGACTCCTTTCGATAAAAGAAAGTTATCACAAAGTAGCATAAAGTTCAAAACATATTTTTAACTAATTTAAAAAAGGAGGAGCTTATTAGTTCGTCAGAACCCTTTGTCTTTTATGTATGTAACTCGATTACTCAAAGACGGCAGGACTGATTCGGATAATTATTTTTTTTGTTCGAAAGCTGACAGGTAGGTACTTTCCATGTAGTCTCATTATCATCAGGTCAATAGGATCTGATAATGGGATCCTAGAGACATCAAGGAAATTCTTCAAATAATGGTGTACACGAACCCTTCGGAGCAATTCACCAGATTCGCGATTCAGCAGATTCGCGATTCAGCGGAATTCTTAATTATTGTGATACTGCATAAAGTTTGATTATATTATATTCTATTCTAAATATTTTAATATTGGGTGTTTTTTTATAATTCGGCCATTTGCTTTCAAAAAGCAACATTTCAAAAGTGAATAAGTGACTATACACTGATCAAACACCATCAGGTGGCACCTACGTTTGTTATACACACTAATTTCATAAAAAAGTTACCTGCAAAAAACTGAAAATGATAAAATTATTAAATTTTAATAGGTAGTCACTCCCACTCAGTACTCATCCCCTAGAAACATATTTTGGAGTTGGTGCTAAGTTGTTTTCAGAAACAAGAGATAGTGAAGCACCGACTCCAAAATATGTTTCTAGGGGATAGTTCCTACTAAAATTTAATTATTTTATCCTTTTCAGTTTTTTGGAGTCGATTTTAATATTTTTTTTAATTTTTTTTTTTACAATTTTTAGTGATGACTATTTAAGGTCAAAGCTAGATGGGTGACCGTGAGCTTATATCGTTTTCTACTATCGTATCATTTCACTAAAAATTCATAGGAAAGCAGAAGCGGTGTCTATAGGCGGCGGTAACCGCTTACCACCAGGTGGGCCGTCAGCTTGTTTGTCATCTAGTTGTATAAAAAAAAAAAAAAAAACGAAATTTTGCATACGTAGATGACTTACTTATTCCAGTTATTTTGATTTAAAAACCAAACTACCCAAAGGATTTTCAAAAAAAAATTATGGAATTAAATGGAAACTATTCCGCGTCGAACAAATAAAGAATCATAAATATCGGTTCACCCAGTCGAAAGTTCTGAGGTAACAAACATAAATAAATACAGTCGAATTAACAACCTCCTCCTTTTTTGAAGTCGGTTAAAAAGTAGGTACTTTTTCCCTAGAAACTTATTTTTTGGAGTCTGTACTTATTGTTTTTTATAAACAACTTAGTACCAACCACCATATGTTTCTTTGGTATATTGAAGTCGGTAATGATTTTTGTTTTAAATTTTTATTTCACAATTTTTAGTGATAACTTTCTATGGTCAAAGAGCTAGATAGGTGACTGTCGGCTTATATTATTTCCTACTACCGTATTGTTTCAGTAAAAAGTCATAGGAAAACAAAAATCCGCAATTCCGCATATGTATGCGTCTATGTAGACGACTTACTCATAACCAAACTACCCAGTCGATTTTAGAAAAAATATATGGGAACCAATGGAAACTATTCCGCATTGAACAAAAAAAAAGAATCACGTAAATTGGATCAGGAATTTCGGCGTAATCGGTGTACATACATAGAATAAACACCAACCATTGAGAACCTACTAGTCTTTGAAGTCGGTTAAAATTATAATAATATTCTGGGCAGCCTAAAATCTTAGTGTCACTTCCTTTTAGACACGTATATTACAACAATACAAGCAAAACAAAAACATTCAACAAATTAATCACGATCGATGCCTATTTATTTCATTAACATTTTCACGGTCGGGTGAACTTTGCTTAGGGGTCCCAAGATTTATGGTGCCTCTCCACACTACTAAAGTGAGAAATTTATTTATCTATGGGGAACATTAGACATTGATGGACGTGCGTATGTTAAAATGATTAGATTAATGAAAATTATTATGTTGTTAAAAGGATCATTGACCTTTATTACTATTGTTTATTTGAAAACAGTAGATTGTCTCTCCGTAACTAAATATTCTTAATTTTATTTCCAACATTATAATTAGTGTTTGAAAGATAACGTAACTACAAAAAATCTTATCCTGCAGATTATAGAGTTATCCCAAGTCGTTGGTAGCTTAGATGGTTAGAAAGGTTTTGTTAGCGCACCAAAATGGTGCCAATTTTTAGACGCACCAGAAGTAGCGCACAAAAAACTATTCCTCATAGAGGAATACCTCGCGGGTTCGGCCCCCGATCTTCAGAAATTATAGATAACCAATTTTAAAATGATTTTGAAATTGTAATTTGTTGTTCTTCACGCTGTTATGTAAACTAATAGAATAAAAACGAGCTGCAGTATCTTCTTCTAGATGACAAATTGAAACTAAAGTAATGAAACTATGAATAATTATTTTTAGTTTTCAAACAATGTTCTATGAGGAGTGACGTATCAGTTATACCGTAAATAAATAAAGATATCTGTACTTAAAAACCAACTTTATTCCTGAAATATTAAGAGTCAAGAGAAATTAATCCCCTTGTTCTTGTGTACACATGAATGAGTACATTTGCACAATTTATTAGACGCTTGAAAACACGGTATTAGTGTTTAGATAACATGACTACGGCTTGTTTGTTGTTGGTGGAGCATTTACTACGCGTATTTTGAAGTTAATTACATTTGAACATGTACCTTTGTAGGTATGTACACTTCATAGTTATTTCTGATGAATGACCTAATATGCATAGCGACACTGTTCAGTTTGACGCTCCTCAATGAATGATGATAAGATAAGTTACAAAACAAAGTTATCTACGTTTAATTTAAAAAAAACTATAATTCATGTAAAGAAAAATCTTGTTGCAATAAACATACAACAATATTTTAAAATCAGATATTAGGAGTCTCCCAGAATTGACACCTGAGTGGCTGAGTCTTCCGAAAAAGGATTGCCGCAGTTCTCAATGTTAGTGTTCGTAGAAACCTTACAACTCTAAATCAAAATTAAAATTCACGGTATTCCTTCGACACAAGTCGAAACATTGTTTCACTTTACAGCAAGTCACATTCGTGTGCTTGTATACGTCACTTTATTACCTTGCTATTCTCGTAGCTTCTTTTTTTCTTACTCATTTTTTTTGGACAATTTGATAATTTACGCGTTATGTGTGATATATTATCACTTTTTGCTTATTGACGTCATTAAAGCAGTTTTTTTGTGTGTCAAGTTTAATAATTTTGGCGTGCTGCATACATTCGTGCCGGCACCAGTCACACAAAACGAGACACATTGGATATAACGTGGACGATGTGATAATCGACAACGGCAAGCTCATTTAACAGACGAAACGTTTTATAGAATTACTCGATATATTTAATGGAATAGAACGGGATAAGTTTTTTTTATATACAACTAGATGACAAACAAGCTGACGGCCCACCTAGTGGTAAGCGGTTACCGCCGCCTATAGACACCTGCAATAACAAGGAAAAACACTTGATATTGCAGGTGCGTTGTCATTCTGAGGCCTAAGATTAAATGCCGTCCTAACCCACTAATTACACTGGCTACCTTTCCCTTCAATCCGAAACACGGTGAACTGTTTACAGCAAGAAGTCCGGTTATTAACAAAATAATAAAGTGGTATCTTTATTTCGGTCTTCCCGCTTTGTCAATATTAAATATCTTCACAAATTAGATAATATTTGTATCGCCTATACTAAGTGTGTAGTGTGCCTATTGTATTTGGAGGTGAATATTTAATTTGGTGATAAATAATAAAACAAGTTTTAATTTAAACGTCAGAAGAGAAGGCCACAAGTAAGCATATACGTATTTTTTAGGTTAATACACGAAATGTTCTATTGTTAAATTAAATGTATCTCCTATAGTAAAACTTAAGAAAATATTAGAATAGCCCTCTACTTACTCAATTAAGGGCAGTGAAGGAATTCACTGCCCTTAATTGAAATAAATACTCCGTGGCTTCTTGTGATTATTATGAAAAATCTTTAATACGTCTATTTATGTAATAAAAAAATGAAGAATCTTTAATTCACTTAGCAATTACACGATAACCGAAAACTACTGCCAATTAATTACGGAGTGAGAGAACAAATTACATAAAAAAGTTTCGAAAAGTATAAAATATTTAATAGCTGTTGTAGAAATAAATACGGGATGAAAAAAACCGGCCAAGTGCATGCCGGGCCATGCGTAGAAATAGTCTTCACATACCCTCAATATTTTTAAAGGACCTTCCAAGGGCACCATACACCATGAGATAGTCAAGAAAAAAATTGTTCCCACTTTACGTCCCTTACACGGAAAGTGAGGCTGTGATGCTTTTGTCGGCGTGATTAATATAATTGACCAAATAATCTTGGTAAAATATCTATAGCCAAGCCAAGCTTCTTAATATTCAGAGATTGTACAGTCTCTGAGCTAAGCCGCGGATAGACGAATAGACAGACGGATGGAAATGGCGAAACTATAAGGGTTCCTTATTGACTACGGAATCCTAAAAAGGTGTGCCTAATTTAAAAACGTAGACATTAATTAGCAATGTGGGACGCGCTGTAGCTACTTTGTTATTGTACTTGTGTATATGTATAGGGTTGTCAATCATCACATAAAACGTAAATAATCAGTTTAACTTTTTGACCCTTGCCCGTAGGTGACGACGCGTTTACTCAACAATAGAATGTCTATATTGGCAAGGATGATATTGGTGTTGTATCTGCTTTTGAGTTGTTAACAGGCTTGAGTGTTTCTCAGCTTCTGCTCCTCAGCTAAAGTATTTTAGTAGCAGTGGTAAGGTAAAATTATGTGGATTCAAAAGAACTTAGTTTGCATTGATTCCTCAAGGCTCTTGCAATGAAACAGTTTAAACCTTGAAAAATATCTTAGTAAATTTTACTGATTAGTCGTGATGTAATGCATCTGAGAATCTAAATTACTTTAATGATTTTTCATTAACTTAAAATTTGTTCAACTTAAGTATTTACAACTTTACTTAAATTTGGCCCGCGGCCCAAAGCCAGGCCGAAGCGATGAAAGTCGAAAATAAGGATGCCCATTCTTATCCAGGAGATAAAAAATGGCAGTTTTAAAATTTTCTTTAACAAAACTTGCACCTCACATCGAATTCAACTGTCAAACAAGTAATTCTTCATACATTTTCACAGTTTAAATTAAAGTGACTCGCAAAGCGAGATGCTAGTTTTTTTTACAGAGTAGCACGGCTGCTTCTGGTGTCAATCGTACTAAGATACTAACACATACACACAGCTAACAGTAGGTATGTAGCTTAATCTATACGGGTCAATAAACCTATTTCAACTGTGTATACGTGTACTCAGTCAAAACAGGAATTTTGAGATAGTCGTTTTGCCCAAAAATTCGTTGTTCATATACTTCTAGAAGTGTTCGAATATTTTAACTAAGCACTTTTAATTATCTATAATATTTCATTTAATTTAAAATTATTTACTTAATTCATGAACTGGAAAATGAGCGATTGAAAATGATCACTTCACAAATAATGATCATGTTCATAATTCATGAAAAACATCAATAATATTAATATGTATAGACGACAGCACATCAAGTGTAACAGTTGAACTAGGAAAGCGGTATCAATTACGAGCGGAGTAAGGGCGGTCTCAAGGTCAAACTGTTACGATCGATGTGCTGTCGACTGAACTATATTTCTTACTAAAAACTAATACAGTTTCATGAGAGGATAGGTTTTTTGTGTTTAAATGCGTGAAAACTAGGTTTTTATAATGTAAACAGTGCTAGTTTCCTAAATTGTTTTATTGTGTGAATTTTGGTTTTATTTCCTTATCTTTTCGTCGTTAAATAACCGTTTTAAGTACTGCAAATTGGAGTAGGTACTAATATTCCATACTTGCTTACAATTTAAGTTCACTAAAAGCTAAGTAAGATACGCAACATCACCAGTCTATTCCTCCCACTGCTGAGCACAGGCCCTCCTACACGGAAGAAACACATGAGGAGATTGGTTCATAATACCACCACGCTGGGCCAATGCGGATTGGTGAGTTTTAGCGGTTGCAGTAACATCCGGGAGCAAAACGGTTTAACGTGCCTTTCAAAGAAAGGATTATAAATTCTGGTTGACTATGGCGAAAGTTGCTTAGTTTTCGCATTCGAAACCAGAGCGTTAAAAAACCAATAACGCCACCGAGCTCCTCAAACTGTTGATTAATTTTGACTTGAACTTTCTTTTTGACAGCCCTTGCATTGCATCCTCAAAATCATTAGCTGTTTCCAGCCACTTGCATTATCTTGCAAACGCGACGATTGCCGTAGCACCATGTAGAACGGCCTTTATCGTTCGTTGACACGCGTTAACAAGTTGTTATGTTACTGAACTAATAATGACACTTTCTTGTGGACTGACATCAATTTCATTATCTTTACGCTGCTTGGCCTGGGTCAGAGCAAAGTTTACTGGACGTGTAATTGGTTCAAGGTTGTTCGGTGACGAGCAGCAGTTTGGTGATAATTAGCACTAAGTTTGAGTTCTTTGTATTATGGGCGCAGGAGTGTGTCAGCTTCTAAGGAGCGGCCAAAACGTTTACGTCACTTGACGTATTCCTGAAGGGTTCACACCAGACCCTTTCATCCCCCCTTTTTCTCTCCCCAACGAATGAGTAGGGACCGGTCCGCGGTCAAATCGCCTTGACGACAAAACGGTGAAATGCCTTCGGGCCATCCCGTGATGTCGTGAAATGGGACTATCGCATCGTACAAGAAAAGAATCACGTAAATCGGATCAGAAATCTCGGCGTAATCGGTGTGCATACATAGGGAAAAAACACACCAACCGATTTGAGAACCTCCTCGTTTTTGAAGTCGGTTAATGAAGTCGGTTAAAAAGAAACAAATAAATAAAATTAAGTAGGTAGGTACCTATCTCATAAAAGGTATTTTTGGAATTGGTGCTAAACTGTTTCCAGAAACAATAGAAAGTAAAGAAAATAAATAATATTTTATTAAAAATATAAAAAAAGTGAGCTGGAATTTCACACAAAAATTGATTGGGGTCTTTATGCGAAAAAAATATAAACCTAAGTATAGTTTTCTGGACATAAATGTGAAAATATCGGCAAGTAATCTCTTGGCATTCGTGAGAAGCCTTTTCATGAGCTTACGTCCGGAGACCGACATAGTAGGCTGTGTGAATCAGTCAAGGTTGTCGTTGATACATTTTGAGTACGAAACTTAAAAAAGAGTAAAAGTACTTCGTTATCAAAAATAAAAAACTTGTAATATCCTTATTGGATATCGATTCAAAGTACTTATTTAGGTTTTTTAATTTTCTTCAAATTACTTTGGCAGATCTTTAAATCTTTTTCCATTTGGGTTAAACGTCACCGGTTTATCGGTTCAAATGTTATCATTTATTCAAAATGCTTTGTTTGCTAAAATTAAGGGAGCTCTAATTGTTAAGAACTGTTGATGATAATGATATTTTTTACCAGCGTCTTAAGTGAAAAGGTACGTTATCGAAGCAGATATTATTGTTCGGACATTTCACATTATAGTGATGTCATTTGGTTCTAGGACTTCATTATGACAATGGCGAACATTGTGAGTTATCTTAACGTTTCGAATATCCTTTTCGTTGTTCAGTAATGAGTCATTGGTCACTAAATATTGGTTGTAAGGTTTTGTTATTATATTACATGTTAATTCTATGACTCGCTAGTCGCATTACTATTGCAGTATTTTTTGTTACATCATATACTATAATAACGCGTAACATGTTAACGCGCCAAAAGTAGATGGGTCCTTTCTCAGGATGTATATCTTCTCTCAGGATCTATTTCCATGCCTTTCATCTAAATCGGTTCAGCTTATAAAAGGTAAACGACGGACAGACAGAGTTACCTATGGATATACTAAAGGCTGTCTAGTGCGCTGTACGACTAACTTAAAATCCGCTAACATATCAGTACTAAATATTTTCAACTTAAGTATTAAGCTGAATGCACGATTCAAACATTTTGTCTCAATATTCCTAATTTTATTTTTAACTAATAAACTAACTAGTTAAGCTTAGTGAGTTGACAGTTGTTATCTTTTAACAGTTCAACCAAAGAAGTATCATTGCGTTTCGGCCGCCAGAAATGTCAAATATTTTGCAGAATACAAGACAACGATTAAAACGAACGGTTTGCGTAACGTGTTTATTAGTAGAATACAAAACTAATGCGTTTCGGCTACGTTTAGCAGAATACAAAAACGTTGTAACTAAAGCGTTTCTGATTTGTTTCAGATCAAAATATAATGACCAGAATTGGGGGCAGGAATCTAACGCTACATTTTACATTCTAGTTTTGTTCATGCGGTGAGTAAGATTGCCAGATTCTCTAAGAAAGCGAGCGTTAAGTTGGGAGCAAAGGAAGGGACTTGTTTTCAGCACTCGTAGCAATTTGGGTCAAGGCGCTACGACTGCTACGAGCGTGTCTAGACTACGGTAACTGTTTGCCATCAGGCGGGGCGATCGTTTGTTTGCACCCATGTCATATTAAGAATTTTTTATAGTAAAACTGGACACCATGATCATATGTGTTCCAAATACCATGGCTAAGGTCAACTAAGATATCCTTAATGGTGCCGAGCCGACCACATTTCGTTAATGAGAAAACTGACCGACTTGGTGTTAAAGCCTTGCTTTTACGACTGTCTTATTTCTGTACTAATAGCACACCTGCACACGTAGCACAAGGAACAAGAGAAGCTCGAGAAACGGTTTTGTCTACACCGTAATGTCATTTTTGTGGGCCTTAACCTGAGAAAAATGACATTACGGTGTAGACAAAACCGATTCTCGAGCTTCTCGTGTTCCTTGTGCTACTCGTGCAGGTAGTCTCTGACAACTCATGATTGAAAAAGACAGCCAAATAACACTACTGTGAGTAAAGTTGCCTGACCTAATCCGTAGTGTCAAATTGTAGTTTCTCACAGGAAAATCAGACTATAGTACCTACTGAATTTGGTAATCCAAAAAAAAATTTAAAATAGAAAATACCACCTAAATCTTTTGGCAACTATAAACTGCCACGTATAGTGTCATAATCACAACTCATAGGTATAGCGATGCTTAGTTTTTGTTTGAAATAAATACTATCCTTATTGACGCTAAAAGTTTTATATAGACGATATCAATGTCCCTAAGCAGAAAAAAACTTTGACATAGGAAGTTAGACGTAAGCGGTTATAGAACACGTTTCAGTCAGTAAATTATACGATAATTCAGTGTTCATTTTTTATTTCTTTATTACACATCACTTGGATAAAGAAACAGAAAAAATATGATTATTGATTTGCATTATTGGCAGCCGCGACTTGTGCATAGATTTTAAATTAATTTCGAACACGTAGATTTTCTACCGATGCAAGTATTGGTAATGAAGTTTTGAGCATAATGCAGTGATTTCTTAGCAGTTAAAGTGTTCCTAAGTGGCAGCACATTACGGTGGTTATTAAGATATTTCCTGGTCGGGTCGCAACGGAGAAAGTTTTTTCAAAATTTTGTTTAATATACACCACGCCCATGCTGTCTGGTTGAGTGGCCAGTATCCCTGTCTACTAAACCATGCCCGCATTCGATCCTCGGTAGGGGCAGATATTTGTATGATGACTGCGAACATTTGTAAACGAGTCATATGGATATTGTATGTCTATTTCTAACATTAAGGTATACTTAACTAAGCCTATAGGTGTAACCGTACTTTGGACGTTACCCTTATTTACTCTGTGCTTTCGCCGTAACATCTTCGATTCTCCTTTATCTTGTATCTAAAACAGATCTGTCATTGTGTCTGGAATCTTATGCTTGACGGGTTATTGATGCTTTATTTGGGCTGTATAATGGGTGCGAGTGAGGGAATATTTATAATCTTACTTAATGTCATACCTATCAATCTACAGATATAAATGTAACCGCTTACCGTCAGCATTCACGGACTTGAGCGCTTGGAATTATACAAAGCCAATAAAATATAAACAATTTTGATCGAAAAATTTGGTGTGCAATTAGCATTAAATGCAAACTAAACAATCCTATCATCAAACATTGAGAGATATCAAATGAAGAAATTGGGTCAGCCTGAAAATTATTGCTTAGATTGTCTTCGAAAGCATGAACATAGACAGTAAGAAGTTTTCTTTAGTAAACAAGATCAAATCTGTACAGATGACCAAAGTCAACCGGAACATTTTGGCGCCTTTACCCTTCCTATTATATTCTAGTAAGGTTGTATTTAATTTATATTTGTCGTACTTGGTTTGTCAGCTATTGTACAATTATTCTTTCACAAACATCCATAAGTACTTTGTTTGTCAGAAAAGTGGAGTTGATGACTGTTATTGGATGTGATGGTCATGCGATCAAGTGTCTGTTTGTCAGCATTTGCTTCTGTTATCTGGTAAACAATATTGAACCAGTGTTCTTTTGAAATTAGTTCAGTAGGTACCTCTAGCACGAACACTTTTTAATTTCGCATCGCCATCGTTTAGAGTAGTTACGTTAGCTTTTGTCTGGCTTTTGTTTGACATTTTAAGCGTGCGTGAACGATTCGTAATTTAAAAATGTTCGTGCTAGGGGTTTTTACAGTTCTGCCAGCGTGGTAATTTATATCTACCTCAGGTGCTTAGCTTAGCACATGACAACGGCATTGCACAATGCGACAGTACGAATTAGAACAGCTTTTTGAATCTATTCAGTTTTGTTTCGCCCACATCACTAGAAGCTAGGTCAAGATGCGGATACGCAGGTTTGAGCAGAACTGTGCTAATAAAGGACGTGGAGATTCAAAATAATCTACGTAATGGATGTAATCGAAATATAAAGAAAAATAGCAAAAAATAGACCCGTTTCATCCGGCATAGCAAGTGTCTTGAGCTCCCTCTTTGAGGAATCTTGTTGGCAGCAGGCAGACATCCTGTAGGCAAGCTTAGGCGACACTTCAGTAATATTTTAATTGTTTGCTGACCGTATGATTTCATAGAAAAACCTAATGGTGAGGAACGAGGATGTAGTAACACACACACACAAAGTGAAAGTATATAATTTTTAATAACAAGTACCTCACAAAATATCGGTTTGTGTTATATATATATATTTATTACCTGCTTAGCCTAATGTTGATTGTTCGCGGCATTGGTGACAAACCTCCGTGGTTGATTTCAATTCTTGATATATTTTTTTTACTTTTACCTAGCGGCTGTAGTGGCCTCTCTGCTCTGCCATGTCTACTGAACCAAGATCTCCCGTGTTCGATGTCTGGTAGGGGATATGAGTTAAAGTGATGGACACGAACATTAATTTATTCACGAGTCGTGGTTTTGGCATGTTGATTTAAGAACTTAACTATATTTCTAAAAGTTAGGTACTAATATAAATATGTACATGATAATTGTAAGTGTCTGTTCGTTTTCTGGTATCGATTACACAGTTCATAATGCTCCTCAATTATCTATTATTTTTTTCTTTATTTATTTAGAGGCTTTTGTTACAACACATGTCAGCCCCATCGTACCCTGCTCCTCAATTTGAACTAGGCATTATATGAGTATGAGAACATATAATCATATTTATTATACTTTCGTTACATTATGAATCTAACATAGAAAATAAAATTTGTTTTGTCTGCTTCATTTGTGACAAAAATATCAATAGAATTGCCTATGTTTTAGATCTACATTATTGTATTGCAGCGTAAGTACTCAACGACAATTCATTATAATATTACGAAATTTATGTTTTCTGAATCAACGAAATATACAATATTATGCTAAGCAATTAAAAAGAGAAATGTTGAAATTTCGTCTATCGGATAATTCAGTTTGCTATTTTCAAAATGCATGACAATTTTCGCGTTTAATTTTGACACGTTTACAATGGATTTCTTGATAAAGCTATAGTATCACTTTTTCTTGTTTTTACAAGTGGTGATGAGATTGGTTTACACCAGCCGTCCTCCAAGAAGTTACCCAGTCCCTTGACCTCACTGAAAACCCGAAGGTCTTACGTAGTCATCTATTCTACCTGAGTACCAACCAGCAGGGCATCCGATGCTATTTCTCATGCCTCCACTCGCTGTGATAGGTCAGAATATTTTTTATTGTTTCATGACTTTAAGTCATTCATAGTGTTAAAGCTTAAGTACGCTGTTTTAACCGCTGATTAACCGGCGAACGGCTATAGCAATTTAACTGTAAGATCAAAAATGACTAACAATTAAATAATGTAATCACATTATTTAATTGTTAGTCATTTTTGGACATTCACTAAAGAACTTGCATAGTTACTATAAATAAAAAATATTGGTAACAAATCCTTTCACTAAGTATGAAGACATATTCAAATAAATACTTATTTACGAAAAGTGGATCATTTTTGGAAGTTTTTTGTAAGTTTTTATGGCATTTACACGTACATATAAAATTTGTCCTGCGCTATGAACTTAGGTTCGATGTTGGTAATGCCGTATTATACTCATTCCTAGACCAACATCAAAACTATAGAGAATGGCAAAAAAAAAGATATAAGAGACGATGGAAAGTATTAAAATGTGCTTCACCATCGAGTTTAGTAGTGTAGTGTTAAAATATATGAAAAAGAATAAGATAGGTATCTTACTTATCTAATTGGTTTATTTATCTATCGCAAAATAGAATAAGTATTAAAAATATAATGACACCGATCACGCAACATTAACTAACCTTATTATGAGGGCAAAAAACTATACATTCGGTAATAAACGTAATAATGCTGACGCCCGCTGAGGTGGTACGATTGTCGAACGATACCACCACCAGGTGAATGCGTTTCCAACTGCGGACACTGTGTCGTCCACGTTGTATAGCAAAGTAATCGCATGTTTAAGTTTAGCAGGTAATTTTTTCACTTGTAATAAAAATTTAAATACAAAATTTCTTGTAATTAGGTATCAAGTTTCAAGACAAAAATTTACAAGTTTATTTGATTGATGTTTGGCGTTGCTTATTAAGTCAAGACCCATGTGCGTGTCAGTGTCGACTCGAGCGAGTTATCTCGAAGTCGTTCTGTGTTTAGCACACAGTAATCGTGTTTCGAAGCTGTGACGCTCTGTGACGCTCGCCGGCTGTGCCCGACCGCCGCACGCAGCCGCCTGCCGCTAGTCGCATACGAGCCGCCGCTCCGACATCACGCCGCACGTTCCACCGAGCGACCACAACGAAGCGTGAAAAACTTTTTCAACTAAATTAAAAAATCCCGTGAATCTGAGTGTGAGTGCGACAGTGCCGATTGAGTGATCCGGGAAACTTCCGCTGGACTCGACACGCTTTTCACCATCAGCGAACGAAACGACACGATTATTTAATTTTCCAACAATTTGCACAATATCTACGGTAAGTATCTTTTTATACAATTATGCTTCGTTGCACTCGGTTATTTGATACCAATTCGATGTTAGAATTAGCAAGTAAAGTTTAAAATTCAACGAGTCAATCTTTGACCGCTACCGTCATTAATGAAAATTAGCTAAACGAAATCTTCGCAGCGATTAACTTTTGTTTAAAGTTTTTGTGATTTTGACGTCGTTCCCAAATAGCGACGTTAGTGAAAAACTAGTTTTCAAGGTCTTGAAGTTTGTCACGATGGAGTTAACTTTTATTTTGACGAGTAACTGTCTGGGTTATCTTCTTGGATGGCGCAAACATTTGGCGGGTATTCTAGTAAATATTTTTTATTAAGTGAAGTGTCAATATAATTTATCGCTGTTTATAGATACCGGCGATTTTAACGCTTAGATAAAACGTTGATAAAAATAATCAAATCAAAATTGTTCTATAGTTGAATAAGTTACACAACTATCTTTTATATAGTAATATTTTTTGACAAATTTTTAAGACTATTAAACAAATTAATATTTGCAGGAGCACTACATAAAACTACTTTACCTGATTTAACTCACGATTCATTAGATTTAACATTATTTTTACACCCCAAGTTTTTACTACTTTACTAAGATCGTGGTCAAAAGATGGTCTTCCTATTTGAACCATCATTTAGTATGTTACTTGATAGTTTTTTTTTCTAAAATTGATGATATTATTTTTCACTGGTTATCGTTCAACATTTTAAAATATACATTTTAATTCTCTATGATGATTGACATGTGTATAGCCGACGTGTGCTTATTTTCTGTTTGGTGCGGTTCCTATTTTAAAAACTTATTCAACAACAGAGTCATCAGCGCTATTGAAGCAGGCGTTTCATTCGCTTTCTTGAGAATTGTCCAAAACTGGAAAGTAGGTTAAATTTTATTCTAACATTGTAATCTTCTTTAAGTTGTAGATCATCTTTGTAAATTACAATCCTTACCAGCCCTCTGGTGTTTCCTCAACAAATAGAAACGATTTTTTGGTTTATAGGTACCTCAAAAAAATAGGATCGCTATTTGTGGCATATTTACCAAAAAAAGAAACGTCTGCTGTCAGTCTGGAGTGGAGCTGAAAAATAAACATGTAATCTGGTCTCTATTATGATATCATAAATTATCATAGATGATCAGACTGACGCGGAGAACCCAGTGAACGAAATAAAAACAAGTAAATACGATGATGCAGCAGAACGGAACACGCAACATGCCGCAGACGCGGAGGCTGCGCCCGTGTGGGTCGCGACGTAATAAAGCTGTGATTATGGAACGGTTTCGATTAACCCCGCGACCACCATCAACTCGCAGAGCCACTTATTTCCTATTTCGAGCCACTTATTATGATATAGCACAAACACTTTTGAACCGGTGTGTCTTGAGAGACTTCTATGTCCTCTTTAAGTTGACGATGAGAATGTAAATGATTGCTCGGGCTCAAGCAGATTAACAACTTGATTTACGTTCAAATAGTATATCGCAACAAATATTGTACGAGCGCAATAGTTAATTACTATAAAATATGTGATAATAGCAAACAAAATGAACACGAACTAAGATAAATACTTCAAAAGTAAAAACGATGCCCTTACATTTATGTTACGTCTTTCCATCTGTGTCACAGCCAATTTATTCTCTCTGACATCTGCGACTTCTGCGCTGAAATTTTGTATAAAGGGATTGTAATTGGGTAAATTTAAATCTGAAATGTGAATACGGTTTTGAACGTGTCTCGATATTTTTTTGTGGTGGTATTAGAATAGACGTTTTAAGTAGGTAGGAGAGAGTGGGGTGGTTCCGAGGCCGTCATAAAAAAAGGATATAACGTAACGGTGTGATGGAGAGGGAAGATCGATAAATTAGGCACAGAATAACGTCACTACGTATTTATTAGAGTAGTAAATAAAGGCACAAATAAGTGCCTTCAATAAACCTAATTTAATTTAATTTCTTTTTGTCCACTTATGGTCCTATCATTTCTGTTAGACTAACAGTAACTCAGATAATAATATTATATCGCCCAAGCTAAATGGCGGACTACGGGGCACTAGTCAAGTTTATAAAAGGAACGTTTCTACGCGCGGTCATCAATAGAATGAAGACGATGATATGGTAACCCCGAATCAAGCGCGCCAAAATATGTATTTGAATTTATACTTTCAAGTATTGTCAGTAAATTTGGAAAGGGAAAAATGTGCTGTAACATCGCAATGTACCACGTTTTATAGATAGTTGCTATCTATTTCTGCAAGCTGAGAGGTGGGTTTATGATCGATGTCACTGGGCTCTTTATGCCATGTTATCGTGAGGTAAATAATCTCATTTGGAGTTACCCAGCGTTACTTACTCTACACTACCCTATCTATTATGTGAATAAAGCTATACAGCTGTGTGAAGTAGTTAATAAATTACTTCACACAGCTGTTTCAATGTACAGTCGACAGCACATCAAGAGTAGCAGTTTAACTTTGTGACCTTACTCCGTTCGCAATAATGGCGCTTGATGAGCTGCCGTCTACATGAGCAGTCTCCACTAGAGCTATCGCTGAAGTCAACTTTGTTTTTCATGCGGATTATTATTTTCAACCTCAGAGTTCATTTGATTACACGATTTATCAGTAGCATTGACCTATCATTAGTTTATCAGCCTGACATATTCTTTAATGACGGAGAAATCAATTATAAGTTTTCCAAGGTACATAAATAAAAGCGGGTTTTTTAAATGATTGATTGTAGATGCCTAAAAATTTACAACTTATGCAATCTTAGATGTTTAATTCCTTTACATTTTAAAACTTTAACAAATATTTTGTTAGCCAATTGGGATTAAGGCGAATAAGTAGGAGTCGTTTTGCAAGAAAATGCTGTTTACTCCTACTTATAATCCACAGAATGTGATAATATCAGTCTGTCGATGGTAATTCTTGAGAATTTAAAATACCAACCTAAAACTTTATCTCCTATTTATTCTGCTTAGGCTTTGAATTTTTATCATTTGGATTTCCGAATAAAGAAGGACGTCCAACATAAAGTCTCTCTGTAAGCAGTTTTTTTAAGATTTCCCATTTATTATACTTTATTGACACCATTGAAATGTAAATTCATTTCCTTCTTAGACAACGTTCGGTTGTTTGTATGTATGTCTGTTAAAGCTTTAATGTATTCTAAATAATTTGCTACTCGATTTGTATTCAACTTTTACAGCGTAGTAGATTCAAAATTTCTTGCGTTCCTTAATAAAACGTGAACTTTCTTCTTCGTATTACAAATGTTACAATCAAAATTTTTGCCATTTATAAGTCATAGTGAAAGTAGGTACGTACTTTCACCCCCTGTTAAATTCTGCCCACAAATCTGTATCAACACTTGAGCATACGCCGCGCAAAAAATTGGTGTCATTAGGTCTTGAACCGATGAATAATATCTGCTATCTATTAGGCAGCCTAGCGGCTTTTGAAGTATCGCAATTTGTCTTATTTAATCTGATTCGCATAATGTTTATTAATGTACTTAGTCATAAATTTTATGTCACCCTACATTTGTTACTACAAATATCTTAATATAACCTAACAATGTAACTACTTGTAGGTACACTTATTTGTAAGGGAATAGTGGTAATTTTTGCTCAAAGAAGGATGGCAGATTCAGTGTCGCTATAAATATCGAGCGCTGGTCTATAAAACTATACGCATTATATTAGACAATTACTATTCTAGTAATTAGATTTTTTTGTAAAGCGGTAAATAAAATATACGGGCAAATAAAAATCATAGAACAGTTCAGTTTGCAATAACGAAACGCAACCAGACCGCGTCATCGGCCAAAGGCTATGTTAAATAAATTCATTTAAAATAAAATTATTAAACAATCTAAAATTGATTATTATTTATCTACCTAAATGATAAATATAATCGACATAGAACTCTATTTAGATAGGATACAATTGAATAATTTTTATTTTTTTCTATTTATCTTAGAAATCCCTTTTAGAAAAAACACGCTGAAAAAAATTACCTTGTGTTTGTATTAAAGTTTGATCTATCTTTTAAGGGACAAAGAAATTGCGTTCTTCTTTGGAAGGTAGGGTAGCAGTAGCAACTCCACCTTACAGAAGACCACAGCTAAATAACACTGCTTTGTATTGTTGTGATCAGGGTGTGTGTTGGAAGCAGGGGTATTAATGTCTAGTATGTTATCAACGTGATGCTTACTCTTGTTTCTGCAGGATAAACAAAGCGTGAGCAGTACCTACTGTGCTACGAGCGTCTATATGCTAACCGTTTACCATCGGTATTGTAAGTTTCAATTGAATCGTGTCGAAAACGAGCATCTAGCTAAGTGTTGAGCTCTCAAATCCATGTACAAAAAGTGGTATCCAATAATTCACATACAGGGGCTGCTGCCGTTTTCATATGATTTATCAGTAATCACAACGAACGTTTTCATTTCAATTCGATTGAAACAAAGCCATACCTATATTGTAATAGAAATATTTATTTATTCAAACATTTACCGTTACGAAACAACGTCAATTGAGACAGTTGATGTCCTTTGAAATTGATGGTCGTTGAAGGTGTCGTAAAAAATATTAGGTCCCATTGCATTTATTAAAGTCATACTTAAAATGGTCTAGGGTCTACCTTTCCCTAATATAGCGCTATATCGGTGAAGTGTTTCTATTTCAGATAGATAATAGAGCACTGTTTGCATAAAGTAATGGATCACTACATGTTTGTGCTCATAAGTATTATAGTGTTAGGAAAGTAGGTAGGTACGTTGATATTTCAGCGGTCGCTTTGTATGGATTAATAATAAACGTAATCTATATAATGGATTGGGTACTCAAAGAAGCACACACACTAAACGAAAAACAGACACAGAACAAAACACAGAATATGAAAAAAGCAACTCAAAGAAAAAAAGACAATAGTATTTAAACAGCATTCCTTCTCATAACACAGGAGCTAGGAAGGATATCAAGTATACATATTTAATTATTTCCTAAATATAAACAGCAGTGATGAGAAAAACTAACATTTATTCATACCATTACCGATAAGACGGACTTTGTTTAATAATAAGCCGGTGACACTTTGTGTATCACAGTTCTATTGAACTATTATGACGAGTGAATTTGAAACGCATGGCTGAACCAGTACAGTTAATAATTTAAATAGGTCAGCTGAGGTAAGTGGAGGTGCGTCCACATTAATGGGTCGAAGGGCAATACTCTTGTTTGGTCACAGTAGCTATTGTAAGTGATTGTTTCTATTGTCACGCACATTACCATAGGAGAAAAATTATCTCCGTTGCGTTGCGCCTGAGCATATCTAAAACAATAGGTTACTGCGTCCAGTTTTAATTTTTAACCAGTTGATAAAAATTCCTGCAAGATCGCTAGTAAATCAAAAACTAATCAGAGACAGTATTATTCTATGAACTTGACATGTCGTGGCTCATTTGCTCATGATGGGAATAGCAATGCATAGTTAAAAAAATCTACAAATTTATAAATTAAATCTAGTAAAAATAGTGAGATGAATAGTTGGGGATACAAATAACTATAGTTATCTTTTTGCACAAAAAATAAAAGGCAACATATTTTTCTAGTTTGAAGTAAAATCTTCAAAATGCTGATAACATTGATTGTTTTAGGTTGAATCAAGATGACTAATATATTCAATAGTTGATCTTGAGAACGTTAGCAATTAAAGAACGCTGATAGTGGCGGCTTTGAAGAAGATAAGAACATAATATTGACACTTGAGGTAAAATATCCAGACGCACGTAAATATACTGACAATCACTAAATAGAAAAGATGCTTGAACTTAATCAGAGTAAATTTAAAAAGGAACCTGATATTTATTTATTTATTTATTTATATGAAGGTCCATTTTAAATTTACGAATGGAAATAAAGAAATTATGATAATATGAGCTGTTAAAGAGGAAGTTTATGGCTATGAATGTTGATGTTTTGGAAGAGAGACGAAGACCAAAGCAAAGATGGCTATTACTATAGACCTTTATGGGATATGGAAAAGATAGGAGTAAAGTGAAGACAACAAATGATATTGGAGTATGAAAGAAAAAAGACAAAATAAACTGACATAAAAAAGAACAAATAAATTTCAAGATTTTAGTTTTGATTACGAAGACTTATGAAGCGGTAGGAAAATAGAATGAAGTTTATAATTCACTACTCAAATAGATAAAATAGCAAGGAAGTAATGCAGTGGTATCCAAACAGATTATAGTTTTAGACAAATCATCTAATAAGACGAGATAAAAAGACATTAGGAACGCTGGTATTACGTTTGTTGAAAAACAAGGTTAATATAAAATGACACTAGGGACGTTAAGGTAATGGAGATGACATTGTAAAACAATGCTAGTAAATAAAAAAGGTTATGTTTTATACTTATTACACAGAAAAATACAAAGTACATCTACTTTTGTATTTGCTTTAAAAACTATAAACCACGTAAAGAAGTCTTTTAGGTATCTGATTATTATACAACTCAGTTTTTCTGTGATATTTGAACATCTGTTAATTCGCATACTGTAAACAGAGAGAGAGAGAGAAAAAGAGACATAAATAGCAGCAAGCTCAACTTCAGTTATAGACTCGTCCAAAACGAGTTAGTCAATGTCATTAGCTAATGTTTAACGACTTGTGGATAATTTGTATTGTTTTTTATTGCCCTTAAGTCGTTTGAGATAGGCACATTTGAAGCAATGCGGAAATATACGGTTTATTTCAATGATGCTGTAAGATGTCACAACTTCATTACCTTTTTGAACCTCGCTTGTTTTTTTTATGAATTTACGTACTTAGATAAAATTTACGTTTTCAGACAATCGCGAATTCCAGGACTAGACTCCAATGTGACAACGAGTACCTACGTGTGCTATGACAGTGTTTTTTATCAATACAACTTTATATATTTTATGATAAAAAAAGTGTAATTAACATGACTGGCGATAAGTTAAAAGCAATTTTAAAAATATTAGGTAAGAATTTGATGAATATAAAAAATAACAAGTTATTCAATACACCGCTCCATCATTCTGGTTGTCAAATATATTTGACTTTTCTGTCTATTTGTTTAACTGACGTATTTGTTTTATATTTGAACGGATGCATCAGATAACGTCAGTGTGTGCTTCTTTATCATACTAACGTTTTCCCAGGGCTCCGGACAATGCTTTTATTGATAGTCCGGCGTCTGTTCCGTGGCACTACAAAAAATTTCAACAAAGACCCATTTCAACGAGCAGGCATCTCAGCTTTCTAACCAATAACTCTAACTTTAACTACCGCCATTCTTCTAAAGACAGATACAATTTTATCTGTTTTGATGGGAGATATTGCGTTATGGCTCTAATAATGGCGTATAAGTGGTTTAAAGAACTGTAGAATTTTAGGACGCGATGGTAAAATAGATGTTTCTTTTATCTGACAACAAGAAAAACCAGGTTGATGATAGAACTGAATTTAATAGACGAAGAAAATAAATCACTTTCATGTTGTCTCGTAAAACAGTTTGATGTTGTAAAAGTTTTCTTGATTGCATAATTTGGAAGTGCAAAAATTTTCAATTTGGTGACCTGTTATTTTGCAAGACAGCGCTCATTGCCTTCATCTAAACGCTGGTTAGCGTCTGTGATGAACAATAGACCCGTAGGAGTATTATTACGTGACATGATCTAACCGACAATAGCTGCTTGAATAGACTCTGTTACGTCATTGATTCTTGTAACGCGAATATTGAATTACATTTCAATAGCACCTTCATGGTCCATTGGTTAATTATTGGTATTTTAGTAAAAATTTAGTACTGTACCTACATATGAGTACAATTTAGTAATAAATGAATTTAGGTTCAGGTACGATTCTCAGCAGAGGCAGAAAAATACAGTGTTGAAGAGGAGACTGTAGAAATGCTATATAGTGTTATGGTATGCCGTAATAACTTTTGCGTACAAATTTTACATTTTTATGTGTGCTATCCATTATCTAATGTTTATATTTAAAAGCTCTGCTTAGTTTAAGTTGCGTATGCGTGTTTTTTTAAATTATTGAAAGTGTTTATGTTAAAAAAGTTTTGAGATAACACTTTGCTTCCATTCCGAAGCAATAACAACCTTTGTGGTTCTTTATAAAAAACATAAATGTTGTTATTTCGAGTTACAAAATGCATACTGATGTTGTGATAGTTCTTTACCATAGAAAAAAGAAACCATCATAAACCAAAACTTAATGCCGTAGGAAAGTGAAGTTTGCAGCAGTGTTGCCCTACTCTCGATGGCTCTCATTGTAAACAGTCGATGGTCAAATATAGATAATTTTACTATAGATAAATGGTTCATCTTAAAAAAAATATCAGATGGCGTATCAACATTATAAAAAGTATCGATACTCGTAGTCTTGTAGTGCGGCGGGAAATACCTACTATCGAGATATGATTATCCCAAAAATTTGTACTGTTTAGTCTTATCATCATCATCATCACCAGCCTATATACGTCCCACTGCTGGGCACAGGCCTTCCTATATGGGAGAAACATATGAGGAGTTTGGGCCATAACACCACCACGCTGGCCCATTGCGGGTTGGTCGGTTAAAACAGTTGCAGCAACAACCGGGACCAACGGCTTAGCGTGCCTTCCGAAGCCCGGAAGAGCTCGAGATAACAAACTTTGATTGATCCATCCCAGGATCGACCATGGCGAAAGTTGCTTTGTTTTTCGTATAGAAAACAGAGCGCTCAAACCAATACGCCACCGAGCTCCTTATACTGTAGACTTATACCTATTCACTCTAATTATGTAGTGAACTATCGATAGTTGAATATTGATCGGCAACACTAGTTTACAGTTAATGTACAGTTCTTTATCACGATACTGCTTCGTAGAGACACTTACCAGCTCCTAGTGAATATCCTTGCTGGACCGCTCTTGACCTTATAAGGGGCTAGAAATGGCACTTCCGCGGTTAATAAAACACTTTAACTAGCAAAAACAAACTTCTGAAAACGTACATTTAATTAACAGTGACTTAAAACGATAATTTGATGAATGAATAGTGACACATTAATTTGTAAAATATCAAATTACGTTAATTTGGTTTTTGTGTTTTCGAATAATAATTGTTTGTTTTTACCATCGTCAATCATAACAATTTAATCAATATGACAGCAGAAAAAATATAAATAAATGCTGTAAGTATTGCCAATATTATTGTAGATAATTTATGCAAACATGTTTTGTTTACTATCCTGTTCGTGGTTTGGTTTAATAAAAATAATAATGCACGCAGCAGAAATACGATCTGTTATGTCGCGGTAATATGATCAAATTAACACCTACAAATAAATAATTATAATCAACACGAAAGCACAAGGTCACCTTAAAGGTCCAGAGCTAACTTATTTTTTTAATACAACACAGATGGCAAACAAATATACGTCTATATTGCAACAATTACAAATAAAGAAAGAAAACGATGAACGACGACACGTTGCTATTAAAGGGGGGGGGGGGGGGGAGGAAAGAAAGCGGTGAAGAAATTAGTAGTTTATACCTAGTCCTCCGGTGGCGTAGTGGTAATCGCGTCTGGCCGGAAATCAGGAGACGCGGGTTCGAATCCCGCCTGGAGCATAATAATATTTTTTCATCGTTTTCTTTCTTTATTTGTAATTGTTACATTAAAGTAGGCGTTTCAACGCATCAAAAACATTAAAATGTGAAATATACGCCTTGTTACTATTTTCGTGTAGCATCATCATAATCATAAATCGTTAAAAAAGTTATATCATTACGACATATTCTATTTATGTAAATCAATGTGTAAATTGATAATAATAATGTTTGTAATCAATTGCAGCCGACATTAGTTTAAGCATACCCTTTATAAATAAAGAATAAACATTATGTTGATAGCATGGGAGTCAATACAAACGCTTGCTCGATAAGCTCAGGCATGCCACAGGAACGCAATTCTACCAATTAGTTTTTTGGCTAAGATCTTCTACACTCGGACACTCAAAACAACTGAAAACATTGCTTAGTGAGTGCGTTGTTGTAAAAAATAAAATTATACAGTTGAAGACAAATGTATTTCGTAATTTTAACCACAGGAAATTGCAATTGCGTATATTAACAGTTTAAATAGAATATACAAGAACCACAAAAGTAGTAGAACGCATAATTGACGCAATACAATATGCGGGCATAATCCATTGCAGTTTTGACACATGCAAGAGTCGTAAAACAAGATGAAAAGGGTTTATCTATTGTAAACATAATTAAAGAACCGCGCAGCTTCATTCGCTATCCCGTTTGACCAGGAAGGGTGTCTTTGGGATACTGTCAAGTTTATTTATGTTGTGAATGGCACAGCTATAAAATGAAATTGGATATTTATACCAACAAAAAGATGAGGGGAGGTGATTGAATTTAGGTTTTTACATGATAAAAGAATTTTATAGTAGAAGAAATGCCGATATCATTAAAACTATTCGTTTCATCTTAGGGCTCTTAATCTCACGACATTTATGTTATAAAATTAGATTGAAATTTAGCTAGGCTGGAAAACAGTCATGTCCTGGGACGAAAACCCAACCCACTATTCTTAATCCGGGTGACTGCTGGCCAATGAGCTATCGAGGACTTAGAATAACACTATCAATTTCTTTTAGTATTCTTATTTTTGCATTATGAGCTAAATAAAATACTACTTCATAACGTCGAAGTTTTTATATTTCAACACCGTCGCAGAATAAAATAAAATAATAAAATATAGCATCTAGTCCGATAAAACATTGAGGGTTTTGCATTTTTCGTATTTTTTTAATGATTTTGGCTTTTTATACAAATTTTCAAGTCGAAAATATTGGAAACGAACAAAACTTGCCATGCTTAGGCAAGTCAGGCTAGTCTAGAAAATTATCAGAGGAATCTAATAATAAAGAAACTATTGGCTACTGAATGGAAAGCTGAAAATTGCACTGACTCAACAATGAGACTTTCTTTCGAAAAATCTTCTGATAACTGCGAGACCAATTTGGACGTTTCGAATATTTTTAACTTAAAAATTTGTATGAAAACCCGCGCGGTTGTAATTATGTTGAACAGGGCCTTTGCGAGGAAGTATGAATCTACATTTTTTTTTTCACCATTTCTATTGGTACGCGTATCGACATAAAACTGATAGTTTGACTACGAAATTAAATGATACAAATTATATACTTAGATTGACAGCCAAACACTTCACACGCGAAAATTCACTATTTTCTCAAGGATTGTTTACGAATACGCCCTTCATGTGGGCTTTACGTTTACGCGTGAGCTTTATTATAATAAACAATAGAATAATTTATATAAATAACTTTACCTCCCTTCCTCTGGGTAGTTAGTAATCTACTAACCTTGCTGTTTATTTACGTATTCTGTTAAATAACATTTCGGCACGTGGATTAGTTGTTGAAACAGTTCGAGCTGGCTTGTATTAGACATAATTGTATACCTATTGGCTTACTTAGAAAATAGTTATTTCGATTCATGAAATTAACAATAGGTGGCTTAGACATCAGCCAACATCACAATAGCTTAAAATGTTCATTTCTAATTCTAAATGATAATTCATGCAATTTGTAAAGTTTTGTGAGCTAGAAATCTGTTCCATAAAAAAGTACTATCAAAAGTGTTAAGATTTAATTAAACTCACTAAAAGACTTTCAAGACTCACGTCACGACCTTGATTATACGATTTACGAACTCAACACTCGCACTTTAGCGTCCCTCTGATTGCGTCGTTCCCAGCCCTAATCTAAGACTTGCAGTCGTAACTAACCCTTAGAGCCTACCAGCGTATAGACGTCTCGCAAATAATGAGAAATCGTTTCCGTTAGAATAGGGTTTCACCAAGTACGGCCAGCGCTCACGGGCGATCACGAACGCCCATGAAGCGTGGGCGCATTGGACACAACCAGCTTATAAATCCCACCTGGGCAGACTAGTCCTTAACCGCAGGCTAGGAACATAACTAGTCCAACTCAGACGCTTCTTCTCACTACTACTTATTTTTAAACGATCAAGATATATACAGCAATTTGCTACGTTTGTCGTGGCACGATAAATACCGGGTCCATTTATGTTCTTATTAAAACAAGATGAAAAGAAAGCGCCACGCTGAATTATCGTGCTCGTGAAACCTAGTCACCCAGTTATTATGTAAATTGAGTTAAATTGGTATACATATATTGATACGAGTAAACAAACAAACGAACAGTGTACTTACGTAATTAAGAGGAAATAGGTAAATAATTATTTTTATAGGTACCTATTTTAATGTATAGGCTTGAAAAAGGCAAATTCAATGTCTTGAACTTAGTGAATTAATATCTTTTTTCAAACATATGTACCTATATTAAAATATTCAAAATAAAATCTATAAAATATTTACAGGTTTTTTTTATATTTTATATGAGATGAAAAAACCCGCAATAAAAGTCTAAACGTCATTCACAGTTCACACCTTGTGAGCAGTTTGCACTTCTGACTAAAATTCCACTAATTTTTAACCACAATGTCAACCAGCACATAGCTTTCAAACTATTATAATAAACATAAAACCCTGCAGTCATTTTATTATCTTGTAAAATAGTTGCAAACAAAAATATTGCTTTTAGTGTTTCTATTATCTGCGTACAATTCATCACGTTATCGGAACAGTGCCCGTAATCCCAGCATTATTAGGTTTGTCTCGGGCGCCCACGCAAGTCTCTACACCATAAGTATTCGCACTTTCCAATAACAGGAATTGAATGGAAAACAGAGCGCTATTAATGTTTTTGATTATCTCTTAGCCATTCCAATTTGTATTTTATTGAGAGATGTTAAGGGTTTTATTGCCTTCCTCAATTCCTTCTTGGGTGAGGTGATGGGAAGTTGTGCATCGACTAAAATAAGTGCAGGTTCAACGCTACTGTTTATTACAATACAATCAGAAAGAGAAGTTCAGTGTCGCAGTGGTTAGAGCGTTCTGGTTTCGATTACGAAAAAAAGCAATTTCCGCCATGGCCAACCCCGGATAGGTCAATCAAAATTTGTAATCTCGAGTTCCTCCGTGCTTCGAAAGGCACGTTAAGCCGTTGCTCCCGGTTGTTACTGCAACCGCTTTAACCCACAAATGAAAATTGTTTTTCCCATGTAGGAAGGCCAGTGCCCAGCAGTGGGATGTTCCCGTGGGATAGGACCGAAATCTAAAGCTAGCAGAATAAAAATTCGGGAGTATTCATATTGGTATTATAATATGAAAACATAATTGCGGTGTGTGCAGACAACTAATTTTAGAAATTACAAGCGTTTTCTTTAGTCTCTGTGGTTTGTAGCCATCGTATCATAAAAATATGATATGCATGTATACAGCGTAACCTCTGGCCGAATTTATGAGAATTTTCAGTATACTTTTCTACCTCTCGGTTGACTTCTAATAAAAAAGAAGTTGGCCCGTGGTGGACAAACGTGCCGAGCAAGCAGCTGAATAGTTACTTTCTTAAAAACAACAGAATATAAATTAGACTGGAGGCTATGCAGTATGTCATATAACGTTTCAGAAACTAAGATAAACCATCAATGAATCACCATGTAAGTATGTAATTTCTGGTGATTTGTATTTTTCGAACTATCCTCAATCTATGCATATTCTTTTGGATTTTTAAAATCGAATGAACGTAACGTAATTTTAATACCAAAATAAAATATTTTTAACCGACTTCAAAAACGAGGAGGTTCTCAATTCGGCCGGTATGTTTTTTTTTTTTTTTTTTTTTTTTTTCTATGTATGTACACCGATTACGCCGAGATTACTGATCCGATTTACGTGATTCTTTTTTTGTTCGATGCGGAACAGCTGCCATTTGGTCCCATAAAAATTTTTTCAAAAACAGCTAGGTACTTTGGTTTTAAATTTAAAAAAACTTAAATTATGAAGTCGTCTACATATGCGAAATTGCGAAGTTTTGCTTTTCAAATGACTTTTTAGTGAAACGATACGATAGTAGGAAACAATATAAGTTTACGATCACCCATCTAGCTTCGACCGTAGAAAGTTACCACTAAAAATTGTGAAAAAAAAATTTTAAACAATAATTAAAACCGACTTCAAAAACCTGAAAAGGATAAAATAATTAAATTTAAGTAGGTATTCATCCCCTAGAAACATATTTTTGGAGTTGGTGCTAAGTGGTTTTCAAAAACAATAGAAAGTGAAGCACCGACTCCAAAAATATGTTTCTAGGGGATGAATACCTACTTAAATTTAATTATTTTATCCTTTTCAGTTTTTTTCTCTATTAATTACATTGAGGAAGAACCAACACATAGGTAATATGAAAATAGAATATTTGAATTGAGGTTTGTGCGATAGAGTCAGACGTTTAATTAATTTTATCATTTTACTTAATTTCCTGAGTCTCTGAAGCGTTGTAAAATATTATTATTATATTATAAGCTTTTAAAGTATATGTTCGGCTGCTTCGTCGGTCCCTTTATCCATCACTATTCAAAATCACTACAAGTTTGGCAGTGGTGGTGATGGTTATGGACAAACAGGCCGAACAAGCGGCCGAAAAGTATTCCTTTATTTACTGGGTGGTGCTGTCAAGACGACAATAAATTAAAACATGGGCTGTAATAGTTCATAGAAATGGTTTGCCACTTTAAAAAAAAATATTCATTTGATAATTTCATAACATTTCTATGAAATAATGCAGCTAATGATATAAATATTTCATACAAATTCAATTCTATGAACTAATATAGCCCACGTTTCAATTTAGGTATTGTAGTATTGATGGCACCAGCCTGTATAAATATTATTTTTTATAATATAAATTCGGCCGGAGGATAAACATAACATTAGCACTGGCTGTGCAGTGTGTTATACTTATAATTTAGAAAATGAATGAGGTTTCAGTCACTTCAAATCAATTACCTTTGTGACTTATATTTTACAAACTACCCTCAAATTATTTTATTGGCACTGCAATTACGCTAGCTAAGCATTATCTTTTGGATTTTAAAAATGGAACTGACGATGGCTGATTTGTAATAAGCAAAACTCTTTTTCTTTAATAACATTAATGAAGAACTTAGTAAATGCAATTGCTAATCAGATGTTTACTTAATTTTATTAATATCAAATATATTCCCGAGTCTTTGAATTCTGCATCTGCACTTTTGGGATACTTGTTCGGCCTATTTTCCCTTTCCAAATTAAAAGGACCATATTACGTAACTCCATTTTATCTGTTTTTATGTCATACAACACAATGATAAAGCTTTGCTGTAAATAATTACTATCAGTTTTGTAGGAATTTTTTATATTAATTTTTCATTCATACAATTTTATGAATTTTTTTTTTATAAATTTATTTTATGTAATAATCTTATTTTTCCACTTTTATTTATAACTAGAGTAAGATAACATGCTTATTTTACTTTAAGTTAAGTACTAACAAAAATTTACACTTATTTTAATGATAATTTTTACTTCGTACAACGCCCAAATTATATCTAAGTGTCTTTTTTAAAACACTGTAAGTGTTATAATTACGGGCATTACAAGGTTCAAAAAAACTTACGATTAAATATTTTAGTCAACACGCTTATCAAAATAGCAGTTTCAGCGGATGTGGTGTGTGATAGTAAAAATAATTATGGTTTTCGACCATATCAATCGAAACTGCATCCACAGAACTCGGAACACTTTCATTTTTTTATTGTGGAGTTGCAATAGAGGAATATTCAATGATTATTTATTTTCTAGTCTAGGAAATATAAATTGAAGACTAGGTATTTAAAAAAGTTTTACTGAAAACAAGCAGAAAAACCAAAGGTTAATTAGGAAATAAAAGAAAAACAACACAAATAGGTATTAAGTGTAACGGCTCGCTTGAGTGGTCGCTTACTTAACTACTTTTGTTATCAAAACCGATTACGCTTACGTTACTTGAAGAAAAAAACTGCTTTCAGTTTTTTCATCGGTGCTTAGAGCTAAATTTCTCACAGTATGTAATCCAGTTTTTGATGAAACAAACTTCAAGATGTGTTTTTCAAATAGATTTAGAGAGATGTTGGCCTACTTAGCAGAATTAATTGACACGAGTTCAATTGGTTCGACTGTGTGAACAGATAACGCGTTGAATAGGGACAAAACGTTATTTGATTGATTGGAATTCTTCAGTGTTTTGTCTAATTAGTAAATTCTTGCCTTCATTTCCCTCACAAGAATACGTCACATTAATTAGACTATTCGAATCTGCCTTGCTTATTTACTAAATCAGGGTGTCACCAGAAAAAGGTAGCAATTCTTTTGGTTTTTCGCTAATTAGGCGGTCAAAAGAGCCGCGCGGACGCTGAACGATGTGGTCCATTACTTCTGCAGACAGTACGAGCCGCCACTTATCCATACTGTCTCTTCTTAAGTATTTAAACTACGCACCGTTTCTATCCTTATCTCACATCAATAAGAATTAAAATCGAATACACTTTTAAAAATTCTCTAGCCTCGAGCAGCGAGCTCATTACAACCCTCCTATTGCCGCGTTGTGGCTCCTAGGACCATAAAATTGCTGTTACCTCTGTCTAGATTACATGTCGCGTAAAAGGGAGAGAATATGTTTTATAGGTGGAAACCTTGGCCCGAGGTTCTATTTGATAGGCTGATTGATTAATGTTTTATGGGATATCCAGATATTTATTACCTAGATAATTAAGATCATAACCATTGATATTAATTAATGCAGAGACTATGGCAAGAGATATTGTAGGTATCTAAAGAACAGATAATTTAAAGTTCATTGTTCCAGCGTTTGATTGACCTATTGAAACTTTTTGGTAAGCTAATCTAATCATACTATCAAGGCCATATTTTAAAATTTGTTTCTGGCATTCATAGTGCGCATTGCTACCTTAAAGAACGCAGTCATATAATTGTTTTGAAACATTTCAATCACATTGTAACATCCGTTTCATATTTATGCAATGCTTGTGGTGATCAATATTGTTCTTAGTCGAAATACATATCAGCGGATGGAAGTAGCACCATATTGTTTAGCGACTGATGCGTGATTGCCATAATTGCATACTGGGACAACCGATTGTTCCAATATAAATATGGTTTCATCTAATTGTAATGTGCAGCTTTGCATTGCATTGTGCATTTCAATTATGAAGTAAGTACTTATATAAATAAACTACATATTCAGTAAATAACGTGGCTATTACATATTAATTGTTTTTCCTGAAGTTATAGACATTCCATATTGTGATAATTTCTGCTCAAAAAGCCATTGTCCGATTGATAAACATTTTTTTTCACGAGTAAGCTCGCCAGAGTTTTTCCTGTTCCATAAGTGGTCGGCAATCAGTAAACGTTATAAAAGTTTTAAATATGATTATATCCACGTAACTAGTTTTGCTCAAATGGTCTTATATACCCAACACAGCTTAGAACTTAGACTTTTGAAACGCGTATAAGAAAGTGTTAATGGTTATCCATCACCATATCTTTCTTTTACGTCTCAATTGATCTTATCCTTGATTTTAAGAATGTAGCAGAATAGCCCACTAGAGCTCGTCTCAATTTCCGTTCTGAATACTTTTGGCGTCATTATAGCGGTCTGCGATAAGAAAACGATTTATTGGATAGTTTTTATCTGTTCTTATAGTCGTTACTTTAAATAACAAAGTTAAATAACGATGCCGACTCGACTGCAAGACTTTTCACCTCAAATCAATTAGCTGTTAAATATTGTAAGGTGGAGGTGTTTCACCTTTATGTATGTGTACGTTATGTGTACCACTTTATTCCTTAAATCTCTCTTAAATTTTATATTACACATGCGAAAAGACGACAAAAGTAAAAAGGTAATATCGAATATAAACTATTTGTTGAATCAAGTAGGATTTACCATACAGTTCATATTCGATTAACTGCTAATATTATATAAATAAATGCAAAAGTTTGGATGTATAGACGTTTGTTCTTAAACACGTCGAACGGGTGAACAGATTTGTACGCAATTTGTCACAGAGATACATTATAATATAGATACAATACTTTTTTCCGAGAACGCACATGAAGTTGCGGGTGGAAGCTAGTTACTTATATTATTTAAACACACGTATTCCCTTAACGCCGTCGATTTTCGAGGCCTAGCGCACGGAAGCACATTAATATTGCAAGATTTTACCAACTACATTGTAGGGGACATGAACAAATTTATCCAAGCAAAAAACACGGTGAATTTATTCACTTTGACCTCAAGTGGGGGACGTTGCAAAACATTTAAACGTGAATGTGACTTTACAAAACAGCCGGAGATCAGATCACTTGTGATCCTACATATTTGGAATACAGTTTTAAGAGCAGTTTTTATCTGTATACTTACAGAGATTACGAAATCTCCGCATAACTTGAGTATGTTGGGGCTTGCAATTAAAAGTCTAATTTTTAAAACGGTTAGATGTTGAGGTAGGATGAAGGGAATAGCCAGTGTAATTACTGGGCATGGACGGCAATCCATCTTAGGCCTCAGGATGACAATGCACCTGCAATATCAAGTTAATTTTCCTTGTTATTGCAGGTGTCTATAGGCGGCGGTAACCGCCTACCATCAGGTGGGCCGTCAGCTTGTTTGTCATCTAGTTGTATAAAAAAAAACAATAATTCCTTAAGATAAGTGAGGTCGCTGGAGCTCATTTAGAAAACGTTATTTTGGAAGAAGGGTGAATAATCGTTTGTGGCTGCGGTAACTTTTTACCATCAGGCGATCGAATCCATGTCGTTGTATATTAAGAAATATCTCATTTCTCGTACGGCAGTTAGGCAGGGCTTTATGCGGTTTCATCTATGCAAATTTAAGTCATCGACAACTTATCTAAACGGTTGCGTCAGTGGGAATTTTTAAAATTAGTTGTCTTAAAACAGACCAAGAAAGGATATAGCTAGTGACTCAGAAATCGTATTGTGCACGCCAGACTAAGTTAATAACAATTGACAATTAGATAGGATGCGAGGCTTCAGGAAGTAGCCGACAAGCAGAAAACTAAATATACCTAAGGTTGATTTACAGAAAAAATAAAAGAAAAAGTATGGAATACAAAGTAGGCATAATCAACAGATGAGACTGAATACAATAAATGACTTTCAAATGTCTGCGTATAAAACCTTAAAAACTAAATTCTTGATATAAATCGATAAATAATCGCAACTGAACTGATGCGCCAGATGGACGTGTAAACTTATGATTTTCTATACAATTTAGAAGAGAATAATAAATATAGTACTAAAATTCGCAGAATGACAACTTTAACTTTCAACGCGAAAACACTATCGTAAGATCCACATTGCTGGCAACACGGTCACGTCTGTATGCAAGGCGGTAATCGGGGTCCTTATTTGTGCAAACAGGGGACTTGAGATAGCAACGTTTGTACTCATAAGTAAGCACGATAACATCTAGCCAACTCCACCTAAGAGCATAGTTTCTCAAAACATATTAATTTGAAGGTAATGTTATTGCAAAAAGGTAACGAGATGTAGGTAAGTGCGATCTTGTTAGGTATGAAAATGATTAAATTGAAATACACTCAATTAATTTGTGAAATAGGTGTACTCGTAAGCTAGACTAGTAATGATTACAAGATGATTTTGTGGAGCCGCGTAAGACCCCGTATGATTAAACACCAATTGTGACGCGAATGTGCGGCAAGACAGGTCATATGATATTTTATATAATATAAACACTATACTTTAATAAAACAGTTTACCATTATCAACAGCCTATATACACGTTCTACTGCTGGGAACAGGCCTTCCTTTATAGGAGAAACACATGAAAAGTTTGGACTAAACACAACCCACCACGTTGGCCCAAAGCGGGTTGGTGGGTAGGTGAGAGCGAAAGCAGTAACACAGAGGAGCTCGATATTACCAATGTTTTTTGACCCATCCGATATAAAACATGGCTAAAGTTGCTTTATTTTCGTAATCGAAACCAAAGCGTCAGCGAGCTCCTAATAAAACTGTCAATAACATAAATAAGACGATAAAAGATAATGTGATATAAGATAAATGAATACCCTCAGGTTACGAAATATAGAAAGATACCGCCAATAAAATGCTTGATTATGTGTAAGAGAGTTACTAAAAAGAGGATATGATACCGTAACAATCAAGTAAAAGCAAAGAGCTTTTTAATTCGTTTGAGAATCACTGCAACTAGAGATATTCCTACCTGCGCGAGCGTCTCGCCGATATGGTAACAACAAAAAACCGTTGCGTGCCGTTTGGTTCATCGCGTCGTTTGTTTACAGGACCTCCGACTGTACTTTTGTGTCGTACCCCTGACGAACGACCCTTTTTTGTCCGCATGCCTATTTCCTTCGGCCGAACATTATCGCGAGCAAGACATAGCAAAAGATGTCACTGTAATCTACTACATCATTAGAGCGTATTACCACTTTTACTTAGGGAACAAGTTTTTTCTAGGGACAATGATAGATATTACTAGTTTGTTGAAGTTCATTGGCATATCTATTCTTGGCGGGCTTGAATGGTTGTCATTTCAGCTTCATGTCGTCAAACATTAAGGTTGAAGTACTTACAACAACACATTTTAGGATGTTGTGACGTCTGCTAACGGTATTTGATTTCCTCATTGAGTTAGTACCACATACTTAACTGAATGGAGTTTGTTTTATTTGTATATTGTCCTTCAAAGCTCCAGGAGCTATTGCATGTTGTCACGCTACCTTAAATAAGTTAACCTTATTCACAATATTGTCAGTACCTTCTTGTGCTTATGAGTTTTGGTTAAATTTGAATATCTTTATTTTCTTGGCTTCTATGTAGCCAAATATAACGGTGTCATATTATAGGTAATAAGATAAAGACTTACAATATTTAGCAGTGTTATAAACATTACAATAGCACTGAATCACTGCGTGTGTCATATCTCCGTAAGAAAAACAGCTATTTTCTTATTGGGAGTTTATCGTCATAGATCATAGATAGTAGTCATTGTCAATTGAATAGATTTTTGCATCTTTATATTGACTGCTTGATTCAGCTTTAAAAGTATTGAATACTTCTTTTTGATCATCTAGATTTCTATTTAGAGTATGTATTTCAGTAGCATTAGATGATTAAATAATCGTAAAATTAGTCTCCGTGACCTTCTCATTTACATCTCTGATGTCATATTTCACAAGCGCTAAATCTTTTATCAACAACAGCGGATATCACAAATTCACGGGCAATTTAGTGTCGTGCCTTTGAATACGTGACGTGTGAGTCTCGCCAAAATTAGCTGCTGCGACTGCAAATGTTCTAAAACAATATAATGAATCAACACACCTCACTGATGTAATAGTTTCTGTGAAAAATTAGCCAGCATAACAATACTCTAAGCAACGTGGGTGATATAAATGACAACGTAAATTCAGACAAAAATAAAAAATTTGATACGTGTAGATTTGTTATTTAAGTACCATAGTAAATAGTAGCATAGTAAAGACGAATATTCTATGGAGTTGATGTAATCACAATAAATGGCGTATTAGCGAAAAATTATGAATTTGATTAAAATGTACTTTTTATAACAAAATTATGTAAAATTGTTGAAGTGAAACACTGAGATGACGCCTCCAACAAATTAGTGGCAAGGCCAGTCACAGCTGGTCTGTCTAATTTCCTTCAACGGATGATTGCATTTATCTCGCGTTACGTTTTCCTTTTCCACTTAGCTTATGTTGCTTCTAGTTTATATGTGTCAAGTATAAAATACAGTATTAGGTTCGGTAAATAGACCTTCACTATTATTTTGTACTATTTAATCTCCAACTTTTCTTTTAAAGGTATTCATAATAAGCTCCAATATGGTGCTTTATCTCATTTTTAGAATTCAGAATAGTATTCAATAGACTACACATTGAACTTTGAACTATAACGCCTAAACAATGATTATTAGTAAAGTCTTAAATTGTCTGTTATAGATATTTAATTGATTTATTAAAAGACTTTGGAATTATTAGCACCTACGTAGTTAGAAATGAGTGTTAAATTAACGGAGTTTATTTTCTTTTCACTTTCAAAATGAGCTTCTAAGACTGCATTTAGTAAATATTTAATTTACAAGCATTCCTTTTAGCTGTACCAACGCATTTCATAAAGATTTGCTGCTTATCCGCCATTAGTATCTGTGTATTGTTCTTTCGAGTAAACCTGCAGTATTATCGCATGTTAGGAAGTATAAACGTCAAAAAGAGCAAACAAACATTATGCCGTCCTCTCTCCACGCAAACTTACACATTGGTTGGGTGACCTTGTGTCGAACAAACATATTTATCAGAAAGTAGGTACTTCGTAACGTGTGGTTAGGGTACCCAGTACCCTTCATGTTTATATTCGCTATCTATCTTACAGTATCTATAACTACGATAATGTTTATCGAATTCCCGGTAACTTTACTATATTATTAGTAATAATACTAATATACAAGATCAGTGGGTTTTTTTTTAAATGAAAAGGAAAGCGTTTTTCATTTTAAAGAATTAAAAATGCATTTATTTGTAATAAAATATTTTCGAAAAGTATACTGCTGTTAAAAGAACTCTTTAGTGTGAACTATTTCCATCCATTGCCATGACGAGCCCTAAAAATAATTTAAGTCAAATTGAGAACGTCAACTCCACTTGACATCCACACGTGACGCTATAAAAAGAAAATTTAGAAATGGAAGATCAGAAATGGGCTGTCTTGTTTTGTTTTTGTTTAATTTGAACAGGATAAATCCTATTAGTTTTAAGTTAGCAGGTAATAGACTGTCGATTTAGAATACAGATGTTGTTATTTATTTCAATTTCCCACGGGCTAGTCTCGTTGCGTGCTAAGTAATGGGTGCTACCCATATAAGATTACATGTACTGGGTTGCAATTCACGCACCGATGAGTAACTACAGTCAACCGCAAACGAATCTAATCGCGTCCAGCTCCATCCTGGGATTGCAATTATCTTAGTTACATGTTTTGCCTAATAACGCAAGAGCGCATTGACAAGCCTGAAACAGGGACTGCCCTTTCAATTATCTAGTTAAAAGATTCCTACATTAGGATAATATTATGATACTTATTGTAACTGAAATAAAAAAATATTTTTTGTGATGGCTCAATAAATCTTAATCAGCCTCACAGCTTTTGACGGACCGTTAAAAACAAAAAGTGAGTAATGTTCGTACGCTTAATTTATCACCCCAAGAAAATTAAGTGATGTTATGCTTTTTATAGAAATATTTGAGTTACATTTTGTTTATTGAAAGATCCAATTAGGTAAAATATTTAAAATGTATGTTTTCATTGAGTTATTTCAGACGTCTTATTTAATAAGAAGTAACATACCTACAAAAGAATATTTTCATGCAAACACAAGTCGTACACCGTCTGATCTATCTGTTAATTAGTCGAGTGAAATCAGACATTAAATATAACTTTCGGTGATATGTTGATTAGTTTTTAAGTGACATTAGCATGATCTGTTTAGTAGGCAATTTCGCAAATGACTCCCACATTCTTATTATTTGCTGATACATCTACTTTCACTGCGAACTGCGTGTTTAGATTTGTCTTTGATCGGTGCTTCGAGTCAATAAACTTCTCTTTTCTATAATTCCTAATTGGCTTTTTAGTTGCATCTTTTTATTTTTATTTTTGACAGATTTGGCAAATGGAATGTTAGTTTCAAAATAGTAAATGTTGTTGTTAAGGGCTATGACAATTCAAAAATCTATTGTTTCTGGAATCCGATGTTTAACGGGTTTAAACTACATAAATACTATGCGTGTGGTGGCGCGGTGTGAAAACTCGTCTTAATTCGCTTCGCAAAAATTAATTTATGCAGTGTCTATTGTATCCACATTATAGTAGATAGTACGAAAAGTAAAGTTTAGGAACAATATTCGGCTTGTGACCGTGAGAATATTGTTCCTCTAAAAATATTACACAATACTCCACTGAAATTGCATTAATATGAAGGTCTTTATTTCTAGTTATTTTCATGTAACCTTGCATTGTAACGGGAAATATTGTGTTCAAGAAACGGAAGATGCCGTTTTTGTAATTTTGGCCTTATCACGAATTTTCAAGGAGACCTTTTGGCGGATTGTCACTTGTCTACAAATTACGCATGCTTATTCATCTAGCTAGGTAATGGGGACACAGAGGTTGTAAAATATCATTATATTGGTTGGTATTGGCTATCCAGCTTAACAAAATTTACGATCAGTGCTTCTCTTTCATTTTCAATTTAGAAAAATATGTATATAAAATTACCTATGATTCTACAATAGCGTTTAGACTATGTGATCATTTAGTAATATAAAAAGGAACATACTTAACATTTTGTAATTCAAATGAAAAAATATGTCTGATTAAAAACGCATACCAATTGCCATTTAAATGCAAATCTTCAAATGTATTGTTCATTGTTCGATTGTTAAGTCAAGATACAGAGAGCTCATAAAAATTTACTACTAGTACATTTTCGAAAATGTCAAAGAGGTAGATTAAAAACGTACCTAGTTTTTATCAAATTCAACGCCATTTGCACCAAATTTGGTAATAACACTGGCATAACTCGTACGGTATTTGCAGCGGTTAAAATTTACCGTTATAACTTGACTGCAGGTGAAGTTGGTGCTATAAATTTAAAGTAATAGGTATTTTGATGTTACTTGTGTCGTGCGTATTAAAGTGAATTTTAAATTACCATTTCATGAGTGTGTAAAAAGTGGCGAGTAGATTTATTTAGATACCACAAATGAAAAAAACTTAATATAAGTGTGTATATTATGTCATTTATGTTATTACAGTATAGTGAATTCGCACGTTTGAAGTCTGTGCTCAAAATTATTATTCATCAATCAAAAAAATACCTGCGAGGTTAATGTCGCTCGGTATCAATTTACTTTTAGGAAATGATTAAACTATGAAAATTTAATACATACGCCAGCCGTATTAAAATGTCAGCCTTAAAGATTTTAAAGAAATTCCAATAGAAATGAAGAAATAATAAACAAAGTAAATGGACGCATTGATAAATTAATCAATTATATTTTGTGGGACAATTGATGATACCAGTGAAAGATATGACATATTGCTTGATTAGATAGTATGATGTACAATATTAGGTCAACTGCAGTTGCGTGTGATACTTACGTATGAATTACGTTTTGTAATTCATACGTAAGGATGTCTCACTCAATTTTATGTATATGGGTGAAGTCAGCGTTTACAAGGCTGCAGATGCATTTGTTAGCATATGCAATGAATTTGGAATACTGTATGTAGATATAAGATGCTTCATACATCTAATAGCTCTTTAAATGTATTTACGCAAATCCTTGTCCTTGCACTTTTTTATTTTTTTATTTAATATTCTTACACTCACACATAAGCTGCTCTTTAAAGTCCTTCTCTTTGTTCTTGTCTATTTTTATATACTATCTAATATATACAGGGTGGTGCCGTCAAGGCGACAATAAATTTAAACATGGGCTATATTAGTCCATAGAAATGGTTTGCCACTTTCAAAAATATCGTATTCATTTGATAATTTTATGACATTTGTATGTAATAATGCTGCCAATGTTACACTATTCCATAGAAATGTCATGAAATTATCAAATGAATACGATATTTTTGAAAGTGGCAAACCATTTCTATGGCCTAATATGTTTAAATTTATTGTCGCATTGACGGCACCATCCTGTATATAATATTAGATATTTTTCACACTGAAACCTATTGGTCGGTTGTGTCATGGTTAATGCCAACGAAATATACTAAATAACCTTCGTTGTTATTATGCAAACATTCGGCACTACCGGGAACCGAAGCTTGACCCTCTAGCTTAGTAGACAGGGGTACGACGGGACGGCCGTGCTTATAATCATGGAGGGGGAGGATCTTTGACATGATATATTTGGCTTCTATTTCGATTCACGTCCCTCGCAGTCACTTTTGTGTTCCTCAACCAAAGTAAAATTGTAGCGTCGACAACCTTGTTTCTGTTTCACGAAAAGTGACATTGTAAAACCGTGCACACACAGTTCTAATTACGTGTACATAAGCATAAAAGACCATTGCCCTCATGGAAGGTCAGTCTATACTATAGTGCGCGTGGTGGATTTTAGTGCATTAGCATTTATGTGAGTACAGTCACGACTTCATGAGTAAAAATTTCATACCCAGTATAGACAATATAGCAATCTTTTTATCCTTACAAATAGTTATGAGCTATCAAACAAAAATGACCGCTTACTTTTGCTGAAAACTGCACACCAATACAGTTAAGATTATTGGTTTGACAACAAATTCATTTGTATGCTAATATGCAAAAGGAAAAATTAATTTTATTTGTAATCGGTACTGTCCGCGGGAATGTAGTTATTCTCTTATCATAAGTGGGTTATTACTCGTGATGGTTATATTAAAATCTATCAAGTCAAATCAATGTCAGTTGTTATCACGCGTACTTATATCCCCGACCTTGTAGTGTCATATAAATTACGTAATTACGTGAACCGACGCGACGTTTTGATTATTAAATGATTTAAAATTAGATGAAAATATGTAGTATTAACTATATTTAGATAAGCAAAAGAGATGTTTCAAAAATGTATGGACACCCGGCCAGGTCTATGTAAGTACACTATTCTGATAAATAGGTAAAAATATACAGAAAAGTGTTCAATTGTCCATTTTCTTTTTATTTGCTTTGTTGGTTGCGTGGTACAAAATAAGAATTTTCATAGGAAAAACTGCAACACTGTCAAATATTCATCATGGCGCCTATGTCACTTTGGTGACGTTTGACTTCTATGTCGTCCGCCATATTGCCATATTGAAAAACGGGGAAATTGACAAAAAAGTTCAACTTTTGTACAAACAAACTATGCATGAAAACGAATTATTAGTATTTTTCCGGATTCAGGAGATTTTTCCTGGGTTTTAAGATACTGTACATATATCTGGCCGGATGTGAAACATCTCCTTTCTTTAAATTACAAAAATCTTGGTTCTTGCTTGTTCATACGAGGAAAAGTAACAAATTCTGAAAAGTCATAATCACTTCTGATAATAATTTCAATAGATATCCGATTGCGTGGTAATAATTATCTTGAATTTATGAGATAATATTATTTCTAAATCCTACAGGTTACTGCAATCCAACTAGGTATATTTACGTTCCACATCCGCCCAAAGAAATACCAAGCTGAATATTACTGATATTAAAATTATACTCTGCGCAATCTTCACGATAACCTTTATACATCTATTAAAACATTTATGGATTACTGTGATTGTAACTTATTGGTGGTATAACTTCTCTGACTGGACGAATGGAAATGATTTCATCAGAACTATCGTCTTCATTTTTAGTTTTGATTTTGATATAGCCGTTTCAAATTTACCGTTATTAACAAAACCGAGAATGATCTGATGAACTCAGATCGTACGATATTTTACCTGCGCAGTAATAATAGCTCGCGTTCCGAAGAAACAGCTGTTTAGGGGCTGGCCATTGAACTGATAAAGTTGTACAATACTTGATTTCTGCTTTTTGATTCGGCTTCTTTGATGCCATTGGGGCGTGCGTTTACTTTTCATTTTAAGAACAGCTGCGTGTTTGCAATTATTATTAAATTTACTGTATACCTATTTATGGCGAAATACCAAGCGGAATACATAATATTTGCGGAAATTGTGTTTATTTTTTAAATATTATCGTTATTTTGTTACAGAAGTGCAAGAAGTGGGATGTCGTTGCTGACTTCTTCGCTTAGAAGGTTTGTATATTTTTTTATTAAAATAAATAAGGTAATTACAAAAAAATCGTTACGTGGAGACGTTTCGAGAACTCTAAGATTAGTATCAGTTCCGTGTAATGACGGTGCATTTAATTACTTCTTGCGATTTTTTTTCCTCTTAAAAAAGAACAAACATGTTGAATGTAGGTATCAGTAACAAAGTAGGTAACGCTAAATATTCGTGTATTCTCACATAATGATTCTAAGAAGTACATACAAAGATATTATAAATTTGAGACACTTTAAAATACAGTATGTAGGTATGTAATATTTTATTTTACTTTTAATCGGGGTCGAATAAAAAAGTCATTACAGCCGAGTCTAGTACCTATAATAGCAATGTTATTGCGTAAAGCCTAAAAAACTTTAAACAAAAGTAAAAATCGACTTCAAAACACCAACAGTAAGAAAAGTTATGAAATCCAGTATAATTACGTAAAGGTATTCTCAACACATTTGCTCAAAAAATACATTAACGAAGCTTGTATACATTGTTCAAAAGTTAAATATTAACGATAGAGAACCAACTGTTACAAATAGATACCAACTCTGGATGGCCAAATGTAAAAGAGAATGTGAAAATCATCTCATCTCATTGAAGAATATGACCAAGATTCGTACACTAAAATTTTTTTCTCAATATTTTATCAACATTTCCTTTGTAGGAATGCACTATATCAGTCATGAGCGAGCGTTCATGCTCCGACTCGCATGTGTCCGATTTTTGGATGGCTGTAACCACCACCTTTTTGAGGGCTGGATCCGTGCATGTATGTCAACTCATGATGCAACGGTCAACGGTAGAACAAAGATGATGATAATAAAGTTATGGATAATGTATGGAATGTTTGGGATCTATAAAACGCGTATGAAAGTAACTTACAAAATTATCAAAGACAGCTAAAGTCCTCAGTCTTCTCTTAACCACAACCGATGTAATGTAATCGAAACTCGAAACATCGCGCTGAGTATAAAATAATAAACTAACATCTAAGTAATTAATTGCGAGATGAACCTGGCAAAGTGGTTCTATTTCAAATCTGTAGTGCTCGCGAAAATAAAAGGGAGCACTAAGACGTATGAAAACATGGCCAATAAAAGCAATAAGCTGCTATGGTTCTTAATGAATATAATGCTTCGTTACACCAATACCTAAATACCTACGTAACCCATAACACATCAGCATCACCATGAAGATAGAAAATAACCTATTTCAGTCACGGATTTGAATAACCTTTGCACAGTTTGCTGATAATAAACTGTAGTCATGATACATAGTCCAGTGGACTTAACACCAATGTTTATATTAACATTCAATGAAGATTTATTTAGTGCAGGTATTACTCATTCTGTTACACTAGGTATACGTATCTACTACTAATATGTTATGTTACTTACAAACTAGTTAAAATATATCCTTGTAAAAAAGGGATTAGGTACTTTCTCTACTGACTTTTGGACATAAAACTACTTGATATTTTAGCTGAGCCCAGAGTTCAATTAAAACAATTGATTTTAATTAAGCTGTGACTCGGTAATCGATCTTCAATTGTGTATTGTGTGTCATCAAGTTGTTGTCTTGTTTCGAGTATTTCATTGTTTTTGGATCAATTTGACTTTCAATTATTGCATGGTTAGGTACAATTTTATTATTGTAACCTTAGCAACTTGTCCTTACAGTTTACTATTGACTTATGTTCCCGTCCAATATGATAACTCTGTGGAACTATCTAGAATTATCATTGCAGAGATTACCGAGGCTTATCTCAACCAGATAATATTATACTCGTTGAATTCTGATAAAATTTACACTAATAGGTATAACACCAAGGTATATAATTGAAATAGAAGAGTTCATTATTATATTTTATAATCAATTCTTCTTTATTTAGTATATAGATTAAAATTTTAATTGACAAATAAAAATTGACAAACAAAAGTTTGTATTATCGTTTCACATTATTTTAAATCTATTACTGTGTTGTGTGCCAAGTGCGTGATAGTAAAGTGTCTTTTTCACGAGATCGAAAATCTTTATTTTCAATTACATACAAACTATAATTTCAGTTAGAATTCAAAGACAATAGAAGCATTTTTTGATCACGTCGATTTTTTGACAAAACACCCTAAAACTACTGTTGAATGTAATATAGTGTAAGTCTTGTTGGTTATATTGTCCTAATAAATAAATAAAATAAATATTTTCGATTACTTACATAACGCATTTAGCATTGAAAGTGCAAAATATATTTTATACTATCTTCGTTTAGACAAATAGCTAGATAACAAAATTTTTGCAAGGATTGGAGTTTTATCGACTTCATTAAATTAACTCAGTTTTTGTATTGTTTTTCATGGTCGGAATGTAGCATTTGTTATTAAATTCTTTAACAATAAACAACGCGTGACTACGTCTGGTGGCACGACAAACTTTATTGCGACGACATGTCCACTATAGAATTTCTCTCGTTACAACAACATTTCACTTTCTCATGAAATAAACAATTTACTTGAATTCACTTTGAAATTAATGTCAGCATCGAGTAAACTTTATGCATTATGTTTACGATTTCCAAAGAGAGTACTTACTTGTACCTATTGTAGCAACGTACGAACCTACCTAGGGCAATCTCTATTTTTACATTTTTTGTTGAATTCGTCCTATAAGAGGGAATAAAAAGTATCAAGTGACGTCCAAATGTCTTCATGATGCTACTTCGATGAGGTTGATAACCTTAAAAATTAAGTAAGCGTATATTTTAGTGATTGATTGAGGAGTTTTAAATCACTTCGTCACGTAGCGAATAAACGCCTTTTGAGCAATATATACAGTTCATTAGCTCAATCAGTCATAACTTATTGTATACCAGTTTGGGGGGGTGCAATCAAAATCAAATTCTTATATCTGGAAAGAGCGCAGAGATCTCTCTTGAAGGTACCCAACTGAAAGTCTTATAAAAATCTTGACAGTGGCAATGGCAGCAAAAACTTTTCTGGCATATATATAACAATCTATCAAAGACATTTGATTTTGTGGATATAAAAGCAAAATTAAATGCTGTTGGTGACAGTGATATTCTATGTAGAAGTAATATAACTTAATTAGTAGAAAATAGTATGAATTGCATGTTGAATTTGGTTAAATATAAATGTTCCAAATGGATAGTAGGCTTGAAGTGAATTCTAAACTTAAAAATTAATTATCATGACTGTGGAGGTAAACATCGTGATATTAAAAACTCTTTACGTAATGAATGAAACCAGATTTACATCGAAACTTAGTCAACCAAAAACGACGAGCTAAATATGCGTATTGTAAGGATCCGCAGGTGTACTATAGCGCCAGATGCCAAAACGCAGAAACCTGTTTCGTATCATACGTGCGTGTAGTTCTTTTAGTACAGCAAACATAATTAAGCAACGTAGCGCAGAGACATTATTGTTAAGTAGGTACCTAACTAATATTACAAATCAATATTCAAAATATAAATTTATGATTAAATTGTACACATTATTCTGTTTAAAAGCAACAAAAATAGCTTCTTATGAATAATGATTAATTCACTATTAATTGCGTTGTAAAAATACATTGTATTACGCGTCGCACTCAAATGTAGCGGTTCAGCAGTGTGATTCGCAAACAAATATTTTCGACATCGAGCTTGACGCCTGACAAAGACGACGAGTTGCCATTGGTTTTGACGTTTGCGCACTGAGCAGTCTGTCGATTCTGTAACAAAACTCGCACCTCACTTCGCAAGTCACTTCGAATTCAACTGTCAAATAGAGCAAATTTTCATACATTTTTGCTCTATTTGACAGTTGAATTCGAAGTGACTTGCGAAGTGAGGTGCGAGATTCGTTACAGAATCGCACCCCTGCGCAAAAGTGTATTCACTAATCTCTACGTCGGTCTCATGGCTGTGTATGATTGTCTCTGTTTTGGTTATACGACATGAAGTATAATTGATATTTTTCGATTTCATTTTTGTTGTGTTAAAATTTTATCGCAATGACTTCATTCAATACTTGATTAATTCTGACATAAAGGTAATAAAAATCAACAACTTTTTAGTTCCGATTCATGCCGTGCTCGTCGTCGGAACGCTGGTGTCGCCAACAGTTGTCAAACAAACACCAAAAGGTGATGACAGCGCTGCCGACAGCCACGAATCCATGGCTGCTGACTTAGAGAATCGCATAGCAGGATTATGTGGAGTGTGTTATTTATTATGATATTTATGATACTACGATGTTTGAATTAAAATTCATCGATTTTATTGTAATATTTCCGATAAAATAATTGTGATCCACACACATTTAGGTAGTTTATTATTTATTTTTAACCAACGACGACTTCTGATTCTTTCTGCGAGTTCTATAATTAGGGTGGGAAACAATCATACAGTCATGCATGATGTAAAGAGGTTACTGTAAAACTCTTACAAGCGTCTTTAGTAATAACACCAAGTAGGGGAAAGTGGGGTATTTTCGAACACGGTATATTTTTGAATGAGACTGTGCACATAGAAAAGTGTAGTTTATAATCTCTTTCTGCCGGCTGAGAGGGGCGAACTATTATGCCAGGCACTCAGCATAACCATGCATAGCATGAATCGTTTTAGGGAAGAATAAAGAACCCGCTTTATCCTTCTCTATAATGATTCATGATACGGCCTCGTTCGAAGTTACCCCTTGTTCGTAATTAACCCAGTCTACCTTACTTATGCATAATTATTATTATAATATTGGTAAATGCGACTTGCCTAATGTAACGTACTTTGTTATATATAAGGTACATAAATATCTGAATCTGAATCTGTTCACTTTTTAAAATCAAGAGCAAGCGTTTTTTTTTCAGTTTAATTTAAATAGATTGGTTGTGTGCACTTGTGTTGTTGAACACATGAATGATGATAAACCAAGGAGCTCCCAACGCAACACTACTCCAATGAGCTCATATGCATTTACTCATCGCAGGAATACGACTTTAAAAGTTAGTGTCATCCAGCACGACGCTCTTGAATTTATTTTACGAAAATAAAACGAAGTCGACTAATTTTAAAAGTAGTAAATTACCCAAGTGTTAATCCGGCATTTGTATTTCGAACATTAGTCCGACGGCAGTGATAGAGTGCAATAAAGGCCGAAATTAGATCAAGGAATTTTGTAAACATTACCACTACCATGGATCAAATAATACTACGTAATTGCTGAAAGACAAGAGGTTTAAAGAACAGAAGAGTTTGTGTTATGGATACTAGATAACTAAGAAATATTGTTAATAATTTGTACTTATACAAATATTAGAAATCTTGCGAATAATATGCTTGTACGCGTCATACAAACATTTGCTCCAATCGGGGTTCAAATCCGGGACCCCTGACCAAGTACCCTGTATAGCAAGCGGAACAGACCACTCGGCCAGCCGGTCGTCCAAGTATTAGCAATTTTATACCTAAATCTTTGAAAAAAGCTATAGGTAATTACATGTGAAGTATTAACAGGTAAGTACTGCGATGCTCGGTCGTCTTGTTACTCTTCCTTCGCTTTGTGTTGGCAAAAGCGTTTTTTGAAAATTTTTTCCTGTTCCTATCGAATTATTGCCCTGAACCACTGTGTTGATATCTTATGTTTTCCTAAAATTCCATATACCTGGGTAACATGTTATCTAAGAATTTAAAAAATCTTGTTACAATAATAAATACTCTAAAGATTATAAAAAAGGATGTCCTAATATTTTTGCGACCATCTCATTTAAATTTTATCTAGTTTACCGGTTTAATTAGACATTACATTACTATCTTATAACCACGTGTTCTTGATTGTAGTCACGGGAAGACCGTGTCTTCCCCTTCCCCTTCACGTCAAGTATAAAATAATAATTTATTTATTTATATTTTTAGGATAGCTTACAGCTAATTATTCTATAAAACAACAACACTAACGACTAAAAGCCAATGAAAAGCTATCACAAATAATCACCATCAGTAATAATGTACCATCTAATTAATGCGAGGTAAACCCGGTAAAGCGACTTTATTAAATCTAGCTTCCGCCCACGGCTTTGTCTGCGCTAGCCCATGGGAACACCTTCCCGGGGTATAACGAAGGCATTATGCTATAGCAGACTATAGCCATCTCTGTGCCGAATTTCATCAAGAACCGTTCAGTCGTTCAGTCGTTCTGGCTTGATTTAGTATTTAAACATCTGTCCAAGTCTTCGTATTTGTAATATTACTAGCATTTGCCCGCAGCTCCTGACGCGTATATGTCGGTATCGCTCCAAAAAGTATGCTATGTATTTCCCAGCTTCTTAAACTATTTGCATACTAAATGTCATCTAGGTAAATCGTTTTAGTGATTTGGGCGTGAAAGTGTTACAAACAAACAATTAAACGAACAAAGTCACTTTCGCATTTATAATATTAGTTACCTACCATTAAAAATAAGATTATTTATCTTTTTCATTTGACATTGACATATGAGGGAGAGATGCTGCGTCATTTATAGTCTTTTATATTATGGTAAGACCTAAACTGTTGAATTTGCAATCGTCATCGTATCAAAATGGAAGACGGTAAACAATAATTGTTTTTATGATCTTTGCCAACATTTCTTGTAAAAGTTGTGAAATGTCCAAGTAAATTTGGGAATTGATATCTGGAATAGTTTGACATTGGCAAGGGAACATAAAATATATGCGTTCTTAATCGTTTTGAAAAGCCTGTGTATATGAAACGAAAATAATGTTAAATTAGTCATAAGATTCCTAAGTAAATTATTAAATATGAGGGTAGACGGTAATAAAAGATGTATAAGACAGTTCTATCACGGAAAGTAAAAAAATTAAAACATTGGCTGTACACCTGCTGGTAGAGCACCAACTTCAAAAAATCTGGGGGGGGGGGGGGGTTAAGTACCTGAAATAAAATAAATTTCATTAATTTATTCTTTTCAGTGTTTGGATACTTTTTTTCACAATTTTAGAGATAACTTTCTAAGGCCCGAGCTAGATGGGTGACCGCAAGTATATAGTGTCCTGCTATCGTATCGTCATTAACTTAAAATCATAGGAAAGCGTTATTTTCATTTAAAAATCAAAGTCGATTTTAACCATATTTTTATGCGACCAAACGGCCACTATATTCCGCATCGAACAAAAAAAAAATCACGTAAATCGTATCAGAAATCTTGGCGTAATCGTTGTCCATACTTATAAAAGAACATAGCAACCGAATTGAGAACCTCCTTTGAAGTCGCTTAAAAAATAATGACTATCTCTATAATAGCAGAAACACATATTATCTATTTTAAAATGCAGATTTAATGGTAATGAATTCTTATTCCTTTAAAAAAAGTGCGATTTTGATGATCTATTGACGCCAATGAGCGTCGTTGACTCATTAAATATGTAAAAGTATGCATTTAGTATAAAAATAGCTGCTGAGCTCATAAAGTCCACCGCGAAATCGACCGTTGAGTGATGGTGGGAGAGTAAAATTAACAACTGCATGTTGACATATCGTCTAGTTAAAATTGTGGGAAGTAAAGAGTGGCTGTCTTTACCGCCTGCCGCCAGCCACTCTGAGGATACCCTGAAATATTCTACTAACTAAATAACATAGACTAACTAAATAGTGATATACAAAACACGAAGCTCAAGCGAATTTTGTTTCGATTTTAAACCTTTCATTTTGGATTAGTTAAAATAAGGCCGCCCAATTGTACTGTTTTTTGTTTTTATAAGTATGTATAATTTAATTGCTTACAATTGGCCTCATAAGAAGGCTCAATGTCACCCAAAGAGCAATGGAGAGGGCTATGCTCGGGGTTTCTCCGCGTGATCGAATCAGAAATGATAAGTTCCGCAGGAGAACTAAGTTCACAGACATAGCCCGAAAAATTATGAGCCTCAAGTGGCAGTGGGCAGGCCACATTGCAAGGAGGACTGACGGCCGTTGGGGCGGAAAAGTCCTCCAGTGGCGGCCGCGTACCGGAGACGCAGCGTTGGTAGGCCTCCCACAAGGTGGACCGATGATCTGGTGAGGGCCGCGGAAAGGCGATGGATGCAGACAGCGCAGAACCGATCGGTATGGAGATCTTTGGGGGAGGCTTATGCCCAGCAGTGGGCGTCTCTCGGCTTAAATGATGTTGATAATGATAATTTAATTGTCTCTTGTATGCAATAAAGAGTATTAATAATATTTTATTTTTCTTCGTGAGATATACGAAAAAATAATAAATATTTGAAAAATGTTCGTGCTTGATAGGGTAAGTTAATGTATTCGACAAATTAAACATGAGGATGTTGCGCGTAAGACAAGTGGTTCCTTTTTGACACCTACTAATGAATTAGTCACTACAACATATAAAATAAATTAAAGAAATAGGAAGTACAATTAAGGGGCATTAAACTTTTCCGAGGGTTTTCTTAATAAGTATTTATTTAACAACGGAAAACTACGGCCCCGTATCAATGACCGGGTTTCATAGGCTTTCCACAAGTGAGTGGAGGTAAATTATTTATTATTTGATTATTTATATATACAAAATATTCAAAAGAGAATGCAGAAAACACAGTTGAGTACAAATAATAAATAATACACAAAAATAGTAAATATTATTTTAATAGCTCAAATTAGCATGCATCCATTTTGTTCATCAATGAGTATTTGCTGTATAGGAACAGTGCAACAGGAGCATCTTTATATATCTTTTTTATTTATTGAAAATACAGAATGCGTATTATAATTTAAACCATTCCTTCACTTCTTTCCAAATAATTTAAATTTTGACCGCATTTGTCTTTGTATAGGCTCCGTTTCTATAGAGCCGTTTCTGTGTACCGCGTATTTTGCTTTCAGTTTTGTGCCCCTTTCAAAATCGAACTGAAGATATCAATAGTGAGTGTCACATAGAGTTACTACAATTCGTAACGGCTAGCAATATTGGCGAGTTGCCCAGTCAGGAGAAAGGTGTAGCTCACCTTCGTCTAGCAAGTTTTGAAGTTAACTTTTTAATAGCAGTCCGCTTGTCTAGCGTATTCGATGACCGGTTATTCGTAATTTCGCAATGCTAATTGGTATGTTTAGATGTTAATTTTCAGTTGAGCAATTTATTCCAGAATTATTTTGGAAAAGTGTAAAAATTTCTGTAATGGGAAAGCGACGTATCGAGAGTCACCGTAGTGAGACTCGACGTAAAGAGAGTCGACGCAGAGGGAATAATTCATTCTAACATGATGATAGATTACAAAGTTTTACATAAAAAAATATCTAGTACATTTTTATGGTGTGAATGTTTAAAGGGTTTTAACAGTGATTTGTCTAGGTAAGTAGGTATGCAATAATTTAATTTTGTAGTGAGTTTAACAGTTATTGTTTGAATAACTGACATTAATTATTTTCAAACTTTATAAATTATTTGTTAAAACTAGCTACTTATCACGTAAATAGGTAACAAATGATTGAATTTTATCAAAACGTGGTTGAAAACAAGATTCTCCGTTGCCTAGTATCCCTAACATAAGTTCTTAAGTATTCTTACCTATGCTTTATTTGGGCGTGTCAGTGTAAGAATAGTATTATTTTTATATAATCCCGTTTTCTTAGTACGACTACCTACCTACCTACTTTAGTTCTCCAGACATGTCCTGCACATGCCAGCCGTCTACTTCAAACTTCAGCCCGAAATTCAATAATTTCAACTCCTTTCCTACCCCTTTTCCGGTCATGCTCTCAGTATAATGATATGGAACTCGTTACTTGTACAAAATTTCGTTATTGCAAGCCATTTCACTATTTTTCAAAAAAGCGGGTCAAAGAACATTAGGTACTTGTATTGTACCCGTTGTTGATTTTTTGTGTAATGTATCTATAATCGTTTACTATTTGTTGTGTATAGTAATATATTATTATGTATGTATTTATATACATCATATTTATTAGAAGCGTGCACACTAAGTCTGCTCTGGTTTTGAAGCTCTCCTTTTGCAGATTACTGACAAAAAATATCTAGAAATAAGTGCCACTTATGAGATAAAAGCGACCTCTCCAATATTTTTGTATCTTGTTATGTTGTGTGTATGCACTTTTATTTTAAAATAAATGAATAATCCTTTATTTAAAATAGTCAGATTATTGTACAGTTACGTGAAAACTTTGGTTTCGTACCTCGCAGCAAAGATTACCTACTTGAAATTATCAGAAGTGTATTTATTCGTGGCTGTACCAAGAATAAGGTTCCGGTTTAATCCATAACAAGGTAAACAATCATTGTTACCTCGGCAGACTTTGCAAGGCAAAACAAAAGCTGTAAAACTATATTTATTATGACGCTTACTGTGGAATGACTGGGTATTTTTTTATTAACTTTTTTATAATGTCCCCCATCTAGGTTTTGATTGGTCTGTTTACATATTATTCCTTCATCGTTGCTACCATCAAAAAAGCTAATCAACGGCACATAATTTTCTGTTGTAAGAACGTCTTAATAGTATTTTGCTGTAAAACAATTTAGGGAATAATTATACGTTATGATATCTATTTAGGCGTACTTCTTATTAATGATAACGTCTGACTTCCTTTAGTATTAAATATGTTTGTCAGTGTCTTCATGATTACAAATAATCATTTTGACTTTGTTTGTATATCTATTATATTTTGTTCAAATAAGAGCTATTTTGAGGGGATGTCAACATCATTTTATTCTTTCTCTCTTTCGATGTGTACAAGCCGTGAAGAAAGAAGTAAAGGTTTTGAGTATAACGTAAATCGGTCTTTAGGTATTTGAGTTTGGTGTAGAATAATATTAATCTAAAAACCCCTAGAAAGCTATCAATATTCAGTAATGAACCTTTTTTTTCATACACCTACAAAAATAGAAACATTGGATTGAGGAAAAATATACATTCAGAAATACCGCATAAAATAACATATTATAATTTTTGTGATGTCATATAAAAATAGCTTAATTTTATGCCTTGACCGCGCTTAATGTAGCAATATATAACAGTTAACTTGTTCGGTTGTTTTGACGCAGATGTTGATGGTAGAAAAACGTTTTGAATTTGATTTCATTGAATAACAAATTGTAAACTTATCTACATACCGCTTAATTCACCGGGCATTCACATTACATCGGCAGCAAAAATGTGTGTTTATTTTTTCAGTTAGTTTTAGTGAAAGTCGATAATCTTAATTATTTGTTAGATCCACGTAACAATATATTTTTCCAATACAATATATTATTATTATATTATATTATATTAATTTTATTAGGCGATTCCCAATCAATCGTCATCATTACGTGGCACACTAGCACACTAAATATGATAGTTTACCAAATTGTTTTACTTGGACGTCGTCCAGTGGCGGACAATAATTACTTCACCTTGGACACCGCAAATAAAATGTTTCACTTCACTTTTACTGCAGTGTTCAGCGAAAACTCACTTGCGAGTGAAATCCGAGGGAATGTTATGAATACTTGCGCTTGTTTGAATGTGATGTTTCTGTGCGTGCGCACAATGTTTTATTTGTAAATGTCAGTTGTAGTTCGGGAAGTGATTCTGTTGAGCAGGTGAGATAGCACGGTATAGAAATCCTAAAGGAGATGTTGGTACTTGAAAGCCCAACGATAAATTATATGTTGTACGAAAGCCTATGCTCAGAAGATTTTAATTTTAATTTTGTAACCCTGTCATTTTTTAGTAATTTTGAAAAGCGTATGAAAGAAGTCTAACCTTTGTATCCAAGTTTCTCTGATGACATATAGTAAAAAAATAATTAAAATCCTTAATATTAGTCAGAAACCAACTTGCCCTGTTCTTTTAGCGTTTATTTTAAACTATAATTGTAAAATAGTCGTAAGCTGAACCAAATCAACCCCATGCCTAGTTATAAAAAAATATTTAACAAGACAATAGAAGACATTGACGTTTTGTACTTTAATTTTACATCTCTGGATAGCAATTTTTTAAACGGAGTGAAATGTTATTTTTTACTTACATGCAGCCATTAAAAATTATACATTTTGTCTTATAATTATCTTGGGGCCTAGCTGAGAACTAGCCCTCATATATTTTCGGAAAATGACCTTTATGGTTAAAATGCTAGAAGCCCACGTGTAGAATATATTTATAAAACAGGAGTCATCCCCTGGTCTATACGTATTAATATTTTTATTATGCATTATCAATGTAGTTTTAAATTTTACTTTGATTTTTTTTCATGCCTAGTATCAAAAAGTCTTTTATATTTATACATAGACACTTAAATGTCCGTCACAAGAAAGATGTTTTCTAAATCTATAGAAATTAATTGACGCAATGAAAGTTCGATTCTGTAATGCATATTTGCCATCTTCTAAATTTTCTAAAAGTTGTAGGTATCCTTTATTGACAGAGTGATATCTTACTTTCTATCGGTACACATAAAAAGTGTGTGTCAGTCTTTTTTACAACGCGACCACAGAAGTGGGTAGAGTCTCTGCTGGACATTTTGATTTTTTTCATGGTATGAGATCTAACATTATCATAAAAATATACCCTTGTCTTTATATGCATTTTAACATTATTCGCATATCCTCTTTTAGTTTTGTATTATGCTACGAAACGCATTTGAGTATCTATTTCATATTGAATATTTTACAATCCTCCTGAACAATGTTGACATTTAAAAATAGTTTCTGAAACCTCACGAGACCGATGGTGGCATGACTGTCGCATAACTAATGACACCTCTGAAACTTTACTTTATTAACTTCAATTTGGAGTCCAAAATATATATTCCGTTCTTCGTTTAATTACACTAATGCATGTCACATAACTACGACAGAAACATTATCGCTAATAATGTTTACGGATACATTTTTTTGTAATATAGTTTTTTAGCAACTACAATTCTTATTGTATCTTAGCATCATAACATAGAGTTCAAAGTCAATAATTACCATTGACCCTTGGTGTTTCTAATGGCAAGTTTAACTGTGTACTCGTGTAAGCTAGTAATCACCGTAAATATACGCCTAAAATAGTTATAATTAGTTATAAATGTTTAGCCACATGTTCATTCAAACGACATATCTGCTGCGACATATCAATTGGGGATTTTAGTATTAATTTTTTATTGATTTATAAATGTTATAGATTTCAAATGTCATAATATGATTATGATATCACTATTGTGACGTCACAATGATATCATGACATTTGTAAGTTTAAAATAGTATTGTTGAAGTGGACTTTCCACTAACTTGCATTAATTTTTCGATCGCCGATGTTCACACTATAAAAGTTTCTAGGGCTTATGGATATTTAAAAATTTACTACAATTATATTACGAGGTCACAACACATTTGTTACAATAATTAGTTTCTCACAACACTGAAATAAATGGACGTCAAAACTTCAAGTATGTATGCGTGTGTGTTTTGAGAGTGAAAGATAGATCCAAAGTATTTCATTTCATTCATTTATTGCATTTCCACAATGAGTTATTAAAGATCTTAAATATAATATTTGTACATCATGGACCCTGTCGGGCACAGCAAATTGGAAGAGAGGAGATTATACCATAGCAAGTATTACTTGCATTTCATGAAATTTAACCTATTACTCTATTTAGTTTATAACAAATAATATCAATTTTTATAGTATTTTTGTTTTATAGTAATTTGTATAGTATTTCATCACTATTAAATTTTATTTAAAAGTAATAATCGTATTTCTTTTATTTTAAAATATTTTATAAACTTAGTTACCCATCAATTACATTTTATTCATTTTAAATTATATACTATAGTAATTTCGCTACATTTTATTTGAATTTAATTTTAACTATATCCATTATTTATATTAAGCATACTAAAGATTATATTGCTTTTGTAATTTATTATTAGTATATTATTGTACAGTACAATATCATTTAGTTTTCAGAATATATCTTAATTTATTTATGAATTTGTCGTTTATGTTGGTATATTTTGAATTGTATTATATTTAGTAATTTAATTTACCAGTAATAATTTTATTTACGTAATTAATTTTAAATTAAATACTTTAAACATATCCTTTATTTTATATTACATTTTATACTATAATAATTATTTTTTATTTAAAACATTTTTAATTTTATACTTTAAATAATTAATCTTCATTTGATCTCAATTACATTTTACATATTCATGATTTTTTTGCTTTTACAATTTGTCGTTAGTATATTCTTGTATAGTATAATAGCATTTAGTTATTAGAAAATCTCTCAATTTATTTATAAAGTTGTCATAAGTTGGTATATTTTTTATTGTATTTGGTAATTTATTGTAAATTTTTACACACATTACGAAAGTGCTGCCTGAGTGTGTTTTTAAATGTGAAGTTGGTAATATTAATTTATTTTTATGTCGTATGGAGTATCTTAACGGTAGGTCTTGTTTTCTGGTGAAAAAGTGAGAATATTTCCGTACAAATTTAGAAATTTCAAAAATATACATGCATGGCAGAGTTAGGATTTTAAGGCTCATAAAATAGGGTTTACAGCTTTCAGTTTGCTTTATATTTACTATTATCCTAATTAACCTCTTTTGTAAGGTGAATAGAGCTGGCGTGTCGGTGCTATTGCCCCATAGGATAATTCCATAATTCATCCATGAAAAGGCATACGCGTAATAGGTGGTCAATGCTGTTTTATCATCTGTAGATTTTTTTTATTTCACGGAGTGCATAAGAAAATCTGGATAACTTAGATATTAGGTTTTGTAGATGAGGTTTCCAGTTTATGTGAGTGTCTATGACTAAACCTAGCAACGTGTGTTCGTTCACTAACTCAATTCTTTTACCACGGTGGGTTAAGTTAACATGTAAAGGTTCTTTCTGATAAGGACGGAATGTCATAACTTTAGTTTTATCGAAATTTATTTCAAGGTTGTGTTTATCAGTCCAATTTGCTATTTTTTCTAATGTTAAGTTTAGTTTATCATTTATACATGTACTTTTATTGGGGCAAGATGCAAGCACGGATACGTCATCAGCGAATAATACGCAATAGTCGTCTAAGGCTTTGGGTAAATCGTTTATGTATAATAAAAATAGAAGGCATCCAATTACACTGCCTTGTGGGATAGATGCGTTTGTTATTTTACCTTCAGCTCTGACATTACTTATCTCTTTTGTAGCATTGTTGTAGGATTTGATATCTACAAATTGTTCTCTGTCTTTGAGATAAGATGCTATCCATTTGTGACTAAGACCGCGCACTCCTACCCTATAAAGTTTATCCAATAAAATATCGTGCTGTACCCTGTCATACGCTTTAGACATGTCTAGCAGTATTCCCACAGCATGTTGTCTATTGTTTAATATATTGTGTATTTTTTGAATAAAATTGTAAATAGCTAAAATAGTTGATCGTTTCTTCCTAAATCCGTTCTGAGCGTCATCAAAAATATTATATCTTTCACAAAAACTGTGTATACGGTCGCACATTGCTCCCTCAAACAGTTTTGAAGCCGTTGGTAAGAGCGCTATGGGACGATAGTTATTAGGGTTTGATTTGTCTGCCTTCTTGAATATGGGTTTTATCACAGTCTTTTTTAGTAAGTCTGGAAATGTACCCTCATCGAAAGATTGATTTATTAATATGGTAAAAGGGGGGGCTAGCTCGCTAGCACATTTTTTTATAAGGGAGGGTGGCAGTTCGTCTATGCCGCAACTATTTTTATTTTTAAGTTTTTTTATAATTTTACTAACCTCACCGCAAGATACAGGTCTTAAGAACATAGAGTTTGAGACACTAGGTATGGACTGGTTTAGTTCCCCACAATCATATTTTAGATTTGTTTGTTTCCTGCCTATAGCAGCAAAAAAATTGTTAAAAATATTTGATAATTGTTTTGGATCAGAGTATTCAGTATTATTTATTTTTAATTTTATATTACATTTATCTATCTTTTTTCTTTTATTAGTATTTTCGTTTATTATACTCCACATTGTTTTTACAGTATTAACTGCATTTTTTAACCTATTTTTGTTACTTTGTTTTTTTGCCACAATTACTATTCGTTTTAGTGTTTTTTCATATGTTTTATAGTAATTTGTAAGTATGTGATTATTACATTTTTGAGTTATCGCTCGTAATAATCTTTTGTTACGACAGGAAGTTCTTATACCCAATGTTAACCATTTTTTTTTTAGTTTCTGTGTTAAATTTAATTTTACATTTTGGTATGCATGTATTTAATATATCAGTTAGTATATCGTGTAAAATTTTGTAGTTTTCATTTATGTTTTTTGTTGGGGAGAATATTGCGGGCCAATTCAATGAACTTAGCTTAGATTTAAAATTTTGGGTATTTTTATCATTAAATATCCTTTTGTACGTAAACCATTTTAGTGTTTTTCCGTAATTTTGTAATGATAGGTGGACTATTGATCCGGAATGGTCTGAAAACCCGAATTCCTCTACTGAGGTATATAAAGCAAGATCATTAAAGTTAGTGAATATTAAATCCAGGCATGTGGAAGTAGTTTGTGTAATACGTGTGGGCGTTTTAATCAGTTGAGTGAATCTATGTTCAGACATCAGGTTTAATAATCGATTTGTTTTGGGGCAGTTACTTAAAACATTTATATTTAAATCTCCTCCTATAATCACGTTACTTTTAGAGTATTTTTTATTTATATAAATCAGCATTTTTTCTAGTTGGTTAAAAAATAATTCATCATCTCTTCCATTCCAATATATATTTACAAGTAAAATATTTTGTTGAGGCAGCTCAGTTCCACACACCTCCATCGTATACTCTCTTGAAAAGCTTGTAATATCATTTCTGTCTATGCTTTCTATTTGATCTTGTAGTAAAATACAGACACCGCCGCCCTCTCGATTTTTTCTACAGAAAGATGTTGCAATCTTATAATTAGTAAATTTCATTATCTCCAATTTCCCCTCGGTGAGCCACGTTTCTGTGATACACACAGCTTTAAAAGTAGGATTCTCAAAGAGGAATGATTCTAATAGGTATTGTTTATTAAAGAGGCTTTGGAAGTTTTGAAAAAGTATATTAAACTGTCCTCCTGGATTCACGAAAGGAGTTGTTGTGATCAATTTGGGCTTGTTGGTGAGTGCATGTCGTTTTTATATTTTTTGGTTCACTGTCCTTTATTTCATTATTAATACTTTTATGTATATTTTGGTGTTTTAAATAAATTTTCTTTCCCTGTACATATAGTTGGTTTTCACGTATTATTGCATGTAGACCTTGTTTCCTTGCTGCAATCATTTCCTTATACATTTCCTGACGTTCATTTCGCGCTTTTTCATCTAGTAGAGGAGAGATAGAAATTCTTGTGCCTTGAAAGTGTTTACTATTGTCTAGTAGGTATTTTACCATCCTTTTGCTAATTAATTCTATTACTATTGGTCTATTTTTATTCATGTATTTTCCAATTCTATATGTTTCCTCAATGTAACCCATTAAATCTGTGTTTAGAATATCTCTGAATATATTAATTATTCTAGAATGCATGGCGTATTCCGGTTCTTTATTTATTTCTTGTAGTCCATAAAGTACAAATTTTTTTGAATTATCTTCTGATTTATGATTTTTTGGCGATGAAAAATTTCTTCCTAGGTCAGATATTTCTTTCTGCAACTTTTCATTTTGTTTCCTCATTTCGTCCATTTGTTTTTTCAGTTCTTCAATTTCTATTTTCCTTTGATTGTTCTGATTGTGTAAAGTATCTGTTTGTTGTTTCATATCTCTTTTTAACTGACTAAGTGTTTTATTTATTTCTATTTGGATTGTACTTTTTAATTCCGTTATTAGAGACTTATTATTTTCTTTTAGTTGTTGAGCAATTATATGAGTAATATTTTCCAGAGTTAGTTCTACTTGTGACTTTGTATCTTGAATAGCTATAGTTTCACAGACTGTGTCTCCCAGTATACTTAAATCCTCACTACTCGGCGACTCCTCTTTGCTATAAATTTTGTGAGTTGTGGTTTTTTTTCGGGTCGTTACATTTTCTTCTTGGTTGTTCTGTAAGCAGTTTTCGATTTTGTCTAAAGTACGTACTGGTGTATTTGAATTTCCTTTTTTTGGCATTTTGCTAAGGCACTTGGGGCATTTCCAAATTTTTTTGTGCTCATCTCTCATTGTGTTATAGAATCGTCCGCTAGACACGTTTGCACATTCTATGTCGTATATTGAACTACATAGCTTACATTTGAGATATTCTTTACCAGGCGGAGTTCTCAAACACCCGGCACATTTTGCTGACATTTTTATAATTTTATGTATTTATATATTTTACAATTAAATAATTGTTTTATTGTGTTTTCTATTTTATGGTCTCTTTTTTTTCTTTTGATATTTGTTAATTTTTCATAAATTTATTTCTTAAAATTTTGCTTATAGTGTCATCTATCATGAGTTAGCCACAACACTAATTAGTAATTTGCTTTAGAGTGTCGCTGTAGTCTTGTGCTTTCTTATAAGATGGCGCTGTTATAAGTTTTGATGTGATTTATTAAAGGTTGTACGATTGGCGATGACTAATCAAACTGTAAAGTGTTAGGTTATTTAAAATTCAGATTTGTAAATATTCATCGTTTACTCACAATGTCTTCCTTATATGACACTACTGTTATCATGTCACTTTTTAAACAACACGTACATTTATTTTTGCTTCTCTTTAATCCAGAAAATTTGTTTTTTAAGTGGTGATCTTCTATCATTGATTTCTCATTAAACTTTGTTTTCTTTCGGCTGCTAACGATATCACTTATGTGGTGACTTTAGTTTTCCGTAACTAGTACGATTTTATTCACTTTTGAAATCTCGAAATAATTTTTACTTAATAATCTTTACGGAGCCGATGTAAATATTAGCACAGTAGCTCCCTCTCTTTCTAGTAATGTACCAGTAAAGTAATGTACCTACCTATTTAAACCTAGGTATTTTTTCTTGAACACTAAAAAGCAAATATTAGAATGGCGTTAGGAAGGCAAAGTGGTTACGTAACCCCAAATTTCAAACATTTTCGCGAAAAAATAAAATATGATTATCTATGTATGGTTTCTATTTCATGGTAATTTACTATTGTAAGTACTTACATACTTTTACCATTGATTTTCAACACATGTCGGAATAAAACTTCACACAAAGCTTTTTACGGGGAACTGCGTGCGCGCATAAAACATCCAACATTAGCACTCCAAAGGCGGCGGCTGATTGGTTGTTTTATTGCTTCCCAGAAATGCCGACGTTAATGCAATGGTCTATAAATTGTATTGATTCTTATTTATTAAACACAAATAGTAATATGCTATCGTATAGTAAAACAAATTTAAAAAATTGAGTAATGTTGGAGTAAAACTTATTTACATAAGTAGGTAATGAATTGTGATTCATTGCGATATGATATCCTAACTTTTTTTCTCCAAGTTCGGTTGACAGTTTTTGAAATTAAGTGAGTACCTGAGATTAATTTCCCAGCAGTGATACAACAGCATAAGCTATTTTTATAATAATGTACCTAATCTAATTTAATTATGTTTTGATGCACGCATTTATGTGTACTAAAATAATTGTTCGTTGCCATTGCGGATCTAAATATTGTTGTTTATGATAACTTCGAATACCTACACGTCTTTGATAACGTGATTTATAATCTTAACGTTGTGATTGCCGCTAATGATTAGAACTTGTATTATGACTTGTTTTGATAGTAGAAATTGTTTTCCAAAAAAATCTCTCCGTCGTCAAAGTTTATAGACGAAAATATTATTGTGTATCAGATCCTTTGTATTGCAATTTCACATTTATGTAAGCGTCTCATTTCACTCACTAAATTTTTGGATAAAAACATGATGATTGTGTGAAAAAGTATTTCAGTAATAATTGCCAAACTTTATATGTAGATAATGAATTATTCATTAATTGCATACAATAAATAGCTTACATTTAAAATATTATCTATCATTGATGGATAATTTTACAGGTATTGAAACAGGATTTGCATGTTTTAAAAACGTCACATAAATATCTCATAGTTATTGAATATAAAATCTAAATATAATTAAAATTATTAGCCGATATTATTTTATTTAAGTATTTTTTTTGTACGGAATATTTATTTTTATTTTAAATTTTTACATTTTTGTATTTTTACATTTTGTATAAAAATTTACAACCTAACCTGCTTAACCTGCTCACACATAATATGCGATTACGATCTACTGTGTCTTATAATTATGTGGGTAGGTACTTATTAGATTAATGTCGAGAACTTAAAGGTTTTGTATTATAATAGTAGCTTCATATTCAATTGTCAATTAAGACCTATATTAATAGATGACGCTATTAATGTATGTCCGAATTTAGGTGTATCATTAAATTGTACCTACCTACATTGTTTAGTATCAAAATATATTGATTGCTTAGTGGGTATACGGTTGAGTGTTGATAAGAACGTCGAATTAGTTGCTAGCGTATGATTTTACGTTTTAGACTGAATTTTTTGACGGTAAATACACAACTAGGCGTGTTTAAATGGAAAATTATTGAGTGGGCGATAAAACTACGATCGCTCGCTAAATAATAATTTTGTTGTTTAGGTTAGCACTTATGTGGCTCAGTGAAATAACACTCGTTCAAGATTACCTATAATTCCTAAATTGTATTACGTAACTCGCACTTCATGCTGTGGACAGACATGAAACCAATTTAAGCCGTACCCACCCGTTCTTTGAAATAATAAAAACTAAGTACAGTAAGTCATTAAACAGCATTGTTTCGAAGGCGTTGTATTTACAAACTGGCTGATCAATGAAAAAGCCAACGCGATCACGGAAAAAATAGCTTTACCATTGTATTTGCTCAAACAACTGAACTGTTGTCTTACGTTTACCCTATTTTACTGTTCCTTAATTAATTCCTTCATTTTATTCTGAATCTAATCATCAGCTGATGTAGACAGACAAGTACTCGTAGAAATTCATATTCTTAATATGAAGCTTACTAGGTACAGATTTACACATGTAATTAACAGAACAAATATACAGTGACTAACACGAAGTAAATAAAACAATATAGACACAAAATATTGAGCCATGCTTGCTTTGCAAAATCCAGTATACAAATACAATTGTATTAAGTAATACTAATATTATTTACACGTCTACGCCCAAGAAGCCTATTGAGCCTGCTAAGTGCTAAATAACTGTTTCGCCCTCTTTATGATAATTTTGTAAGAAATTTTTATTAAGTAGTAATGACTTGCGTTTTTTAAATTGTAGCCTGTTCAAAGACACTGACGCCTGTAGTTATTCAACTGTTATATTGCTTGTAGTAGGTAAATATATTTTTTGTGTCCTTTATTATGTACAGTCGACAGCACATCAAGCGTAACAGTATGACCTTGAGACCGCCCTCACTACGCTCGTAATAAAGGCGGGTTTCTTAGTGCTGCCGTTACACTTGGTGTGCTGTCGTGTGTACAATAATAGAATCACAAAAAAGCGCACCCTTGTCGTTGTTATCCCGTCAACAGGTAAATGCAAGTTTAATAAGGACAATTATATTCTGATTAGAATTTTTTATGGTGGTAATTATTCCTAATATTTTTGTGCAATATACACGTTATTGTGAGTAAACAATAAATTTGGAGAAATTTATCAAATTACAATTTACATCTCCTCATTTAAAAACTAGGGATGTTATCGATGTCAAATATAAAATCCAAAAAGTTACGGGATTTGTCAGCACTTACCAGCCCGCCCGTGCCGCGCCGCGTCGGAGTCTTTTATTGCCTATATCTTACGATTGAACAACCCACTTTTTTGCTATCTACCGAATAAACCCCATCTGACTGTTTATCGGAGCATTGAAAAATCGACCCTTAACATAATAATATCAGATAATATCCATTGCATCTCTGGTTTGTGGGTATTTTGCTACAAATTAAACTAAAAGATCATTAATTTGTAACTAGGTAAATGAGACAATCGCACAAGTTCAATTATATTTTGACGACCGGCTGGTCGAGTGGTCTGTACCCCTTGCTATACGGGCTGCTCGATCAAGAGGTCCCGGGTTCGAATCCCGGTAGGGGCAAATGTTTGTATGATGAATACGAGCATTTGTTCACGAGACATGGATGTTTATATGTTTATTTAGTATATTTCTAATATTTATATACATAATTATCATCAATAATTATCCGTTATTTAGAATCCATATCACAAACTCTTAATGATGCTTACTTTGGGCTAGATAATAGGTGTGAATGTATGAATATTATTATTATTATTATTTTGGACATAAATATTAGACCTGTAAGATGGTAATATGAAAGTTCTCGTATATAAAAGTACTCTGTGCGTAAGGCAAATGAAAGCTTTACTTAATGAGTCTGTTAGTTTCAAGTAAATCCTCGCAAGGCAATGTCCTAATATAAAAAGAAATATAATTAGGGAAGCGGTTATTTCGCTATCGTACGTTAGCTGGCGTAGAACTAGAATATTTTTGCATAAATTTACTTTAAATATAAACTTATTTAAATACGAAAATCTGATGTCACTGACTAAAGTTTTTTATAATGTGACTACGAAAGTTTGATAATGAAAAAATCTCATTTATATGTTTGATTTTGTGCGTTTATAACGCACTTTATTGTAAGAAATACAAATAAAGAGAGAAAACGATAAAAAATGAATTCTCCTGGCGGGAATCGAAAAGCTGTAAAAGTATTATTCCGGATCACTAGAGGTTATAAAACTTCAAGGAGTGGCGAGTTAAATGTTGCTATAAAACGTTCAAAAGTAGAAAGCGGTGAAGAAATTGGTAGGTTACACCTAGTGCTCCGGTGCCGTAGCGGTTATCGGTCTGGCCGGACCTCAGGAGACGCGGGTTCCATTCCCGCCTGGAGCATGCAATTTTTTCGTCGCTTTCTTTCTTTATTTGTATTTCTTACAATGAAAAAGTCTGTTCAAGCAATATTTTAAAGACGATTAAACGTATAAAATACAAGTGGTTTCACTTCCCAAATAAATGCATGAATATCAAAATGATAGCCGTAACTCTCGCAGCATTCTGTGCAGTTATCTTACAATTTATAGGTCGTTATACCCACGCTTTGGCAATGGCTTGGCAGAATTATTATTGGTTATACAATTTCAGGTTCAAGTGCGTGTTCGTTTTCGTTAGTTCATGGTTTTTGTTCCAGATAATTTGCTTGACTTTGATTCACATTTAGTTTTTCATGGAGATATGAACTTGATTAAGCAGACCGTTAATTACGAACTAGATACTAACACACTACAGTCAACAGTCAGTGCAGTACTACGGTCAATAAATACTCATCCGTTTGTATTTAACCGTTCGTTTAGTTTGTGTTCGTGTGTAGTTTTATGTTCATAAGGTACTATGGTAAAGTATCATCATCATCATCACCAGCCTATATACGTCCCACTGCTGGGCACAAGCCTTCCTACATGGGAGAAACACATGACGAGTTTGGGCCATAACAACACCACGCTGGCCCAATGCGGGTTGGTGGGTTAAAGCGGTTGCAGGAACAACCGGGACCAACGGCTTAACGTGCCTTCCGAAGCACGGAGGAGCTCGTGATATGAAACTTTGATTGACCTACCCAGGATCGACCATGGCGAAAGTTGTTTTGTTTTTCGTATCGAAACCAGAGCGCTCTAACCAATACGCCACCGAGCTCCTAAAGTAAAGTATATTATATTTAATTTAAAAAAATGTATAAAAGTCCAGGTAATTGGAATATGTAATTGTAACAGCTTGCAGACTGTGGTAAAGTTGATATTTATCAGGAACATGTATTTCACTGGTGCAATATCTTTTATATCAAGTGACATTATGAGCACATGGTCACCTGGTTAATGCACAATGTGCAAGTGAGACTGACTCACGTTGTTTCGTCATTATGATCCAAGTTATATCACCTTTGACACTTATTTTTTTAACGAAATCTTGTTTTGGTCACCTAAAAATAATACGTTTATTTTTCATTTTATTTATATTTTTTAGACCTCGTATATTAGTAGCCTCGTATATTATTATTATGCTTCGTAAGGTATGTTTAGCCGTTAGTCCCGGTTGTTCCTGCAACCGCTTTTACCCATCAACTCGCAATGGGCCAGCGTGGTGGTGTTATGCCCCAAACTCCTCATGTGGTGTTTCTCCCATGTAGGAAGACCTATGCCCAGCAGTGGGACGTATATAGGCTGGTGATGATGATGACGATGATGATATAGTAGCAGCCCGTGGCTTTGCCCGCGTGGATATCGGTTATCGCGCCAAATCATATCTAATGTTCATGGTGTGGAATTATTTGCTTTTGTGATTAAAACAAAAATAACTTCCGTAACAAATATGTAATGCCAGTTCCTCTGTGGTCGCGACGTGTGGTGTGTACGGACACCCGTATTCCTCAATTTCCATCCTTGCTTCCATCCTTAGCCTTATCATCACTTACTACCAGGTGAGATGAAGGTCAGGAATTACCCAGTTTAGAAAAAAAAATTGACGAGAATGTGTTATTTCAGTCTCGGAAATAATGAATTTATGGATTGCAGATCGGATAAATAATATGACGATAAATTGTGCGGACGAAAGCATATCAAGTATAGGTAAAAATTGCACTATGAAAGCCGCCTCTATTACAAATGCTATATTTAAGGGAGAGCTCAAGGTTTCATTAAAAGAAATTTCTAAGACTGATTTGACGGGAGAAGTGCCTAAAGCTACAACATCCTTTGTGACTGATAATTATGTGGTTATTTTCACATATTAATGAGGCCATTATACAGGTGGTATAGTACGTGCTATATCAAGCGGGCACCTTACTATGTTGACATAGTCGTATAGATAATAATGTATCCATATAAATAGTTAAGTCACTTTGTGCCTATGAGTTCCAAAAATTTTTTTTTTTTAACTTTTACTAACAACTTACTATTTATATGACTACTAGCTGCCCCGGCGAACTTCGTACCGCCTAACGAATAAGCGAAATCGGTTCAGCTGCTCTCGAGATTTGCGCTTAGTAACACATTCAGCGATTCATTTTTATATTATAGATGATAATGGGTAGGCCCGCTTGTCAGATCATCCAAAACATCTCGTGTAGTCTCTCGTGCTGTGCGCTTCTGGGTATGCACCACCCACACTGCTGACTGCACTAGGTCTTTGTTTAAGCCTCAAGTTTTTGTATACAACTAGATATCAAGTCAGCTGACGCACTACCTGGTAGTAAGTGGCTATAGACACTTGCAATAACAAGGGAAAAATCACTCGGTATTGCAGGTGTGGTGCCCTAGGGATTAAGACGATATACCTTCCATGCCCAGTAATTATGCTGGCTATCTTTCCCTTCAATCCAAAACATACTGAACTGCTTTACAACCAAAATAGGAACGGTGGTCCTGCCCAGACGACCCTACATACCTACGGGCCCACCACCTAATCGTGCTTCTAGTACTCGAAATAGTTTGACTTACGAGCTTAATAACATACACCAAGACGAATCCATTCTTTATAACTCATTATTCTGCATGTATAATCAGGAAATGGTTTCAAGACGTAATTACCTACTGTAATGACTTTCAAGTTTCTGTAGATATTTGCGGCCTCACTTATAAGCGCTTAAAACATATTATAGTTATAACACGGTTGAACTATGTTTTGTTTCTCTCTGTCATTATGTCAAATGGCAAAGTTAACAATGTTTATCAGTTTTTTAATTAACTTTATTTTTTTATTAGTACCTAGGTGTATAGTTACCATTTTTATTTTTTGAATTGTATTTTTGGTCTATCGGTTTTGATGTTTAGTTTGCAAGCCGTTTAGGGTAGATGTAAATTTTACATAGTTTTATTTATATTCATAGATAACACGAAGTAACAGTTTTTTAAAATAGGTATTTGAAGCGATTGCCTTAGCACACATCTGTCCATTCAACGTATCCTTAATCATTGAAACGAGAGAAAATATCGTACAATAACAGGCAGGGGTCCGATACGCCCCCACACGGCGACTGCCCCGCGAGGTGTCGCCTCCATCAGATTCGCACAAATGGTTAACAGTCGCCTTCCTGTTCGCCTAACATTGAACCACTTTGGCCCTGAGCCACGGCCAAGTGCACTGAGGATGTTATTCGGACAAAAATAGAACTTTTTATATCGTACCCACTTAACTCAACGTCGAAATTAGGCACTTATGCCGCGAGACTTAGTTATTACACGAATAAAGAAACATTCGTAATTTAATTTGTTTTTATTTTTATTTAATTTACTAGTGAAGTACTTTAGTGCAATAAAAAAATCTATGTTTAGCATTCTAATATGCATTGCCTGACACCAATAGCGTAATTTTAAAATTCAAACTCCGAGGCTTAAGAAATGGTTTGAATTTGTTAAGACGCCCGGGAGCACTATAACAATTAAAAACCAGTTGTATGTCGAATGTGTCGCTGACAGGTAATCATTCCTTCTAGCCTTAGGTAAATCCTTATGACGATACAATTTACGTTGGTAAGACGTCTAAAGTGATGTCTAGATCTCTGCACGTTATGAATGAAAGGAAGTCGGTAGATTCAAATTGCCGTGTGCTGCAGTTGCAATAATTGAACTAGAGCATGTAATAGACCGCAGGGGAGCACTCGTATGTTATTCAGTCCTATATTTAGACGACAGTTCGTAAGGATGTTGTGATTTATTTAATTGCCTTCGTCGAGTATGTTCTGTTAGCTAGAGCCGACTGCGAATCTCGTGAGATCTCTTCTAGACAACACGTTTCTAGCATTTCCAGATTTTAAATGATCATAGGTGTTTGTTAATTTGCACTCCTTTCGCTTAAAATTAAATAATTATTGGAAAAAGTGTATAGCTTGGATCACGTAAATAAATACTTAATTCTTATGGTTTACTAACCTTTGATATATTTTAAGGTAGTGCTCCTCAATTTAAGAAAGTTATTGAGCGTGCCTGTTACCTGACTAATATACTCGTTGATATATTTTATTATTATTCAATTAGATATGTGGAAGCGTGTGATTAGCTGTATAAAAATAATTAAAAAATATACTGCAAATAATGCGTTTCCAATAAATAAAATGAAAAAGTAATTAGCCTTTTTAACAAATGAAATTAGAATTTGAAAATCATCAATTATCACAATCACCATTGATCATCTCTTTGTCACGTGTATGTTGCGATATTGTTTGCGACTGAAACTTAATATCAGAACTTGACCGCTAATGGATTAGCGTTAAATATGCGTGGACGTAATTTACCTCACGTCATTGAAGCGTCAGCATAGAAACGCCCATTAAATAATCTACATTCACTATTATATCTGAAGTTAATTTGCAACAAAATCAAATAACTAAGTATTTTTATCTTGATTTCAGGTGCTGAGTTCAAATAATCAAGATGTGGCTACGCATTTACACTGGTATCCTGGCAGTTTGTCTGCTGCTGGCCCCAACACTGGCCGGTGTCTGCCCAGAGGGATGCATATGTTCCACTACCCGTGACGGTCTTCATCGTGCTACCTGCAGCAATCTCGCGGAGCTCTATAAGTTCACGCTTCGGCAAAAACATCACAACATTAATATTTTGGACCTTTCCCATAACAATATCACCAAACTAACACATGAACTAGACCGACTTACCGAAGTTGTTACCTTAGATCTATCTACCAACGGAATTACAAGTCTCAATAAGTTTTTGCATAATGCGAAAAAATTGGTACATCTAAATTTAGCACATAACAGAATAGGAAGTATATCTGTAGCCCATTTGCCAACAAGTGTTAGTTCTCTAGATTTAACTAACAATCTGTTGCAAGATGTACCTTCAGATTTGGGTCATTTGACTAGCTTAGAGCACCTCGAATTACAGGGTAATCCGCTGAATTGTTCCTGCGAAAATATTATGGCACGAGACCGCTTGCTACTTGCAAATGTATTCATAGATAAAGTCAAATGTGCTTCTCCGTTAAAAGTAAAAGGTCTCTCTTGGTTGGAACTAAAAACAAAAGATGTATGTAAGATACCGAAAACAGACACGAATTACCTGGATATGATGATGGGAGATCAGCCAATAGATGCAGTTCAGGTTGGCGAGCTGACTACAGCCTTAAAATCTATGCCTTTAGTGGAAAGTAGCAAATTGGATAGTGGCCTTGTACTACCTGATCAAATTTCCGAGGATGACGACAGCCATATATATATGCGTGTTGAACGTTCTACAGCAGCTCCCGTGGATGTTTTTGAAGGATCTGGATACGGAGAGTATTCTACAATGTCTTATGATATCGAACCGAAGCAAAGTCTCACACTTAATGCCGACATTTTAAGAATTGATGAAATGTTACCCGTCGATCACGACCATAATACAGAGGATCCTTTGGAAGGGTCTGGTCAAGGATCAGGTTCAGGAGATATACCTTTTCTATATAGAGCAGATTTTAAGGAAGAAGTCACAGAAGCAACAGAAACAGCTACAACTACACCAATTAAAGAACTGGACCCCGGTGCAGTACAAAGATTTTTCGAGAGTGAAAATGCAGGTTCCACTGAGTTTCCAATGCCAAGAGCACCATCAGTTTACAAGGGTGATCCTGACTGGTATTTAAAAACAGATTCAACATCAACTACAGAATTCGTAACGCCACTTTCGCGAGATACTACAATTTCAGAACACATAAGAGTCACGCAGGCCTCAGAAAATTTAGGAATAGCTGCAACTACAGACAAAGTGGCTCCTCATAAAACAGGAACATATGTTTGTATTGCTATAATTGTAGTGCTTTTGATAGGTTTAATCGGCTTTGCTATTGTAAAAGGGCAGATGAGAAAACGAAGGGACAGAAGACTGCTCAGACAACAGAAACATGATGTGGAAAAAGCATCGAAAGAAATGGTAGATATGAATAAGTCATTGTTAGGTAAACCGGCTGCTTCAGAAACTCCAATTGAAAAGAAAATAAATGGAAAATACGAATTAGTACCAACGCATGAATCACATCAAAAGAAAAGTGAAAATGGTAATATTAGTAATGGTAAAAAATACGACAGCAACAGCGACGAGAGAACTGACAGTCCCAGAGATACAAATCAAAACAAAAGCAGCTCTAAAGATAACAATTTATCAGAGGATAACCATGTACCAAATCAAGAGACATCGTTTGAATCGGTACCAGACTCGCGAAAAGACACAAATTCTCTTTCTAGTGAAGATATTTTTGTTCCATTGAATGACGAAGACGCACCTAGATTAAACGGTAATATTGATTCAGATATTTCACAGCCCTTGATTAATGGAGACACAAACACCGTTTCTGATTTTTTGTCACCATCACGTGAATATGTGCCAGTATACTCGCCTGATATGGGCAGGGTTCGTATAAAGATGGCTGAAACGCCAAAGCCTAAAACTCCAGTACTAGTCACCAGGAGTAGGTCAAATGCTGGGGATATAATCATAACTCCATTGGAAGATGGTAACGTACGCCAATCTACCACCTGAAATTCAGTCTCAAATGTAAGGGCTACTTAGTGTATTTAAATCGTTATCAATCAACAATACTTCACTATTGGCGAAATTCTGTGATTATTGTGTGAGCTTATTCCATGGAACCAGTACGGAGGGAGGACTGATAGTTTGATGTGAGTGTAACGTCTAGAAACTTTGCTGCCAAAGTGTGTATGTAGTCGACAGTGCCTTTATTTTAATATTTTATTAGTATAAATATTTATGAGAGTATATTGTGAATTAAGTGAAGTATATTTTTATACGTGTAAAAAGTTGCCATGTTCATGATAGTAAGTAATAAAGGTATCGAGTTAGTAATTTCAATTCGTAAGGTTTACGATTCGGCCAACGCATGATGTATAATACTTTATCATGTATTCTGTTAGATATTTCTGTTCAGTTTTGGTACAATTTTGATTTGTAAAATTTTAATGGTTGTGTACTTACTTGCAAACAAATAGAAAGATTATAACCAAATTAGAACAACGAAAAATATCTGGCTATGTTAGTTTTCTCATGATTTCCCGTAGAGTTTCCCTCTATGGTCTGGCTAAACGTAAGTTCCTTTTATAAGTAATTTTATTATTTAGTTTTAAGATTGTGATACCATTTATTGTAAGTTACACATATATTTCACACTGTGTAAATATTTAATATTGAATTTCCGTTTTAGTGTAAATTCTTTAGCTGTATTTTATTTGGAAAGTTATTTTATATTTTAATTTCTTAACTATTGCTTTTCCTTTTTATATTATACATATTTTATATCGCTAAACAACCTATTTAAAATTTAAATAGGTCAAGTAATTTATATGTAATTTTTAAACCACATTGAATCTGTATGTGAAACCATTGGAACAAAGTAGAACACTAAGAGATCATTATGAAGATTTATAAAAAAATAATGTATTTTATTGCGAACTTACTGTATAAATAGTTGATTAAATTTTACTGGATTTTCTTTTGACTGTTTCCTATTTCTAATATCTGCAGCAGTAAAGTCATCAATGCAAAGCTAGGGGCATTAATACCTATATTTTGTTTCAAAAATTAATTTAAAACTTACTAATCAAAAGCTCCTTATGTGTTTCTCCCATGTAGGAAGGCCTGTGCCCAGCAGTGGGACGTATATAGGCTGGTGATGATGATGATGAACCAAAAACTTTTTGATTTATTGTAAACCAGGTAAAAGAGACACAATTAAAATTTAATTGTCTATGTCATCATATGTCATCAATAGATGACGCCTGGGCATTAAAGGATGAAATAGAGATATTATCATTAAGTGCCATCGAGACTACGACAGAGTTATTTTAATATAAATATCGATTAGTATTTTGTTGTTATTATAAATAATTTGATACACTTACATAATAAATTTACGGATAAATTTACGGATATGGATTTAGATAAAATAGTATCTGTTATGTTAATAAATAAAATTATTATTAAACTTGTTATTATTCACACTAAAGAATTACAAAAGAATACAGATTGATTTCTATCAGAACGGTGTTATGGCGGGTAAAATCAGTATGCTGTCACACTGACAGTACGGCGTTCCGTTTTACGTAGGATCTGTATACAACAGTATCTGCGAGATGGAAAAAGCCGGTTATTTTAATAAAAACCAATTGTACCTATCTTATAAAATTCGTGTCCTTTATTGATTACGTTGTATATTATTTAATTCTGTAGGCACACTTATTAGAGAAAAGTTCAAATATGTAATTACGCTTAAAGAAAGGACTTAGCATAATTTTCATATCCTAAAAAGGTTTTCTTACAAAAAATAAATATTCTTTTTCCTTGGGTAAATAAATACCTAAATGTAGATAAGTACCTACAGTAGATAATACTACCTACCTATACTTGTTTTATTAGTCAAAAGCAAAAAGTCAATCACAATTTCAACAAGCTTCAAACGCTTCAGTGACGTCCTAATTAATCTACAGGTTGTTAGGAGAATGAGGGAAGGAGGGGGCATGATGGGGTAGCTAAGGAAGTAACAAAAATATACCGTTATCATTGTTTACTAGTTATTATTTTTTATGTAAGGCACATAATATTATTAATCTAACTTTAACCAGTCAAGCATCAGATTCCAGACGCAATTGATTTCTCAATTCTCCAGAGGGATAACGCCTCTTGACAGATTAATTTGGCATAGTATTTGGGAGATAAACTTATCACATTTTTATAAAATAAATAATTACAAATGGACCTTGCGCAAAACCATCTTGCCCCTACCATGGGGTATGATGGGATAGGCTAATTATTCTCAGAAACCACACAAATTAATGTGGATTTTCTCGACGTCTGCATCATCCACACCGGCGGTATAGGCAATGTAAGCCCGACGAACCTATCAGCATAGCCAAAGTTCAGATGATTTAAAAAAGTATGACTTACAACATTTGTTTTAATAACACTAAGGTGGCAATAAAGCATACGGCCCACCTGATTGGTAAGCGGTTACCTTAGCTTATGGACGCTTGCAACACAAGGAATATGACTTGCGCATTGCCGGCCCTGTAAAAACCTTTTCAAGCCCTTTTTGAAGGACTCCATGCCGTACATGTTCGAGAAAACCCCTGCAGGGAGCTCATTCCACAACCTGAGCGTACGCGGGAGAAAGTTTCTCTGAAACCACACAGTACGAGACCATTTTGGTACCAACGTGTGAGGATAAATTCCCTGCCGATGGCGAGCGGTGCGTGCATAATCACATTATGGGCAAATGGCATTATCATCACTGCTCTTTTGCGTTTTGATTGCAAATTTAGTCTTTCGTTTGCTTTAAGCATCTTTTTGAAGCGAGTATCATCAGGATTTAATACTTTCCCCGACCTTTTTGAGTTTTCCAGCTAATTTCTTAGGCTGTGGTACTGATGTCTGTTTTGCTTTAGTACCTACCTATTGCTTCCTTTTTACAGTTCGTTGAACCGAAGATACCTTCGCTTAACAGCTCCAGTAATACTATCTTGCCCCAAAAGCTGACTAAAAAAAAATGATTCCTCAAAAATAAAAGCAGTAACGGATCAATGTAAGCAACATGCCACAACAAAGTAAAGAACACTAGCAAACATTTACCAAAAATACTCAAATGGAGTGATAGTAATATTTACCTTACAAAAATGACGTTTTTAACTAACATTTTTTTATATACAACTAGATGACAAACAAGCTGACAAACTTAAGAATTTATTTATCTGGAGAGAATACACCAATCTAAGCTGAGATTAGAAAACAAAAAGTATGTAAGTAATATTCTAAAATACTTTTATGCCTTAAGTACCTTTCTATAATAGCAAGGGTGATATATAGTAAATGAATAACCACAAGTTCTTACTTACATTGGTATTGGTACTAGGTATTAGCTTTTCATTAACATAGTAACAATAATAATTATAAAATAAATAATCAAAGATATCAGCATAGCCATATATTATATTAGTTCGTAAAGATAGCATGAGTATATTATTATTATTATTTTATACTTGTTCTGTCTTATTATTAGGAAGGATGTAATTTATCGAAATGAACGCATCAAAAGGTAAAGTAAATTCTATTGTTTAATTCACAGACAATTAGTTTTATTGGTTTAGTTTACTTAATTGACACAAAAATGGCTTCTTAGTGATCAACGCCATCTAGACATTTGGTCCAAAACAATTTCCACTGGTAAATAAAACTTTGCTTTTAAAGCTGTGAGCTTGCTATGAGCTATTTAGTATCTAAGATTGTTCATAGGTGGCGGAAATCTACATTTTTTGGATTTAATTATATTATAAAATCATTTTTACAGTTATGTACGAGTAGAGTAGGTATAGCTTATAGTTTGTTAAAACATATGTTGGCGAGCTGGCATAAATATTTTGCTGACAAGACATTGTTAGTACGATTCGGACCGGATCGTGAGGACAGCGACGCCATCTTGCGACCAAAGACAAAAAAAAACAAGAAAATTAAAATAGAAGCGGGGTTTTTTGACGTTATCTTTTTTGTGGCGAATGACCGTTTTTAGTTGAGTCAGTCTGCTTCACAGAACACTTTTACTCCAAGGAGAAGAATGCCAACTTCATACAAAAAAGGCGGTTACAAAATACGACACCAGCGCCGCTTGTGGGACCCACTGGAAACTTTACAGTAGCGCGGATTGGCGCAAAATTTGAAAGTGACAGATCGTTCCTTTCCCTAATTTTTAAAAAGAGATTTTATAAAATATTTAAATAAAACCAACTTAATTAAAAAATTATTATTTTATTTTAAAGACATACATGTTTGACGCAAATAAAAATATTCTATTCTACAAATCCTAACTAATAATAGCAATGCAAAAGTGAGTTTGTTTGTTTGTTACGCTTTTTACGCGTCAACCACTGAACCGATTAAAATGAAATTTGGTATGGAAATAGTTTGAGACTTTAATTGACCATTATAATTTCATTTTCAACTAACACATTACATTTAGTTGATTTAAAATAAAAACGGCAATTTCATATTTAAAGACATATTGTAACAAAATTATTGTTTTATGTAATGTTATCAATTTTAATTATGTTAGTTGATTTCCAGTCTCTAAAATCATGATGATAATTATTATAAAATATAATAGGTACCCCTTAACTTAGTTTTTTTCTATACAGGCTAGTACCATGTACAGTCAGGGAATTAAATGCTTAGGACGTTAACGAATATTTGCATTTAGTCGAATAATAGCGATACACGAACTATTACGAAGAAATTTGATGGATTGAAAATAACTGTTCTCTTATTTGCCGTTATAATATGAAAAAAAAAAACAATAAATCTTTAACTTGCTAAATATTAAAATTCCCCGGCTGTACAAAAAAAAAACAATATTTTTATTACGTTTCTCTATGACGTCTGTAATGTTTTTGCATACATAAATAAGGTTTTCAAGTTGCAATGCTGTAGATATTTATAATAATAACAAATTATTTGCTTCAAATATGGTTACAGTGGGTCTTACAGGTAATATTAAACACTAGGATTCTTCACATGTTACTAGAGTTAGGATACAAATTATAAAATAAGTTGATACACATTTAGTGTCTTAGAAATGAAATCAAAATTTATTATTTTATTCTAATAACTCCTTTACAGTTCATAAGGATTATTCCCGAAGCCACTTCGTGAAATTTTTCATATTCCATTTGTTAATATTAAATCTGAAGTTGAAGATTTTCACGCACATAGTACCTATGCGATACACTATCGAAAATACCTACTAGCCAAAATTTGGAAAATTTTTGTAGTCAAATTGATTAGGATCTCGTGTACTTACGTATACAGTTAATACTGTTCAATTTTTGAAAAATAAAAATATTTCATTTTACAAAATTAAAATATTATTAATTAAAACTATTTTTGTTACTACAGTATCTGATGCATAAGTAAACATACAGGATGGTGCCGTCAATACGACAATAAATTAAAACATGGGCTATAATAGTTCATAGAAATGGTTTGCCACTTTCAAAAACATCTTAATCATTTGATAATTTCATGACATTTGTATGAAATAATACAACATTGGCTGCATTATTTCATAGAAATGTCATGAAATTATCAAATGAATACGATATTTTTAAAAGTGGCAAACAATTTCTATGGACTGTATATAGCCCATGCTTTAATTTATTGTCCTATTTACAGCACCACCCTATATAAATATATAGAATTCATTACGATAATTAATTTTTTTTCCTTGTGTTTTTGAAGCTTGTCTAATTTTAAAATTATTCGAATTTAGTACATAGAACAATTAGTATTTTTTTAGACTAAACTACACAGAGCGTGATTATTTAAAAAAATGGTACTAGACAAAAACAATAATACTTTTAGTAGGTGACGTCAATAACTAAACACACATTTTACAACACAACTAAAAGTTTGTGGATACATGATCAAATGTATAGATGTTATATGGATAAACGTAAGCTTTTATAACGTAACGTAGATAACGTAAGAAAATTTTGCCCCAATGCAAGCTCAGCATTGAGGCAAAATTTTCTTCTTTAGATATGTCATCCATAATACCTTAATAGCCTACCTCATTACTTTGTGTTGGTTTTGGAAGTGTGAGTTCAGAGTTGTGGATTCAAAATGTTTTTAATTTAGACAAAGTTAAATCTTAATAAGTATCACAATTTGTTCACAAGCTAGGTGAAGATAAATTGAACATAACTACTACTTGTCTTTAGGGCTACAAAAAACCGTGAAACTGTTGGATTGCAATTAGATCTACAATTACTCCTCACACATCCAAAACAATTATCCTAAACATCTTATTGTGGCCGTCTTGTGGACAAGCTGCCAATTTCAGGATGCTTTCTTTTTAATTATGCCAGCTGCAATCTTTGCACTTATATTATAGTTTGAAGCTATTAATACAAAGGTGCTTTTTTTGCATCGCTGAAGTGATAGTACTTGAAAAGGGTTATTCTATCATGAAAATATTCCAAAAGAACCCTCATTTGGAATATTTTCATGAAACTATTATGAAATATTTTTCTTCTGAACTTTTTCCCCTTTTCTGAATCGGCACTCAGACTGTCAAACCGTTAGTTTGGATTTCTTTATGAGATTAACTGTGTCCAGGGCATCAAGTGCAGCTCACCTGAAAAATAAGATAAATTGTTTCTAGCTAGGATTGATGTGGAACTGCAATTTATGTAGGGCATTAGAAAATTAAATGTTTATTCACAGCAATAATTTACGCTTGATAATTATTACACTGAAGTATGTAAAGACTGAAAGAAAAGAGTATAGGACAAAAAGAGTAAACGACGTGTGAGCAGTGGCCAAGCTACTAAAAGCTTTTCCCAAGGTACTGAAAACTTCTCTTATAAAAGGGCTATGGTAGCAGCTTACCATCAGGCAGGCTTTACATTTATTTGCCACGTTTGTCTTATAAAAAAATATATTTATACCTTGTGTAACTTTGGAATACATTCCAGCTGAAGCAGTGTGAATAAAAATTAGCGCTGCTTTCTTAAAATTTATCGTCTGCTTATTATTTGAATATATTTGACTCCTTATTAGGGAACGGGTACCTGTTGTCCAGGTATTTTTGGATACGATTCCACTTTGCTATGTCTGAAAAAATAATAATGGAGTAAGAGATAAATTCAAAAGAAGCAATATAATTTTATTGAATAAGCATTAAATTATTGAAGATTTTAAAAGAATTAATGTTGTAATCAAGCATGAATTTACTAATATAGTTTCAATTATAACAAACCTATATCGATTCTGATGCTCGTCGACTACAGCCATGGTACTCACTTCGCTTTGTAATCATAGTTATACCAGCTAACTCGCTACGCTCCTCGCTACCCAATTTTTCGTGGCCTTAAATTCGTGATTATGTAATTTTGTGATGGAGTACTACACTAGACAGTACTCTTTTAATTCCACTATTGAAATTGCAAATAGTGGCAACAAGTACACCTGGACCTGAAATAATAAGACAAATAATAAATATATTTTTGAAGCCTGTGTTCGGTGCATATTTTAATAAAAGCATACATTGATAAAGGAGCTAGGAAAGCAAAGCTGTATTTAATTTAGAACTTACGTTAGAAAACTTTGCAGGAAGTGAAGTGTTAGTTTTTGGTTCCATCAATAAAGCAGTGTCTTCGGAAGGAATTGCATATCAAATAAGCCTTTTCTTTTTCATTTCATCCTCGAGAACTGTAGGTACATACTTTCAGAAATGTACTTTCAGGAATAATTATGTTTGGAGCAAAATATTTTGTTAGCTGTGTTAAATGAGTTTTATCAACTCAATTGAATTCCACAATTTCCATTTGGATAACAGAACTTTGTCCACTCTGTAAAACTGAAAACACCACAATATTATTACTATGCAAAGAAAATTTGGGCCAAATATGATGCTTATACAATCTCATAATAAATAAAGTAGCAATGAAAAATTTGTAAAGTGGCAAAAAAAATCTCACGTATTTTTATTTAACTGACTTAAAAAGGAAGAGTTTCGCAATCTACTGCTTTGACTTTGGATAGTTATATGTATATCAGAAAAATCATTTAAAATTTCAAGAAATATTACATAATAATTTTGTTTTTATTTATTATTTTGACGGTGTTACTCTTTCTCGTGCTCTCGGCCAGCCAAACATAAATTATATTTGGAGTTGTTCTAAATGCATACGGTACATAACCGTTATGAAATTTTGAAGAAAGGTAACAATATTATAATTTATTTTTTATGTCTGTCTTCTTTGATATAATTCTTGCAAAAGAAAGATTGCTTGAATAAAACTTGATACTAGGTAAACGGCTACTTAATACAAATATTACTCACCGATGAATGTTGGAAGATTCCAATCATAAAAGTAGGTACTCTGTGATTCCGATCTTGGGAATTGGTACAATACTAAAGTTGAATGTTCTGTCGTCGATATGTTGCATTTCAACATCTATTTTCATATTTATTATTGATATTGCCTTTTTAAAAAAATTCAATCCCAACTCACTAAAGCGCGACATTATTGACAACTCAAAATAAAAATGGACGCCAATTGACAGAAAAGTTTTTTTTAAATGCTTAGTATGGCCACCTTATGGTTGAATAAATAGATTTTATTTTTTCTACTGACATCTCTATACTAAACCCACCGAATGAACCAACCAATAGAAGCACAGTTGACCCCCCCTGGTCTGCTTTTGCCCGCCGTGGTTGTTGTTTGATTTTCTAAGTTCTTTTGTTAATTAATCTAATATTAAATAATTAGTAAAGTAAATACAGTCTTTATCTTACATCAGAAGTGGTATTGTATCTATCCGCCAAATGGGTTCTCGCAGTAAGCGTGGTAAACGGAAAAGAAATCGCTTGCCCTCAAGCTCAAGCAGCTCGAGTGGCGCCAGAACACCGTCACCTCCACCGAAACAAAGGAAAAAGGTATCACGTAAGGCTGATACCGCGACTGTAAGTACAAATAGTTTTACATTGTGCAATATCATTCCCGAGTTCGACCCGCTAAGAGATGATATAAATGCTTGGCTTGGTATTATTGGATCCTATTCTCAAACGTTTACATGGTCAGATGAAGTAATCCGTTATCAAGCTCTGAATAAACTGAAAGGATCCGCCAAAGTATGGTATGATTCCTTATTACGAACTGAAAGTCAGTGGCCATCTTGGAAATGGTTAGACTGGAAAACAAAACTATCTTCTTACTTTCAAATACGTAGAAATATTTTTGAACTTTTAAAAGAGATACTTGATAAAAAACCAGTCGAAAATCAATCACTTTATGAATTCTATTTTGAACAGAAATGTAAAATCGACAGATTGTCGTTAAATTTTACAGAACAAGATATAATTTCTATTATTGTAGGAAATATAGGCGACAGTGGTATCGGGGCGTCAATAGAGGCCAATAATTTTGTAACGTGTGATAGCCTAGCTAGTTTTTTACACGGTCGTATATACAAGTCGAAAAGTATAAAACAGTTAAGCGGTAATATTCGTGATACCCAACCGAAGCAAACTACTACACAAACAACGATTCCTTCAACAACTATAACAAAAAGTGGCACTATGTCAAGTCAAACCGTTCCGTCAAGCTCCCAGAATGTACTAAATCAGACTATACAGCGCAAACAAATCAAATGCTATGTTTGTGGTGGAAATCATAAACGTAGTCAATGTGAAGCAAATAAATGTAATTTCTGTGGAAAAAGGGGACATTTAGAGGCGGTGTGTTATCAAAAAAAAAATGTAGCTCCTCCTGAGAAACAAGAAACAAAATGTGTTTCTACCCTCGATCCACGTAATAAATTTTTAAAAACTGTTTTTATTAACGGTTTTAAACATGAAGCATTCATTGACACGGGCAGTAGTTGCTCGCTAGTATCTGAAGCATTGGTAAAGAAAAACTCTTTTGAAACTATTCCATTATCAACTCCAATTCTATTACAAGGTTTTTCAAAACAAAATTCAAAATTTGTTAACAACAAAATAGCGATTGATTTGAAAATAGACTGTATATCCTTATCAAAAATTGATTTCTACATTCTTGATGATTTGGCTGGTTGTGACATTTTACTTGGAAGAAATGTGACGGAGCGATCTGATTTGATGTATTCGCGAATAGGAAATACGTTCAAATTTGATTATGCTGAAAAGTTTCTTGAATTTTGTAATAAAGTTATTGAGCTAGATTTAGATACGAATTCTCATCAAAATGAATTAACAGCGCTTTTTAGGAAATATAGGGATTGTGTAGCTATTAGTATTAAAGAAATAGGGAAAATAAATAATCATAAAATGCAAACTAATGTTACCAACTGTCAACCTATTCAATGTCGACCTTTTAGATCTTCACACACCGACAGACTATTAATACGTGATATAGTAAACGAACTTTTAGAAAATAATATAATTCGCGAGAGTAAATCGCCATATGCAAGTCCTGCGCTACTTGTCACCAAAAAAAATGGTGAAAAGAGGTTATGTATTGACTATCGATTATTAAATAAGATAACAGTAAAAGACAAGTACCCTATGCCGCGAATTGAAGACCTTATTGACAGACTTTCTGGGCGTAAATGTTTTACTAGTTTAGATCTTAAGAGCGGGTACTACCAAATAATGATGAGTGATGAGTCTATAGAAAAAACTGCGTTTATAACGGAAGATGGTCATTATGAATTCCTCAGACTTCCTTTTGGTTTGGCTAATGCACCATCGTGTTTTCAGTTCATGATGAACAAAGTATTAGGAAACTTGCGGTTTAATGACGTTATTGTTTATTTAGACGATGTTTATCTAATCACAGAGACAGTAGAAGAAAATTTAAAATTGCTAGAAAACATTTTACAAATTTTTAGGGTAAATGGTTTAACATTGAATCTTAAGAAGTGTCATTTTTTCAAAACCGAAATTGAATTTTTAGGGTATCGTATAAAACCAGGTTGTGTTATGCCAAATGAATCCAAATTAGAGTGTGTTAAAAATTTTCCTAAGCCCAAAACGGAGCACCAACTTCGACAGTTCCTTGGACTTATTAGTTATTTTAGAAAATTTATCAAAAATTGCGCAATGATTTCGGCTCCATTAACTAAACTGCTAAAGAAGGACGCCAATTGGGCTTGGGATAGTAGTCACGAGGACGCTTTTCAAAATTTAAAAAATAGGTTAACGTCGGACAGTGTATTGTCAATTTTTGATATTAATAAAGATAATGTGCTGTACACTGATGCCAGCCGTGAAGGCATTGCGGGTATACTAATGCAGGTTACTAATGAAGGAGAGAAACCTATTCATTATTACAGTAGGCAAACTACGGAAGGCGAAAAGAGGTACCATTCTTTTGAATTGGAATTGTTAGCAGTAGTCTGTTCACTTCAGAAATTTCGTTTATACTTGTTAGGATCACCTTTTAAAATAATTACTGATTGCAATGCAGTACGATATGCGCTTACTAAAAAGGACATTATCCCCCGAATCGCACGGTGGGTCTTGGCTGCTCAAGAATTTTCATTCGAAATCATTCACAGAGAAGGTACACGTATGCTCCATGTCGATGCACTAAGTCGAAATCCGGTAGCTTCAGGAGAAAAATCGGAGGTAGAAATGATTATGGCTATTACAGAAGCTGATTGGCTATTAGTGGTACAATTGCAAGACCCTGATGTGCAGCATATAAGAACAATTCTTGAATCAGGAGAGTTCGATGATAATAAAGATATTTTTGATAAATACGAAGTATTAGGTGGTAAAGTTTATAGAAGAACGCCCAAGGGTCGTCGTTGGCTAGTACCAAGAAAATGTATTTGGCAAATTATTAAGGCTAACCATGACGACATTGGACATTTTTCTATTGATAAAACCATAGAAAGAATAGGGTGTCAGTATTGGTTTCCTCGTATGTGACATGTTACAAAAAAATACATTAAAAACTGTTTGAACTGCATATATTTTAAATGCAAGGGTGGACGTAAAGAAGGGGAATTATATCCGCTACCAAAATACGCGCAACCATTTCACACACTTCACCTTGACCACTTAGGCCCATTTGTTGAAACTAAAAATAAAAATAAGTATTTGCTAGTTACCGTTGACGCTTTTACTAAATTCGTTTTTATTTCGGCAATTCGTTCAACTAAGACCTCTTGTACACTTAAAGAATTAGAACATATTTCAAAAACGTTCGGTAACCCTAAGAGATTCATTACTGACGCTGGTACAGCATTCACTTCAAATGAATTTGTTCATTATTGTAAAAATAAAAATATACGACTCCACACAGTAGCTACAGGTATGCCTAGGTCTAACGGGCAAGTAGAGCGGTTCAACAGAACCATACTAGATTCGCTAAAAACTATTGGGGCAAACACAACAGATGATAATTGGGACCAGTATATTAAAATTTTACAGCAGGGATTAAATAGTACTATACATAAGTCCACAAAAGCTGTTCCGAGTGAGGTATTTTTCGGTTATAGGATACGTACTGATAGCGATAGTTTAGCTCCGCAGCTAGATGACGTACTTACCTTGGATGTTACGAAGTTGCGTGAGAGTGTAGATGCTAATATCCAATCCAATGCATTTTCCCAAAAGAAAGCATTTGATAAAGGGCGAACAAAGGCGCGAAAATATTCTGAAGGCGACCTAGTCCTAATTAGGATTCAGAGTCAAAGTAATGACGGGAAAAGCAAAAAGTTACTCCCTGCTTTTAAGGGCCCGTTCAGAATCAAAAAAATATTGGGGAACGATAGATATGAGGTGACGGATGTGCAGTGGAGTGAAAGAAGCTCTAAAAGATATACTGGCATAGCTGCTGTAGAAAATATGAAACCCTGGATAAGAATTGATGATTGGGAATCAGAGTAATTTATTTTTATGATTGTTTGAGAACTGGTACCTCCGTGTTGGCGAGGTAAGGAGTTACATGATATAAAATTAAAACTATTTTTTTTTAGTCTTTTTATTTATTTATTTATTATATAAAATGCAGCGTGCTCTTATATTTAATAATACGCTTAATGAATTATTACGAGTCAATATAAAATGCTTCAGCTATACCACTATAGGTCGGTACGTAGCATATTGGTGAATTGCAGCGGAAGATTTGAGTGTTCATTATGAAACCAACTTGGTACACTTAAGTGAGGTAAAATCCCTTTAAGTGCAAGTGGTTATAAAGGCTAAGGTGAACTTGGTCTCTTAAGTGTGGCAATGTCCCTTTAAGTGCAAGTGGCCTAAAGTCTCATGTACTGTTTACACTCTTGCCTTCCGTTGCGCGGTATGTGCTTGTACAATATGACGATGTCCAGCAACTGTCGTCACCACCACACTAATAGTTTTATGTTTTCAGCATTTTATATAAACTCGTGTGGTGCCTGGGGCAGGCACCGGGCAGAATGGCCGTGTTGGCGAGCTGGCATAAATATTTTGCTGACAAGACATTGTTAGTACGATTCGGACTGGATCGTGAGGACAGCGACGCCATCTTGCGACCAAAGACAAAAAAAAACAAAAAAATTAAATTAGAAGCGGGGTTTTTTGACGTTATCTTTTTTGTGGCGAATGACCGTTTTTAGTTGAGTCAGTCTGCTTTTGCCCGCCGTGGTTGTTGTTTGATTTTCTAAGTTCTTTTGTTAATTAATCTAATATTAAATAATTAGTAAAGTAAATACAGTCTTTATCTTACACATACAACATAATAAATTATAGGAAATGTAGGTAATCAATCTTCTGCAATGCAAACATCACTCTTATATCAGAACTATGCAATTTGACACTTCGATTGAAACGCATACTGTAGATTGTGATAATATCGATTGGCATAGGCATAAAAATCAAATACAGTGGACCCGCGGTACTCCGACAAACGTTTTGCAGGGCAGTGTCGGACTATCAAATTTGTCGGATTATAGAGTACTGCCTAAGGCCCCCTATAGTCCGGAATTTTTTAGAAACCTAGTACCTTGTAATCCGACAAATTACAGATCCAAACATAAGATTTTATATGTTATGTTACACTCTGAAGTACAATCATACTTCATTATGTAGGTATGTTGAATTTAGTAAATCAAACAAATTAAAACAAAAATAAACCTCAACACTGGCGCGTACAAATTGTAACCTGCTCAATCATGCAATAACTACATTAGCGAAGACTGTCAAAAAATATTTACTATGTACATAATAGTCATGCCGGATTACAGGGGGTGCCGGATTAGCCAGGGGCCGGATTACCGGAGGTCCACTGTAGCATAATATTTGGCATACCATATTAATCATCATCATTTCAGCCGAGAGACGCCCACTGCTGGGCATAAGCCTCCCCCAGGGATCTCCAAACCGATCGGTCCTGCGCTGCCCGCATCCATCGGCTTTCCGCGACCCTCACCAGATCGTCGGTCCACCTTGTGGGGGGCCTCCCGGGTATGTCTCCCGTTACGCGGCCGCCACTCGAGGACCTTTCCGCCCCAACAGCCGTCAGTCCTCCTTGCAATGTGGCCTGCCCACTGCTACTTGAGGTTCGCAATTCTTCGGGCTATATCGGTGACCTTAGTTCTTCTGCGGATCTCATCATTTTTAATTCGATCACGCAGAGAAACCCCGAGCATAGCCCTCTCCATTACCCTTTGGGTAACATTGAGCCTTCTTATGAGGCCCATTGTAAGCGGCCACGTCTCAGTTCCGTAAGTCCATTAAGGTAGTTGGGCCGAGAATATGCTGCGAAGCTTCGTTTCGGATGTTGAAATAGAATATTTCGACATTGTAGGGTGGACGTTAGCTCATAAACGCAAATACAGATAGACTAGAAGAATTTCACAGGGATATCCCAAGTCCTGGGTGTCTCAGTGGTCAGAGCAGTCGCCCGGATTGCGAAAGGTCGCGGGTTCGATTCCTGCCTCAGGACGTGAAATTTTTCTAGTTTTATTCTATTTTAATTACTAAATAAGTATTTATTCCATATAAATTGATGGTTTTGGTCAGTTATGTTAATCAAATGTAAGTAAGTAAGTCTTTTGAATATTATGCCTTTTACATATTTTGGCAAACTAAAAATATGTCTTTTGTTACTTTACCTTATTTAAATTATGCCTTTCCATGGTTATGCCTTACATATTTGGCCATATAAAATTATCTATGCGTTTTGAAGTTATGCTATAAGTAAAGACCTATGGCAAGAGACGATTATGGCTACTATGCATTTTTAGTTTATGACGAAAACGTTAAGTGTTTTAATTGGTGACCGTATTTTATTTCTGTTGCTGGTTGAATCTTATGTAAAAGAAAAAGATATTTGAATATTCTTGTACTGTATTGTTTTAGAATATGTCAATGTGCGAGTTCCTATCTGTCTGTCACGAGGTGAACAATACAACATTTTTACATCTTTACATATTCTTTGATTCCACTATAACTTTGCAACCCTTACCCACCTTTACCAGATTAATCCTAGTTCAGTAAAACAAAACTTGTGTTTAATGGCATACAATGGTTTGGTCAGAATATCTGCCACCATTAATTCGGTAGGAACATAACTAATTCTCACAGTACCGTTATCTACCGCCCCTCTGACATAGTGATACCGAATATCAATATGTTTCGACCGTCTGTGAAACACTGGATTGACTGCTAATTTTTGTGCGGATTGATTATCGCAGTATAATTCAACACATAAGTCCGAACCACTAACAGTCAATTCTGACAAAAGACTTTTTAAATAGGTTGCCTCTTTGGCCGCCTCGCTTAGCGCGATGTACTCAGCCTCAGTACTAGATAAGCCAACACATGCCTGCTTACGGCACTCCCAAGATATAATATTTCCAGCAAACTTAAAAAGGAACCCAGAAAATGACTTTCGATCTCGAACGTCACCGCCCCAGTCTGCGTCTACGTACCCCCGTATCTGCATGCAGTTAGACCTACTAAACATAAGGCTAGCTTCACGCGTCCCCTTAAGATATCTTAAAACGCGTTTAGCTACAATCCAATGCTCCATAGTATGACACGTATTAAATTGGCTCAAATACGAAACTGCATAAGTTATATCGGGCCTCGTAAAAACACTGAGATACATCAGGCTCCCTATTAACTGCTGATAAGGAACGTTACCTTGTTCTAATATTTTGTTGTCAGTAAACTTGACATTGGGGTCTAAAGGAGTCTTGACAGGTTTACAATCCGTCATGCCAAAACAGTAACTCTAGTATGTGGTCTACATATTGTACCTGACACAACTTCATCACCTTGTTCACCCTGTCGCGTTCCACAGCTACACCTAGAACATGACGAACCGCACCTAAGTCTTTTATTCTAAAAGGCTTCCTTAGACTATCTTTTAACTGATTTGCTAGATTAATATCATTATAACAAATAATAAAATCATCGACGTATAAGGCTATAAAAATAATTGAATTCTCAAAACGCTTAGTAAAAATACATTGTTCAAGTTGACATTGAGAATATCCAATAGATAGAAGAACATCTTTGACCTTCTGGTACCAAGCACGAGAGGCTTGCTTCAGACCATAGACTGCCTTCTTCAATCTATACACTTTATTTTCATTGCCCTTTGCAATAAATCCTTCCGGTTGACACACAAAGATTTCCTCATCCAAGTCACCGTTAAGGAATGCAGTTTGAACATCAAGATGATCAATTTCTAGATCCATTTCAACTGCCAATGCAAACAATAGCCTCATCGAACTATAACGCACTACTGGTGAAAATGTTTCGGTGTAATCTTCACCGTACTTTTGGGTAAACCCCTTGGCAACCAACCTTGCCTTATACCGGGATATCTTCCCCTTGGCGTCACACTTGATTTTGAAGATCCACTTATTTTTTACTACGTTCTTACCCATTTCCCTATCAACCAGCTCCCAAGCATCATGTTCTGCGAAGGAGTTCATCTCTTCCTGCATCGCCTGACGCCACAAATCACTTTGTTCAGAGTTTAACGCCTCCTTTACAGAAGATGGCTCAACTGGTAGAACATCCTTGACATACATAGTTTTAGGGTGTCTAGGTCTAAGGTTATACCTGGGTAAAACCACGTCAGTCCTATCTTCACAAATCGAAGTGTTGTCGCCGTTTACCCCGACTGATACCGGGATATTGGCTGACACGTCATCATCAATAACGTCTCTGTTTGTTTCACTGCTACTAGCAACTATTTCAGGAGTAGTATCTAACTTCCCCTCAATAGTCATCTCGTCTTCCCCTGAAAGAAACACAGGTGTAGACGTCCGTTTGTCATCATTAGACACTTTAGCAGGGAAAACGGCTTCGTTAAAAATAACGTCACGACTCCTTATCACTTTATGAGTATTAGGATCGTACAACCTATAAGCCTTGTTATTTTCGTCATAACCCACGAAAATATACCGCTTACTCCTAGGCTCTAATTTACTCTGTTTGGTAAGAGTATTAACAAAAGCTTCACATCCGAAAACCCGTAGATGATCATAAATCACTTGTTTACCGGACCAAACTTCTTCAGGCGTTTTACCACCTAACCTACTGGATGGTGAACGATTGATGAGATACGCAGCGGTATTAGCTGCTTCAGCCCACATTTTGTGACTCAATCCCGAGTGTAATAACAAACACCTTACACGTTCTAAAATTGTCCTATTCAATCTCTCAATAGAAGCATTAGTTTGATGACAGTATGGAACAGTTAATTGATGTAAAATACCTTTTCCCCTAAAATATTTACTCAATTCCTCGTTCACATACTCCGTCCCATTGTCCGATCTGACAACTTTTACATTACACTCACATTGATTTTCGACCAGCTTTATAAACTCCTTGGTTACTGCAGTGACTTCACTTTTATATTTTATAAAATAGACGAATACTTTCCTAGAGTGATCATCAAGAAAGTTTAAAATATATTTCTTACCCGAGTGTGATGGAACAGGTATATAACACAAGTCCGTATGAATTAGATCCAGCCGTTTTTTAACAACATCTCGTCCAGGATTTGGTTTACACGGAAAACGAGTTTGTTTACTTTGTATACACGTTGTACAAAATTCGTTTTCAATATTTTCCTGAAAATTAATCACATTTGACAACTTCTGAAGGCTGTCAAAATTTATATGACCCAATCTTTTATGCCAGGACTCCTTTGAAACCTCATTATTAGTACTAAATGCTACGAAATTAGTATGTAGTTTGTATACGCCACCCAAACAACTAATTCTAGCAATACGTAAACTATTTTGAAAAATATTACAAAATGTACTAATAAATTCCACTCGAAAACCTTTCTTACATAAACTACTTACGGATATTAGATTAACACTCAATCCCGGAATATACATTACGTCTTTCAATATAAAATCACGGTCACTGACTTTTATTTTAATATCACCGATTCCTACACCGTTTAATGCTTGTCCACTAGCCATACTTACTTTTGTACTATTTACCGAAAAATTCCGCAACCAGTCTCGTCTCCCAGTCATGTGTTCTGAAGCTCCAGAATCCACATAGAAGGAGTCCAACGATTCACGAGTTACCAACATAGCGTTCTCGTTCTGCTTGCAATCTTTCTTACTGTGACCAACTTTGCCGCATTTCCAGCACTTCCACTTCTTCTTCTTTCCTTTAACATCAATAGCTCTGGAACCTTTTGTTATCAAGCACTCACCACTTCTATCAATCCATTTTTCTCCTTGAAGAAGTTTAGCTTTTACAAAGTCACTTGTCAATTCAGACATACTTTCCAGGGCCATAATCATGGGTTCGTATTTGGGAGGAAGCCCTTGTAGAATGATCGCTGCCAGGAATTCGTCGTCTACTGGTTTGTTGACAGCTGCTAGTTGTTGTGACAACGACAAACAGTGGTTGACATACTGTTCCATGTCACCGCCAAAGTCATCCAACCTTACACTACAGAAGTCTCTCAGTAGTCGCAGCCTCCGCCCAAGTCCCTTGTCTTCATATGCTTTCTCCAGATTCAACCAAGCTTCTTTAGCAGTCTTTGCCTCCATTACGTGTGAGATACAGCTACTGTCTACCATAAGACATATTTTAGCCAGAGCTTTTTCATCGCATCGTAATCTTACATCAGCACTAGAAGAGTCGTTTACCGGAAAACCTTCGATGGCTTTCCACAGATCATCATGAACCAGCAAGTTTCTCATATTGAATTTCCACATGCGGTAGTTGTCTCTACCTCTAAGCTTTTCAATAGTGAAACTGTTACCTTGACCACTCATTGTCGCTCAATCTGGAAACCTCTCCGAAGATACCACAAGTACAATAAATTTACTGATTACACACTATACACTGAGATATCCACTGGGCCCATAACCTGTTGCAAAGTTATCGTGGAATCAAAGAATATGTAAAGATGTAAAAATGTTGTATTGTTCACCTCGTGACAGACAGATAGGAACTAGCACATTGACATATTCTAAAACAATACAGTACAAGAATATTCAAATATCTTTTTCTTTTAAATAAGATTCGGCGATATCCCGGTATAAGGCAAGGTTGGTTGCCAAGGGTTTTACCCAAAAGTACGGTGAAGATTACACCGAAACATTTTCACCAGTAGTGCGTTATAGTTCGATGAGGCTATTGTTTGCATTGGCAGTTGAAATGGATCTAGAAATTGATCATCTTGATGTTCAAACTGCATTCCTTAACGGTGACTTGGATGAGGAAATCTTTATGTGTCAACCGGAAGGATTTATTGCAAAGGGCAATGAAAATAAAGTGTATACATTGAAGAAGGCAGTCTATGGTCTGAAGCAAGCCTCTCGTGCTTGGTACCAGAAGGTCAAAGATGTTCTTCTATCTATTGGATATTCTTAATGTCAACTTGAACAATGTATCTTTACTAAGCGTTTTGAGAATTCAATTATTTTTATAGCCTTATACGTCGATGATTTTATTATTTGTTATAATGATATTAATCTAGCAAATCAGTTAAAAGATAGTCTAAGGAAGCCTTTTAGAATAAAAGACTTAGGTGCGGTTCGTCATGTTCTAGGTGTAGCTGTGGAACGCGACAGGGTGAACAAGGTGATGAAGTTGTGCCAGGTACAATATGTAGACCACATACTAGACTGTTTTGGCATGACGGATTGTAAACCTGTCAAGACTCCTTTGGACCCCAATGTCAAGTTTACTGACAACAAAATATTAGAACAAGGTAACGTTCCTTATCAGCAGTTAATAGGGAGCTTGATGTATCTCAGTGTTTTTACGAGGCCCGATATAACTTATGCAGTTTCGTATTTGAGCCAATTTAATACGTGTCATACTATGGAGCATTGGATTGCAGCTAACCGCGTTTTAAGATATCTTAAGGGGACGCGTGTAGCTAGCCTTATGTTTAGTAGGTCTAACTGCATGCAGATACGGGGGTACGTAGACGCAGACTGGGGCGGTGACGTTCGAGATCGAAAGTCATTTTCTGGGTTCCTTTTTAAGTTTGCTGGAAATATCATATCTTGGGAGTGCCGTAAGCAGGCATGTGTTAGCTTATCTAGTACTGAGGCTGAGTACATCGCGCTAAGCGAGGCGGCCAAAGAGGCAACCTATTTAAAAAGTCTTTTGTCAGAATTGACTGTTAGTGGTTCCGACTTATGTATTGAATTATACTGCGATAATCAATCCGCACAAAAATTAGCAGTCAATCCAGTGTTTCACAGACGGTCGAAACATATTGATATTCGGTATCACTATGTCAGAGGGGCGGTAGATAACGGTACTGTGAGAATTAGTTATGTTCCTACCGAATTAATGGTGGCAGATATTCTGACCAAACCATTGTATGCCATTAAACACAAGTTTTGTTTTACTGAACTAGGATTAATCTGGTAAAGGTGGGTAAGGTACACCCTTTAGTAGACTGTTTAGTTTATGTTAAGTTTATGTATTTGTGTTTAGCTGGTTATATTTGTTTTTCTTTTTAATTGTGATTCAGGGGAAGTGTGGCTGGTTGAATCTTATTTAAAAGAAAAAGATAAGTATTTGAATATTCTTGTACTGTATTGTTTTAGAATATGTCAATGTGCGAGTTCCTATCTGTCTGTCACGAGGTGAACAATACAACATTTTTACATCTTTACATATTCTTTGATTCCACGATAACTTTGCAACAATTTCATATACAGAGTTTTTTTTATACTAATATATGACAAAAAGCTAACGGTCCACCTGATGGAAAGCGGTTACCGCCGCCTAAAGACACCTGCAATACCAAGGGAATATCACTTGATATTGCAGGTGCGTTGTCATCCTGAGGCCTAAGATAAAATACCGTCCATGCACAGTAATTACACACATGAAAGGCATTGCTTTAAATATATATATATATTTTAATAAATAAATAAGTAGATACTTATTAATTTTACTAACTAAACACTAACTAAACACATAGGTAAAGTATCTACCGAGGAACTTTTCATTCTAAATTTAAATGAAAAAATAGGTCAGTATTCTATCATTACGAATGGGATATCTCACACATCTGTAAATCTACCTGAATACTACGACAAGTATTGAATCTGTTATTATAGTACCTAGTAGTACTTACTTACAAAATGACTCTTCATTTTCCAACTCCCTTTTGATCGATTTACCTTAAACGCAAGATGCCAATGAAGGCGTTATACCTAAACATAGGATTTGCCTAAAAAGCTCTTTGCCCTAAATGAGAAATGCCTATGAAGCAGCATGCCTGAAATGTGAAATTGATTAAGTGTTTTCAGTAATTACATTGTTGTAAATTTATAGTCATCAACAACGCCCTAATGCAAGGAAATCCATTGCAATATAATATTTTTAAAATATGCTACGTTTTTAACAGGTTTTTAAATTTTGATTTCACTACGCTATGCGACAAGCATTCTGATTGACCTTATTATTTTCCTCACCGAAAAGGAAATATACTAGGTAATTAAGTAATATTAGTTACTTAAAATTAAGACACTAGTTGGTATTTGTTACAATCATTATACTGATCAGATCATGATCAGTATATTGATTGAATTTCTTGATTAATTTAATTACGTAATAATTGTGTCAATAAAATGTTTCATCGTGGTAATATTTATAAAAATAGTTTATAAATTACTAAAATTACAATAAACCACTTTTATCTATAAATATTTTCTGAAACTAATTTAAATATAAACTATCAACTTTCAAAAGTACCGGATGGTTGTATAAATTGAAAATAAAACGTATAAGTATTAATAAGTAATTGAATTTCGATGTTTGTAATATAATTTTCATAGTAATCAATTCTACATAGTTAAAGTAAAACCTGTAATGTTTTGTTTCATCTTATTAAGCAATAAGGTATTTATCCAAACTCCAAAGGTAAAACATAAGAAACATAATTCGGGGAAAAAGTGGTTCAAGCAATCCAACTTTCTCTTATTAAAGGACCTATATTTGAAATGAATTTACTTTCATCATCATCATTATATTAGCCTATTGCAGTCCACTGCTGGACGTAAGCCTCCCTAAGGCTGTGCCACAAAATGCGATCTTCAGCTTTTCTCGTCCACCCACCACCTGCCAGTTTCTTTATATCATCTGCATCGATCCACCTAGCAGAGGGACGCCCTACACTACGTTTGCCGAGGCATGGTTTGGTTGGTGGTAGGGCTTTTCTAAGTCCGCCTGGCTAGCTACCACCATCTGACCTAAGTCTGCCGCCATAACAATAATGTTAACAGTATTGTTGTGTTCCGGCAGTAAGATGTGAGATAGCCACTGCAGTTCCTCTGTGGTTGTGGAATCCGGGTGTAGCTCGCTTCCATCGTCGGCCTTATCTTTACTTACCATCAGGTGAGGTGAAGGCCAAGAGTTACTCCGTTATGGTTAAAAAAAATGTAACACATACACAAACACACACACGCACACAACACACACACTTAAACTCATAGTATGAGGATGCTGTAAACATTAAAATGTAGGCAACGGGGACTCGGAAAAACAACTAGCGGTAATGCACGTATCAGATTCATGTGAACCTGATGCGTGCATGCATGCATGGTGTGTGCAACCTACTGCTTAACCATCCAATGTTCCAGTTGTGGTAGGTAGAATGAAAATCAACAATCACTGATTAATCGGCTATAATCGGAACAGACCAGCAATCACTAAAACATTGGATGGTTAAGCAGTAAGTTGCAAAGTAATTATTCACATGAATCTGATGCGTGCATTACCGCTAGTTGTTTTTCCGAGTCCCCGTTGCCTAGCAACGGCCTAAGGACGTTGCATGTAAAACGGTGGTGCAACAATAGACAAACCGCTGATGTAGAAAAACTCCTACAGTTTATTAAAATTTGATACCTACTCATTGTACTTACATTAAGATGTTTATTTCGGGAAGAGCAGAACCTCCTACTACAAGCACTACACATGCTTACTGGGTTGGTTCTGGCGATTGCATATACTTTGTACCAAATGTTAATAAAACTAAACTATTTTTATTTATTATTATTTTTTATTATGTATGATTTTCGTTTATTATGAAATAATAATACCGTATAATAACATCACTTTACACCAATATTGTATGATTAATGTGAAATATAAATGAAAATATATATACCTGCACAATACAAAAAAAATCAATGTTGTTAACGAGTCATGGTTGTTTGTGTGTATATTTAAGTTACTTTCTAATAGAACTCCTCCGTGCTTCGGAAGGCGCGTTAAGCCGTTGGTCCCGGTCGTTAGTGCAACCGCTTTAACCCACAAACCCGCGTTGGGCTAACGTGGTGGTGTTATGGCCCAAGCTCCAGGTCTGTGCCCAGCTGTGGGACGTATATAGGCTGATGACGATGATGATGAATACAAAAAGTTGATAGTCTTTTTCATTATTTTGATTTAATCCTAAACACTTCCTCAATACAATAAAATTGTTTTATTAATTTAGAAATTTGTGCCTTAAACACTAACACGTTTAATTAGATGTTACATTATTATTTTATACATGAAGTTAAACTCGTTTTCTAATTAAACACGAGCTCCATCCCGGAAAGAAGTTTTACTTTAAATGTGGTAGTGCCAGCAAAAATATAAGACAATACTAATATAGGTAGGTTATAAACCAGCCTACTTCCTTTATACCTATTCTATAATCAAAGCTTACTTTTTGCTGCATATATTAACTAAGTCACTGAACAGTAACACAAACGATTATTAGTAAATAAAAAAAAATGACGGGCAACAAAACTCTATCTTGGAAGTAAGCTTACTTTTGTTCAAAGTTATTAAAGATTTCACTGTTAAGTAAAATATGTAATGTAGATTGTGAAATGTATTATTATAGAAAATAATCTTAAAATCTGCAGTTTAAAAATAGTTATGAAGTGTATTTTGTATGAATAGGTAGACACTAAATTTAATTTAGGACATTTACAACTACGTTATTAATTATAATAAAAATAACAGCCTTAACACGCATTCAATCGTATTTTATAAAAAATAATAATTGAATGTAAGCAATTACTGTAACACTAATAATTAAAAGTCACTTTCTCTAGGTAGATTTTCTTCACTGGAATATCTGCGGTTTCTTGATCGAAGTGGTCTCTCTAACTCAGCTTCGACTTCTAATGTAGCTGAGTTATCTCCGCCGATATACTCCGACAAACGTCTGCGTCGAGCTCCAGGTGAATGCTCTAAATCTGCTATTTCTTGACTTCCGAATTTTCTTTGCCTTCTTCGACGTCGCCTTCGATTATCATCTGACGCTGCTTCAATATCTTCTAATACTGGTAAATTACCATTCCTCTCTGTTTCTTCTAATAAGTCACTGCTAGATTTGGTTTTTCTCTTACCCCTTTTTCTTCTGGTCTTTCCAGTTCCAACCTCGCAGAGAGAATGTGTTGATGCATTAAGTTTAGGCATCGAAAGTGCTTCGTCATAAGTTGGTGGAGAGATAAGATCTCGTGGATCGGGTGCATTACTTAGAGCTTCTTGCTCAGAACGTATTCTTAGTTCTCTTAATCTCGCTCTGGCTTCCTCAACCTGCCGTTCTCTTTCTTCCTGAATGATACGCAAACGACGTTTCATGGAGTTTCTAATACAATTCACCAACAAAATGCACACTGACAAACCAGTTATCATGGCAACTATAAACCATATTAAATGATCGGCGTTCGCAACGTTTTGATTGGGATACCAAGTAAAGTAACATGATTCTAACCATGTTTGCCCAATCACATTCATAGGACTATGGCATACAAGATTGTATGATTCTTCTTTTTTGAAAGGTTCTAGTGTTACAAATTCATAAAAATCATACATGTTGCTGTCATGGCAATCACATCTCCACATGTTATCGCTTAAATCTAACCTTTCTAAATAAGGATTTGATTCAAAATATGACTTTTTCCATATCGTTGTAAATCGATTCCCAATCACGGCTAACCCTGTCAGGCGTGGCAACATAAAAAATGTAAAGTTATTGACAAAACTCAGTCTGTTGTAGTTCAAATTCATATATTTTAACGTATCAGAGGAAATACTATCAGGAATGTGCGCCAAAAAATTACGAGATAAATCTAAATCAATTAATGACTTTAGCCCTTCTAAAGAGTCTTTACCAATTATATTAATTTCACAGGAACTCATATCTAATATTGTCAATGATGATGACTTCATGTGTCCGACTCGAGTGAGATAGTTTCTTGCTAATTTAAGTTGCGTTAATGATGGCATTTCTATTAGACTACCTTCTGGTACAACAGCTATTTCATTCCATGACAAGTCCAAATATTTTAACATACTTAGTCCTCTAAATGTATCGGTTCGTAGTGATCCAATATTATTATATGACAAATCTAAATATTCCAACTTCGTATTATTTCTAAACTCGTTACTTCGCAAATACCTGATCATATTATGGCTGATTATTGCTTTTTTCAGATTTGGGAAACCTTGTAAGCTCGTTTGTAAGACGTTGCAAAAAGATATATCTAAGAACCTTAACGAAGTGGAATACAATGTGTATGATGATGCTGTCAAGTCAAGTCTATAGTTGTGCGACATTTTTAAGAAAATAAGGGACGGCAAGTAGGCCAATTCGTCTTGATTTACTGTTGTTAATTGACAGTTACTGAGCTGCAAACTTTTTAATGTCGATGATATTAATCCTTGTATTTTTACCAAGGGATTAAAATTCATTCTGAGTACCTTTATGTTGCTGAGACCAATGAGGAACGATTTTCCTGATATTGAATCTATTTCGCAATGTTCTAATATTAATATTTCAAGAGACGAGCTGGTGAACATTTCATGCCTTGCTAAGTTATCCATTGATTTGAATTTATTAAATGATAGATCTATGGTTTTCAGATTAACAGCTGGTAACAATACAAGATTAGGATGTAGAGCAGCCCAATTTTCAAAGTAATTCCTTGACAGATTTAGCACCTCTAAGGTAGTTAAATTATATAGAGCATTTTCGGCTAATTTGGTCATTAGATTTCCGCTGATGTCTAGTGATACTAAGTTGTACAATTTGCTTAAATTTTCAGGAAAATAAGTTATTTCATTGTTTGAAATATTGAGTATCTTCACCTGCAACAAAAATGAAATTAGTATGAATTATTGATATTTGCAATTGTTACAAAAAATAAATTTTAAATCATATAAATTTTATTAATACATTTTGTTCAAATGTTCTCAATCGAAGCTTGATACATACTTTTTCATCAATCCCTTTTGGTAAATTTGTGAGTCCTCGACGAGAGCAATCAACCACTGTCCGGTTCTCAGTACAGGAGCATAATGCGCAGACATCATCTTGGTTATTATCTTCAAAATCCAATATTTCTGCACCTACAGCTAATATGGCTAGCAGCAGAATGCTCAACCTCTTCCCTTGTAAGAACATCACGCTGCTTTCCTAAAAAAATGTTTTATTAAAGGACTTAATGCTTTGCTTCATACGCTTGTATAAGTAAAAAATATCAATCAACAACGAACACCTGTCAAAACTGCTAAATTTTCTGGTCACGTATTTTATTCCGGTGGAAATGGTTTAGGGCACTCCTTGCGCAAAATAACTATTGTCTCTAACTTGGTATGTTCCACACACAACAACTTTATCTTTGTTATCAGCTATTGATAAAGGCAGTGGGATTTAAATTTGGGTCGCTTTGCGTCTCCATTTAACCATAACTGACACCATGAATTAAGCGCAAAAGAGTAAACTTTGACTTTAGTAATCAACCAATACACTGTAAAATTCATTACAATATTTTATGTGATAGAGTTGATGGCTTATAAACGTTACTCCACTTAAAGATATATATCAGGTTTTTGATAAAAAAGTAAGTACCTGACAGATTAAAAAGTATTTGTTTTCGTTAGGAAAAAATAGGTTGTGTAACGTGTATCTACACAATTTGATTCATAAAAACATGACGGTGTGAATTAGCTGAGGATAGAGTCAACAAGAACTAAACAATTAAGCTGTATTTTTTTTCATAATACATTAGTGCTTTCTGGTCGAGAGAGTTTAAATTTAATAGTGAAAATAATAGGTGTTCAAATCTGTGAGTGATTGTATAAATAATTATTCCTGATCTGCTGCTGATCGATCTTTTAAAATATGAATGTTACATTGCGCCCAAGACTACTTACTTACCACATAGTATCAGATCACATTATTTTTTAGATTCATACAAGTTCAAATAACACTGTTCATGTGTGAGCAGCACTCAAAGGGAGAACTAATTAGGGTGACATCAAGCCCTTAAAAATGCGATAACGATAACACTGGTAAATAACATTTGTTTTATGGATCTAATTACAAATAACAATTACTTTGACAGGCTTCTTTTTAAAACACACATTTGTAAATACCTAAAATAAATCACTTTTTTAGTTTAGTTTATGGGTCCGTCCGCCCTGATACATTGTGCAGAGTTAAATGAAAATAATGACGTGTTATCTCTTGATAAGGATAAAGAGTGGCGAGTGTTGTCTGCAAGTAATCTGTATAACTAATGTGACGGATGGTTTAATAGTCATTTCCACGAATACTTACCTGATAGGTACCTAATTAGTTTTTAGGCTCGCATTTTGTAAATGCAAATTTCAATTTATCTGGAAATTTATTTCTTGCACATGATTCATGTTATTCTTGTCTTATTTTTAAAAAAAACAAAAGTATAATATTTAGTTATTTTTAATAAGTAATTTTAATTAATAATGTTTACATAAATTCATTGCTTGATAAAAGTTTTTCTGCTAGTCGCGTAACTTGGAAATGTTAGATGTCGCTTTAGAAATATGTCTAAAGCGACATCTATCTCTGGAATGGTAAAGTAATACAGCACAGTGTTGCTTTGTTTGCAGTGTTAATCAGGATGGTGGATGGTATCTATTAGTATATATTAAAAAAAAGAATAGATGGCGCTACGAGTCATGTTATTTAATTTAATTATTTCGTAGGTTTTGTATTATGTAGCGTCCTGCTGTCGCTTACCTTTAAGTTAGTTTTTAAGTTTGTAGGATAGTAAGTGTTTTTGGCAATAACTTCTTAAATTTAAAGAAAATAAGCTTTTTCTAGGTAGCATTCTCTTTATATTTTTATTTTGCTTCGTTCTGTGTAGTTTGTTTTTATTTTTATCATAATTTTAATTTTGTAAATATTTTCATACAAAATAATTCATTATTTTATTTCAATCTCGGACTATGCCATTTCAACCAGGTAATTTTAATCTTTTGTTTTTGAATCTCAGCCGGCTGTCCCCACCTTTAGTAATTATATTTCCATCTCTTTCTTTAGTATGGCTACCGAGAGAACAGCATATGTCTTTATTCGAAATTCTAAATTCGTAATTCATTTATTTTGGCTGCTTTTCTCTTTGTCTTTTTCAAAATTATGTGTCAACGACGGCCGTTTAAATAAGGTCGGTCGTCTGATACGGGAGTTCAGTCGTCGAGTTCCGCTCGCGGTCGACGGGCTGAGTTCTTCCTTTATTTCATCTTCTATCATAATGTAACATCTCTGGCCGCTCCCGGGCCCTTTAGGCTATGGCCCGGGAATCTCCTGAGTCTGGGGTTGGACTGCCGTTGTGACCCGCGGCTGCCACGGCTGGCCGCTACAGCAGGCCGCCTCTGGAGGCCGCCTCTGCAGGCCGCCTCTGCAGGCCGCCTCTCCAGGCTGCCTCTACAGGTTGGCCGCTACAATTGGTCGCCTCTACAGGCTGCTGATGCCGCAGCCAAGCCGCCTCAGTAAGGCCGCCTCTTTCACCGTCTCACGCTAGTCTCTACTTTTTTTTCTTATCTTAGTACCTTTCTCTACACCTCACTTACGCGTGTGACGTGGTACTTGACGCGAGTGTTCAAAACGTCCCGTTGCTTGTGCCGTTTACCTTGTCGCGTGTGTTTCTCCCTTTGACTCTACCTTTTTACTTTCCTTAGTATTATAAATTTTCTATTGTAATGTTAATTTGTAGCTGATCATTGTGTAATTTAGAACTTCTATTTACTATCTCTATCTCTCACTACCTCTGTATCTTTTCTTTGCGGTTCTCCAATTTTGTTTTAGTTTTATACTATTCTGTTTTATACTGTAAATTTGAGTTGTGTTTAAATTTTGTTTTGTTAATAACTGTGTTGTAAATATCTGTATATATCGGGGCAGCAGGTACGGCTTAGGTTTTTTCATTCTTCTTTTCGGCTTATTAACTTTTTTTTTATTTCGTGAGTTTGTGTGGGTGTTTTTTATTAGGTAGGTTAAGTTAGCTTTAGGGTCTAAGAGAGTAGCTAAGCTCTCTGGGCATCTCTATTTTTCTCTTTATCTCTTTTCGGAGAAATTGGTTCTCTGGAAACTTTTGAGCGGTTGACTACTCTAAAAATAAGCCATAGGTCATTTTTTTCGTTGTGTGTTGTATTATATGTATTTAGTTAGGTTTAAGCATTGGGTTTTTAGCAAGAGGAGCGGATGACAACTTCCATAAAAATAAGCCTAGGTCGTTATCAAGTGCGAGTTCTGGAGTGTGTGCCATGGAGTGTGAGCCACACCCCTTTCAGAATTGAGGCCGTGTACTATTCTTTTTAAAAAATTTACATAAGTGTAAATTTTTCTCTTTGGGGGGGAATAATGTAGCGTCCTGCTGTCGCTTACCTTTAAGTTAGTTTTTAAGTTTGTAGGATAGTAAGTGTTTTTGGCAATAACTTCTTAAATTTAAAGAAAATAAGCTTTTTCTCGGTAGCATTCTCTTTATATTTTTATTTTGCTTCGTTCTGTGTAGTTTGTTTTTATTTTTATCATAATTTTAATTTTGTAAATATTTTCATACAAAATAATTCATTATTTTATTTCAATCTCGGACTATGCCATTTCAACCAGGTAATTTTAATCTTTTGTTTTTGAATCTCAGCCGGCTGTCCCCACCTTTAGTAATTATATTGCCATCTCTTTCTTTAGTATGGCTACCGAGAGAACAGCATATGTCTTTATTCGAAATTCTAAATTCGTAATTCATTTATTTTGGCTGCTTTTCTCTTTGTCTTTTTCAAAATTATGTGTCAACGACGGCCGTTTAAATAAGGTCGGTCGTCTGATACGGGAGTTCAGTCGTCGAGTTTCTCTCGCACACTACGCACTGTGGTGCTGGCCGTTCCCGGGCCATTTGGCATTGGCCCGGGACTCAAGAAGGCTCCGCGTAACCTTTCGTCTTTGAATAAACGCCTGTGGCTGAAGATACATCTGATCTGACTACGAGGCTCCGGATGCTGCTGCTGGACCCCGTCGCCTGAGCTCCGGGTGCTGTGAGCACCACCACTACTGGGCCGCGGCGCCAAGGCGTCGATACCGCTGAGCTGATCGGTCTGACTGCTCCGCCTAGCCACTGCTGCTGGGCTAGGATCTGGACTTCGTACTCTACCCTCCGTACCCCTCTCCCTGACCTATATATATATTCCTTTCGTACTACCACCGGTGGTCCATCGCGAGTGCCGAATTAATAATACGTGAGTGTCGGACCCTTTTCCCCCATATCCCCGCTCTGTCCCTCCGTCGCGAGTGCTACCCCCTAGGGACACTAGGTATACAGATTTGTGTTTTTTAAAATAAATGTACATATTGTTGCTAACCTAACCTCTCTCTTATCTTTGTAGTATAGAGCTTTCCCTATTTCCTCCCTTCCTCTTATCTCTCCAGTTTTCTCTACTAATCCGTTACCCCTATTCTCCTCCTGGGAGTAGGTGTAACGCGACAATTAATGAACTGCAACTGAAGTTAACATCGCAAAAGTGAGGGAAATAGTGACTGAAAATCTTCATTCAACTTTGAGAGAGATAGCCGGCGAACTATTATAAATAATCACTTGGGTATGAAACATGTTGCCGCTCGGCTAGTCCCAAAAGACCTGAATTTTCTCCAAAAACTCAGTCGCATGAGAGTGCTGAGGACATGCTAGAACGAGTCAATTACGACCCAACATTCATGAAACGCATTGTGACGAGACGTGGAGAACGAGTTTGACATGCAAACTAGTCAACAAGCTTCGGAGTGGCGCCTTCCAACTGAAGCTAAAACCGGAAAAACCACGCCAAAGTCGATCAAACGTCAAAGTCATGTTGACTGTTTTCTTTGACTCTCGCGGTGTTGTGGACTCGGAATTCTTGCCGGAAGAACAAACGCTAAATAGAGAATATTATTTGAGCGCTATGCGGCGTTTAAGAGAGCAAATTCGACGAAAAAGGCCAGATTTGTGGAAAGAAAATTCTTTGATTTTGCACCACGATAATGCGCCTTCGCACAAGGCCATCATTGTGAACGAATTTTTGACCAAACACTCAACAAATACCATCGAGCAACCACCATATTCACCAGATATGACTCCAGCCGACTTCTTTCTTTTTCCTAAACTCAAATTGCACCCGTTTTCGATCGGTAGAAGACATAAAGGAGAATTCGCGGCGAGAACTGAAACCAATTCCGGAAACAGCGTTAAAAAATGTTTTGATGATTGGATTATTTGTTGGCGTAAGTGTATCGTTTCTGAAGGAACATACTTTGAAGGCGATAAAATAAATTTGGATGAATAACTAACATTTTGTGTATTATTGATCTTTTCCCGGTACTTTCTTGACAGAGTAGTATATTGATAGGTAGTACAGGTATTAATTGAAATATCACTACCCATTTGTACCTATTATTTAAAAAAATGTGTGAGTATCTATTGATAATATTATTATGTATAAATAATTTATACTATAAAAATGATAAGTACATTTTTATAGTATAAATTATTAATACTTCACTTTCAATGTACATAAAAAATAAAACGCTAACACTAGACTTAAACTTATTTTTTTAATATTTCACATAGGTAGATAACTTATTTAAAAAGTAATACCATTGGGGTAGTTAAAAACTAAATGCGTTAAGCACTTATTTAAAAAATTAAGTTATTTCATTGTCATTGTTATAAGATGCATCTAATGCTGTAGTACGTCTCATAGATCGTCTATCGTGAGTTCTCGGCCTATATTCAGTAAGATCACCGAAGGACCTTGATCTTCTGTAGTTACGAGTGGTACTCTCTTCCTCTTCTTCTATGAAGTCTGGCAATGAATGAAAAGAAGCGTTTAAACGAGGCATAAGTAGAGCTTCATCGTAACTGGGAGGTAAGTCCTCGTCATGCAATGGAATACGCAGCACTGAAGTCTCTGAAGCCGGTTGTGGCGTCGTACCATTGAGATTCAGTACAGTAGTTTGCCGAGGCGGGTCTGGCCTGTTCACTGCCATAAGTCCCCGACATATGCACGAGGTGATCACCACCCCAATGATAATACCTATGAGCACTGCTATTGTAGTGTATGACATCTGGGGGTCGTCGCCAGGATGCCATGTGCGAATATACGCCTGTTGCCAACTCATCTGTGTAACATTTGATGGAGAATAACATATTAAAGATCCTCTATCAGTTACTTTTGACGGCTCCTTTGTCAAAAATTCGTATGTCAACAGAAGGTTTACATCAAAATTATCACAGCTCCACCGGTTGCCTTTCACTTGAACTTCCCTCAAAAACGGATTTGAGGCGAAAAGTGACGTTGACCACACTTCTTTAAAATCGTTTCCTCTCAGGTTCAGTACTGCAAGATGCGGCAGTGCCGAGAGAGAATTTTCCGTGAGTGTATCTATATTATTGTAACTCAAATCTATCTCTTGAAGAGTATTCGAAGAAAAATTATCAGGTATAATTTCAATTTCATTCAGAGACAGGTATAACTCTAGCAGTGAAGACATTTCACTCAGTGAATCTTGCTCTAGTCCCGAAATTTGGCAATTGTTTAAATGCAGGCTCTTCAGTGAATGAGATTGGAATTTGGGAAAATTTGAGAAATAATTTCTGCATAAGTTTAAATTCTCTAAACTATTTGCCGACATAAATAGCTTAGTTGGCAAATCCCGAATTCTGTTTTCAGCTAAATCCAAAATTTTTAGTTCAGACATTGTACTAAATGCGTTATCATCTATGTTTTGTATTTTGTTTTTTGATAAATCTAATTTCTTTAGATTGTTTAGAGGAGAGTCAAACCATACATCGTAGTTATTATTTGACAAATTGAGAGTATGGAGCTTGTCTAAGCCCTCCATGAAGATTGGTAGCGGTGTGCTGAGTTGATTGATCGACATGTCCAATACTTCTAACTGTTTGAATTGCTGCAATTGTGGCGGGAATGCCGTGAAGCCATTGTTGGACAACAGCAATATTTGAACCTGGAAATAATATCATAAAATAGGATATGATTTTATTAAAAATAATAATTACAATATTCTAAAAAGCAAGGTCTAATTTAGTAGTGATAATCAAGGCTTTAAAATAAAATATTATATTTTGTCTGCTGTTAGATATACAAAATAATAATCATACAGTCTTAAATTATCTACCTTTCAACCTTACCAGCCCGCCGCGCCGGGGCGGGCCACGAACATACAAGTGTGTCTGATAGGTGGTTACTTTTCAGATTAATGAATAAAATTTTTAGATCTCTGTCATTTCTTTTTAACTGAAAAAAAAATGCGATCTGCTATTTTTTTTTTTTCTGTTATCATGACAGACGAACATAAGGAAAAAGGGGCGGTTCCATGTTCGACCGTCGTGATATGTAGTGATCTAATGAAGGTGTTCCTAGGTAGAAAACGGAACTCCTCAACAAACAATAGTCGAACAATATATATATGTATTTCAATCAGTGACTTAAGATTTAGACAAATGGATTATGCTAAAGGTAACTCATCTAGCCAGTTTTTACTTTTATTATCAGAAGTTGGTCATGATGTTGCCGTAATGTTTGCACCTTTGCAGCCTTTGATTGCTAGCCGAAAGCAGATCAAAAGACAATTGAGCACCAGGTGTGGAGTGTCTTTTTTATACAAAGCACGTCAAATTACTCAACACCACCTGATGTGAAGTGGTAGGAAGAGTCCACATGCGAAGACAGATAACGCAGGTCGAACACACTGTTAATGATACTTTTTCAGCCTGCAAAGTGCCTGGTTAAGCCTCTTTTGAAGGAACTCATGCACTCATGAAGGAGGAAACTAATTTACCATGTTCATTGCTTAAATATTAGTTTTCCGTATTGAATGAAACGTACACTTTCGTCAAGTCCTTCGGGCAGCTCAGTCAAGTCTCTGTCGGAGCAGTCCACGTGTATCAGGGAGCTCAGCGTGTAAGTGATGCAGACCGGCGCGGATTCGTCATCTTGTTCCTTTAACTGCCTTATTACTCCAGCGTGAATCGCACAAGGCGTAAGCCACATCCATAAGGCGGCCAATATTATTTCACCTGGAAATATAACAATGATGTTTATAGTAACAGTTCAATTTAATTAGGTACAAGTTTTTGTGAAATTATCAACACGTTTAGGTACTGTGCAGGCCAAAGTACCAATGCGAGTGTGAGTTTGTTTGCTTGTTTTTATTTATGGTTGTTTTTTCTCTGTTCACTCGGTCTATGTCGTTTTAAAATAATATTCTGTAACGTGCAGCAATTTTCAACCCAATGAATTTGTTCGGACCTATGAACCATATATACATGTGACACGCGCGTACACACTATCTGTCTCTAGTAGTAACCCATATGTGGGCACACCTACACATTGGACGTGTTACACCCATAAAAATTGTAAAGATTCTTAAATAAAATTCATAATTTTTATTATTATCATGTAGCTAACGACCGAATACTGATCGCTCCTTTTTCTTCTTTTTTTAATTATGGCAATGTTTTTACGAGTGTCCTATAGTAAACATTACTGCTAGATCAGATTCCATTTTGAGGCTCTGTTAAATATTTTTATTTATTGTCAGTATTGTCTAATTCAAAATTTTGTTATGGCAAACGTCATAACGAAATCTCATTAAAATTTAAGTGTAGCTAAAGTCTGCACTACAAAAGAAGTCCCGTAGACGCAACGCCGTTAGCAGATGGAAAAATGTTGCCAACATAAAGTCCTTAATTTCCCAACTCGTGACCAGTTTGAATGTAAAAAAAAAACATATCAATAATTGATCCACTACGCCGACCTAGTGTCTGTTAGTGGATGTAGAAATCAAGTTTTATGTCCTTTAATATCCCTTAGTCACCTCATGTAAGTACCTCATATTAGTTAGTTAGGGGTGTTTCCGGGAAATGGTGCCATAGGATTAGTTGGCTCTTGAAATTGTCTGAAAATTAAGTTTCAGGCGCCTGAAAACGGTGGTAATTAGGTCAAATTTTGATTCTTTGGTATGTGATAGAGATCTTTCTAGATCGGACTGCTGCTGAAAACGTCTCTAAATTCGCGAAAATTGACTTCATAGTTGCTCAAGGCCACCACGCTAGGCACACCACTGTAACAGTATTTTTCAAGGCAGTGAATAACGTCCAGAATTTTTAGCATAGTTAAAGCTAAATCCCATAATGTGCTTTAGCTTTATCTATTCTACATATTCCATGATTCTTGTTTGGTTTTAATATCACAAAATTTTAAAATTATAAAAGATACTTTTTTCTTCACTCCGAAACACATCAGGCTGCTTCACGACCGAAATATTCATTATTCATAAACAAAGTATATAAAATGGTTTCTAGGTGCAGTTGGTGCTTAAGTACCTAACTTATTTTCGAGAATATTATAATAAATATTGATAAAAATTGAATAGCGACCTTGGCAGCATTGAGATTGTGCAAAAGTTGGTCTTTTACTAGAGTTTCTTAAAAGAATTAAAGGTGTATTATTACCGGATAGCCATGCGGATAGCTTTTATTACAACGGATTCAGATACTCACAAATGTCAAGTTGTAGGCAAGTACCAAGGCAAAGGTGAAAGAATATAATGAATACAGACTGAACTGGCATTCTGAATTACAATTTTATGGGTTTAAATTTGCTAAGCTGCGTAAGACTCCTGGAAACTTATGACTATCAAAAATATTATTTATTTTATCTCGAGGGGAGCTCGGTGGTGTAGTGGTTTGAGCGCTCTGGTTTCGATTACGAAAACAAAGCAACTTTCGCCATGGTCGGTCCCGGGATGGGTCAATCAAATTTATAATCTCGAGCTCCTCCGTGCTTCGGAAGGCACGTTAAGCCGTTGGTCCCGATTGTTTCTGCAACCGCTTCAACCCACCAACCCGCATTGGGCCAGCGTGGTGGTGCTATGGCCCAATCTCCTCATGTGTTTCTCCCATGTAGGAAGGCCTGTGCCCAGCAGTGGGACGTATATAGGCTGATTATGATTTATTTTATTGTATCTGGAATGTATGGCTTGACAGGTTAACGCGACAATGTAGAGATGTTCACTGTATTCAAATTACAAAATATTTTTTATGGTAGTGGTTGCTATCATAAAAATCCTAGTAAACACAATAGCTAATGTAATGTTAGGAAATTTAAATTATATGTAATAAACAAAATGCAATTAAATCATCAATCGTAAGTATGACGTCACTTGTTGGTAGCATCAGATGCTGTCAAAAGAAAACCATCTTAATCACCATAGCAACGTAGCAGTGTTTGGTAACAGGTAACATCACAGTGGTCACGTGACATGTATTGGTGCTTCGAATCGAAACGGAATTTATGATATATGATTTTTAAAACATTAGTCGTATTGAAATAATTATGATAACTATTACGGAGTATAAAAGGTACATAAACATGACATGAAACACCTTCCCAACTTTTATTTTTTTTCGTCCAAAACAAACACGTAGTCTGCTCTTGTCTTGACCGTTTGCTAAAAGTGACAAGAATTTTCTATATATACATTGCTGTTTGACGTTACAATTAAGCGAAACGTTTTGTTGAAAAACATCAATGTAAGTTTATACACTGAGGATTTTATTCATATCACAGATTATTCTGTTTACTCAAATGAAATAACAGATTACTCAAATGACAATGACAAGTGCCTATCTAATACACCATAGGCACTTGTCATTTAGGTTAGTGACTAAGGGGGCTGGGCTAGCGTAACATGCAATTAAAACCCGAAAAATTCAGTGTAATTATAATGATTTGTAATGCAACGTGAAACTTTAATATATTGAATACAAGCTCTTACTTAAAATATTGGAAAAGGTTACTGTGGTAAATAATAAAAATGACAAACAAATAATGGTAGGAGATAATGAAAGTATATACATAAAAAAGGCAACCTATCATAAACTTTGACTTCGAAGAAATCGCAACATTTTTACGCCAGGCATTTAATGTTATTATTATGTTTTATAAATCAAAGATAAAAACGCGATAAACACGGTGATACGATTGGTAAACGAGTTTTATTATTCTACATTTCAATTTCATCTAATGTTTGAAATTTCACTCCAATCATCAACATACCTGGCCCCATTAGATGTCTTATCCGTTTCACATCTTCCGCTGTATATTATTGTATATTTACTCGGTTCACGAATCCACTATTTAATTATATGGAATAATAACACTAGTTTTAAAATTTATCATCGTTTGCGAGTTTGCTTTACGTACTGATTCGAGGTGAAGTGACACAAACTGACAAGGATCGGCACTAGGTGGGTCTTTACAAGATTGCACGAAGTACAGGCTGTTTTAGTACACTATTCCTACAGCGCAATTTAGTATAAATGTAAAAATACATGTATCTTTGCTTTCTCAGTTTTATCATGACTCTCGGTTATCGATAGTTATCACCATTCATTCACTTAAAGGCAGTAAATATTGGTAAAGTTGGTGGGTAATAAAGTAATAATAGGAAATGGTCTTGTTGCGATGATAAAATTAATCAGTTAGAAGATTCATTTAAGCATGAATAATTAAATACAATAATATTTTTTATCTTTATTTTCTTTGTTTCCATTTCCGTAGAGTCCTCTACCGCCTCAGCTCTATGGCAAAAGAGTTTGTGCAAAAGCTTTTAAGTTTAAATATTAATAATTATTTTAATGCTTCTAAGTTTTTAGCCCCCGACGAAAAAAGAGGGGTGTTATAAGTTTGACGTGTCTGTCTGTGTATCTGTGTATCTGTGTGTCTGTCTGTGGCATCGTAGCGCCTAAACGAATGGACCGATTTTGATTCGGTTTTTTTTGTTTAAAAGCTGATGTCACTACGATGGTTCTTAGCTATAATTTATGAAGATCGGTTCAGGCGTTTGATGACTATCAGCTCATTTTCTACATGATATTAGAATTTTACTAACTTTTACAGATCCGATTGATTTTAAATTTCGTGTACTGTCACTTCGATGACATTCCCTTGACATACTAACTTTGAGCTGATCCTATACCATCAAAAAATCTGCGAAATGCTTAATTCTTCAGAAACTTACAGCAGATATAGCGTGTTTGGGCTCTTATGAATAGTCTTAATGAGATGGTGTTAGATAGATGATTAATGACGCCGGGGGTTACTTAAAATTTTTAATTTTGCAATTATACCGAATGTGCTTTAGGATTAGGTTACAGCTGCCACATCACTAGATGATTGTTCTGACGAAAAACGGACGATAGTTAAACCGTCATACCTCTGTTACGTCATATTCTAGCGAGTCAGAAAATGTTATCGCTAACAGTCTACAGGTTTTCTATCAGCCTTCGCTTAGCTGGTGGTATGTGCGGTGCCTTATTATAGATTAAATTAAGGATTTGAACACACATTTAAATAATTTGCATTCAAATTTAAAACATTTTTTTTTCCAAAAAATGCTAACAGCCTGTACAAAATTGGTGTTATCGCAGCTGTTTTATCAGATTACGTATCGGGTTATCACGGACCCAAAGAAATTATATCTGTTACTATCAGTAAAATACGCTAGTACGTTGAGTCATCATTGGTCCGACAGCTCACAGAGCTAACCAGATACTGTGCGCTTATCACTTATTTTCCTTTAAACTTGTCTTTTTATGATATTATGAACAAAAGTGTGATATTACATAATCTAATATTTACCGAATTTGTGAAAGAGAAATTGTATACCTTCCAAGGTTATCAACACAAGAGTAATATTATTAAACTTGGGTGATATCTACTTTTTATTCATTTTATCCCCGACATTTTGGCACAGTTGTATCTATATATGCAGCTGAGCATTCAATATTACCAACATTTTATAATAATATATCGTTGCTATTACAAAATTTAGGGTTCCATTTTCCTTGTACACCCAAACTACTACTACTAGAGTAGATCAAGCGTGACACTTTTACATTAATTTGTAGGTACCTTAATCCGTAATAATAAGAGCCTTCTTCCTACAGATGTGTTATACTTGGTGTACGGCAATCTGTACAGATGACAGCACATCTTCGGCTTTTTATTTTATACAACTAATAGTTGACAAACCAGCTGACGGCCCACCCCTTAAATTAAAGGATTCCGTTTTATTTTGAAAATAGAAGAGTATCATCATTAGCAGCCTCTGAATGGCCCACTGTTGGGTACAGGGCTTCCAACATGAGAGAAGCACAAGTTGAGTTTGGGCTAAACCACCATAACGTTGCTAATTGGCCGAATGCAGGTTGATGGTTTTTTTAGACATCTATATGACAAACAACCACCTGATGATAAGCGGTTACCGCAGCCTACAGACACCTGCAATAACAAGGAAAAGTCACTTGATATTGCAGGTGCGTTGTCATCCTGAGGCCTAAGATGAAATGCCGTCCATGCCGAGTGATTACACTGGCTACCTTTCCCTTCAATCCGAAACACAGTGAACTGTTCCACGGCTGAAATAAGAAAGGCGGACCTGACGACTCTAGTGGCTTAGCAGTAGTAAACTTCGATTATGTTGCAAAGGTAGCAAGCATGTATATGCCTCGCCTGATGGTAAGCGGTACGCTAACCATAGTTATTAGAGACGCCAGTAAAACCAAGGAAATGCACTTCCACTTGATATGTTATATACCCTTAAAATATCCTGTACTATAGGGGACATGTCTTCCTTCTCCAAATGGAACACAGCGAGTAATGAACGCAGAAGACTGCGTTCATTACTTTATTACTCGCAATATGTACTTACTCGTACTATATGAGTGGTGTAGTAATGTATGTAAATTATATACAAAGTTTTTGTTTAATATCCATATTTAGTTGTATAATAATTATTATTATAGGTAATTAGTTTTGAGATCCGGCTCTTGTAAAAAATAATACATGTAATTAAACTGTTTTTATACTTTCGTCCTTTACCATACCGCCGGCATCTCCCCAAAAAACAGTTAAATCTGGTTTGTGGGTCACTCTACAATAAAATTAATCATGATGTTTCAACATACCCTTCCTTTAATAAATTAGTCTATGTTTATTAGTTGCCTTAAAATAATTTACCTATATTTCTAAACCTCTTTCGATGTTGACACATTTTCGAGTGAAAATACATTTTCTCGAAAATCCAAAGTGGCGCAGGATTAAATCCAGGTGTCGGGTTGTGCTAAGCGACACGTCAGCTGACTTCGACTCGTCACGGCTGTCTGGTCGCGTTAGCCCACCCGCCCCTGTTCACCCCTGAAGTTAGGGGTTCAGAGTACTTCCTAAATCTGTCGATTGGAACTGAATAGCATGTTATGTCTCATCATGGTAATCTCTAGTAACGACGATAACACCACACTGATATTTAGCTTGTGAAACCATCTGCTACAAACATGGATCATATTTAATAATTATATGTATAGTAAATAGTTAAATAAGCATGTTAAAAGCGTGAGGCCTTTTTTAATAAAAGATAATTTGCAACAAATATTTTCTGGGCCTTAGTTGTCAATGTAGTTGTAACTACACAGTATTACAAACATCAAAACGTTTTTGAGACGTGATATTTATGTCACACACTTATTTTCCAAGTGTCAAAGTGACCCTCCAGCAAGCATGAAATTCCTAGAAATAATGAGGCTTACGATTCCACAAGCGAAGAAGAGCAGACTGAAGCTTTCTTAAAAAAATAAATATGTACTATGTGAGTAGTGGCGGAGATGTCACAGCCGTCACATAATAACACTTAATGTGTTCTCTTAGAAAAATTCCGCTCTTGTGTCCTCCGCTTTAATGGAAATGTATCTTTAAAGTTTGCGATGACGAACCAACTAGTTTTAAGGTAGGACAAGATTAAATATTACTTATGACAAAAGGTGTGTAAGCCTTGTTTCGTGGTTGATGTTTTTATACATATAAAATCCTGTAAGTGACTCAACACCACCTGATAAGAATAAGCGATGAGAAGAGTCCGCATCGAGCCGCCTCCATTTTGCCCGCCCGTAAGATGAATTTTCATGGAATTCTATATTATAGGTATCAGGGAACATATTAGGTTGGGGAAAAAGTCTTTTCGCATTATAGTATGTATGAACTTGTAATAAAATCTCTTTGGCTGTACTATTTGTATCTGGCTGGTTTTGGTATCGTTAAAAGTTTAGATTTTAAAAAAGATAATTCCAAATTCAAATTAGGAAAATGTGTGTTTTTCATTTGTTTTTCGTACTGTCAACATGAGTGAATCTAATGAAGAAATTCGAAACATTTTAAAATTTTACTACAAAAAAGGTAAAAATGCAACGCAAGCCGCGAAAAAAAATTGCGATGTTTATGGACCTAGTGCAGTGTCTGTGAGAGTAGCACAAATTTGGTTTAAGCGTTTTCAATCCGGAAATTTTAATGTCAAAGATGCACGTCGCTCTGGTCGCCCTATTACGGATAAAATTGATAACATTTTTGAAAACTGAAGCAAGATCGGCATATCAGTAGTTACGACGAATCTGAAGAACTGGGAATTGACCACAAAACAGTTTTGGCGCATTTAAAAAAAAATGGGTACACAAAAATTTTTTGTATACATTTTTTTAAAAATAATTTGAATACCCCACGAGCTCACTGAAAGAAACGTAATGAACCCTGTACTCATTTGTGATTCTTTATTACGACGTAATGAAACCGAACCATTTTTGAAGAAGCTGATAACTGGTGATGAAAAGTGGATCACGTACGACAAGAACGTGCGAAAAATGTCGTGGTCAAAGGCCGGTCAGGCTTCACAGACTGTGGCGAAACCCGGGTTAACTCGCAACAAGGTGATGCTGTGTGTGTGGTGGGATTGGAAGGGCATTATTCATTATGAGCTGTTACCACCATCCAGGGCCATCGATTCTGAACTCTACTGCGAACAACTGATGAGATTAAAGTAAGAAGTTGAGAGAAAGCTGTCGGAATTAATCAACAGAAGGGGTGTGGTTTTTCATGATGATAACGCTAGACCTCACACATCTTTAGCCACTCAGAGAGTTTGGCTCGGAGGTGTTATTGCATCCGCCGTATAGTCCTGACCTTGCACCTTCAGATTGCCACCTGTTTCGCTTTCTTCAGAATTCTCTAGGCAGTGTCAGGTTAACATCACGAGAGGACTGCCAAAACCACTTGTCGCGGTATTTTGATCAGCAGCCCCAAAATTTCTATAGCAATGGGATCGTCTCCCTACCTACAAGATGGCAAAAAGTTATCGAACAAAATGGTACCTACATACTTTAGTTAAATGTGAATAAACTGTATTGAAAAATGTTTTGAATTTTCTTAAAAAATGCGATAAAACTTTTTCCCCAACCTATTATGTGCGGTAAAGAGTTCCAAGTTTTGGAAGTACGACAAAGAAACGAGTTACTAAATTTCTTTATGCGTGATGTTTAGGTGGAGACAGTAATTGATATGTCCAAAAACCGGCAAGCGTGCTTCTGAATAGAAAGTGGGTATAAGGTGGGAAAAGCTCTTCACCATAATCCATGACATAGCCGATAGAAGGCGCTAAGCGTTACAATATATATTTTATCACAAGTCGAAACAATCAAACGGGGACAGCGGTACAATCGAATGGGGACAATGGACTACAGTTACATTGCACGTTGAACTGTTGATCTCAGTTGCCACGGTCATCATCATGAGAGTCATTTTACGGTTCAAATCTTCGCATGAGTTATGATGATGAAAAAATTGTGCCTGATATAGCCTGTTATTCTTATAAATTTAAGATAATACGTAAAATAGGTACTCTGTAATGATATCGAATCGAAACCTCAAGTGCGATCTATCGCTAGTTGCAACATGTTTACCAAACTACTCTTTAAATACTAGGCGACGAGTAAATAATTTACACGGCAATAACATCGTAGGGAGGGGAAACTTAAAATTTGTATCGTAACGATTTCGTCTGGGCAAGTTCAATAAATAAGGATAACGCCCATTAAAGACGGTCCAGCAAATCTTCGGGCGCCGAACGCCACTTACTTAGACTTAAAGTGTTCCGGGGAGCTATTTTGTTAAAGATTCGGGATTGCGACGTCCATTTTGAGATATTTCCAACTTACCAGCGAAGGTAATATTGGTGCTTGCACGTGTTTTGGATGTTTTTTAAGGTAAAATGTTGGTAAGATATTGGTGGTGTTAATGCGTAATTGATAAGTCTTGTAGATCACGTCATGTTGTTTGGAGTAGCAAAATACTTAACCTTTCCTTTCTTACAAGCCAGCCGGCAACAATAAATGGTACCCAAAAAGTAGCATAATACAGATGGTACTTATTGTGCCTGAGAGGTCATATTGTCTTTGGGCTACTTCTTAAAGTTAAAAATATTTAAAAACTTTTATTCATAGTAAAGTCAATAATACTGTGAAAGCAGATGTCATTAATCAATCTTTATAATAAAACTTTAGAATACAGCTTTATTTTTAAATTAATTAAAATTAAAATTTGCATTGTCATTTTTCAATACTTATACACTTTGATTAATGACATTTTTAAATATGACAATGGATCTATGGTATTGTTAAAGGTACAGTTTTCTAACATCATGGTCCTCTATGTTGAGGTCTGTCCTGCCTGCGTGAAGAGCACTAATTAGATGTAGGTTTATTATTATAAGAAATATAAATTTTACCTAGCGGAAATAATTCGATGGCCACTTTCTAATTTGAGTAGGTATTCTAGCGAAACTCACGGGAGAGGCATTTTTTTTCTTAAAATGAAGCCCATGTCCTTTCTCAGGATTTATTCTCTTTTCAAACCAAACTTCATCAAATTGGTAACGTTAGGGGCTTCGGTCAAACAAAAACCAAATTAAATATATTAAAAAAAACGAATAGAAAAAGATTGGCGTGGGCTGAAGGAACGTCAGATCAGTTTGCCAACATAGTCCGTCCAGGGTACTCTCCCATGCTATCCGCCATGTAGCAGTATGGCAACTTCGTCCTCCTGGGTCCAGCAATTGCTCGCAGGGGGTTGTGGTCGAAAACACGAGTTAGAAAGGGTGACCGATTGTTGTGGCTTTAAAAAAACCCGGTAGTGTTACGCCAATTCGGAGTTAAAGAGAACTTTCTATTTTTAAGCAATAGTAAATTAGCTGTTATATTTAATAACTAATTATGTAAAAGACTAAATTTAGGGCCTGTGGACCGATCAGAGATACTAATTTTGCAAAAGAGATGAGAGAAGGTATGTGTACCTCCACAGAAGCACCTCAGAATAGATAGACAGTAGGTAATGCGCGTTTTCACTAACATTTGCTTAGTCTCTTAGCGATTTTTATCTCAGTCTATCTAAAGGAGATAGTAAGAGACAAATGTCGTTAAGAGAAAGGGAATACTTAGTGAAAACGGATGTAAGAGTTACTATTTGATTTTTAATATTAGTATGGAAGTATGGCTTCTCAATTCATTTTTACTGTTCTTTATCAAGTATAAATTGTTGCGTGTTATTGAAATCCATAAATAATAATGTTCATAAATTTAACCAAAGTGTTCCAATACTGAAACGATATAAAATATTCAAAACATTACCTTTTAGGGCAAAGGGAAACAATAAAAACTTAAACCTCCATCAATTTCGTGATGCAGGAATTAAGGACCGGCGAAATGTATTACTGACCCTTCCGTTTCTAATACTGAGGGATCAGAGAATATCATGCGAATAGTATCTTATTTATTTGTGTCCACTAAGGATTTGTCCCTCATATGTTAAGCCGGCTCCCGAAACGAGATGACGACAAATACGGCAATTTTCTATATTGACTTCCTGATCTGACTTGATAGTTTTGTCAAGTGAATTTATGTAGGTATGTAGTTAGGATCACGTTATCTATGCCATGTATAGTAGGTATTCTATTTTTAAAAAGTTGCCTCCAATCGTTTTTTTTGTCTTATACTCTCGGGAATCTTACGCGACTTAAGAGCATTTACACCGTTAATATAAACTTTCAATGCGAAAATATTGAAAACCATAGACCAAATAATATACCTTCTCGATGGTAAAAACTCTCGTGCTTATGCAAGCCTTCTGGAAGTGGCAAATCCAAAACCAGAAGACTACAGGCTCTTTCTGCCTAAAGATAAAGGCTAATGGCAACAATATTCTGGACACAGGAAGAGTAAACGCAAGGGGAGGCAGAAAAGATCCCAATGGGTGTGACTTGGTAGTAAGATAAGATATGATATGCAAGATATGATATGATATACTTTTCATACAAAGCAATAATTAACTAATGATAATTATTTTTAGACATTCCGAAAAATCCCGTCATAACTTATTAAACTAGGCTGACTATGCTGATGCATGGTAAGTATTTTTCACCGACTTCAAGAGCGAGGAAGTTCTCAATTCGGTTGGTAATTTTTTTTTCTATGTATGTTCACCGATTGCGCCGAGATTTCTGATCCGATTTACGTGATTCTTTTTTAGTTGCCATTTGGTCCTATAATATTTTTTTTTAAATCGATGGAGTGTTTGGTTTTGAAATCAAAATAATTGGAATAATTAAGTCGTCTATGTATGCGAAACTGTGAATTATTGCTTTCCTATGACTGTTTAGTGAAACGATACGATAGTAGGAAACAAAAGATGTTGACGGTCACCCATCTATCTAGCTTTGACTTTAGAAAGTTATCACTAAAAATTGTGAAATAAAAATTAAAACGAACTTCAAAATACTATAAAAGATATAATAATTAAATTTGAATAGGTACTTATCCACTAGAAACATATTTTTTGGAGTTGGTGCTACGTTGTTTCCAGAAACAATAGAAATTGAAGCACCGGCTCCAAAAAATATATTTCTCGGGGATAAGTATCTACTTAAATTAATTAATATTATCCTTTTTAGTATTTGAAGTCGGTTTTTCGATTTGTAAGTTTTTGTAGGCGTAAAGGCTCATAACAAAATAATCAGAATAGAATGACCATCTAAGTTAATTTTCCGGGTTGTCTATTTACCTTTTGCATTGTGACCTTTCCTCACATTTGAGGAAGAAGAAGGAGAGATAAGATACATAAATATGACATAAGAGAAGGGAAAGACATCGGCAACCTCATTCACATGACTCTATAATCCTTCCAAAACAAACTTTGCTAAAAAATTATGACCTACAAGAACGATTGGAAGGACAAAGTGTATAAGACAAAGTGCTAAAAGGACTTGATTAAGATTTTAGAAAAAAAACAATGTTTTTTCCTAATTTCCTGTTTGATTAATTATTGAAATTAATCACACTTAAATGTTTTATTTTATGCAATTATAACGCCTACTTTAATGTAAGAAATACAAATAAAGAAAACCATGAAAAAAAAATATACTCCAGGCGGGAATCAAACCCGCGTCTTCTGGGATCCGTCCAGACGCGATAACCGCTACGCCGCTCAAGTAATCTGAAAGAATACCTTTTCAAACATTTTTAAATTTTCAGTAAGGATAAGAAAGCTATTTTAATGACATTAAAATGTTTTCTTAATTTTTGATTTTAGCATTATTATAAATGTTTGAAAAATTACTTAGTAATAAAATATATCTAAACTAGAATTAAAATGTTTGATTGTGTGCGTTTGTAACGCCTAAATTAATTCAAGCTATATTCAGTTTTGAGTAATACAATGTTAATCAATGCTCAGTCCTTCTATATATTAGGGCCAAGAATATTTGCAGACGAAGTAAAAGATGAGAACGGAGATTTGAATATCAGCTGATTATTTGCCGTCGTCAAAGGGGGACATTCATATAGGGTGTCTTTGTCTTACTCTCGATCCGCTACTGCTACTTTGTTCGTCCGTGGCCTCAAAAGTCAATCCTTTTATATTAGGGACGTGTCGTATATCGATTTGGCTATCGATAATTTTAATTATGTTAATTATTTTGCAGTTAGCCAATAATTATTCATAGGAGTTCTAGTTGTTGGTTATGTTCAGCTAAGCATCTTAATTCTACACAGATTACCTTATTTTGTATAGTTCTGAAAAGATAAACAGGCGCCTGAGAGGCATACAAGATAAAAAAAATATTTATTTTAGAAATGCACTTGATTTTTATTTATTTAATATCTACTATAAAGAAAAGTTACATTAATAGCAAAACACAAATGTATATTAATGTTTTTACTAATATGTAAGGTTTTATACATTTTAACAAAAGTAACAGAAATTGGGAGTAAATTGTATTTAAGTAGTTATTTTTTAGAAATACAAGTAACATAGTATTTTATCTTACTACAAGTTAATAAATAAAGATACAATCAGTCTTAAATATCAAAAAGTACTGAAAAGCAATAATTGGATACCATTGTTGCAAACATCATTTTTTTGTTTACTCGTTGTTTAAGACATTTTTTGTTGTACGTCAGTTACAAGTCAATGCACACGTCATCAGTACCGCTTTGAATACCTCCTTCACTTACATGACCCTTATCTCACTGATACTGCCATTAGCTGCACTTTCATCTTCTTGATTTTTTAATGAACTCTCTCTCTTTCTTTTAACACTCTTCTGCTCGCTATGATGTCAAAACGTTCTTAAAAAACTATTTAAATGAATAAAATACTATTATTACCTTCTTCAATATTTACTGGAGATAAGTAGAAATAATTAATAGAAAACTGTGGTGCTTTCGAGCGCTTTGTCATAGCAACAAAATTTGGTAAAAAAAAGGCACCACAGACAGGCCGTGTTGAATGACAATCGAGTTGGCTCGGAAACACAAATATGTAGGCGTGTCAGTTAAAAAAATTCAGCGATATATATGTTTCGTAGGCGCCTCAGAAAAACACATTATCTTTTTACGGGCAAATAGGTACTTAATAAATCATTCTGAGTTCCATCTGTATTTAAAAGAATGACATAATTAGACAATAAAATTGAATGTAAACCAGTAAATTTATTGTATGTAACTAAGGTAAGATTTGAAGAAATTATTCCTTGTTTTTGTGTTGAATTTCAAACAACTTTTGTTGATATTTTTAAAAATACTAAATACTTTTGACTACTTACTTACTTCTGAACTCGTAACTAATAGGTACATAATTAAAAAATATTTGATGTGGATATGTAATTTTAATTTCTTCTGTAGCTGCCACTAATAATAATATTGCACTCTTATCATAAAGCTATAGAATTTGAGTAAGATAAATTATTTTAATTGCTGTTTGTTACCCTTTATATAAATAATAAGTGTTAATATTTGTTTAAAATATCGATGCTTCACCACATCACTAAACCATTCAAAAGCATTTTAAGTATTGATGGCAGCAGAATAAAACAGCATTGAGTCGTCGCATCCTTAAACCTCGACGTCGGGAAACAGGCTTATACCCCCGATGAGTGCTATCGTTGGTGGCCTTTCAGACCTTTTCCCGCGGGACCACACTACGTAGGGTTATCGACAACCTTTTCGATAATCAATAGTAGCTCCTCTTTTTGCTGATTTAGAACTTTAGTTACCTAATAATGTACACTGTCCTATCCCTATTCTAGGAAATTAACATTTTTGCAACAAAATACTATCGAAAGTAGTGGTCACAGAAGACTAATTCACGACACCTATTTAAATGTCGGTTCTTTTCTAGAAATCGATACTCAATGCAGTGGTAGCCCTATGTGTACTCTTCTTTATGCGATCGACTCCAATATGAATTTCAGATGGGTTATAAGATCGCGCTTTGTGCTCGCAAACGTATTTGATAAATGGCTCTCAATGTTTTTGAGATAGTGCGCGCTTTGTTATTCAGAGTTATTGTGTTTGATATTGAAATTGTAAGTTTCTATCGATTAAGGCTTATTTTAGCACTGATTAGCCTATGATGTTTATTGAGTATTATATTTTATACCATGGGCGTGAGGGGTAAATGGAAAGTCTAGAATTAATTAGTATACAAATTCTTGTTTTTGTTTAGTTTTAGTCAATTTAAACTTATCTCCAACTGCTGATGATGCTTTAATATAATACAATCATGGGTATAAGCAGATGTATATATTGATTACATAAGTATTGAGTTTTGGATTAGTTTTTCTTATACATACATCTTTCTGTAAGTTGTATTTTAAGGAACGAGTTTGTAATTTCAAGTTACAGTAACCGATTTCGAACATACTACCTACCTTTACACAAGACGATTCATATCTCATGCTCCATTTCAGAAAGCCAATACCGCGTCTGCAACATTTTGCGCGCATAATAAAAACTTAGAAACAAGCGGCGCCGTAAAAGTTGATCACAGCAACATTGCCGCAATTTCGGTGCGCTGTCAGAACCAACGGAGAAGTCATAACGAAAATTAAATACGCTTTGATAAATTTTTGCCGGAAGCCACGTCTTACTTCAGAGCTCCTGTATAAGTTTTCATAAAGTTATAGTTTCTCAAAGCCCGTCTCGAAACTGCAGAACATTCCATAAAATGAGGAAGCAAAGCATCCGAGTGAAACGAAGACGGCGGCTGAGGCGGAATAAAGTTGACATTTTTGCAAAGCTACGTTAGAATTTCAACAAAATTAAATGTGGCACTACACGAAATGAAAATAGTGTGAGCGGTGTTCCGCCCGCCTCTGCCTGACGCCGCCCGCCTCCGACGCGAGCTATCCGCGTCTTATTTTTGCTGCGAATTTACGTTACATCTCTTCGGTTGTATTGTGCTGAGGATGGCATTGACCTTTAATTAATTTTCTGAATACTATGTGTTATATTAGGTATATTATATTCGTATCTGTATTCTGACGGCCTCCTTCTAGATGGATAGACGACTGGTCAGGGTCGTAGGGAGCCTTAGATACAGTGACAAAATAAACATGAATTTACCATGAGGTTGGATTTTGAACCTTTCATTTTTATTAATAAAGTACATGAATGGGGTAAACATCCATGATGTCACGAAACTCACTTAATTTTGGTCCAAAATTTGGAAAACGTAGGCCTAACAGATTAGATTTTTACTTTTGACAGTATTATATTTTTTGATTTAGATAACAATTTTAAAAAATTAACATTAACACATTTCTTCTATTTCAATTTATTAAATAGGTACAATTATAATATAAGGTGTAGGTGTAGTCCAATAGCACTGTTTATATAAAAAGCATACATAAGCTTAACTCTTTAAAAAAATATATAATATAAGAACCGACTGACTGATCTGATCAAAGCGCAGTCGAATTCGCTGAGTCTTAAAAAAGGACAAAAAGTTCACAGTGTGTTTCTTCTTCAGAAATTCATTCTTTAGGGGATGAAATACGGGACTTGAAGGTGATAACATAGCCGTCTCCTGAGATAAAACGAAATGGTTAAATAAAGCGACTACCACGCATATGGAGTCGTGATGACTTTAGCAACAAACTATGTAACACTTATTGAACGCAAATTCTAAGCTATCTTTTCGTAATCTTTAGTGGTCTTGTTCTACGAAAAACGCGCAAGAAACACAGCCAACACGGTCCTTAACTTTATACTAATAAAATGAAAAGAATTCATAAGTTTAGTTACATCAGAAGCTCCTATAAACAATTTGATCGCGGCCCTAAATAACATGGCCGCAATGCAAAATGCAAACGAGATGCAACGGAACATTAGCGCAACGAATAACCTCTGTCGCAGCGACTATCTCGCGCGACATAAACTACCGCGCACATTACCAACGAGTGACACATGGCACTCGCAAACATGCAACTTTGCTACAAAACAATTTCCATACAAAACATTTTTCTAAGTCAGGCAAACAAGCGCACGGTCCGCTTGATAGTAAGTGCTGACCGTATCCTATAGATGATTTGCTAATTTCTATTTTGTATCTAATATTTATATCCTATTACTAGCTGACCCCGCAAACGTTGTTTTGTCATAAAAAAAATTGTGTCCAAAAAATAAAAATAAAATAGATAGTAGCCGATTCTCAGACCTTCTGAATATAAATATAAAATTTCATGAAAATCGGTCAAGCCGTTTCGGAGGAGTATGCCAGCCGGAAAGTCTCACATAACCCAACTGTGGCCCTTTATCGCAGCAGCTGGGTAGCTATAAAAGCTTTTCCATAAAAAAAGGTGGTCCCGGTCTTCCTCAATTTTTACAACCTAACCTAGCCTAGAATTATTATTTTCAAAACTTATTTAATAACTTTATGTCGCTACAGCCGTGTGTTCCATAGCCCATCAAGACCGCAGTATCATGGGGCTAATGTGCTCTGATCGTAGCTAACTAATATCACAGTTGCTTTACTGCTGTCTTACTGATTGTTATGCCTTAAAAATAGTGAACTTTTATTGTTTATAATAATATTAATCTAAATTATTATTTTAGTAACTTTTTAACCAAAATAAAATTTTGAGCAAAGGAACACTTACAAGGAAGCCGCCTCTTGTTTGAAATTTATAAAAAAATGTAAAAACTGCTTTTACCCACATAAAACCTACACCGTCATAAAAAACGAAATCAGATCGCTTCTTTCAGTCAATAATACACATTGCTTCCATAGTCTTCAACTTAAGAGCAAAAAATCTTAAGATGGTTAGTTTTAAAAAAATGTCTTTATGTTTACTTAATTATACACTCTGTCTATCAGTGCCTAGAGCTAAAAGAATAAACAATTTCCAGACACTACAGGATTTTTCGCTTTACATCTAATAATAATAAATTATCACCAGTAATCAATCACAATAAACATTGCCAAATCGCCAGCACAGAACTGAAGTAACTCAGTCGCTTATTGCATAATCAGTGGCGCGCGCCATTGCCACAGTTGGGAATAAATATGGATCTTTTAAAGCGGGCAGCTCTCCTAATTGCCTGTAGATGGAGTTGTGCCAATTACTGCCATTGGCGACATTTAGCTGGCGTTCAACTGGCCCGATAAATGGCGGCGATAGTCACCGCTATCGACGCTGACTAATGTATTTTACGTCTTATCCATTTTTGGGAGAAATACTGATATTATTTCTGAAGGCTGAGGAGAAATATCCGAACGACTTGAAGTACCTATATGTTTATTATTATGTAAGTAAAGTCTTTTTTATTAATATATAAGGAAACACTGATTAAAATCAAACAAATGATTAAGTGGCCTACGAGACGGTGGTCACGCACTGAAGCATCATATTTTGCTTCCATAAGCCAAAAAGCAGCATCACAAAAATAAGACTTCTTTTGGTTTTTTCTTTAATTTCTTAAAGAAAAAACACACATATTGCACATCAGATACAGTAAGAAAAAAAAATCTATGAAATAATGCAGCCAATATGAAATACATAAGATGTTTTTGAAAGTGGCAAACCACTTCTATAGACTAACATAGCTCATGTTTTAACTTATTGTCGTATTGACGGCACCATCCTGTATATATCTATTATTTATATATGGTCAAAATTGTAGAGATGGTGTTAGAGAAAGTATAAAAATATTCTAAATTGATAGAATATTTTTAAAAAACTATGTATATGATGAAAATTTTTAAATATACTGCCGGGGTGCTCAGGATTACATTGTGCTACAGAAGATAATTAGAGTCTGAACCGTTTTCTTCAATGTTAAAATAATTTTCTTAAAAGCAACAAACTTGCGAAACGTGCGCTAAATGCAGATACCATATTTATTCAATTATAAACCTTCAAACGTTTCCAAATTCAAAAGCTACCACGCTGCTTTCTGGATGATAATGACTCCTTGCCTGTGGCCAGTAACTTAAGCAAACTTGTATACGACTTGACAAATTAAGTCATACATATTTCAAAATCTTGTATAGTACTTTAAAAGCTAGGCGTAGGGTTGAAAATTCAATGTACCAAGAAGGGCAGAGATGCAATAGGAAGGTTGTCATTTTGTGTAGGACGTTAGAGGCACAATGCACTAATTATATCAGTATCTTAGAAAGCCTCTAACCAGCCCCTTAACAGTTTTCCACAGTATCGAAGGGGCATTAGTGCATTTCCGGGTAATGCTCCTAAAGAAGGTTGGCGCACGATGACCGAAGAGGTGGGTGGGCGACACAATGCTTAGTTAAGCGAGTGGTTAAGGTTAGAATTGGAACTAAGAACGCTTACTGTGAACAAAACACGTAAACATCTTTTATATTTGATTGAAACTTAAAGTCGATAAAATGAGATTTTGTTTGACAATTTTATATTTTATTTTACGTTATTATTTCTAAAAAAAAACAAAAATTGTAAAATGGTTTTACGATTAAGATTCCTTATCCTATTAGTAAATTTCGAGTGTAAATATACATGGTTCATGACTTACATTCTATTAGTATTGCTGTTAAATATCAATAACTAACAGTCGAATTAGCTATCATATATTGCTTACTGTAGGTATACTTCACGGTAATAAATAAAATACTGGTGTAAAATATAAAAAATGCTTATTAAATGACTAAAACTATAAGCAGTGATTGTAGAACCAATAAATAATGCCTGCATCAGAACGGAGGCTACTTTCATAACATAATCACACATCACATTAGATAAACTAACTCTGGGTTTAGAGAACTTACTAACCAGCCGTTAAATATCGGTGGCACTCAGTAGTTCTAATTTTGAACTATCGGGCAGCAAAGTGGCCGTTCGTCTTGGGCCCACAAAGACGAGCCAACTTGCTATCAACCTCTTACCATGTATTCTGGGGTCACCATTCCGGTCAGAATTCAATTTTGCGCATGCATATATCGTTAATAATACTTTGATGAACGGAATTGGAACGATTCAACGTGGAAGTGATTCGAATTTTGTTTTGTAGCAAAAGAAAGAAACAATTCATCCTCAAAAATAATGTCTATTTCACCGCTTTATAAATAAGCTATATAATAATAAAGCACGGTGGTAGATCACCACCACGTAGTAATCAAAATCAAAAATGTCTTTAATCAATTTTATTAGGCCTCCAAGGCCTCCTTATTTTTTCCTTTATAGTGTTTTGAAGTCGGTTTTATTTTTGTTTAAAAAAAAATTACAAACTCGTGACTATGGTCGTCTACTCGTTTGTAAAAACCAACTTACCGCACTAGTATTATAACTATTACCAACTTCAAACTTTTTGGAATACTCTTCACTGTCAAACTTAAAATACGATAAAAAGTCCATGCATCAAGCTTTTTCCTACATTATTAAATTTTTAATTCCAAAATGGTAAGTTAGATTACATCAGTTTATACGTACTAATTTATTAATAAAAAGTCTCATGTCCTTAAGCTGATAGCGCTAGTGTTAAATCGAGACAAAGCACTAATATCACTTAATTGCCAAATATCGTTTCGCAAAAGGGATCCGTCTCCACTAAACCGTTAAAAGGATCCCGCTGCTAAGTGCAGGATCGGGGGTTCGATTCCCGACTTGTAATTCGATTGGTCCAATTAAGAGTTTAGTTGTACTCGCACGTCTTAGAGGTAAGATGAACTCAAGGTACATTAGGAACGTCCATTTGCTCCTTTGAGATTTACCGACCTGAAGGGGTCTGGATTTAAATTGCCCCTTGCTAAATCAATAATGTATAATTGGTGGCGGCGCTAAACTAATACAATAATAAGCAGGGGTTAAGGAAATTTATCGGCATGTGTTTGCAAGAAAGATATTTGAAATATTTGGAATTGAAACCACTTTACTGGATTTAACTCACGTCTAATTATTACTTTATTGAGACATTGTATTATTGTTTTATACCCGTCTTCTCCTTCGATTCGATTCTTTTACAGCGATCGTGATCACGGCATGACTGATTATTATTATGTAAGTTATCTTTAGTTTAAAGTTAACTACCGTGTCTTTGTCTTATATTTCGTGTGTTCCGATTCACGCATAATTATGGAGCTCACGGTGTCCGTTGATCGGGAACTGTGTGGGCTTGTGACTTTATAATTCGCATGATGGGATCTCAAGCCGGAGAAGGCCAATACACTCCAAACATCTTCTGTATTCAAAAATAAGGATGTTTTTTTTATTTTAATAGCCTCACATAACATTCTTAGAAATGAAACACAGTAAGGGCGGTCTCAAGGTCAAACTTTCACGCTTGATGCGCTTTCGACTGTACGACAGCTAGTATATGTTATTTTAATTTTCTTGTAAAAAACCTTTTGGACCGGCAAGGTGGAGGCGGCTAGTGCAATGTCTATTCTGCACTAGCTGTCTTCGCATATGGACTCCTTGCCGCTTCACATCAGGTGGTGTTGGGTCAATTGCCGTGTTTTGTATAAAAAAAAATATGTCTTTTTAAAGAACCATATATGTTGTATTTATCTGTGCCGGTAGCGAGTCGTGCAATGATAGAAAGAGGCCGTAAGCATCATGTTAAATAATTCCTCAGAACACCCTCACGGCACCCTGTTATACAAAAGGTAGAACACACACAAGGAGGCCAAATTTCTCCTTAGGCTTAAAGGTTCAATACCGCTTGTGAGCTCAGGATCAACAATTTTCATAGCGCGTCTTTGGACACCTCAAATGGTCCAAGTTGGAATTCCATATGGGGCCTGACTTGAGACTTATACAGTAACAGTCTTAGCCCCGAAGTGAAATATCGCCGCGCTCTATTGAGCACACCAAGCTTCTTGGATGCCAGCTTGACCTTATCCTCCAAATGACTGCGGAACTGCACGTCACCATACACTTTTATCACAAAGGGTTACTGAACCGTTAAAAAAGAAAGAAAACTTAAGAGAAAGCTCTATGAGCCCTGACGACCTTACTCTTTACAAGAGCACAACACTAAAGAGTTGTGTCATTTGTTGTGGCTTCTTTGAGGGGGAAGTGCCTCCCCAGTCGGACAATACGATATGATATAAAATATCTTAATACTTAAACCCATGAAAATAGTATAGACTGCTACACAGGGAGCAATAAGCCGTGTGTTTTCTTTTTATCAGTCAAACAGTGTAATTACAGATACTTCACTAGTTATTTTTCTTAACCCGTCAAACATCAGATTCCAGACACAATTGGTTATTCAATTCTCATAGACCTTCAGAGGGATTTCGCCGCTTGACAGATTAATATCATTTAGTAATAGGTACAAATCATAGAAGGTGTACTTATTTAAACCTTATACTGATACAGTAAACAAAATAACATTTAAACCATCGGCAATCACACACAGCATTAACTTGAAATAAGGACATTTATCTTTGGTAAGAGATTTACAAATGGCTTGAAATTGAAGTTTAATGAGTAAGTTAAAGGAGGAAAGTTGCTTCTATAGATATCTCACTTTACATAAAAGACGAAAATCTCTAACCGAACTTCATCCGTTATCCATTAATTTGTAATAATTTCTACATCAAAAGGGTACATAAATCATGCTAGAATAAAATGAAGAATTAGAAAGACTAGTGGAAATTCTTAGGTTTCTTCCAAATTCTCATTAGCTGAGTGTTTAGGGCAGACAGTTAGATTATTAACGGTCGCGGGTTCGCATACCGCAGCAGGACATTAACGTGTTTATTGTAACAATTACAAATAAAGAAAGAAAATGATCATTTCCTTTTTTTTTACTACCGAACAGGTAAAATAAGAAAAAAATTCATTTTTCTTTTTATCTGTTCGGTAGTAAATATCTTGTAGTTTAATTTTACGAATATAACTAGGTAGCCTATAATAGTATCCATAGTAGCAATGGCCTTACAAATCAAAAACACACTACTTAGATACAGTAAACCACTACATCAAATCCCAAGAAACACACCTACTTACTGCTAAATCACTACTTATGTACGTAGAGCCGTCGCAAATCCGACTGGGCGGTGCACGACGCCAGGCGTGTCGGATACACGCAGCTATATCCGCGGATAGTGGGCGTACCGGGCGGATCAGCCGGATCAACAGGTGGGGATGAGCCGCGCCTAGATCCGCCCACCGCTACCACGTGCATCTGTTTTACTTTTTTATAAACGCAACCAATAACACTCATTTGTTTTGAGATGGTATCACTTTTAGCTATTTTACATATGTAGAGTCTTATGTTCTGACGATGATTTTAAATAAAACCTCTTTATTATCGTCAAAAGTAAGATATTTCAAAGTTCCTAAAAAATCATTCGGTAAATTAATTTAAGTACTGATTGTCATTTTCTAGTGTCAGGCTTCGTTTTATTTCTACTTTATTTAAAAAAAACCCCATAGCTATAGAAAGGGAAAACACAAAATTCACATAGAAAAGAGTTACTAAATTTCTTTTAACGCCAAACTAATGAATCCGGAGTTCATCACATGTGCTAGTTTTCGATTTTATACCTTCCTTTTACGATGGAGGAAGTTGATCTAAGTTTAAGGGTCTACAGAGCACTTTTCATGGTACAGCCCATTTGAAAGCACTGACTGAATGTCTCTGCGCAATTTTAGAGGCTCAAAGCTGTTCTTTACAGCCTTACAATATAGTTTCAGTTGTATGTTTTAAAATATCTAATTAGTATTTCAATATTCTTAAAATTACGCTTCAGTAATATTATAATATTTAATTTGAATAAAAATACCTACCTACGTTAGGTATTTTTATTCAAATTAAAATGGGCTTCATCTTAATCCTACTCTTGCTACGAGAGAAGTTGAGACGGGATCGATGACCTAGCGAGCTTACCCAGAAGATGCCTCTATATTTAATCCTGCTTTGGAGGAACTTATGTTATAAGCAGGTAGGTAAGTTGTTTACGTTATTTTGGCTATAGCGCAGCTAGGTTAATAGGCTACATATAAAGTTCTAAGAATGATTTGTTGCAAAGGTCAAACTTTAACTATAACTGATACACAAATCCTCCTGCTCCCGACATAACTCTGTCTTATGAGGTCTGGTGACCTTATTCACGTCACGGTGTTCCTGGCACAATACAAAGTGGTGAGATATTAGTTGCGATTTTCTGTGGTTTCTGTTGCGAAATGGAGATACTACCTTAGCTATCCTACACGATAATATTCACAAGACTACAGCTCAAATGAAACAATAGTAGGTAATTATTATATTTTGACGTTTGGGGTATCTGTTATAATAAGAGTCATTTTCTAACTGAATTACGTACGTATACACGATACAAGTTTCTTGCCTGTATGCATACGATTAAACTGAAGCAAGAAATGGCGTACTAGGTGGTAGGCCCGTATGTAGAGTCGTCTGGGTAGGTACCACCGCCTTTCTTATTTCAGCCGTGAAACAGTTCGCTATGTTTCCGATTGAAGGGAAAAGTAGCCAGTGTAATTACTGGGCATGGACGGCATTTCATCTTAGGCCTCAGGGTGACAACGCACCTGCAATATCTAGTGATTTTCCCTTGTTATTGCAGGTGTCTATAGGCGGCAGTAACCGCTTACCATCAGGTGGGCCGTCAGCTTGTTTGTCATCTAGTTGTATAAAAAATAACGTGCATAGTCTAATTTGTTGCTTAGACTATGCAAGTCTTTACTTGCTTCAATTTTATTGTATGCTACAGGTAAGAAACTTGCATCGTGGAAATGGGCCTTAACGCTTGGAGTTTTGAGGAGTTTGGAGTTTGGAGGACGTGTGTACCTAATGTTTTTTAAACTATATATGTACAAGATTAATATGAAGATTCTATAAACGTTTTCAGCAATTAAAGGATATTATGTCAAAGAGATTCTATATTAAAGCTTTTCATATGTTTAGATCTACGGAGTATGTATCAGGTCGGCGAACGAAGAGAGGTAATAGGTATAATAAGTAAATTTGAAATACCTAAAATATTCAACTACATTCCATCAATCACAAAAGCTGTAGGTACCTACGCCTGATCAAAATTTTAAATCCCGTTCTATAAATAATGTGAACTCAAATAGGTTTTGTTGTCTCATAATGAATCACGCTAATGTCACAGTATCGCCAAATTACAAGCCAAATTTATATTTGCGCACAATTTATTAGTCCACTTTAGTATCAAATGCGTGAAATTGGCAAAATTAGTCGTGAAAACTTCACTTTAGGTGTCATTATTATATGATCAATCAGCGGAATGGTGCGGCTAAAACCCCTGGGGTGAGATGGTGGGAAAGACGTAGTTAATTTCATGTTGATCACTTTAAACATGTTTGGAAGTTTAATGGTTAATGACTTGTTCTGAGTTGTTCAGCTAAAACCGTTGAAATTATTTTATTGTAAATAAGTTTCAGAAAGAGCAGAGGATTCGGTAAACATTTAGGTGATTACAATTTATTCGGAGTTTTGCTCTGCTTATGGTTTATATTTTATAGGTAAGAATATTGCCATTGGACATTTGTAAAATAAAGAATAAAAAAATAAATTTTATCTGTTGTTAACTAAATGCTTATTTCAGTTTTTAAATTAATTACAGTTGGTACTAAGTAATATCATATTATGCATGCATATATGATATTACAAGCAGGTAACTGTAAAATCCTGTTAAAGCATAAATGAATTAATGAGTTAGTATTTGCACTTTGCAGATAATATTGTTCTAATAGTTTCAGATGAAAACTATGAATATCATTATCTTAAAATTCAATGACTGGCTCTACTTTCAGGTGATAGCTAGCTGTACAAGGCGTTTGGTATATGGTATATTAAGCGGGCAGCTCCCCATGTAAACAAAGTCATGTAAATACTAGTATAATGTAATCAAAAAATCCAAAAATAAGTATAAAATTAATTTTTTAATTTTCAATACATTTTTTCACCAACCGAACAATAGTTCAACAAATATGTATGAAGAAATTGAAATTCATTTTAAAATTTAGATTTTTTGATAACACTATAATATTCATATCACTATGTTAACATGGGTAGCCCGCTTGTCATGCTTTGTACCACACATCCTGCGTAAATGAGGAGTGAAATGATACATATTATTATATTGGGAAATAATATTTTAATAATCCAATTTTTTATACATTTGTGATTGTGTATAGGACCTCGACGGAGGAGGATCGAGGAGGAGGACGGTAACATCTTTTCGGTTGTATTGTACTGAGGAGGGCATTGAACTTTAATTGTTTTTTTGTAAAGTTAAGTCAATGAAAAGCTTCTTTTATACATGTACTGTATGTTAGGTATTAGTTATATTATATTCATATCTGTATTCGACGTCCACCCACTAGATGGACAGACGACCTGATCAGGGTCGCGGGGAGCCGTTGGATGCAGGCTGCGCAGAACCGTTTTATTTGGAGATCGAAGGGGGAGGCCGTTGTTCAGTAGTGGATATGATAGGCTGATATGATGATGATGATGAGTTTTCAAGTGCTCTGGTTTCAATTGCGAAAACAATCTCGCCATGCTCGATCCCGGGATGGTTCAACGACAATTTCTAATCTTGAACTTCCCGTGCTTCGGAAGGCACGTTAAGCCATTGGTTTCGGTTCTTACTGCAACCTCTTTAACCCACCAACCCACATTGGGCCAGCGTGGTGGTGCTATAGCCCAAACTCCTCGCGTCTTTCTTATGTAGGAAGGCCTGTGCCCAGCAGTGGGACGTTATGGGCTGAAGATAATGATGATGATGATGATGTATAGTATAAGTACTTTATTAAAATATTTTATTTCGTTATGTACTTTAATTTATTTTTTTGCTGACATTTTTATCGCAAATAATAACAATAAAGCAATTTACCCGGTATTTGTAATGTGTGACATAATATTGACAGGAATTTAACAAGGATTATATTTAAAATGTCGCATATACCACTTTAAGGGCCTGGCCACTAACTCACTGCACGCGCGTCCCGCGACGCGCGATTCGGCAACCACTGCGCGCTGTTTCGATGTCGGCCTCGCAACGCGTCGTCGTGACAGCGCAGTGGTTGCCGAGTTGTCGCCGCCGCCGCCGCCGCCCGTTCCCCTGGCCAGGCTGTAAGTTTTTAACATGTAGCTAAAATGTACCTTTTAGCTTGTATGCCATGTTTAATGGTTTTTATTTTCAAATAAGTGTCGATATACGTATATGTCGTTATGCACCGAGAGCAATGTAAATAAAAAGCAGTCGTTAAAAACAAAGAGGATTTCTCATTGTTATTAACGACTGCTAAAATGTTATAATGTTATTATATCAAAATTGTATTTTCTTGGTATCGCCGTAAGAAATCAATACCTACAAGCGGAAACTTAGAGAAAATCCGACCGGATGGCAACAAGATATTTTCACTGTTCTTAATACCGGTTCTCTCAAATTTTATTAAATTGAGTGTGTACAAAAATTTTACATCAGGTTGATACTTAGTATCAAGGCGCTTAGTACGTATCGATCGCAAATTCACAACATTATTCGCTGTGGCTAAGTCTCTGATGGGTGACCGATAAAAATCATCTTTAACTCTAGTGCTTCGGAAAGTTTATGGCTTATGTTAACACTAACGTCGGTGGGCGTGCAAGACCGCGTACGAGCAGTTTGCAATACCGCGTATGTGCTTTTTGTTTCTTTTCACAGGATGGAATAAAAAAGATAATGTCTTGGATATATCTACACATTTCTCTGACAGAACTTGTTTGGAATTTTCTCTGGGTGTTGTTTAATGAGAATTTGGTATACGCAAATCAGCGCTAAGAGCCCGCTGGTGCGATATTTCAATTTTATGAAGAATGCTACGAAGGACAGAATAGATTTTGACCCATGATGCTCACATGTGAGCAAAATACAACTTCGCTGCGAGTTGGAGAGGTAAAAAACAATTTTGAAATAATCTGTTTCAGCTAAGGTTTTAACGCTCACGCCACTCATGAAACTGTTTACCGCCTCTGTGGTCTAGTAGTTGAGACAACCTAAGTACTTCAGATATAGGGGTCCGGGTTTCGATTCCTGTGGGAGCTGAAATTTTCTGTTTGGCTTGGTTGGTGGTAGGACTTTTCCAAGTCAGCCTGCCTAGCTACCATCATTATTGTGTTCCGGCAGTTGGAGGTATAATAGCTACTTCAGCTGTGGTTGAGGAATCCGGGTGTAGCTCGCTTCCATCTTCGGCCTTATCATCACTTACAACCAGGCGGGGTTAGGGCCAGGAGCTACCTCGATAGGAAAAATAAATAATAATAATAATATTTTGGAAAAAAAGCACTCGGTGTCTTTCTAATATTTATAAGGTGGAAAATTTTCATTCTCATTTATCCTCAGCAGTTCGCTGTGTTTTGGATTGCAGAGAAAGTAAGCCAGCGTGATTACTGTGCATAAAGGGTATTTGACATCCTGAGGATGACAACGCACCTGCAATGCCAAATGCGTTTTTCCTTGTTATTCTATGTGTCTATAGGAAACGGTAACCACTTTTTTTTTTTTTATACAACTAGATGACAAACAAGCAGACGGCTCACCTGATGGTAAGTGGTTACCGCTGCCTATAGACACCTGCAATAACAAGGAAAAATCGCTTGATATTGCAGGTGCGTTGTCATCCTGAGGCCTAAGATGAAATGCCGTCATGCTCAGTAATTACACTGGCTACCTTTCTCTTCAATCCGAAACACAGCGAACTGTTTCACGGCTGAAATAAGAAAGGCGAAAACTTACCACCAGGTGAATCGTCAGCTTGCCTGTCATCTAATTGTTTTAAAAAATAGCACCTTCGCCTTTGTAGTCACTTGGAGTTAGATGCGTTTAATTATAAGCGGTGTCTACATTAGAATTAGAGGCGTCTCGTCGCTTATGATCTCACACATAGCCCTGTTATTTGTCTGTTCCCGCCCTTAAGACCCAAATTAATAGTCCGAACTTGGGCGGATCGCGCACGTCCGCCGCCTTATTCGCAACTTATACGCCAATTAATTTATTACTTTCTATTCTTTACTTTATGGTGTTGCCAGCTTCATGAAAAAGTTATGGTTTGGGAATAGCATTCTTGAATTTTTATTGCCTTAATTTATAGGTACTAGGCAGTACACAAACATTTACTATAAATGGCTTACAGATTTCGAGATTTAAAACGAAAAATTTTAGTTCAAATTTATTTTACTGAAATGGCATATTTTTAGATTATAAGTGTAAGCAATAGTGACATGCTCAAATATATAGCGACTCTTTCAGAGCAATCGTAGCTGAGTAGCATTCGGAGTCGCCCTAGCTCGTCAAGGAAGTGTGGAATTGATTAGCAATTTATGCTGCCAACACAATTCATACTCATTTTTTATTTCTACAATATCTACAGTGTGATTGTATTAGTTTCGTTCAGGGTTCTTATAGCATTATTATAGTCGAACATACTTAAAAAACTGTTTATTGAAAATCCAATATTCTTGTCATTCGTAAATAGACATAAAGACGACTTTCGAAGATTCAAGTATTGATTTTACGGCTTATGGCGGACCTATGACCATGAACACGGAACTGCTGCAGATACACGCTTAAAATTTAAAAAGTGTTTTGTACCGTTAGATAGATTATACATGAAAATTTAGTAGATAATATATTTAAAAGCTGGCAACCCGACAAGAAAGCTCTCGCCTACGCGTCGCGCTGCGATAACCGCGCTCCAAAGAGATTTATTTGGAGAACTTGTTTAAACTTTATAATTTACCCGTATTATCGACACAGTATGTGCGTAACTTTTATCTTATTTGGCATTGCTCTCATTTTATGGTACAACTGCTGTGTGTTATTATAATATGGCTAGTATGACAGTTATTAAGAAAACATTTAACAATCGAATATAGCAAATGGTAAGGTACCTACTGTTAATTTTTTGTTTATATTCCAGTTCACGACCTTAGCGATGAGCGCAGCAGAGCGGGGCATAAAGGAGTGAGTGACAGCGACGTGTTTGATCACTCTGCGTGCACTTGCTGATCTGACGACAGGACATCAAGCGTAAAAATTTGAACTTTCAAGCGCCCTTGTTCTGTTCGTAATAGAGGCGGCTTTCGTAGTGCGAGTATTACACATAATATGCTGTCATCTGTACAAATTTTCGCCACCTCACGTTGTTGAAACCCTAAATTATTATCCGCCGTCGAATTTTGTACTATGTTATATATATTTGAAGACACAAAACGCACTAAATGAAATTTATTATCTGAGAAATTGATACTGATGACCTACTTTCTTTCAGCTATATATTTTTTATACAGGGTGGTGCCGTCAATGCGACAATAAATTTAAACATGGGCATATTAGTCCATAGAAACGGTATGTCAGTTTCAAAAATATCGTATTCAATTAATAATTTCATGACCTTTGTATGAAATAATGCTGCCAACGTTACACTATTCCATACAAATGTCATGAAATTATTAAATGAATACGATATTTTTGAAACTGGCATACCATTTCTATGGACTAATATAGGCTATGTTTAAATTTATTGTCACATTGACGGCACCACCCTGTATCATCACCAGCCTATATACGTCCCACTGCTGGGCACAGGCCTTCCTACATGGGAGAAACACATGAGGAGTTTGGGCCATAACACCACCACGCTGGCCCAATGCGGGTTGGTGGGTTAAAGCGGTTGCAGTAACAACCGGGACCAACGGCTTAACGTGCCTTCCGAAGCACGGAGGAGCTCAAGATTATAAATTTGATTGACCCATCCAGGGACCAACCATGGCGAAAGTTGCTTTGTTTTCGTGATCGAAACTAGAGCGCTCAAACCACTACGCCACCGAGCTCCTCACCACCCTGTATAAAAGATTCCAAATACTCTTTCGACACAGGGCTCCATCAACTTGCTCGGTATGGAGATATGCTGCGATCTGAATCAGAAGAATTATATCGAAACCGTGATCAAAACAGCCTCACGGAAGCTCGGTGTCCTGAACAAGGAGCGTCGATTTTTCGCGCCAGACCAATTATGCCTGCTGTACAAAACTCAGGTCCGGTCTTGCGTTGCATATTGCTCGCACCTGTGGAATGGCTCCGCCAAGTACCTCTTCGATGTGTTACCGCTAAAGCCTGAACTATGGTAAATCTTAAGATTTACCAGCAAAATTACAATACTTACCTAACCTAACCTACCGGTAAATGATAGGAGTTACCGGTAAACTTAGAATTTACCACACTTCGGGCTTTAGCGGTAACAGATGCACTGGACAGATTGCAGCGTCATGCCGTCCGTATCATTGACGACGTAGAGGTCACGAACAGCCTAGAGCCTCTACAACTCCGTCGTGACATTGCATCGTTAAGCCTCCCTTATCGACCTTATCCCACCTTCCCTCTTCCTACTCAGGTGCACGCGTGCCGGTCTTCGGAGTCATCAATTTTCTGTCTCCACCTCAACATCTCGCACAAAGAAGTTTAGTAACTCGTTTTTTGGAATTCTTTGCCAGCATATGTGTTCTTCCTTCCTATAACATGGGTTCCTTCAAAAGTGGCGTGAAAAGGCACCTTATGGGCCGGCAAGGAGGCTAGAACTTATGTAATTTTTTTTGTATTACATTTTCAAGAAATTTTGTATTACAACAAAATTGAACAAATTCTGAAATTAAACTTAATTATTACAAATACTTTTATTTGTAAATTTTAGTAGGTACAACCACAGATAAGGAAGCACAAAAGATTTGAAATATTTCACATTACTTAGACCGACATGATGGTACTTTAGGCAATCCAAGAGGCAGGAGGCAATTCTAATTAGCCGTCCTTATTTACGATTCATAAGCCGAAGTACAATAAATTCTGGGAATCTTTCGTCCCACATGTGCCTGTAAGCCAGGGCATTAGCGAATGTTGAATGTGCGCCTGGCCTAATAAGAGCCGGGATGTAAGGAATCGCTCTGATTACTATATTATTTATTACACTACGTGCCGCCCGTGTAAACGCTTCCTAATACTACCATCCGCGGTAGCGTCTTGGAACCCTGTCGCTTCACGAACGATCACTTCGACTTAGAATCTCAGAAGGGAAATTAGGTCGAAGTTGGTACGAGAAGGTTGCATAAACAGTAGAGATACAACGCCATCTATCAAGCGAGGTAACGATTAAGTGAGTTGCGGCGCGAGCGGCACCTATGAGATTTTTAATTATTGCCAGTATTAGGGAGATGAATGGCTTATGGGGTGCTGCTGTTTTATCTTGTTTACAGAGATATTTATGATTTATATTTCAGATTAAATTCTAAATTATAATTTTACTTAGATTGGGTTAATATTGTAGTTCCTAACGATAAGTACTCAATGACTAAGTTATGAAAATTACCCATTGGATAATTTTTCAGAGATTTACAAGTGCTGATTATCTTGAAAAAAAAAATACGTTGCAGTAGAAGAACTTAACAAACTTCTTTCCAGAACTCTGGTATGAGTAAGTAATATATACATTTTAAAATAAAAGCCGTTTATTCTAAATTCAAAATAGCGACAACGTTCTTAACGTATTTCCTGTCATCCCAGATTATAACCTAATAAAACTAAACTCTTCCTCGAATCAAACTTAAAGTAATTGCACAAACAATATAAATATTCATTAAAATTACGCTGTGCCGTACGAAGGGAGGACTCAGGACCCGAAGGTGGCGTTTAAGCAGAATTCCTATACTATATCCCCTTCGGCAATAATCAGGAAGATACGGCAATATATGGCAGACATTATTCACGGCGCTTTGTCAACATGCGGTTGATAAATTTACATTAGCTCGGCTAAAACACGTTATCATTTTTCTTGGAGATGAAGATACATCTAACCACGGGGCTTAGGAGTAGGATCTTATATTATGTCTATTTAAATTTAATTTGATAACTAAATTTTTATATTAGGCCGTATTAAATAACAATACGTGGTAATTTTTAAATTAAATTAATTTTAAATAAACAACAACAAACTTGAATAAATTGAAGTAATTACTTATAAGTGTTTGATAATTATTTAGCTGCTAAGCCGCAATGGTTCGCCAAAATAAAAAAGTAAGCGTTTTAACAGCCTAATTATTAATCCTTTAATGCCTAGAAGTCATCAATAGTTGACATGACAATTAAAATTTAATTCTGTCTGGTTTATCGGGCTTCCAAGGGTTAATAAGCAGCAATTGAATTAGCCTGTATTGGTATCTTCAAAAATTTCGTTTTGTGTTTTCAAAGTTAATTAACACAAAGCATAGATCATACATGGTCTAAGTATATAGACCAAGTATGATCTAAGCATGGAAGCAACCTCCTCGAAACTAAATGTAGTTATTTGCCATCATAGCTCCTTCACTTACAGAAAAATGGGTCAAGAGATTTCTGACACGCAAAAAGGGTTTCGTACTAAACATTTTTATGTTTATCTTATAAAGTAGCAAAAATTGTTTAATAACGATTTTTAAATAAAGTCTTCCCCAGAAGACCTCTTTTTCGTTTTTAGCTCGGTAATGATATTTATTTTTGTGTCAGCATTGCTAGTTTTGTGTTTTACTTGGACCACTTATTTAGTGTAAAAATGAGACTAATAATTCGTTTAATCCATAGTTGGATGGTACAAATGTTAAATTTTTTCCGTCGATTTCTCTGTTATTCAAATTCACCTATTTTTCAGTGTACTGTGCATAGATCTGGCCGGGTCTCAATACATTTTTTGAATATCTCTTTTATCTTAATAAACCTTAGTTTATCTTGTCTGTCTGTACTATTTGTTCTGTTTTTTGAGACACAAACTATTTTTTTATTTACTTTACTCACAAAGTAAAGTGACTCGTATCATAAAAGGAGTAACGTGAAGAAAGAAACACCCTTCCAGAAAAGGGTCTTAAGTTGCTTGTTGACTACTCTTTTCACAAGGTGTTACGGTAATCCGTAGCACCTTGTGCACTACTCACGCGTGCTCACCCTGTAAAATCAACAAAAAGTAATTTGTTGCTAGGATATTAGTAGACATGGGATATTAGGAGGATGTCTCCTCCTAATATCCCATGTCTACTAATATCCAGCCAGCCAGAAAGCAGTATTTTGTGAGCTGTCGCTCACAAAATACTGCTTTCTGGCGACACTACAAAGTTGATTTGGAAAGATAAAAAGGTTGTTATAGACGGAACACATCACCAGCCTATATACGTCCTACGTGGATGAAACACAAGCGGAGTTTGGGCCAACCCACATTGGGCAATACGGGTTGGTAGGTAAAGCGACATTACAAATTATGATTTACCCATCCCAGGATCGACCATTGCGAAAGTTGTTTTGTTTTAGTGAAAGTGAAACCAGAGTGTTCTACGCCATGCCCCACCGAGCTCCTCAGACGAAGACGTAAAGAAACTATAGGAGTTTATTTTTATTACGGAACCCTGAAAATGAAGTTGCTAATGGCTCCAAAGTTGGGTCGTCATTGAGCTCGAGTGCGGCACTGAATCATCCTTACCTAACTGTAATCTACGACGCCCGGAATTATTATTTATACGGTAATTACAAAAACACTCTCACGCACGCTATCTCTCCCACGCCTAATGTTATTTATGTGGGGATAAAGGGAGATGGGTAATTTTTGCATATCGCCCCCTAATATCGCTAAATTGAATGATAAGGTAGACGTTGTGAGTTGAGACATTCCGGAGATGTTTGTGTGTTGATAGTTTTTTTTTGTCCTGAAGAGATTGTAGCTTTATGGATTTGTATTTATTTAATAAATAACATAAATCTTGATTTACAATAAAAAACAGTAAATAAAAGTCAGACATTAGTATTTTTAAAGAGAAGAAGGGCGAAGTAGTATTTATGTCGCAGCAATATCGTAAAACACGCAGTATTACATAAAGGCGCGCCGGATTGTAAAACGTCGTTCGCTGTAATGTCAGACGGCTACCTCACGTTTAGGCGGATCTCACTACGGTTGAAATAAAGTACGTCGCATTGAAAGAGCAATTTGCATTCGTCACAGCGGCAATGCAGGGTGAAGCCCACATACAAACAGGCGCATCGTCGATACGCCGATTGAAAGTTATATTGAAATTAGAAGTGCAAACGTTGATAACATTTTTGAAAATAAGAGTGAATTAGGAAGACGGTTCGTAATGTAATAGAGTTACGACGAACGCAAAGTACTTATTGAATGCGGTGTACTTTATTGCAGCCAGATTGAAATCCGGCTGAACGTAAGGTGTCCTCATTACATTAAAGCGCCGTTTTCCACCTCGCCTTTTTGTAATACGGCGTGTTTTACGACATGGCTGCGACATATTATACAGGTGCCGTCAATTCGAAAATAAATTAAAAAATGGGCTATATTAGTTCCTATGAACATATTTTAATTTATGGTTTGTTACTTTCAAAAACATCTTATTCATTTGATAATTTCATGACATTTCCATGAAATAATGCAGCCAATGAATAAGATGTTTTTGAAAGTAAAAAAAGACCACTGCTATAAACTAATATAGGCCATGTTTTAATTTAATGTCGTATTGACGGCATCAGCCTGTATAAGACTTGAATTTTGAGCGCCTTTGAGGAGTAGCACCTCCACAGCGTTGTGGAAGCCAGCAGACTTGTCTACTACTCTTTCTCATAATGTTTACAGGGTGGGCAACCAGTGTGTACCGGCATCTATTTCATCTGACAGACAGACAGAGTGACAGACACAGACTGTCTGATTGACAGACAGACCGAAAGGCAGAACTATTGACAGATCGATCGACAGATCAACAGACAGACCGATAGACCCAGACAAGACAGAGAGACCAACATTATGACATTGTTAGTTAATATTAATGATATCGATATATTTCGTGATAGTCTGTTGAGCACCAGTAGTTTTTCGTTTTACTTGTATATGAATTAAATAATATTAGTCTAAGTTTCCATGAATTTTAATTGGCTATATAAATGTGGTAGCTAGTTAATGGCTTATTGTTGTTATTTTGTTTGTGTGTTTTGATAATAACGCTGTAAGCTATCCTAAAAAAATAAAAAAATATTATTTTATGTGATAGACATAAGGGTTTTTTGACGATTCGAAAGTGCTTCTTGGGGGGCCTAATTGTATAAAGATATTTTCATTTTATTTCATCTATAGTCTATGTTAATCTCATATCATCAGGCATATGTTTGTTTGTTGTAATGACGAAATGGAATAAAATTTGTTTGATATGTCATACAGGTAATTTAAAATCAGTATGGATATGAGTAACCATAGGCCATAACTCACAAGTTGCACCCAGAAGTGCAACACACGCCCAATCGCGTCTAACGTCCAAAATAAGTTCCGGACAGGGCTGTCGAAACTGACAATTCCACTTTATTATAACTTTCGTAATTAATATTAATGAATTATATATTATATTATTATTTATTATTATTTATATTATTTATTATTATTTATATTATTTATTATTATTTATATTATTTATTATTATTATTTATTATTTTTTTAATTATTAGTTATTTTTCGTAATTTCGTTTATAATTACGAAAGTACTGGAAAAATTAATTGCAAACAGTTATGTTTATCAATTTTATCGTTATATATATTTAATTTATAATTATACACAACATACTCGAAGAACATAACAACATAATTCAGCGCAGTCGGGCAACAACAGGCATGAAAGTTAAATGGTTGACTGTACTATTCCTATGCCTACGATATCGCAGCATTTTGTGAGCATATCAAATTAAATTTAACATAATTAATTTTCTCAGAGGGTGTAAGGGGTTACGAACAACACCTCACGGGATCCAAGCCAACCTCACCTGCACGTGGTGCACCCTGCTGATCAACAGACGAGGCTCTGGCGCTCCCCACCAACCCGCACTGGGCCACCGTAGTGGGAGACGGCCTAAAGGTTGGAAGCTCTACACTGGAAGTTGTTGACGAATATGTTTATCTGGGACAAATAGTCCAACTTGGTAAGTCCAACTTCCAGAAAGAGGTCAATCGACGGATCCAACTCGACTGGGCAGCGTTCGGGAAGCTTCGCAGCATATTCTCGGCCCAACTACCGCAGTGTCTCAAGACGAAAGTCATTAATTCGTGTGTGTTGCCAGTGATAAAAAAAAATTGGGGGAGGCCTTTGCCCAGCAGTGGGCGTCTCTCGGCTGAAATGATGATGATGATGATGATGAATATTCTCGCCTCTTATAATAATACTTTGAGGTATTTACGCGTAATTGCACATAGTTTAGTTACGAAAACTAACTAGTTTAAGTGAATTTACATACAACAATTATGATATAAACCACCCTAAAATGCAGGAAAACCAGAGCCCTGTACTCAGTGAGACGTGTGGCGTTAATAATTCACTAAAAATAATTGGCCAGTCACATTTGATATTAGACAATAGTATCAATCATCGACGTGTACAGAGCACAAAGGGCCCGGCTCACTACACTACGCTTTGGCATAATGTGCGGGATGTGGTAGTGAAAGCGAATGCAGACACTACTAGGATCTATTAACATTTGGCCATTATACAAAAAATAAACGATTTGAATTTGTAACCGAAACAAAACGACAGGGGTTATTTACAAATAACTTATTAAAATTATAAAATATTTAAATTTTTATAAAGGCTATTGATGTTCTCTTTACAACAGTAATCTTACATCAAGGTCACAAATTCGACATAGAATAATTTGAATAACTGTCAATTCTTGGTTAGACTCTCAGAAGACTGCTAACTTGAAGTCTAAGATTTTTGACAATGAAGTTTTATTGTATATTACCTACTGTAGACACTTTGTTTATTTTAAACCTTTCCTAAGTTTTTCTAGAAGAAGGTTTCATAGAGTTAATAGTTTACATATCACAATGGAATAAGCAAGTGAGTTTCAATACAAGTCTGCTGAACAAAAAAACTGACTTGGTCGCTCTTACTGTTTTAAAATTACTTAACATGCTGTGCGATATATACCTAGATCTGTATTCTGCCGTCAGTTTAAAGTTGTTATTGAGTTGTTTAATAAGTACAGTAGTTAAGTTCTTACATATTTCAACTACGTTTTGGAATCAGTTCTCATCCGACTCCTCCTCTTGTCCAACTGGCTGTATGTCTCAGCTAATTCACTCCGACATTTTTGCACAACTCTGCTCATCACTACGGAACTACAGAATCTTACATAATTACTTCAAGGAGTACCTACGGAATACTTAATCAAATGGGTATCCGACACGTTACTACGATCTACCTATCCAGATTACCCTACACACGGGCCTATCACCTAGTAACCGTCTATCCGCTGTACCTTGGACAGCTCATTTTGCTTCTTACAGGAGCATCACACCGAGACCTAAAATGATCGGTTGTTTCTTGACCCTCGCCACACATTCCCGTATGTAGTGTCGTCTGGGTAGGTAGCACCGCCTTTCTTAATTCAGCCGTGAAATAGTTCGCTGTGTTTGGGATTGAAGGGAAAGGTAGCCAGTGTACCTAATTGTTGGGCATGGACGGCATTTCATCTTAGGCCTCAGGACGACAACGCACCTGAAATATTAAGTGATTTTCCCGTACCACCATCTTTTATCGTGATCTAGTTTAGGTCCTAAACTGAGTAGAATCGTTAATTCGTACTACGACGCTATCTACGACTATGACAGCGATTCAGTTTAGGTTAGGATTTATTTCATTTTTTTTTAATACTGAACCGAGCGGAATATGAATCGCTTTTATAAAAATGGTGGTAAGGCCCCAGGTGTCTATAGGCGGCGGTAACCGCTTACCATCAGGTGGGCCGTCAGATTGTTTTTCATCAAGTTGTTTAAAAAATAAAATCGTCACATTTTGTCATTTGGCCGCTCCAATTAAGAAGCCTGTGTTCTACCATTTGCGTGGGTGTACAAAATTAACTATATAGACTTTTTCCACATACTGTCAACCCTCCTTCTATACAACTTTCGGATACATCGGTTACCGAAAACCGTTGATAAAACTTTTGAACTCATAAGAAATTTTGTAAATTTATGTATACTCGTATAACTTTGATCTGAATAATAATTAACTTTTCGACTTTTCGAAATGCTACCTAATTAAGATATATCAGTAAAAAGTTGAAATACTATGTCTGTCTTTATTTTACGTATAATTGTTGTTGAATCAACAAATTTGGTAATTCAATTACCTATCTTGAAATTATTTATTATTACCTTACTTAACCCGCACGAAATGACAACATGAGCTAAGCGGATACTATTATACATATTGGTCCTATAGAAATAAGAACGTATTGAAATAATCAGCAATAAACTTTCAAGTCTCTTATCAATCTCTACAAAACCTCTCACAATTAATCTCTACAAAGTCTCTTATTAATATGTCAAGCCGCGTTATCCCTCCGGAGAGCTATGACTATTGAAAAATCAATTGTGTCTGAAATCTGATGCTTTAAGGGGTAAAAAATATTCTTAGACGCAATTTTAAACAAAATAGTGATGTCGGTTATCGCGCTAAAATGTATTGTATGTCCTTCCCAGGGTCTGAAACTATCTCCATACAAAATTTCGTCGACATCGGTTCAGCAGTCATAGATTTCCCATACAAATTTCCACCCCCTTTTCACCCTTTCAAAGGATGATATATGGGATAAAAACTATCCTATGTCCTTTCTTGGGACTACAACTATCAACAGAGTTGCATCTAAATCAGTTCAGCGGTTTAAGCGTGAATAGGAAATAAACAGACAGGCAGACACACTTTTGCATTTATAATATTAGTATGTATGTATAAAGAACAAAATAATATCCCCACCGCGTTGATAATGGTCAAGAATATTCCTACGTATCATCTAGCCCAAATGAATATAGCGAACAATTAAGTTGCAAAGGATTTTGACTCATTTACAAACAACAACTATTAGTTTAAAATAAGCTAGTGTCTAAACAACATTACTCACGCGACATAATAGCCATTTGACGCTAAAGACCTCACGGGAACGATATCCACATCTTAAAGAAAATCATATTCATGGGGACGATAAATTCTCACACCGCACCTCTTTAACCGGCTGTATTATTTTAATATACGTAAACTCAACCGGCACACTGTCCTCTTCACTCCCAATACTTTTCTACTTGCTTGCATCTCGTTCTGTTTTCGGAGGATATCTTAATAAGATTCATGAAAGGACGCCATATTTTATATCCGACTCTGTCCTCTATCTCTTTATATTATCCAGCGAGAAGAGCGCTTTTGAAATATGTGCTTGCTTGGGAATTTCCGATGTTTCAATTACGCCATTGTGAGAAAGTTGGAAGTATTCTAAAGTTAAGATAAGTTCGCGCATGTGTTAGCTCACTCCGTTCGGATGACACATCAATTAGAAGTTTTATGTAGATACGTGCTTTTAAACGGTGGACGGGCTTAGTGCACTGTGAAATATTGAAGATACGGGACTTGAAGCTTAATTCAATAACAAATTCAACAATATCTTCGAAGAGAAAAATATTGTCAGTGGGCAAACAATCAATCTTCTCAATTACCTACCAAAAAATGTTTAGAAACGTAACATGTGCTGCGTAAAAAGAAATGCCAACCGTGTTTTCACTCTCTTTCATTTTGAATACAAATAACAGATCGAGAGAGAATTTAGTTTAATTTGTTGAAAAAATTACTGAAATAAGTATTTATTTATGGAAAAATCGGAGCATAAATAAACTCTTACTCTTAATGTTTTTGAGCACCTATTACACACCTACACTATAACTCTTTTTTCATACTACACTTTAACTCTTTTTTCATAGAAAAACAAAAAGGGAAATGTCTAAAACACGACAAAAAATACTGTCCTCGGAAATAAAATCAATAATCTTCTATCTTAAAAATAATAAATTGAGCAGATTGACTGATTAACCTATACAAGAAATCGCAAAGTTTGAAAGCATTAAATTTTCCAGTGCAGATAATTTAAATGACATGATCACACTAAGACAGGGTTTTTGTAGCTTATCCCCTTATAAAAATAGGCGATGAAAGTTAGTATAAAAGTTCGTGAAACTTAGTATAGCTATTTTAAGCTAATGTGCATATAAAAAATTATTGTGTCACAGTTTTTTGGTAACTTTGTATGATAAGTTTATTGATTTTCGGAATCGGAACATAAGCATATGACTTGAAAAAGTTTACTTTATTTTTATTGTATGAGGGGTTGAATAGAGAATGAAATTTATTTATAAAAAAGAATAAAAACCTTAATAAATTGAATGACATTTAAAAACAGAAGTTAACATTTCATCAGATGTCAACTACCAGGCGGACAAAGTCGTGGACAAAAGCTAGAAATGCAATATTTTTCTGCATAAAACAGATTTATTACAGTTAGTTAGCTTTTATAATTTTTGTGTGAATAAACGTTATACTTACTAGGTGGTAGACCCGTATGTAGGGTCGCCTGGGTAGGTACCACCGCCTTTCTTATTTCAGCCGTGAAACAGTTCGCTGTGTTTCGGATTGAAGGGAAAGGTAGCCAGAGTAATTACTGGGCATGGACGGCATTTCATCATAGGCCCCAGGATGACAACGCACCTGCAATCTCAAGTGATTTTCCCTTGTTATTGCAGGTGTCTATAGGCGGCGGTAACCGCTTACCATCAGGTAGGCCTCAGCTTGTTTGTCATCTAGTTGTATAAAAAAAAAATACTTAGCCTGCTAAAGGTTTTACGTACCTGTAGATACACGAGAAACTCCAAGAATTGACATATTTATTTAGACGTGTATTTCTAACATTCTACGGTTTTATTTGAGGTTTAATTTCAAACGTGTTAGGCAGTGCACTATATTATCTTTGGAATTATAAAATCTGTCTAAAGCGGAGTTGTTACATTACAGTACAGCTAACCAAATTCCGCGGGTAAGCTTAAAAGTTCCTTGCCGTGGCGCGTTCTCTGAACTTGATATTAAATAAAGTTACAGCTATAAATATTACTTCAGAAGACGCTGAGGTATAATCTGACGCAGTGTCTAGCAGGTGATTTCAATTTTGATGTAGAACGGATCTTTGCTAACCCTCGTAATGTTATAATGTGCTATGATTAAAAATATTTTTGTTATAAACATAACTAACTCTTAAAGATGTATATAAGAAATTTTATGAGAATAAGGAGTTACAAGTGCATTTTACAAGAGCAATTGCTCTTGATCATTTATATAAACTTAATAAAGTTTGTAAGAAGTCTATTCGCTCTAAAAGAGTTTTTATAAGTGATTTATTAGACTTCTACTGTGCTTCTACTTTAGTTAAAGCTTTGTTTACAACATCTATAAAAGAAGTAAGTTATAAGTGTAATTCATCTTCGACAAGTGGAATTAAATAGTCGAAGCACTGTTAAGAATTTCTAAGATTATTTCAACATTAAAGAGTTTTATGGTATTTCTGTGACATTAATCCTGTTAAAATTGTAGAACTTACTAAAACTGGAATGAATTAGGGCGTAGATATGTGCTTGGTAGAAAGAAGTAGGGCGTAGAGAAGAAAAGTATTTAAAAATACTGAGAATTACATTTCCTAGAGTTTTTCAAAGGCGTGTGACTAGGAAATAGGAATTTTTTTTCAGATTCCGTACAAAAAAAGAAAATATTCTGTAATAGGAAATCATCTCAGTCTATCTGAAGGAGGTAGAAAGAGACAAATGTCGTTAAGAGTCACCTAAGCCTAGGGAATGGTTAGTGAAAACGGCCTTAAGGGATTGAAACCTAAAGTACTACAATCATTAGACATAAGTTGGGGATAGTTACCATGTAATTCTAATGGTGATAACAGACAGATAGACAATATGACAATATGAGACCATTTCCTAAATAGATATACATAATTTGTGATTTTTCGTGAAATTCTTCTAGTCTATCTGTAGTTGCGTTTATGATCTAACGTCCACCCTACAATTTCAAAATGTGTTGCGAAAGGTCGCGGGTTCGTTTCCCGCCTCAGGACGTGAAATTTTTCTAGTTTTGTATTTGAATTACTAAGTAACTTAAATTTCATTATTTTTTCCTTTTTGAAGTTTTGAAGTCGGTTTTATTTTTGTTATATATATATATTTTTACCTTTTTAAGTAATCGTCTAATGTCAAAGCTAGATGAGTGACTATCAGCACTAACTATCGACTTGTCTGTCTCTCAGTCTTTAGTTGAAATACATAATATTGTTCCGTTAACCGAAACCGGTACGTAGTATTACCTTTCATCATCAGTTCACCCCAAAAAACCGATAGAATACAACTATTCGTGAATACTTCCCGGTAATATTTAAAGAATTATCTTCTAACTCCTAACCGTTGAGGAGTTGTACCTTTCATCACCAGCTCATCAACATCAGATGGTAACTGACAGTAGCAAATACTTCAATAGTTTTGGAAAAAAAGTAAAAATGCCATATGCGCCTATAAAATGAGATCCCATCATCAGATTCTGACTTGGTGACAATGGGACTACCTCAGGAGTATACTCTATCGAATAAAAAAAGAATTTGGAAAATCGGTTCACAATTGAGCAAGAAATCGATGAACATACATACAAAAAAAATACGTAAGTGGAACATAATAACCTCCTTCTTTTTAAAGTCGGTATAAAATGAAGTAAGATCATTAAAATTAACTTTATTTCGTGTTCTTTTACACAAAATAAGCTTTATTTCAATGACTATATTTAATTTTCATATCTAGGAATATAAATTCGTAATGAGTAAACTCTAAAAAAATACTAGAAAAAATTGGAGTGAATGTTGAATAGTGGAAACTTGTAATTAGCTCATAGTTAACCATTCTTTATATTTATTTTGTAAATTATCCTGTAACCATTCCTAATAAAATAAATTAAATAAACCCAACTGTAAACAATACAATCATAGACTGGAGATATATAGGTAAAGATCCAAATTACCTACTGGTATAACAAATTTAGTTTATAAAATTGTCAAGAGATGGCACTGCGCTCTTCTGAATCGCAGTACTGAGTTTTATTACCATAATGTACAAAATTTCTATTAAATTTAAAAAATTAATTATAATGGAAGTTTAATCTTTGTCTTCAAAAATTATAAAATGAATTAGGCTAAAGATGTCCAAAATAATCGTTTGTATCGATACAGCGTATTCTTTTTGATCATTTCCGGGTGAGTTCTATAAAAGTACTATATTTGATACTTAAGTGCCTGCTCATAACTTCAAATACTATGATAAATCTTCCACATCAATCACATCATCACGTCCCTTATTTTTAATAAATGTCCTCACAAACAATAGAAATACCTATCTATAAGACACAAATATATCATCAGCACTAAGTTCGTACTTGGCAAAGACAAACCGCATAACCGCACCTTCCTATCTCCAATTATGCAAATACCCTCCTTCCTGCTTACCGTAGATACCATAAATCATTATCTAAATTAATTTCGAACGTTTTACAAAATCTCCTCTTAGTTTCTTAAAGTCACAATAAAGGCGATCGTGGCGCGCCATAACTCATCCCGACCTTAAGATTACTGATCTTTAATCCCCCCTCCTGCTTATAAAGTTAAGATTTATGAGCATACGAATTATATTGCGCCCTGCGAAATAAGCTTAACTGAGTCTATGAAAAAAGTTTCTGCATGCGTGGAAAGAGGTGGGCTATAGAATAGATAAAGTACCATTCATCATTCTTGACTTTTTGTAATGGAATCTGAATTGTGTTACTGTGACGCTAGCTTTAGTTTTGTTTCGCTGTTTTAAATTTCCTTAAGAAAAATGTCTAAATTCAAAATAATTTAATAACAGAATTAAATTGCAAAGCAATACAGAATCAATTATCAAACCCTAATTTAGAAGTAAAAGATTTCCTGTCATAATATTATCTTAGTGTGTTTCGTAGTTCGTAGCAATTGCGTAGTAAATCGTAGTCGGCTACGAAAGTTACAAACAATTTTGTAAATCACATTTTAATGTTTGATTTGTAAACCATCAGTAGAGAGACCACTGCACAACTGTTGCGATAGAAATAGTTATTTTGATCCTTTTTCACATGCAATAGAACAGAATATTGTAGGTATCTGATAGTGACTAGACACAATAGATTTTCTATTGTTAAGGAGACGCCGATGAGTTAATAAGGGGGCTGAAGATTAAATTGCAAAGAATACTAAGTCACTTCACTCCTCAAAAAAAGATTTCACAACCAAAAAAAAGGCTAAGTAAATAAAAATTTTCTAACTCAAAGCTCTGCCTAATGACCTAAGAAATTAGTCAAGGTGTCCCTTTATCTGCGCCAATCAGCCGCTTACGTAAACGGGGCTTATTCATAAATCTTAGGTCGCATTATTCGCGAAAGGTGAAACAACAAACATTACTAACATAAATCTGAAACGTATCTCGGTTGCGAGTTACGACTTTATCACACGGACGGCTCGGAAGACGAACAAAATGTTATTTAAGAAATAATTATTTAAATAAAGGTTTTTTTACGAGGAATGATCATATTGGGTAGTTGATAATTGCTTAGTACTGAGCTGTTTATAATCTTCTTGCATAATATAGAACGGCGTAGTTTGAGCTACTCCGTGTTCTATCAGTAACTTTATTAATTTCTGGTAAAGTTAACGTAGCATGAAATGAAATTTATTTAAATCATTACTATTCTGTTATTGATTTAGCACTAAACAGCAAAATGTAACCTACATACTAAGGAAATAATTAATCTTTTTTGTATAACCAATACTAAAGTGACTATCGTTCGTTTTCACTAACTAATTGATATTTTAGTATGAAAGAGACAAATGTTGATAAAACTCACCTAAGCTTAGGGAAAGGTTAGCAAAAACGCATAAAAGTGTATAAGCCTTGTGTTATTGAATATGTAAAGTTTTGTTTTTATTGAAATGGATTTATCCTTGACCTCACTTTTGCTCCGAGAGAAGATAAGAGGTAGTCGACGATGTTGCGAGCTTACCCAGAAGGTGCCTATTTAATGTAGCTTTGAAGGAATTCAGGTTACACTCGTTTGTGGTAGAGAACACCGAAGCCAGCAGACCATTCCACTCCCTGGCCGTGTGTATTATGAATGGTGATGAAAATCTTTGGTTAATGTTGTGTTCCTACGGTTAGTTAGATCGCCAGTGGTCATTAAAAAGCGTTATCTTGAGAGCAGAGGGACTCGTCTTCTATGCTGTTAACATATTACGTTCTCTTGATGTTAACAGGGTAGGTAATGCGTGATTGCCCAAGTTGCTATATACGAGCACAGGAGTAAAGAAGCGTACAGAGGCCTAACTTCATACAAGCGCTCTTCGATACGTACCGGGAGACGCAGAGTTTAATGGCCCCCCCACACAGTGGACCGATGATCTGGTGAGGGTCGCGGGAAGCTGATGGATGACGGCAGCGCAGGACCGATGGTTTGGAGATCCTTGGGGGAGGCCTATTCCCGGCCGTGGGTGTCTCTCGGCTTATATGATTATGATGATGATTTTGTTATCCTAAAGACTCTACAAAGTAAGCAGTAAATTTAATAATTATATTATTACATCAAATGTGGTAAATACGTCTTTGTTTAAATTGTAGTGGTGCAACAAAACGTATTAGTATTGATTTAGCAGTTTTTTTTAGTAAGTTGCACAGAGTATTTACCTACTGTAACAGCTTATTTTTTGCAATATTATTAACACCGAATCTTAAAGTTTTAGGTATTTAAATTTTGCAATACATACAGCACATCAAACGTAACATTATGACCTTGAGACCACCCTTACGCCCTCGTAATAGAGGTTTCTTTTGTAGTTTAACTGTTACACTTGCTGAGCTGTCGTCTATATTTTGTGACATAGAAGTAGGGGATATAAAACAAATCTACGAAGCGAAAGACAGCATTGAAATCCTTTTCTTTTTTAACCTTATGTAATCCATATTATGCTTATTACAAAATGATAAAAATGCGATGTTGGACGAACGATTCATCACTGTGTCCGCAACGTTATCTGGCACCGTTGTGCCATAAGACAATAGTAACGCTATAATAAAAATGTTGAATAGCTCCCGTAATGATATTGCTGCGGTAACGCATTGTGGACCAGATAAAGGATAAACTGCACCCTGAAGAATGCTTTATCTCCACAGATTTCTTCTATAGCTAACTGTAGAATATAATCTAATATTACCGAATTAATATTAGCTCTTTAGATATCTATATTACTATACTGTGTATGAGTGGCCGCGCAAATACAGATTCCTGATTAGATCAGCTATGCGATTCTCTAAAGTCAGCGGCCTTGAATTCGTAGCTGTCGGCAGCGCTGTCATACCTTTTGGTGTTTGTTTGACAACCGTTGGTGACACCAGCGTTCCGACGACGAGCACGGCGTGAGCCGGAACTAATCAGTTGTTTATTTTTATTACCTTTAAGTAAATACAATCAAATATTGAATGAAATCATTGCGATACAATATAAACACAAGAAAAACGAAGTCAAAAAATATCGATTGTACTTCATTCATGTCGTATATCCAAGACAGCGACAATGATACACAGCCATGATATCGACGTAGAGATTAGTGAATACGCTTACGCGCAGCGCCGTCAAATCAATGGCAGCTCGTCGTCTTGTCAGCCGTCAATCTCGATGTCCAATAATTCTGTTTGTAAATCACACTGCTGGAATTCAAATAAGAAAACTTTATGCAAGCCTTTGCATACAATATTTACGAAATGGAAAAAGCAGGCACGCGTTCGTGTCTGGAAAAAATGGAATGTCTGTGTTTGTCATCACCATCCTGTATACGTCCCATTGCTGGATACAGGCGTTCCTACATGGGAGAAACACATGAGGAGGTGACCATTACACCACCACGCTGGCCCAGTGCGGGTTGGTGGGTTCGGTTCGGGTTGCGGGAACAACAAGGACTATAAACGGCTTTACGTGCATTCCGAGCTGCTGACGCACGGAGAAGCTCGAGATAACAAACTTTGATTGACCCATCCCAGGATCGACCATGGCGAAAGTTGCTTTGTTTTTCGTATTGAAACCAGAGCGCTAAAACCAATACGCCACTGAGCTCCTCTTTCTCATATCTGTGTTAAGGCCACTAAATTCCGAATCCGAATTTGTTATACGTATTTGTGCGGCAGTCTAATTGGAGTTTTAGTAGCTAATTAATGAGAAATTTTGCGATACAGTCTAATTATGTATTTAAGCAACCTAAAAAGGAAATAATAAATAAATATCAGTACCCAGGTACCTACTTACCTCCTGAAATGTATTTTTTGGAGTTGGTGCTAAGCTGTTTCCAGAGACAATAGAAACTGAAGCACCAACTCCAAAAAATACATTTCAGGAGGTAAGTAGGTACCTGGGTACTGATATTTATTTATTATTTCCTTTTTAGGTTGCTCAAGTTAGGTTTATCAATCCTTACTATTTACACAAAAGATGCGCTAGACGAGGTTTGAAAAATTGCCATACAGATTTGAATTCTCGTCTCGCGTCGTCTCGTCTCGCCCCTCTGGTAAATAATCACCTAGGGTTCGAAATCATATCAAATATCACATTAAAATTTATACTCTATAGCGGAAGCAATATGGTTCACTTTTAGCCCCCGACGAAAAAAGAGGGGTGTTATAAATTTGACGTGTCTGTCTGTTTATCTGTGTGTCTGTCTGTGGCATCGTAGCACCTAAACGAATGGACCGATTTTGATTCGTTTTTTCTGTTTGAAAGCTGATGTGCCTACGATGGTTCTTAGCTATAATTTATGAAGATCAGTTCAGGCGTTTGATGACTATCAGCTCATTTTCTACATGATAATAGAATGTTACTAATTTTTACAGATCCGATTGATTTCAAATTTGGTGTACTGTCACTTCGGTAACATTCCCATGACATACTAACCTTGAGCTGATCCTATACCATCAAAAAGTCTGCGAAATGCTTAATTCTTCAGAAACTTACAGCAGATATAGTGTGTGTATGGGCTCTTATGAATAGTCTCAATGAGATGGTCTTAGATAGATGATTAATGATACCGGGGGTTACTTAAAATTTTTAATTTTGTTATTATTTATTTATTACACAAACAAATATTTCAATTCACGCCTCGCATATTCTCGTCAATCCACACTGTTTCTACCAAATATGCGCTAGGCGAGGATTGAATATTTGCCATACAAATTTGAATTCTCGTCTCGCGTCGACTCGCCTCGCCCCTCTGGTGGAAAATCACGTTTAGAGTTATCAACTTCAATAAGTGGTGAGATAAACGTTGCTATAAAAACGTTGGAAAAAGGAAAGAAATCGGTGAAGAAATTACTAGGTTATTCCTAGTGCTCGAGTGGGTGGTGGTAATCGCGTCTGGCCGGAAATCAGGAGACGCGGGTTCAAGTCCCGCCTGGAGCATATATATTTTTTCTTTCTTTATTTGTAATTGTTACAATAAAGTAGGCGTTTAAACGCATCAAAAACATTAAAATGTGTTATTTGTTTTTATTATTAAACTTAGTTATTTGTGTTATTTGTTTAAACTTAGTTATTTAAAGACGCGCTGTGTTTGAAACTATGGACACAGATTAATAACAGCTATGGATGTTAAATTATAAAATATTTGTTTTATAATTTTTTGGCTAATGCACATATATGTAGAGGTATACCCACCTTGACTTTTTCCCGCTTTTTAATTTCACAACATCCAAGCGTTTACGCGTCAAATATAAGACAGGAGAAGCCGTAGGAAACTTGGAAATAAGTTGCCGAATTTACGACGCACCATCAAGATTTTCTTTCAAATTTCCCCGAAGTAAACACGTACATTTCCACCGTTTATTATCCGCGCCACCGACCTCCTTACTTATCTTCACGGAGTATATTGTTAAAAAAACATGATGACTTAGGAACTGAAAGTCCCATTAAGTAGGCGTCTCTATTCATGTGGTAACTTGGCGGAAGGGGGGCGGGGTGCGCGAGGGTGGTGGTATAAATACGAAATAAAGAAGCGGGTTGTTTAAAAATGGAACAAGCGGGTATTCGCGGAGAGATAAGGCAGCGTTTCCGCCGCGGCCGGGCGGCCGGGCATCCGCGGCGGGCGGGCGGGGTGGACCGTCACTTCGGAATTATTTCAACGTTTCGACGCCAAAACCCGGTGTCGTGTCGCTGTCGCATTCAACACTGTATCTTTAAAAATGTCTAGGGATGTCCGCTGTATTTGTTTATTTTATAAAATATTGTGGCCGATACAGATTAGATTTCCTATTAAAAAGAAATACAAGAAAAGGACAGGTTGGTGGGAGAAATTATAGGCCCGTTTTGAAATTATTATTTTACAGCTGTATAACAATCAACATGACCACGTCACATGACGTTACAATATATATAAACAGGTTACGATAACTTATCCTAATAAAAAGTAATCTTTTTCTTTTCTTTTTCATTGTACTCACATAGTAACTGCTTGCAATTTAATTAAGTAAAAAAAATAGTAACTATGCTAGTTTAATGTTTTTACCTACTGTTTTGTTATATTGAAATCTCATAAATGTTATTTTTGTAATAAATTATGCTTTATCGATAGACCCTACCGAACGTTCACTCGTGATGTAACGAGAAATCCTTTAATATTTTTTACAGACAATAACTAATTGCTCAACCTGGTCCACTAATTTGATTTCCTCGATAGTCGATAGTGAATTGAGCATCACTAGCGACAGATCTGTAAAGAGCGCCCGTGTCAGATGCCCGCCGCTGTTTCTTAATTTCCTCTCTCAGAGATAAGATTGGCTTTTAGCTTTTTATTGAATTTTCTCTAGACGGAGCACTTTACAACTTGCTCACGAAGCCTTAGGTATTTGTTGTGAGATAATTATCTTGTATCGTGTATAAGAAGATTGGATTTTTCTGACTTTCATTCAATTATTGTTGTTGTATTTGCGATAGCAACAAAAAGTAATTTGTATTTATGAAACCGAAAATAAACTACACACTTGATATCTAACCAGTGTGGAATCCTAGATAGATAGCAAGATGGAAAACAGTAATATGATATTTTAGGGCATGGTTAGATTTACTTATTAATAAACGAAACTAATTATCAGATTTATATAACTAATAATCATGTGAGAATTAAATGATAACAAAAGTTAAAATATATTATTCTAAAATAAGTTATTGCGGGTACATTGTATAGGGGTCCTAAGCTGCTGATATTCTTATTTCAAATCCTTTTCGATCTTTTTGGAAACCAAGTTCCGAAACTTGGTTCAAATTAATCAAATATAACATTGAAAGTTTTAAGTAACCCTCTGCTTCATTAATCATCTATAAAACACAATCTCATTGAGAACTTCTTATGAGCCCAAACACTCTATATCTGCTGTAAGTTTCTGAAGAATTGAGTACCCACAGGCTTTTTGATGGTACAGGATCAGCTCAAGGTTAGCATGTCTTGGAAATACGAAGCAACAGTAAACCAAATTTAAAGTCAATCGGATCTGTAAAAGTTAGTAAAACCTTTTTCTCAAGTAGATATGAGCTGATAGTCATCAAACGCCTGAATTGATGTTCATAAATTAAAAGCTTAGAACCATACTGATCACGTCAGCTTTCAATTAAAAATGCCGAATCAATCGGTACATTCGTTTAGGAGCCATGATGCCATAGACAGATACACAGATTATCACAGATAAATAGACAGGCACGTCAAACTTAAAACACCCCGTTTTTTGCGTCAGGGGGCTAAAAAGGAATAAATTCTGTGTTGAAAAAATTGTAAGTAATTTACGTATTATGTACATTAATTTCAATTTTTTCAATTTGGAATTGGAATTTTGAATAAGTACATTGTCCCCCGTGTAAGTTTCCACCGAATTAAAAACGAAAACGTTCATCGTCGCGACAACTGTCACATCATATGAAAACTACAGCAGCGCCTCTATTGGTAATTATTGGAAACCTGTTTTGCCATATGGATTTGGAAGGTGAACACGACGATGATCGTTTTCGTTCAGTTTCGATTACAGTACATTAGCTTATGTAGAATCGGAACCAGTATTTAGGTGTAAATGCAAAAATATCAGAACATTTTAAATAGGTGTTACAAGACATTTTCCGCTTACTTTTCTATTATCGGTATGATTAGTGTACTCGGCTACATCAAATCATCATCTTTAATACATTCCCCAGTAAAGCGATAAAAAGATGTCAAAACGGAATTCATTTGCATTTGCTGTCTTATCTGAGGCGTAAACCGCGTGTTAGGCAGCACGCATCTCCCTAATGTTTCTCTATATTAAAGAAATCGCTTCGGTTTCCGCACAAAGCGTGCACCAAATCTAATGACGATTTCGCGTTTGAAATTGAACCAAAGATATATCGAGTGACATTTTTATGGGTTAGATAGGTGAATATCTAAATCGTCTTAGATAACACAATTATGGTTTTGCCGAGAAAGAGTCGAATTTGTTTTGTATGGCAAGTGATACTTATGACGTGAACTGATCTTGATAGAAAATAACCATCGGTAATTAATTTTATATAATTAATTAAACTTACAAGCCCGTTGACGTGTCTTCAATAGTAGAATATATTTGTGACTGGTTTGTGAGTAGGTTACTGCAAAGATTATTTTATATTTTGTATGATTTTATATATAGTAGCAAAATTTTTAACATAAAATACTGTACCGAAGATATCTCCCTAACCATAGCACCGGAAACATTTCATTTAACTCAAACAATGCTCGGAAAAATAAAGAAATTATCAACTCATTGTTTTGCGAATTAAGTGACAGATTCCAAGTGAGTCTCGCTAATCGACTGTCAAACGTCAGGGGAGGCGCTATTTTTTAAGAAAATAATTTCCTGAGGTTGCCATCTTTGAGGGGATGTTTTTATAGTCGCGGTGGAGTATTCCTCAAACGGTTGATTAGGTACGTTCCGTTTCACGCTTAGCTGTCCCGTGGGATGTAATTAAACAATTTTGATGAGTCCTCGTTAAAAATTAAGACGTTTTGTCTGGAGATGCGGGAGTGGCAATTAAATAAAGCTTGTTTTCAAAGCGGTTTGTGTATTGTATAAGCGGATACTTTGAGACCAATCTTAATTAATGCAGTTAATGTTGTTAAAGTAATGAGCAGAAATTATGCGTTTTTAATGTGAATTGAGGTAGATACAGTCGTTAACAAAAGTAAGAGATTAATTTTAAAAGATTATGAATCTTAATTCTAAACCACATGAGGGTTACATTTGTTGCTTATTTTACACATATAACGTAAGAAGCTACATTTGAAAGTATTGTATCCCTCTCCGTTAACAGCGACAGCGTCAAAGGGTACGGCAACCGATCACCATCAGTATGGCCGTACGTATGTTTGCCAGCGTCGTTGTATTAAAAAAAATGTTCTCTCGCGAATCATTTTTAAGATTCTTTAACGAGCATACGTATTGGAATTATCGGAAACGCTTATTTGAAATACAGCTTAAACTTCGGATAGTATCTTTTATATTACGTAGGAGTAGTTCTAGGTAATATGTAATGATTTCACGGACCTCTGCATTCAAAGTCCAGTCGACTGATCGAAATATGTCCGCTCTTGATAATGATTGACTAGCCAATTAAATTTTTCTTTAGTTAATTAGTACAAAAGTCATTTAAAGCTACCGTACACGACGGCGTACAGTAAACAGTAAAGCTAGCTGCAGACGGCGGGTGAGCGTGGGATCTTTTCACCTGAGGCCGCGGTAAATACCACACGAAAGGGAGCTATCGAGAGGTGTTTTAACGGTTTTTTTATACAACTAGACGACAAACAAGCTGACGGCCCACCTGATGGTAAGCGGTTACCGCCGCCTATAGACACCTGCAATAACAAGGGGAAATCCCTTGATATTGCAGGTGCGTCATATTGCGGATAAAATGTCGTCCATGTCCAGTAATTACACTGGCTACCTCTCCCTTCAATCCGAAACACAGCGAACTGTTTCAAGACTGAAATAAGAAAGGTGGTACCTACCCAGTCGACTCTACATACGGGCCTACCACCTAGTTTTATTATTTAAAAAATAGTTTTGTTATTTTGTGTATTTTTGTGGAATATATTTTTGAAGCGTGGTCCTTCCATCACGTAACATGAACATATAGGTAGCAATAAAAATAACTTTACAGCGAAATTATGCTACCACGAAAGTAGTGAACACCTATCACGCAATCACCAACCTGTAGGTAACGAAAAATTACTTAGCAAAGAGCGAAGCAACGAGTAGTTTGTATACTATACTATAAATAACCGATTGTAGCCAAGCGAGCAAAGCAAGCGTGCCACGGCAGTGGCTGGCGACCGCCTGAATCGAAAATGGCCTCGACGTTTTTATGTCACTAATCCTTTGTTATAATAGAGAAAAATATCCCAAGAGAATTTGTTTCGTGGTCTATATTCGCGATTATATGATTAGTGAATAGGTACCTACTTTAATTGTGGTAGCGTAAATTATTGGTCGATTTATTCGTGTACCTCCGCCGTTTTGAATTCGGCTAAAAATAAAGTTGTGTTGTCATAAAAAAATCTAGAAAAACGGGCGTTTTATTACCAATTTTCAATAAATAGTACTTTGGACGACAGGAGGCGACAATAGATAAATCGATGTTATGAAAATCATAGTGGAATCAGATTCATCTGAAGCCACGTCAAGGATAGTACTTACCGGCTGTTGAGATGTTATTGAGTGGACTGTATGGCGCGATGGTCTTGTTGGCGTTAATGGAGTGAGGGCGAATAATAAAAACTGCACTTTTCTCGTAAATTAAGAATATAATCAATTAAACTCACAACCGTACCTATCTGTACGCGGGCAGATGAGGAAGAGAAAAAAAAATGTTGCCATTAAAAACTAAACATAATTATAAATAGTTGTTGGTGCTGCCAACACCGATCTCTGACGAAAGTGACAAAATGATATGATTTATTTAGGGTAGAGTGGGGTGTTTACTTACACGAGGTAACTCAGGAAGAGGCCGTTTACTATGATAGAAAAAGATGAAGGCCTCATACTCAGTACCTGGCATTAAACATGGTTCTCTTTCTCAGGCAGCAGAAAGAGATATCAACTACGCTTTTCTATCATGATGTACATACGAGGCCTCGTTCAAAAGCACACCACGTTCGAAATCACCCCACTCTTCAATGTCTAATTCTCCATTCATCCACGGAGTTCTTAAATACTTACAAAATAAATAATTTTATATAAGTATAAGGTACATACACACGGTTAAGTACCACTGCACTTTTTTGGCACTGCCAAAGTTCAACAGAACTTTGGCAGTGCCGAAGATCCATATTAATCTTTTAAATACGAAATTAGCTCTGTCTGTCTGTCTATTGCGTTTTCACTTTAGAGCCACTGAACCGATTTAGATGATATTTGGCATGGAGATAGATTACATCCTTCTAAAGGATATTATTTTGGCTCGATAACCAACATCCACGCGGATGGCTACTAGTTAGCAATTAAATTCAGAGTAACTAAGATAAGTCTCCGTTTCAGAAAAAATTAAAGCCCTGATATTATAATGTGCTCTATTTTCATAAGTAGACTAAGCTTAATTTGTGAGAAACCCACATATCAGACACAATAGGCTTTTAATTGTGTGTAGGCGCCGGACTGGCTGGTAAGGATGAAAATGTATATGAAGTAAAAATATTCTATTTCTGTTGAGATGGTATTAACAACTCTATGTTATTGCACGTAGCGCGATGCATAAGTGCGATTTAGCGAATGTCAGAGTGGGCGACGTTACTCATGCGTTAATTTTGCGACGCGACAAATTAATTCGGGCATAGATTTAGACTTGAGTGAAATTTACTCTGACGCTTTATACATCTCTTGTTGTTGAATTTTGTTTACCTGAAACTGGCGTTGAAAGGAACGCAGGAGCTATATCTTACTATCCAGGGTAATGCCGTCAATATAACAAAAAATAAAAATTGGGCTATATTAGTTCATATACGTACTTTTAAAACCTCTTATTCATTTGATAATTTCATGACACTTTTATGAAATAATGCAGCCATCATCATCAGCCTATATACGTCCCACTGCTGGGCACATGAGATTTGGCCATAACACCATCACACTGGCCTATTGTGGGTTGGTGGGTTAAAGCGGTTGCAGTAACAACCGGGACCAACGGCTTAACGTGCCTTCCGAAGCACGGAGGAGCACGAGATTATAAATTTGATTTACCCATCCTGGGACTGGCCATGGCGAAAGTTGCTTTGTTTTGGTAATCCACTTGGCCACTTTCAAAAAGAAAATTCCATGCTCATTCTGTAAAAGGTTCGACTTATAGTTGGCCGTCCGACTTATAGGTGGCTTTTGTAGTGCAACTGTTATACTTGATGTGATGTCGTGTGTCGACCACAGAAGTAGCTGAACACTTAAGAACCATTTCACAACGACTCTAGCGTCAATATAGTACGGTAGCAACTATAAAGTACGTGCACAAGATCGGTGTGACATGGTACTAAAGTGTTCAGCTACTTCTGTGGTAGACTGTACATGGCATCTTTTGATAGCATAGGAGACAAGTCCCCATACTATTAAACCAACTCAACTATTAGAAATCAAACAGTTGTCCTCTTTTTACTCACCGCAGGAATATGAAACTACACAACATAAAATTGAAAATTATAAATAGCCCCCGACCTTATTTATTATCCATCCAACACACCATTCATTATCGTTGAGACTATTCACACGCTATATCTGCTATAAGTTCCTGAAGAATTGATGCTTGGGAATACCACCGAAGTAACAGTAAACCAAATTTCAATTCAATCGGATCTGTGAAAGTTAGTTAGACCTTTTTGTCAAGTACGTAATGAGCTGATAGTCATCAAACGCCTGAACTAATCTCAGTAAATTATAGCAAAGAACCATTTCGACCACGTCAGCTTTCAAACAAAAATTAAGGAATCAAAATCCGTCCCTTCGTTTAGGAGTTACGATGCCACAGATGGACACACGCAGATAAACAGACAGACACGTCAAACTTATAATACCATTTTTGTGTCAAGGTTTAAAAAGTAGTGTCATTCATAGGAACTATGTCGTATATAACAAACATGTATTTTTTCCATAGTGGAACTAGGAAGGCCTGTGCCCAGCAGGGGTACGTATACCGGGTGTACAAAAGTATAGGACAGCTGAGCTGATTTAGGGGGTTATTCCGACAGTACATAAAACATTTTTTGCTATGTATGAAACAGCTGATTTTTTTTTTCGCGATTTCAATGTTGGCCCCAAAACAAAAAATTTTTGTGTGTACTGTCGGAATAACCCCCTAAATCAGCTGTCCCATACTTTTGTACACCCGGTATAGTCTGGTGATAGTGATAGTGCTAAGTACAAAGTGCTACGGAAACTTTGAAGTACATAAGTAAGCATGTCTATGCTTGGTCAGTTTTTGTTCTTAGTATTGATTCTTTAGTAAGGCACTAATCTGAGTCAATATATACTAAATGAGGTTCTTCAAACCGTTTTCTTTTATTTTATTGCATAGAAACAAACAGTCTGAAAAAAAATATGTAAAAAGGTTGTGATTGCATTTTCTCGTAGTGGCGTTCGTAGCGCTGTAGTTAGCTTCTATACATGGGCAATGAGTTCATCGTCGCTAGCCTTTATACGTCCTACTGCTGGTTATAGTTAGTCAATGCTAATTTTTTATTAGTAGAACAATATATTTTTAATAGAAGGATCAAAAATAATTTACCTATAAGATAAAGCAAAGAAAAACATGCGTGATCAAAAGTGTTAGGTATGTAACTTGAAAGATAGTTTTTTCTAAAAGTAATATATTCTTACCCAATTTATCTTTATTCGTACCCAAAGGGTAAAACGGGACCCTATAACTAAGACTCCGCTGTCCGTCCGTCCGTCCATCTGTCACCAGGCTGTATCTCATGAACCGTAATAGTTAGACAGTTGTAATTTTCACAGATGATATATTTCTGTTGCCGCTTTAACAATAAATACTAATAAATATAGTAAAATAAATATTTAAGGGGACTCCCATACAACAATCGTGATTTTTTATGCTTGTTTTCGCTCGATATTTTTAACGGCAACAGCTACACGCTTTTTTTTATAGAAAATGGTATTCGTGCGCGAGTCCAACTCACACTTGGCCGGTTTTTTTATTTATAATAATACTGTTTGCGAAATCTGGAACTTCGCGACCGCTTTCTTGTAGCTTTTCTAGTTTATATTAATTTAAAAATCGAACAAGTTCACAAAAAAGAGTTTTTTTTAATACAACTAGATGACAAACAAGCTGACGGCCCACCTGATGGTAAGTGGTTACCGCCGCCTTTAGACACCTGCAATAACAAGGAAAAATCACTTGATATCGCAGGTGCGTTGTCATCCTGAGGCCTAAGATGAAATGCCGTCATGCCCAGTAATTACACTGGCTACCCTACCCTACCTACCTACCCTACCCCTACCTACCTACCTACCATTATTATGTGTATAGAACTCATTTCACGATTTTACTACGACTTACGTTACAAAAGACTCATAACATAATAGGCAAGTACTTCAATAGCAGGGTCATAATATTCATTGGTGAAATGCTTTAATATCAGTCAGTAAATTGATTATATTTGCATGATGTTGCAAAAAAAAACTATTATTTCAAAAACCGTCAAATATTAATTTGAATTAAGCCAGAGACAATATCTTTACGCTTTCGAATAAAATTTTATTAAAACCCGGACAATTGTCCCGGCGCGACGTCGAGTCGATTACACCTGAGAGGATGATTCTGAATCGAGATGTCCCACCCCAATCAGCGGCCGCTGGAATGAATAAAAAATAAGCTTCGGCTCAACATCACAAAAAGCTGGGGGAGTAAAAAAATAATATTATCCTGTGAAAATGAATTAAGCAACTCGCAGATACTGCGCCCAAGATAGAGCTTGGGCGGTGAAGTGTGGAGTCTTGTTCTCTTTTTTATTTGCTAAAATATTTGAAGACAATGTTCATAAAATGTATGAAAACATTTTGTTTTTCGTAACTCACAAGAAATCGAAGTATAAAAATCGAAGACAATAATATTACCTACGCGTTCTATTTCATCTGTGTGGTCTCTACAAATACTTTACATATATCTTCAGAGATAAGAAGAGAAAATTATGTGAGAGATTTTCCAAACAGTCTTCAACATTAATATATTTTATAACTCGTAGGATTAAAAAACAAAAAATTAAAAACACACAAATTAACACACATTAAAATGTGTGTTTTAACTACTTATAGCTTGTTGTTGCTTACCATTACGTGCCTCAGTTAGGTACTTTGAAAATAGTTTAAACTTATCATTACAACCCCTCTCCCTCTACACTTTATACTCTCGCATGCTAAGCTATATTAATTCAAAATTGTTTTTTAAAAAGCGAAATAAAACAAAAATGTCTGTGGTCAATACAAATGTGTTATAATAACTGAACAAAAGTATAGCATAATTAGCAAATAAAATAACAGCCATCTTATTACAAGAAGAATTTCTCCTTCCTTACCTACCCGGAGGTCCCGATCCTTCGGGTAAGTAGGGAATAAAATTAACCGAGGATGATCGCTAATGAAAATAAATTGGCGGCAGGAGATTTGAGATTACACCGACCGCGACGAGCGGCTGAACGTAGCGAAAAAACTCAGAGTAATGTACCCACTACGGGCACTAACGTTTGTATGACTTATCTTAATATTGTGCTGTTCAATAAATCTTATGTAAAATGCCTATTATTTAAACAATAATATCAAAGGCAACAATATAAAAAAACATATTAAAATAATGTAAGCCCTTTCGAGATGGCACTGATGAAGATTCCATAATTTACTATAGACAATTAAAAGCAATGAAAAATAAACAAACAAAATACTGTAGCCATTCACCCAATTTCTTGGTAATTACAATATTGTAGGATAGTTGACAAATGTCAAGAGTTGTAGTAGATATTAAGAAAAATACCTAAAGTACAAAAAATATATATCCTGGAGCGTAGTAGACCGGTAGACCGGTCCAAACTTGAATTTTTTAACATGAGAATTTGTCAAAGTATTTTTTAGCATTTAATAGAATGATAGAAATCAAATTAAGAAAAGTTGGAAACTTAAATATTTTGAAACAAGGTTTGAAAGATTTCAAAACAATTGTGAATTTAAATCTAAATCCCAATATCATAGTCTTATATCTGCACACGCAGTTATTAGAGAGGTTGCGAAAATGAGCGGCACACATCCAGGGGTTGGTCTAAGTCGATGCGGATCAGCTCTGAGTTATGGCCGGATGGGGTAGTTACAGCGGAAAATACCGCGCAACTTGTAAATATACGTGTACTCTCTTGTTTATATATGCTTCTAATAACACATGGCCACGCTAAATTAATTTAAACAGGACACGTTTGAAATCGAATCATGGAGCATTTGCAGAAAAATAATCACTTGTACAATCATTCTCTGATAAGCATCGTAATTAGGATTTTATGTTCATTTATGAATGGGACATGATGCAATGTAAGTTTTTTATTGTTTTGATACCTTTCCTAGCCTTCCAGTTTTTAGGGGATCTCATAATCTTTAATTAAACTCAAACTCAAATATTTATTGCAAAATAAAGTGTTACAAGACAAGCTTTACAATAAAGCAGACAAGCTTTTTTGGCAAGATTACCTTTTTAGGACAATATATATCTATCATATTGTAAATTATGTAAATTGATTGTCTTAATTATAATTTATATGTTAAGCGACGTTCAGACTTCACATATAAAATATGGTGTAAATAATTTAAAAAAACCGTAAGATGTAGATGACAAAATTCTAACTCAATCTCTAAGACTAAAGTAAGTTTAGTTATTTGCCTCTCTTTCACTTTACTTCACTAAGAATGAAATAAAATGATTTAAAAACGTCAAGTTAGTTTCAACTAACATATCTGTATGCCGATCCATACACTTTTGACTTGTTTTATTGGCATTTTAACCTCTGGCGCAAAAAGAGAGATGCTATAAGTTTGACGTGTCTCTCTGTGTATCTATTTGTCTGTCTGTGACATCGTAGCTCCTAAACGAATAGACCGATTTTGATTCGGTTTTTTGTTTGAAATATGACGTGATCGAGATATTTCTTAGCTATAATTTGTGAAGATCTGTTGAGGCGTTTGATGATATATTAATTACCTTTTTTGCTACTTGGCTAAAGGGTTTTAGTTATTTTCACAGATCCAAGATCAATTTCAAATTTGGTGTACTGTTGTACTGTTACTTCAGTGGAATTTCCAAGAAATGCCAACATTTATCTGATGCTGTAGCATCAAACAGTCTGCGGGATGCTTCATTCTTCAGAAACTTAGAGCAGATGTTGTGTGTTTGGGCTTATGAGAATAGTCCCAATGAGAAGGTGCCATCGGGTCGTAGTTACTTAAAATTTATATTTTGCATTTTTAACGGAAACAGTCGAATTAAGGCTGAATTGCAACATTGAAATTGACACATTTGAGTGGAAATTTCGAATTACCTAAAGCTTTTCTTTCTTCTTCACTTCACCAACTGGCTGTCCTATTCTAAGTAAATCAGACGGATCTTAAATTTAGATTTATGCGATACGCAACAGAATCGAGTCCACATTTTCCTCCTTAAACTAAAAAATACTAACTTAAGATATCGATTCAGGGTTCCGATTACTCGTCGAATGCCACTAATTTCTCTCTGGAACCAGATGAGCCGCTTTGTTTACGTCCTCAGAAGACTGCACCCGTCGGTTGCGCTACAAGACAGTAAACTCTTAAGCCCCGTTGCCTAGCGGGAAGATTTACTCGAACAACTTAATACACAGTAATATCGTTGTCTAAGAAGAGATTTTTACTGCAGATGCGAACAGAATGAACCTTTTGCTACATGTTCTAGCTTAAGTTGCGATTTATGTGATTACCTCTATGTTAACATTATTACGGCATATTCTCTTTTAAGTGGTAGTACGAAGTTATTTCTATTCCATTATTTAAAAATATAATAAACGTCACGTATCTTCGTTATGATCTAATTAAATGTGAGTTAAATTCGATAAATAGGTTTTATTTAAAATGTGTTGTGCTCGCGAAAATAAAGACTCTAATAATATCTTAATTTACTTAATTTTGTTTTTAATACTAGGTATATTTTAACTATTGTTTGAAAATGAGTGTGTGTGATTAGGTTGGGAATGATTGATGTTTGTCGCCATCTTAAGTCCTTGACAGCTCAGATGGACAGTCACCCCGATTGTGAATGGCCGCAAGTTCAGCCCCGGCCCCAAGACATGATTTTTTTCTAGTTTAGATACTTTTAAGATTTCAATCCGTAACTTTGAGGCTCTATTAGAATTGTATTAAATACGAAAGCTATCCCCTTTCTTCGCTTCTTTATATGTAATAGATCTAACATGTTTCTTTTATTTATAAATATTTTATTTGTGACATTTTTCGTAATACTCGATTAATTTAACCTAAATTTGTTGTGTCACATCTGAGATATATCCTCCGAGAAGACTTTATTTAAGAAAGTCAATCTCCCATCCCGGCCGGTCCTTAGTTATGATATAACAAGCGGGCAGCTAAGCCCCGGCTTACGGTAGATTTTATTAATTGACATGACATTTTTTGCGTTCAACTTTAACGAAAAATAAGAAGTTCCTCCGAATTGGCTGTAGATGATATTTATGGTTAGCTGGAATTGAACAATTGCTTACTTATTGTTATGAATTGGTCTATAAAACTATATGAAGGTATCGTTCACTATATGTATTATTGCTATTATGCATACAAGTTCGCTTATAACTTGAGATCCTATGAATCGATTTTTCTCTAAGAAGGATTTAAATGTGAATCATATTTTGGTTTCGTCACTGCTTTCGAGCGTTTCTTCTTCATTTTTATATTCACACAAGAAAGCTATAGAATCACTTATGAACAGATGAGATAATAGATTAACGAAGCCATATAATGTTGACGTACTTAGTTTAGAAGTTTCTAGATACTTAACATGCCTTGAAGTTAAGACACAAAGCTTTAAAACTTTAACTTATAGGTTGCATTAAATGGCGTCAATCCTCTTGTATCAATTCCAGTGGAATGACAGAGAGCCACTAAAGTCATTTATTTCTTGGCTTTTTATTTAATAAATAGATGACGATTCGACCACAGTCATACATGATCTTAATGTTACGATGGTAAATGTTTTCTTATGAGTTGATAATCGTTCTAGGGGTTATATGAATGTCTAAATTGTGGAGAGATAAATGGGTAACAGAAAGTTCCACTCTTTAGATGTTTGTGTTTAAAAAAAATATGCAGATGGTTGCAATATCCGCACTGTAAGGAAGAAAATTATTCTCCATCCCTCTGATAGCTCGATGGGTAAAACCTAGAGCTTATGTTTAGTGATTCTCCTTACAGAATCGACATAATTTAGACTTTATAGCTTATACCATAGAGTTTATTAAATATTATTCCTAAAGTATTATACTTTTACATAATAATAGGAAGAGAGAGGCTATTCCGAATGCAGGGTCATTTTAAGAGGTACAGAGATATGAGATGGATCTATGTTTAATGCCAGGAGGCAAAGGAGCATGACTTCTTTATCCTTGTTAACCGACTTCTAAAAAGGAGGAGGTTATCAATTCGACAAGTTTTTTTAGGTATACATGTTAGTTCATATTATATATATATACTCTTTATTGCACTTTAAAATTACAAATAACAATTAATTAAACAGTAAGTTAGCAAGGGTGGACTTATCTCTATAAGAGATCTTTTCCAGCCAACCCATAAATGTGTGAGACATCACTTTGTGGAAGCAGGCAGCATCGAGTGCATCAAAAATATTAATTAAACAATATAGATTTTATTTGAATACTAATACATATTATCTCCCTCAAATAGAAGTATAGTAGATCAATTTCGACAATTATTTTTATTTTTTGATCGACTGATTATACAATCAAATTCATTCCATATAAATTTCATTATAATTAGGACCTGATATAAATCTTCGAAGATAGAGATCGGAACTCCTCAATGAATTACATTCGAGTTATAAAAACAAAAAGTACTTAAATGTATGTCAACTAGTGACTGAGGGTCAGTCAAGTCGATAATGCTGGCGGTCACCCATCTAAAATATCACAAAAAAATTGAGAACTCTTTTTTAACAAAAATGAAATCCGACTTCAAAACACTAAAAATCCAAAAATAACTAAATTTTGACTATCTACTAGTTATCTAATAAAAAGGTATTTTTATTAGTTGGTGCTAATGCTGTTTCCAGCTATGCGAATCTTTATGTCAGCAGCCATGGATTCGTGGCTGTCGGCAGCGCTGTCATACCTTTTGGCGTTTGTTTGACAACCGTTGGCGACACCAGCGTTCCGACGACGAGCACGGCATGAATCGGAACTAAAAAGTTGTTGATTTTTATTACCTTTATGTCAGAATTAATCAAGTATTGAATGAAGTCATTGCAATACAATTTTAACACAACAAAAACGAAATCGAAAAATATCAATTATACTTCATGTCGTATAACCAAAACAGAGACAATCATACACAGCCATGAGACCGACGTAGAGATTAGTGAATACACTTTTGCGCAGCTCAGTGCGCAAACGTCAAAACCAATGGCAACTCGTCGTGTTTGTCAGGCGTCAAGCTCGATGTCGAAAATAGTTGTTTGTGAATCACACTGCAGAATCAAAAGAAAATGAAGCAATAACTCTAAAAAATTTTTTTAACACAAATAACACACTATCACCAATACCGAACTTCGTCCGAACCGACTTAAAAGCACTAAAAAGGAAAAAATAATTAAATTTCAGTACCTTCCTAAAATGTATTTTGGAGTTGGTGCTTCACTTTCTATTGTCCCTGGAAACAGCTTAGCACCAACTCCAGTCGAAGTCGGTTTTATTTTTGTTAAAAAATTTTTTTTTCATATTTTTAAGTTATTTCTAAGGTCAAAGCTAGATGGGTGACCGTCAGCACTATCGACTTGTCTGTCACTCAGTCTTTGGTTGACATACATAATATTGTTTCATATTATCGTATCGTACCACTGATATAATATTATCTAACTCCACACTCCGTTACGGTAACCGTTACATTCCATCATCAGTTCACCCGAATAACCAGATAGAATACAACTATTCGTTAATACGTACCTATAATAGTGAAAGAATTATCTTCCAACTCTTAACCGTAAAGGAGTTGTACCTTCCATCACAGCTCATCAACATAAGATGATGACTAACAGAAGCAAATACTTGAATAGCTTTGGAAAAAAGTAAAACATGTCATACGTGCATATAAAATTTGAGGTTTGCCCTCGATTTCCATGGGACCCGATCATCAGATTCTGACTTAGTGACAATGGGACCACCTCAGGAGTATATTCTATCGAATAAAAAAAGAATTTTAAAAATCGGTTCACAATTGACAGAGAAATCGGTGAACATACATACAAAAAAAAATACTTTCATACAGTGGAATATAGAACCTCCTCCTTTTTTCGAAGTCGTTTAAAAATACAGTGTAATTAGATGTAAGTAGTTCTTAAATTTTGTTATTTTTACCTTTTTAATGTTTTGAAGTCGGATTTTATTTTTGTTTATTTTTTAGCCGACTTCAAAAAAAGGAGGAGGTTATCAATTCGTCTGTTTGTTTTTTTTTATGTTTGTTAGCTCAGAACTTTTGAATGGGTGAACCGATATTGATGATTGTTTTTTTGTTCGATGCGGAATAGTTCCCATTTGGTCCCATAAAAAATTTTTGGAAATCCATTGGAAAGTTTGGTTTTTAAATAAAAAAAAAACTGGAAAAATTAAGTCGTCTACATATGCGAAGTTGCGGATATTTGCTTTCCTATGATTTTTAGTGAAATGATACGATAGTAGACAGCAATATAGGCACGGTCACCCATCTAGCTTTGACCTTCAAAAGTTATCACTAAAAATTGTAAAAAAAAATTTAAACAAAAAATAAAACCGACTCCAAAAAACTGAAAAGGATAAAATAATTAAATTTTAGTAAGTAGGCACTCATCCCCTAGGAACATATTTTTGGAATTGGTGCTAAGTTGTTTCCAGAAACCATAGATACTGAAGTACCGACTCCAAAAATATGTTCCTAGGGGATGAGTGCCTACTTACTAAAATTTAATTATTCTATTCTTTTCAGTTTTTTGGAGTCGGTTTTATTTTTGTCAATATAAGACGTCGTTTTGTGCTACCCAGCTTTCCTAATCACCTCGCTATGCCCTACTGTAAAAGTCGACTATCCATAAATGTAACTCCGAGTAAAATAACACTTTCTTGGTGCGACTTGCGAAGTAATAAATTACTTTATTACCGCAACATCATAATCCACGCTTAACTAACATAAATGCCCGGCATCGCTCGCAGCCGACACTTTGTATAGATTAAAACTTAATGCCTTAACTGATATTAACAAGACAACAACCATATTTCATGTTTAACGCGTAATTTTAATGTAAATTACGAATATGCCTTTTCCTTACTTATTTGTTTCTTAAGATAAACTTTCTAAGTATCTGCTTGATATTGACTAATTATGTCAATTTAATACCTACAACAAATAACCCAATTATTATGAAAATTACATGATCCTAAGTTGATTACTAATCTAATTACTGTGCTGCTAAGCTACAATTATAAATTATGTTGGTCAAAATAAATTTATATCATGCCTTGCGGTATTTAAGTAATCTTAGTGATCACATGTTGTAGAATTACATTAAAAATAAAATCTAAATCTTTTTTGTTTATACAAAGCACGGCAAAGACTCAACGCCACCTAATGTGAAGCGGTAAGAAGAGTCCATATCTATGCGAGCAGCTTAAAATACAATGTTCTAGCCGCTTCTACCTTGCTGGCCCATAAGGTGCTTTTCACGCCTCTATTGAAGGAACCCATGTTACAGGAAGGAGAGAACACATGGAATATTAGTGCGGATGCATTTACAAGTTTTAATTAAGATGAGTAAATATTTTTATGTTTAATGAGTTTCATGTTTTGAAAGATCATAATTCCGAAAGTAATAATGATAATAATATTCATACATTCACACCTATTGTCTAGCCCAAAGTAAGCATCATTAAGAGCTTGTGTTATGGATACTAGATAACGGAGAAATAATGATAATAATAGATATGAATATAAATATTAGAAATACACTAAATAAACATATAAACATCCATGACTCCTAAACAAATGCTCGTATTCATCATACAAACATTTGCTCCTACCAGGATTCGAACCCGGTACATCTTGACTGAGTAGCCTGTATAGCAAGGGGTACAGACCACGGTCGTCAAACTTTTATAAACATATCGTGACGTCCACGAAGATAGCTCCCAGAATTAGCGGAGAGGTGTGGGGGTGACCTTGTGATTCGAAGGACCGATAGCCGTTAGAGTAGATGGAAATTCCTTGTTCAAGCAAAATATTCGTGTCGTGGGGCGTGCCACTGTTACGTAGACCAAGGCAGGCTTTGATTTCGTACCATTACTCAAGCAGGTAACTAGCTCGCGCTTACGGACTAAATTCGCGATACCTTCATCATTGATTGATCCCATATTATGCCATAATATACTTAAGAAGCTCGGTGGCGTAGTGGTTTTGGCGCTCTGGTTTCGATTACGAAAACAAAGCAACTTTAGCCATGGTCCATCCCGGGATGGGTCGATCAAAATTTATAATCTCGAGCTCCTCCGTGCTTCGGAAGGCACTTTGAGCCACCAGTCCCGATTGTTACCATGACCGCTTTAACAAGCATCAGGCCATCGTGGTTGTGCTATGGCCCAAGCTCCTCATGTGTTTCTTCCATGTTAGAAGGCCTGTGCCCAGCAAGTGGGACGTATACTAGGTGTAGTAGCTTGAATGTAGTGGCAGGTAGACCTACGTTACACTTTGTTCAAGGGTTTCCTTACAAAGAAGTTAAAAACATTACATTGAAAGTGTTAATATCATATCCAATGTACTAAACCAAATATTATTTTAACTGTATTCTCTACGCCTACTGTATCATTAAGAGCAATATTTCCATAAAACATAATTTGCATTTTATCATCAGGCGTTATTCAATAAACAAAGACAAGTCGCTTGAAACGGATAAGGTGGGTCCCACCCATGTTTAAGATCAAAGAATACTTGTCGAAGTTTAAATCTCTTTTAATTGGTATAATCCGTCTCACATCGAGCATAGAACCTCCTTTCCAGCCGTAGGATGTGCACTCAAGACATTTGTTCTCGGTGTGTGTGTGTGTTTATAGCTACTTAAGTATAATCAATAGGTTTAAGATTTTCTTGGAATTGCGAAAATTTTAAATAATTAAGCTCGGATAAATTTATTAAAGTGGTTGTTACCAAGTAGATTGTTAATGCGATTTGCTTTAATATATTATTGAAGGAAATCCTAATTAGGATATTGAAGATAATAATACTGCGCCCTGTAGTATAATTATGCTCTCTTTATTTATTAATTTTGCCACATTAAACAATCACACAAAAAGAAGATAGCAGTGATACTTAGCGTAGATTTTAATAATAATACCCACATAATGATTTTAACGTATTAGTAATAATTAATTTTGTAATATTTTACTGATTTAGGTATCCAGAACATCATCGTGATAAATATTAAGAACAGGCAAATTGTCCCTTCGACAAAATTACCAGCAATTATTTACAGTGGACTGTGTTGGGTCAAAAACGCACATAGCGCTGATTTCAATTTGATGACTTAATCTGCACCTATCAATATCAAAAAGGCATTTCTTGTACATTTCAAGATCTAAAAGCACAAGGAGTTTCTGATTTTCCAGCCAAATCGAAGTATTTCAAAATGATAACGAAAAATCGATAAATATCCCAAATTTTGTAGTCACCCACATCGAAGACACCCAAAACACAGACTTTGAAGATAGAACTCGCGACAAAGACGTCTGCCGATAGTCTCCGATTACCGCAAGACTGTCGCGCCGTGACAAGTGATTTGGGTCCGCCCGCCCGCCGCGCCGGCCGCATCCGCCCAGCACTCAATACCTATCGATGGTTGACGTCCAAACTATTAGGTTCGCGTTATCTTACAATATTTGGCTTAAACTTGCTATGAAGTTATTGATATGTTTATAGAAATGTCTAGAGTGGATTCATATCCACCTAGGGCCTTTAGTTTCTCATAAGTTTTAGATAAGGCTATATACATAGGTATTATACTTACCTATGATGTACCTTAGGAAGGTATCCTGTATCCTCACCTTAAAAGGTGACCTAAAGGTCTGGGTTATTTTAAATCATTATAATGTCATATTTTCACATGACATTTAATTATTTTATCAAATTATGAATTTTCCTTGAATGTCGACTACCTACTCTGTCTACCTATCTATACAGTGTGTTAAAAAGTCCGAAATAAAAGTGTGTTCCTTGTCAAGAATTACCTCTGAAAGTTTCATACCTTTCATATCACTTTTATTTTATGATTAAATTAACAAACACATTGTCTACCTGCTCGTGACAACACTAACAAATACGTACTGTCACGTATCGTACGACACATTAGTTATACCCACATAGGTACCACGTACCACACAACTCGTGCAGATACTGCAATACCGTCCCCCGCAACCCCAGAATACCAAGAACTATTCCAGAATTCTGTACCTAACACACAGTATACCTACCTACCTAGAATGTAGGTAGGTCTAATTTACCTTTGTATGTATACTGTGTACTTTGTATGTTAACTATTTTGCTCTGCTCATTAAAATAAAAAAAGCTTTTCACTCAGGTATCACACCCACAATACAGTCCAGAGTAGATATTCCAATCATCCTCACTTTCTGTAAAACTTGACCAATACGAACTGCTAAGATAGGGAGTCGAACTCCGAGGGGTCGAGGGGGTTTTACTAAGTAGAAAGCCTGTATGTAGGGTCGTCTGGGTAGGTACCACCGCCTTTCTTATTTCAGCCGTGAAACAGTTCGCTGTGTTTCGGATTAAAGGGAAAGGTAGCCAGTGTTATTAATGGGCATGGACGGCATTTCATCTAAGGCCTCAGGATAACAACGCACCTGCAATATCTAGTGATTTTCCCTTGTTATTGCAGGTGTCTATAGGCGGCGGTAACCGCTTACCATCAGGTGTGCCGTCAGCTTGTTTGTCATCTAGAAGTATATAAAAAAAAACTCTCTGCCTGGCCATCAGTTTCCCAAGTCCTTAAGACACTAATGCTCGTTTTTACTAACATTCGCTTAGCGTTAAGAAAAGGCACTTCACTTCACTTTTTTAAATTATGGCAATCGGTCGTTTTTATTATGAAGAGTCTTTTGTCGATTTTCAGCTCAGTCTATCTACATTTATCTCTTTCTAACTCTCTTAGTTATTCTATCTAAGAGAGTTAGAAAGAGATAAATGTCGTTGAGAGTCACCTAAGCCTAAGGAATGGTTAGTAAAAACCGACATAAGGCTTTATAGTGAATGGGTACCTGCTACGAGTAGGCAAACAGGTACCATCGTCGCCCATATCATCACTTAACATCAGGTGTGGCTGTGGTCAGATGTATGGCTATTTACTTCATAAATTAAAGAGTTAGTATAGTAGCGGCAAGGAAACAGATGGCCAGGCCAGAGAGAGTTCTACTCCCTATGGAAATTTGAGGGATGTATAATTATAGTTACTTACCAACTCGGATCGCACAATGTTTGCCATTCACGGCCCGTCGAAATAAAACCAAGCGGGTATCATATATTCAATTTAATTTTCGTTTATATAATTGAATCGAATAAACATTTAGCCAATATCTTCACCTAAGCGGTAAGTACCAACTGTTTGTGTGAGCGCGGTGACACTGTGTTACGATACTTATCAACAATAATAAAAATATGTACAATATTTGGAAATTTCATCACAGCTTCACAAAACAAGCATAACATGGAACAACAAAACAATCCAAGTTATTACAACTATCTGACTAAACTATAAAAACAAGTTCAGTTTGAAGCTTCCCGCAAGAAGCCTATGTTGATAAATGCTTGAATACTGTAACATAACTTAGTGTAAGTTATATGTCTTACCGCTACTTATGGTATAGTTTAGATAGACAAGATATTAATATGGTATAGAAAGATTCGTTCATTGACAAAGTTTACAAACACAAAAATATTTTCTGTAAAACTAGATATTTTAACAAAAAATATAAATAACATAAAACAATTTTAACGTGTAAATAAAATCATATCCGAGAAAAAATATTTTGCTTTAAATAGGAAAGAAACTTTATACTAAAAAAATATAACAAAACTCAATTGTTATTTGAATTCTTTGTCAATTCTCCTAGAAATAAAAAAGTAAAGTGCGATTTCGAACGGTGACAAAACACTTTAGATTCTTATTATAAATCTTTGAATGTAAATCAAAGAATAAAACTCAAATTAAGACGTGGTAAGACACATTCCTTACTAATAATATTGTGAGCGGTTTGTTTATACACTTATTTGTTCACTATTCGACACTAACCAATCTTTGGATTGAGGAAGTACTACTTACAAACTTAAGAAAAAATCTTTGATTATAATCAAAGGAAAAAATATGGAATGTGCGTAATCTATTTATTACAAGTCGATAGTATCAATTATTAGCCAAACGACTCGTTAGGTATCTATATTAACTAGGTATTAGCGAATTGAATGTTCTACTACTCGTCATATAATATGTGCAATATAGTATCAGTACTATCACTAACTGACTCATTAATTACACAAACAATGTACAATTAAAATAACATTGAATACCATTCTAAACATTAACTTCATCTACTAACTACATCTAAAGATAATTTAAGTGAAACTTTAATTGAGTATCCATATTACGTAAAGCATAGTAACAGATATCATTATAGTTACATCTATGCTACAATAATAAATAAAATATTCGTATATACATACGGAGTACATATGAGATTCCTTCTCATTTGTTTATGAGTTTGATAATCTTATACACTTTATGTACATAAACGAGGAATTTCAAAAAAATCTTACAAGTATCTAAAACAAAAATCTCAATAGTACTTCTAGTACACTTACAAAAAATCTTTAATAACTAATTAATTATGCAAACTGTTGTTATATTTTACCGCGCCGTGACATTAATACTAACATGGCACTTCACACCATAAAACGATTTGAAATCAGTCTTTCTTTTTTTAATATGCAGACGCAACAAACAAAACTCCCGGAAAACATTGTGAATCAATAATTTTCAATATTAGGCCTGTAAATATATTGCTGTACTAGTTCATACAAGCTTACGCTCAGCGATCGCATGAGGATGTCCAGGATGCGAGTAATGTGAAGGTGACGAAGGTTCGTACAGAGACATCTTCAGTCTCTTGCACTTTGCTCTTCGATTCTTGAACCAAAACTGCACGTTCTTCGATTCAAGCCGAGGAAATTTTTGCCTGTATGGCATTCTGTTTAACTCCTCTGTATACTTGAGTATTAAATTGTGCGAAGGGTGTGTGTTCATGGAAAACCATTGCTCGAGAACGGGTACTTCAGATACGGGGTCTATAAAAGTACGGTTGCGTTTGCGGCGTTCATCTGATCCACTAGCGAGGGCTAAATTTAGCCCGCTAGCACCTTCGCCTGGTACAGCACCTACACCAGGGAATCCACTCATGTATTGACTCATATACATTATTCCGTGACCAAACATTGGATGATTTGGGACCATAGGAAATGGCAGACGGTCAAGATGAGGAGACGAAGGTCTGTAGTGACGTTCTGGAATAACCTCATCATCAGATACGTCATGATCATCTACGTTACCATTTTCTTCGTCGTTATTGTTGTTGTTATTGTTATGGGAACTATCACTATTCTTTGCTGGTGATCGTTGCGGTGAACTGCCCTGGTCTGGTTTGCTCAAGTCCCTTGGCTCTTGTTTGATGTCATGTACCTGTTACAAGGAAACATTAATTAGTTATATAAATTGCAGTATGAAGGGAACGTCACTTATATTAAGTTTAAACAATAATTACCTTTATTATATCTGGAGGCTTAGGAGACTCTAGTGGCCTATCTTCTGAATCAATATTATTTTTCTTTGTAGTGATTAAGGAAAGTGGAGCATCTGGACTCTCCGGTCTATCATCAGGATTAAGATCTCCACCATCTTCTTCTAAATCTGAACCTCCATTCGACAAATTGTCCTCAGACATTACTGACATGGGATATCTTCCAGGACTTCCAGACATCTGAATAGGGCTTTTCATAGAGTTTTGATCAAGAGAAGTATAGCTATCGTTACCAGCCATCAGAGAACCATTGGTTGGACTGTGACTCCTGCTATTAAAGCCATTAACTCCCAAATGGCATCCTAATCCACCAATATTGCGTAGTTCAGCACGTTTTTGTGCTGCACGTGCATTTTTAAACCAATAGACAACATTATTAACGTCAAGTGGCTTACGACCTCGTCTTGATTCGAGGTTATTTAATTCTCGAACATACTGTTGTATTTGTTGCCGACTTGGATGTTGGTTTTCTGAAAACCATCTCTGTAGTTTCGGGAGTTCTAGTTCAGGATCGAAACTCGTACGCATTCTGGTTTTTTGTGTTGGATATTGACTTTGAACTGTTTGTAGAGCCGGGTGTAAATGGTCCGGAATAGCATTGAGGGTGGGTGAGCGGTTCTTTGGCCCAGGTGAAGGATAGCGACGCGGGCTAAACGGCGGTGGTCTCGGTGACACTTGAGCACTCCACCATGATTCAAACTTTCGTCGCATTTCTTCAGAAGGTTCATGAAAATTGTGAGGACCTGGCGTTCTGTCTTGTCCTCTGCAAATCTGAGCTAACGTCACCTGTAATAAAAACGTCATTTAAGAAAGTTTTAAATATTTTTACACGTTATAGAAAGTTAAGATTGGCTTAAAATGCTTCCTAACAAGTAGAAAGTTAAATGTTATTTAAACGAGCTTTGTTTTATAGATATTGGCTATTAGATTAAGAAATGTCACGCCGACTGTTAATACGTGTGTCGTTCGTGACTTGCCGCTACTCTGAGGCGCGTATATGTTTATTCTGTGGTTAGTGATCGTTACTCCCGCATCACCAAAATTTTATCACGGCTTACCCTAAAACTTAAGCACGGACAGTGTCGTAACAATTAGCGTCTTCCCACAGATTTTTAAATAAGCGCCAACATCTCAATATGGACTAAAGTGGTATCTCGGTGTTAACGAATTAAAGGTACCGCTACCATACCGTTCTATTAACGCGACCAGTAGCCTCGAGTAAAAAATTATTCCATAGCAAGTTTGAATTTCATAACTATTTATTTTGATGATAACACAACCTCATGTTTGGATTGGTATTAATACCACAACAAGTAGTCATTCAAAGAACTTGTCGGATTAAAGTTTCGCCTCACAGTTTACCCAGCTTGACGTTATGCAAGTAAGATCTGCCCATATCACAAGATTACATAGAACAATGCCAGCGATTGCGACGTCAAGCTAGTTGTCAGGGCGCAGTTTGTGTTTTGAGTGTTGCTAAATCAAATGTTCAAATTAACTAAGCGTTACACATCGAGATTGTGCGTATAAATCATGTCAGCCGTGAGGATTTAGCGCCGGGCCCGACTGATACGCTAATCTGCTTCTTTGTTTAATATTTTTAAATTGTGGAACCATATTTGTTTTCAGATATTGTCTGTTTCAGCTATGAGACAGATTTACGAGAGTTGACGCCTGCGCGTGATATCTCGCGTCACGTGTAATCCGTCTAAGTACATAATTTGGTTTGTATTGCGAACATACTTGATTTTCCCTTAGTTGAAAGGACAACTAGAACACAATAGGCTTAGTTTTATCTCATATTGTTTTCTTAGTAAAATAAACGCGACACCATCACGGCACCAATTCCTAAATTATTGTTGTTACATTTACCCTTGAAATAATTAACCGTAATCTGGAAGAAGTTATTTAACTGACGATATCTTCAGAAAGATTTATAGCATTAAATTAATCCTACAGACCTGTCTCCTTAAAAACCCTTCGATAAAGTATTCTACGAGCGTCCAAAGTTTTCTCGAAGTTGAAATCGAAGTGGCGCAAATTGGCGTGCGATAAATTACCATAATAATTGTAGAGCTGAGTTCATCTGCCGTTTAGCTACTAACTTTGCCGTTCGGGATGTTTGATTATCTTGCCCGGTCGCGAGTTCCTTTGGCTCATTTACAACTTTGAATATCGTCGGCTCAATTTGTTTTCAATGCTTTTACCTTTATTGTTCTCACGTTGCGATAGAACTCAACCTGATAGGAATTCCGTCAGTAAAATACTGAACATCAGTGACCCACTTAAATGTCAATGAGGAGTATAAATTGAAATCGCGAACCCGACAAGCGAGTAAGCCTCGGAGGGCGCGCATCGAGCGCTAACCTCGCGTTTAATAAGATTATAAAGCATTATTTTATGGTATTAATAAGATCAAAAGCGTTCGTACATCTAAAACTCCTTTTAACCCTCTTTCGAGGCTCAAGTTGGTAAGACGAGGGCAAGCTCCCGCCCGCCCTAACCCGTTCGCAGCGTGGATATTTAGAAAATATAATAAAGCCTCGCGAGGCGCGGATGAGTCTGAGATTCAATTAAATTTATTATGTATGGAGATCCCACGTGTGGGGCAGGTGCTCAGCGCTACGACAAATTGCTGTAGCTATCTTGGAGGCGGAGATTTAAACCTCTTTATAGGCTATATTTATTGATGGATTCCATAAGCACAGCATAAATTACAGAAGTATTCAAAATGAGGTCCTATTAGATCAGAAATTTGTTTCTTTTCTTCTCTAAGTAGACAAAATGACAAAATTCAGCACGACATTTACTATTTTTATTGAAAAAATTAATAACCTACAAATATCTCGAAAATATTTCAAATGAATGAAACATATACTCAAAGACCCTCTAAAACACTTTGACGGGTTTATTTAAACCCGACAAAGGTGTCGCAGAATATCATATATAAGTTGTATATAAGCATAATATCACATTTGCAATATGGCATAATAGGTTCATCTAATATGGGTATTAGGTTTCTACAACAGCATGCACGTAAAAGATGAATTCATATTTACGTGAATACATAATTTTTACTTAAATGTTGTGATTTTTTCTGATTTAAAGACTTAATATCTACTAGAGTACACGAATAAATCCTTATAAGTAGTACCGAAACATTCTATTAAAATATCCTTTTGTTAAGACGCGCAACAGCCGCGAACATCAAAACAAATGCTTCCTTAATTCTTCCCCCGACGATGATCCTTATTAGCAGGGACTTAGGCGTAACCTCGCAAATTATAACGACCTCCCAAATTGTAGAACTCTCGTCTACTTAACGAGTTTTATAATCTGTCTCCGACGCTTTCTTGGATCCGGGCCTGTGATGAGCGCACCGACAATGATTTGACGTTTATGTTATATAAGTTATATAAAAGGTTTTTCATCACGGAGCGATTGATTTTCCGAGTAGTTAATTGAGTATTTACTAGGATCGAATTTAAATCATAATAGTTAGAGGGAGACTGGTATTGCTTATATTTATGTATACAATCACAACAGCTTGTCATTTTATGTATATTTTTCTCAAAACACACATAAACTGGATCGAATGAACTCGAATCAATTACAATTGATTGAGCCAATTAAAAATTTTGCTACAAAATTTTACACATCTCTTTTTATTTCTAATTAAGTAAAGTTATTACTTATAAAACAAATATTAGATATCGATCATAAAATGCTTGCTGTGTAAATCTTCAGAAGCGGTATCAACGCCAAAACATTGGAATAACTACGCAATAAATTTCAATTGAGAGCTCCGATGTGGCGGGCGGTTTAAATATAGGAAACAATGAGTGCCACGATAATAAGGGGGTAAAGGTTTAGTCTACAGACTCATTGTGACACGGGCTGGGGTTACAGAGCATTAAAGAACATTACAACGCCGCATAAAGCATTGTGAACGTTGGTTTAGCTCGTTCTGGCGTGCACGTTTTGTCAAACATGAATTTGGATGATTTTAATGCCGCGACGGTTCACGTAATTCGGCGTGACAGGTGTTTTGAAAGCACCGATAGATTTGACGATGAATAATTATTATTGTTATTTTAGCTTTGATTAAATTAATATGTGAAAATCATGATACTCTCAAACAAATATGTATCTCTGTCAGTGAGCAACAGCGATGCATAATTACGAATGTGCAGAAAGAAGTAATAATAAGTAAGATAGTAGTAATAAATGCATAACAATATCCTTCAGTTTAAAACCTGATTGCTGTTGGGAGAAAAAACTCTCTGAATGTAATTTTCCTTTAATTCCCAATCCATAAGAGGTACGATGCGATGTCTTGCGTGGTTTGAACTAATAAGTATCCTAACTAAAATAGGCTAATGTACACTATTTGAGTTACCTCATCCAGCGGACACCCGGTAGACATGAGCAGCGGCCTGTTCTGAACCAGCAGAAGCCTCAGCAACTTGTCCTTGATGTCCTGCAGCGGCGTGGGCCTCGGCCGCAAGAGTTGAATACGCAGAGTAGCCACTGTAGTCAGCTCTCCCAGAACTTCGCCAACTGTAGTCTGTGGTCCGTCGGAGATCCTCTCAAACGGTAATGGCTTCCAATTATTGATTACTACGGAACCTGGTGAAAATTTTCATTTTTAACGCAGGCTGTGGTAAACGACGTTAAATTTTCGTGGGGTAGGTTTGAGAATATTTAGGTCTTCCTTATAAACTTATCCAGTTTATAAGGAAGACCTAAATATTCTCAAACTTTCTTTTTTTTTATATAAAAAACTTTCTGTTTTTTATATAAAAAAAACTTTTACTAATAAATTAAATACTAAACCACAGTTTTGTTTACCGACCTTTGGCCGAAGCAGCGAGCTCTTGAGGATATCCAAGCCTTAACATAGCTGCGGGCACCAGGTCAAGAAACGGAGTAGCTGCAGGTATGATGACGTAGCTGTCTGTCTCTACCAATGCTCGACGTCTCCATACACCTTCTTCCAAGGCGGAAACTGCTTCAACTACGCAGTGTACAGGTAAGGTTTTACCTTGAAGAAAAAATGGTACATAATTATAAAATAGTCGGCTTGTTAAATAATTGAAACTATAATATTTCAGAAAAAATACACTGATTACATTTTCAATTCAACATAAAGAAAATGTCCAAGTTAACTAAATCGTAAGTATTTGAAAAATAAATTCATCGGGTGTTAAAATAAAATGTTTTGATATTGAGTGACACGTTAGCAAGGAAAATACAGAGAGACAACAAAAATTTTACAGGGTTATCCCAAGTCCTTGGCAGCTCAGATGGCTAGAGCAAGTCACCCGGATTGTGTAGGGTCGCGGGTTCGTTCTCCGCCCCAGAACAGGGGTTTTTTTCTAGTTCAGATAATTTTCTAACTTCACTTTACCTTTTTAATCCTAAACGTTGTAGAATATTAATGAATAATCAACATGTTCAATTATTATACTTGACGAGCCTAACTTATACAGTCAGGGTGAGCGATTTATCCACCTGCCTATGATTGGTCACGTTCATTCCCGTGCTTACTTTGCAACATTATTTAATTAGAAAGTCTTCAAGTGAATACATATTTATACTGAAGTTATACGCCTATTACAGCTACAATTTTTCAAAACAGAAATCATCGAAGACTTAATGTAACTCAACGTCGCTGGCCATAAGTTAAGAACTTAATAGGACGTAAAAACTTGGAAGAAAAAATCGGCCACTCAAGCGGTAGACGTCGAAACGCTGTCGTTAAGAAAGCGTCTTAATTATTTAGCAACTTTCAGGCGAGAGAGCATTGCTTTTGACTTGCTCATGGACTGGCAAAAAACGGGAGGAAACGTTAAAATAATAATTAATCCTTTCTGCATGTCTTGGGCGCGTCCGACGAGGGATCGCTTTGTGTCGAACAAGACGCTAAAAGCGTGCTTCTTTGTGGAAAATCTTTAGCGCGTTATTAAATAGTTTTTGCTGCCTCGCTTTTTAACGTTAAGTGCCGTCTAGATGCTTTATTGGACTTTCAGCTATGTTTTTTATTTTTTTTATTATTTTCAGTTGGTAAATTATGTTGCACCGATGTTGCAAGGAAACGTTGCAATCTTTTCAAAGGTCGCTCCCTTTTTTATTCTTGTTATTGTATTAAAAGAAATTAGTTCAACAACAAACAACATTTTCCACTCTAATTAAATTTTACAAAAATACCTTACCAAAAAATATAATGAATATTTCAATACGTATAATTAAATAAATAATGTTGTTCGTTCCGTATACTCGTAATGGTTTAAAATGTCAATAGGAAACAAAAGCCTTCTTGGAACCGGGCAGTTATTGAATTTACATAATACTATCCAGAAATTCGGTTAACAAAGCAGTTGTTTCGGGAAAATTATAAATTTCTCCATACAGTAATCTCTTAATAATACCCCAGTAGGTGTATCGCCATTGCATTATTGTCGTATTAAAACGCCACAGACTTGCGTTTGTCGACTTATTCCAAATAAACACGACATAAAAGTTTTAAAAATGTGTACGTATATTGACTATACTGTTTAAAGGACATCATCGATTTAACGTAACTTATTTGACTGACTTTTTTAATTATTTTAGCTACGTTTCGACGTACGCTTCATTGTCACTCGTATAAAAAAATATATTTTCAAATTGTGTATTTATGTGACCTACGTTTTTGTTAAAATGAATAATAATAATAATAAGTAGAAGCAAGTACCAAATCAGATTTAAGCATTTAAAACAAATAGGATTATGTAGTTTAATCATTAACGCCTAGACGGTAATAGAAATTTAATTGTATCTGGTATGTCGGGTATGAAAAAGTATTTGGAAAACTATTGTCGTTATAATGTTTTAAAGAATAATTAATAGTAAGCAATCCTAATAGCAAAAGTAAATAAATGAATTAAGAAACTTTTCATTATTAGTTTACTATTATGTTACTTCAGTTATTTCACTGCACATTTTAAGACGTTACATGTTATATTAGGTATTATTTTAAAATTAGATTATGTGTATTGATATGCATCTCTATCGAGATACTATTTCGCATTAAAACACCTGAAATTTCGCAGTGCCGTAATCGCTTAAGTAACTTTCAATAGTTTCTGTTGGCAAGTTCTTTAGTGGGCGGGCGAGGGTTAGCGACCACCTATGGTTTAATATGGAGCTTGGATTAGTTAGGTTTAGTTGAGGTTTAGGCGACCACCCGCCGGACCCCGTCCTTTGGTCAGTTAAATCCTCCGTTATGAAACTGGAGACTTTAATAAGCAAAGCCTGTTAAGGTGATTCAATTTATATGTATATATTATAAAGTAATTGAAATTAAGGTAGTATATTTAACATTATATTAAAGCTAATACCAGAGCTGAAGCACAATTTCATTTCGCATAACTACGTAACTGTTTATCACTGTTTCGGAATTGCTTCCTTTGGTACAGGCCTAAACACACGAGGCTATAGCACCAACACGTGGCCCAATGCAGGTTGGTTGGTGAAAGGAGTAAGAACTCATTATCGATTACAAATTTTGATCCTTTGCTTTGTTTTCGTAATTTAAAACCTCGTTCCGAGCTCCTGTTGGATGTCAATACTAAATATTGCTGTACAAAGTGCGAGTTTCACATGCATCTTGCTCGTTATTCAGATCATAATAAAAGTAATAAAGTATATATTTGTAAAATTATAGAAAATTGTTATCCATAAATAAAATAAAGAGATTTCTCGTGTCTCATGAGATTACTTGCTATGTGAAACACTCAAGGAAAACTTGGTGATGTGAGTTCGCAAATCTGTTTTGATGCACCTGTTAGGTACAGGCGTTTGAGGGTTGTTTGAAAATTACCTTAGGTACGGTGCACGTGACCTGTGGGGGGTGCAAAATGTGAGCTTTAGCGTTCGATATTTCATGTAATATTTTGTAGAAATGCTTTGAAACCGCATCAAATATGAAAACAAAATAAATTTCCGCATGGTTTATCCCAGATTAGTAAAAATTTTTAATCTCGAGCACTTCCTTGCTTCGTAAGAAACGTTCCCTTGTGCCTGCATCACAATATAGATAGATGACTCTATCTATGCAACGGATGACTAACATACATACAGATACAAGTGTACAGTAATTTTAAACCTAAAACAAAGGAACGATTTGTTTGAATAGGTTAGAGATAGGCATAAGTTTGCGTCTGTCTGTTTGCTGATATCAAGAGCTGGCCTTGTGTACTACTAATTTTAATCAATATCCCACGTGGCTCGTGTATACATGCACGTGCATGGAAACCAAATTTTCTCTTGATTAAGTTGTTAGGCGTCTGTTTATCTTTCAGTAGCGATCTTTAGTAGTATTACGGCTCAAGCTCCTCATGTAAACGCACTGTAGTACCAAGTTATTCTTTCCCTGGAGTACCAAGTTATTCTTTCCTTGTTGTTCCAGGTGTCTATAGGTAACGGTAGCTAATTAATACCAGGAGGGCCGTCAGCTTGCTTGTTATCTAGTTATATAAAAGTGTCTCATAATATTTTAAACGTAAAGCAAAAAATGTATAAAATTTTGTTAGCAATAAACTGCTACGCTCTCCTCTTATATTTTGCGCCATCACAAAACATACGTCGTCGCAAATCTGTACACATTCGCGGGATTCTTGGAGTAAATCCGGCATAAAATTTAATCGTATCACAGCTTGTGTGGTCGTAAAATTGAGATGAAAATTTAGTTCACATTAGCTAAAGAAGTGTAATTGCATTTTACTTAGAGTTACTAAGCATACTTTTTGGATGGTGTAAAATATACTAAGCCATTGGTGGAGGTTGAGCATTGGTCGCGACGTTACTCTTCGACTAGCTTTTCGTCTGTTTCTTCCATGAAGAAAAGCGTATAAACAACTTCGGAACAATAAGTGAGCTGCTGCTGGCTTCATCTCATAAAGAAAACAATCACTATACATCAGTTTTATGTACTACACACACCGTTTCGCACAAATTAATCAGTAAGTAAAACTGAACGTTAATCTAGGGAGTGCTGTAAATTGGGTCGAAGATCTGTTCATTAGAGTACAACATAAAATAGCAATTAGGCTGAGAAGTGGCAGGAGACGTTGCTCTTAAGCTTAGCCGATCCGAGCAGGTGCGCATCGAGGAAGGGGTTTGTGAAATAGAATTACAAACCGATGATGGCACAAATCCTGGTTGTTGACAAAACAATGAATTTAATGACCTAAACTTTGTATAATCATTAGGAAGATAGTCTAGACAAAACACAATTAACTATAAAATGAATGTTACTTAGACGTATTACGGTTACAGTATTAGAAAACTCAATATGGACTTTTTCTCCACGTATGTCGAAATCTTAGTTGTGCTGAATAAGATCACAATGTAAATTATATCATTTCGTTAGTTCTCAACTCGTTTATTTATATAGTAACACCAACATAATAATGCTTTTTAATAGATAAGAAAATTCATCAGAAAGTATTTTACAATACATAATCAAAATTAGAAGAATATGAGCTTTTGTTTTTAATAATTGTTCCTTTTTTCAGACCCTCGCTTAAATATAATAATTGAACGAAAATCATTCTTTAAATATAGGGTTTAGTAAGTCGTATGAGTGCAATATCTACTGCCCCCTTAGCCCCATAACCGCTTGATCCTAGCTCCGGGCCTGGCTAAGCCTACTCGAAAGAGTTGGAAGTCGGGACAAAGGCTGGCAGTGATGTCAAGGAGCCGTGTAGTACTGAATTAAAACTTTAGACTAACAGGAATTAAGCTGTCCAAGGTCTTAGCAAACTAGAAGATTTTGACTGACTCTAAGATCAGCGAGAAATTCAGTGTTTTACAATAAAAGTCATGTAAACGGCATTTATTTTGGTTCTATTACGACATTATCTTTGGTTGATGTTATAATTTAACTAACATTAGGATGTTGTACAGTAAATTAAGATAATAAAGGTTCTAGCAAAGGTTTCTTTAGCTACATGATTGATTGATTGTGCAAGTACTGAAGAAGTATTGTCGTTTGTAATATAGGGAATTCATAGTAAATATTCGAAATCCATCACAATTAAGATCTATAAATGGTCTGTCGGTGCACCAGTTTGACACTCTCGCAGAAGCAATGGCCCTGAAAATTCACTTGAACCTTACTCAGATATCGAGCTCCGAGTGAGTGTTTATTATATTCTTAGTTCAGGCGAAGCGAGTTTAAATTAAAGCGAGTTATTTCATATTTTCAGAAGTGTTTAAGGCAGGTGGAGGCGTTAACTTGGCCAAGCCCGTCCGACGAGATTCCGGGCTTAAACAGATACGTTCGGAATCAAATTCGCCGCCTCTCGCCGGAGCTTACGTGCGCCCCTGTCCTAACATGTCGACGCGGATCGAAATCTATCTCTTAAGACATGAAAATAATGAAAATCTGTTTTAAAGTTCTGAATATCTTGCTAAGTTCTTTTATTTTGATTTGCCTTACAAAGGAAAATATAAAATATAATCTCTTCTTTCATTATCTATTTTATAAATCATTTCTGCTTAGAACTAACGTCAAGATAATTATTTTTATTAACCTCCGACGTAAAAAAAGGGTTGTCACTGTGTGTATATCTGTGTGTCTCTCTGTGGCATCAAAGCTCCTAAGCGAATGGACCGATTTTGCGTTTTTTGTTTGAAAGCTGACGTCATCGAAATGGTTCTTAGCTATAGTTTAAGCAGATCTATTCGGGCGTTTAATGATCATCATCCCGTTTCCACTTGACAAAAGCGCATACTAACTTTTACAGATTGAATTGATTTGTGATTTGGTTTATTGTTACTTTGGTGGTGTTTCCAAGACATGCTAATCTATAGCTGATCCTCCCATCAAATAGTGTGCGGGATACTAAACTCTTGAGAAACTAACAGCAGATATAGCGCTAGATAGATGATTAATGGGGTCGGGGGTCACTTAAAATTGACAATTTTACATTATCAACAAATTATTGCTTTTCAATATCTTTGATTTACAACCAAATAGCACAATTAAATAATATATATAATTATCATGCTGGGAAAACATACTTTATTATTTGTTGCTTTGGTAGCCTTTTAATTTATTATTTACTAAAGAAAGACTAGAATAAAGATGGCGCTTCCAGCCTCTGTACATCTCGCCACGAGCATTAACAATGAACTGTGTGAGACGTATGTACTTAACTCGGAGTTAGCATAAGTATTCGCTAAAAGTCTCATCCGAACCGGCGCACGCAAGAATAGAAGAGAGCTTAATTGGGTTATGTCTAAGCCCCGCGCTGTTTACTCGGCTACGACATGGAGTAATTATGAACATGCTTTACAGTGATTTGAAGACGCCTAATCATGTATGTCTTAGCTCTTTCTTCATTTTACTAAGGTAAACTCTTAGGTAGGCCCGTATGTAGGGTCGTCTGGGTAGGTACCACCGCCTCTCTTATTTCAGCCGTGAAACAGTTCGCTGCGTTTCGGATTGAAGGGAACGGTAGGCAGTGTAATTACTAGACATGGACTGTATTTCATTTTAGGCCTCAGGATGACAATGCACCTGCAATAGCAAGTGATTTTTCCTTGTAATTACAGGTGTATATAGGCGGCGGTAGCCGCTTACCACCAGGTAGGCCGTCAGCTTGTTCGTCATCTAGTTGTATAAAAAAAACTCGACTGGCCGAGCGGTCTGTACCCCTTGCTATACAAGCAACTGGGTCAAGAGCTCCCGGGTTCGAATCTTGGTAGGAGCACATGTTTGTATGATGAGTACGAGCATTTGTTTACGAGTCATGGATGTTTATATGTTTATTTAGTATATTTCTAGTATTTATTTAAATATTATTATCATTATATCTCCGTTATCAGTATCCATAACACAAGCCTTAATGATGCTTACTTTGGGCTAGATAATAGGTGTGAGGGTATGAATATTATTATTATTATTATAAACCGGTTAAGTTGTGAATGTGGAAGGTTAGTTTTCCGTTCTAAGTGTGAATAAAATAACGTTCGTTCGATTTGTCATGCGTTATGCGAGTTAAGTGGTCACTCACTGTAATTAAGTTTCGGAAAAATGTTTCCCGAAACTTAAATACAGTCACTAATTGACGTCGTCAGAATATTTAAAAAATAAATAAATTATCACATGAATAGCTTTTTAAGATTAAAAACAAGGATAAATGTAATTTCCTTTAATATAAATTTTATTTCAAATATCTTTTGAGAACCCTTTCTTGTCAGGATAGTAGCAACATTGTAAGGGTAATGTTTTCTAAAAATATAATTCACATAAATACACAGCTATTGGATTTGCGTGTATGTCCGTCCGTTCGTGTGCGATGATCTGTTTAGATCGGATAAGTCGTGGCGTGACGGATGCTGAAACCTGATAAATACAGTGCCATGTCACATATGGCCGGCCAGATTTGTTTGTTACATGTTATTTGTCATACCACTTCATTATGTACAGACATGCAATATTTTTTCTATCACATATAATTCAGTTTGACTCATAACGTAGTTACAAATAATAATAACTGGAATATTGTGTTTGTTGCTATTAAGGAAGTAGCGTATTAAGGAAGTAAAGTAAGTAGGGGAAAAAAGGCTTAAATTCGAATCGGCCATAGTGAGAGCGAAAAATTTAGTTTATTTTTTTGCAGTGGTAATCACAATGAAACTGTAATAATAAATAAAAAAAATCAAAAACGCTTAAAACAATTGAAGACAAATGTCAAAAATAAAGCTTACTCTTTATAGATAAGTAAATAGAGAAACTTCAAAAATGAGAACAGAAAAGATTTAGGCATAAGTTTTGGATCTCCCAAAGCAGATTATTTGACGGCAAGCTGGGCAAGTGCTTACAGTACCCCTGTCTACTAAACTAAGGTTCCTGGGTTTGAATTCCGGTAGAAGCAGATGTTTGTTAGAAAATACAAAAATCTGTCAACATACGAACATCACAAGTCATATTTCAAATATTTATTCTTATTATAGTAATTTATTATAGTAATGCTCGTGATGATCTTTAATTTGAGCCAGTTCAATTGGTGCGAGTTTGAAACAATAATGTTATTTTAAATAATATATTACAATCGCCAACTTTGCCCGAAAAAAGTGAGGGTTTTGGTCAAGTGTAACAGCTTAGAAGTTACTTATTTTATTAGCTTAATACTATACCTACATTAATAAAAAAATAAATTTTGTATGTTTGTCCCCTATGCGCTCTGAACACAATGATCAAATTGTGATGAAACTTTGACATTTATATAGCATATCTATAGACGCCCGCAAAGATTCCTGGTGTAGAAAACCTTACAGTTTTATTATAATACCTTATAGTTTTATTATAAAACCTTACGGGCATTGCAAAGCCTGCCGGGTGCAGCTAGTAAATTAATATAATCATGTACACACGCACAGTCAAAACAATTTATTTTTAAGGAAATTTCATTAGAATACTGCAGTAAAAGTAAATGTACTGGCAGTTTCAGTATTTTTAAATACAATTTAAAGCCAGAGTCAGACGTGGTCCCACCTCCACGGTAATCTCCTTTAGCAGACAAACTTTGCTGTCCACAGTCAGACTGGGATTTGAGGGGTAATTCTAGTTTAGACAATAGAGAAGCTAAGTATAAACCAATAAAATAAGACAGGATGAAGTTTATTTTGTCGGTGTGTAATTTCGAATCTTAAGTTAAGCTTAAACCTACATAGGTATTAGAAGCTGGTGGACTGACTCATCAATGCCCAGCCGAAATTACTGAAGCCAGAAACATGAAATTTGGACATTAGTTTCATTTTAAGACATAGAGTTTTTTTTTATTTCGAAAGACGGGATTAGCCTAAATTTAAAAAAAATCGTGAAACTAGTTGGGAAAATTTTATCTATTGTCTTCAAATTAATTTTAAATACTCTTTGATAAAACCAGAGTGTTAAATAGGTGATTGAATTTTTTAGCTTTTGGCGTGATAACTGACATCTACGCGGATTGAGCCGCGGGCGGCCCTGCTAGTTTTACAATCAAAGTCCTCTAAAGAAATGCTAAATTCTTCTTTATTATTACAAAAACAGGTTTTTGTAATAACAAAGATCAGCTATAAAGTAAAAGTCATCAAATTTATCTATTTACTCTTCATAAAGCCGACGTCGTCGTCCCTTCTCTTACACGGTGTTATGTATGTTTGTTCTCCGGCGGGCTGGTAAGGTACGAAAGGTTACAATCGTATACCTTTGTAATATAAATCCTAGTAGTGAGTTAAGCGGGTATCGACTGTCTAGGAGGAAGGTAACTGGACACTTAGGTCTTAGCGCTGGGGCTCAGTCTTAAACCCTTGCCTTTATTATTCTTCGTTTTAATACCTAGATTGTACCTAGTTAACAGATACTTCCTAGTAACTGTGGATTTTTTGCTCTTGAAACAGTGAACTGTTTTACATAGCTGGCTATTTTATAACGGAAAGAGGCTTGCAAAACGGAAAAGTAAAATATCAACAAATTAAAACATATACAATATACAGCTGCACTGCAAAATCCATTATGCAAATACAGTACGAAATCATTAAGGATTCGAAATCTCATGTTAATGACAATCCAAAATGATAGTTTACTTACTATCTAAGTAGCACTGGCTATAAACCGCATTGTTTAAAAAATAAAAAATAAAACTCAACATTTTGTATGCAATGAAACATAATGCAATACCTTTGTAGATGCAATTTAAAAAATCAATGGTTTTTTATAGTAGAGGAAGTATAGAATATAATGATTTAATGCAATATTGAACAGCTACAACTATAAAACAAAAACAATGACACTATCTTTCAAAAGTATTATTCATTTACCATACCGATAGTATAAAGTAGCGTAAATTTGAACTTTCATTATGTTTTTTGCAATTTTGCGAAACAAATCATTCATAGATCATCTAAGTATTGCATTTTTTGTGAAACAGAAGATTTTTTTTACGATTTTAAAGTTACCCCATATTTTCATTTGGTGGTTTCAACAGCACAGAAAAATGCCCGATGTATGATAATTATCTATGAACTGTTTAATTGGCTTAGTGTTAACAGTTCAGTGCATTGCGGTTTTCTTCTCATAATATAAGTAACTTATACCTAATCCGTATTTATTATTTAATCCTAAGATTAATAATTTGATACTGTATTAACTTCTAGAAGATTTTACTATTAAAAAATAGCCTACATGTTTTTCTTAACTAATATATACCCGTCAAGCATCATATTCCAGGCACAGTTGATTTTTCTACTGTCATAGCCCTCCGGTGGGATACTGCCGCCTGAAGAGGGATAGTGCTCAATAATGGATATCATTATTTATAATTATAACGATAGTAGAATGAATGTTCTAGACTTCTTGTGTTCTTTCATAATAAGTACCTATTTCAATTGTAGCTACAAATCTATTAATATGCCACCCTCTTATTATCTCGGCATCGAGTTTCAAACAGTTAATCGTACTCAACTTAATTTTCAATTGAACAATACATCTCAAGATAACGTTACGCGTAATTGTGAAGGCGTTATGGCTGTCAGGGGCGTGTTTGCAGCTTAATTAAGATACGTTTCGGTTTCATCCCCGTCTAACGATATGTTTGATGACATCTTTAAAATATATCTTGGACTTTATTCGTAATATATAAAGAATTCATTTTTAAACGGCTGCCGCAGAAATAAACGACAACAATATCTGATGCGAAGTACACAAGATAATAGATATAAAATAAGATTAATTTTTCAGCATAATTTTAATTGGTTATAACTGTAAAATAGCTGAAGAGATAAGCTTACCTGATTTTAGTGAGGTCAAACATTTTTGTCTCCTAATTAACAATCGAAGTTAGCTTAAGTAATAGGCAGTAGCTACTTCTCCCTTACCCTATTTTATAATTTATTTAAAAGCGCAGTAACTTATAATAAATATATAAAATACTTTACAGAACCACTATATAACAGGCTTAAATATGATGTATAATTTATTGTGTATTTTCAAGAAACACTTCGCAACATCTCCTTGCACACTTCGTTAAGCATATATTTCTAAATAGTCACTAAAGCAAATAAATTCTAACTTAAAAACAACACACGACAAGTTAGCTATTCGAACTCGACAGAAGCGTGAAAACGATTTGTAGCCTATTTAATAAACACGTAATTAATTCATACGCCTCAAAGGGGCGCTGAGCATGGTTGTTGCGGCAACGGGGTGAATGCGCGCCGTGTGTCGCTCGTTCTTTTGTCCAAGCCTCGTCAATCGTTAGCACATTTACCTACTTTGCGGAGTGAAAACTTGCAAAACGAACGCCATTGTCAGGATCTCGACTGTGACATTGTACGCCGGCGCGCTTATCGACTCCCGCGCGTCAAAGAAGTTCAAAAGCTTGGTTTAGACGTCCCTATCTTAGTGTCGTTTGTCAGTTTTCGCTTGGAGCTGTGATTGTTTGTTATAAATGGCCTTTTTGAGGGCGCCTCGCTCGTTTTAATTGACAGGAATATTGTGTGTTGCTATGGCGAATGTTTGGGGTTTCTGGCGTGTTTATGATATAGGTAATAATAATATTCATACACTAATGCGATGCAATGCCATGGTTTTATTGTTAATTAAAATTTATATCCTATCCTTAAATACTTAAGTAGCGGTAGTGAGAAAACAAGAAAGCTCTCTAATCCCAAAGCTTTTTATTACTGACGTACGACTTAAAGAAAATATTATTTACTTAGGATAAAATTTATAAGTAACAAATTTTCTTAATAATAATCTCATTAGTCTATTTCACGATGTTACGTAACTATCATGACAAGTACCTACCTATCTCATACGAGCTTACAAACCATTCACAAGTATCCATAACACAAGCTCTTAATGATGCTTACTTTGGGCTAGATGATTTTACCATTAAGGGCTAGGTGTGAATCAAGGATGATAAAAGAAAGTGAATGTAAATATTATTATTATTTATCTAATGCTAGTTAAAAAATATAAATGAAATTAAGCAAATCAAAAAGTATAGAACAAGATATTGATTAATTATAATGTATTTTATTATGTAATTGTTGAGGAGCTCGGTGGCATAGTGGTTTGAGCTTTAGGTTCGATTACGAAAACAATGCAACTTTCGCCATTGTCAAGCGCAGGATGGGTCAATGAAAATTTGTAATCTCGATCTCCTCTTTACTTCTGAAGGCCTGTAAAGTCAATGGTCCCGGTTGTTACTACAACCGCTTTAGCCTTCCAAACCGCATTAGGCTACGGTAACCGCTTACCATCAGGGGGGCCGTATGCTTGATTGCCACATTAGTGATATAAAAAAACCTTACAGAAAGAAAACCCGATCGTCGTGGCAATCATTCCGGGAGGCCTATGTCCAGAAGTGGATGTCTTTCAGCTGAAGTGATGACGATGCCACAAAACACTTGAGGGGTAAAATTTCAGACTATATTTTATTTAGTTTTGAATGACACGATAACATACATCAGTTAAAAAAACATATACAAATACATGCAATAAAAAATGTTTATCTGTGCCCAATTATAATTGTGCACAACATTTTAACAAAACTTATAGATTTTACTATTTCATAGTTTTACTTACAGTTAAAATTTTAATTGTCTGAACAAAGTCGTCGTTTAGGACTGTCGCTTAATATGTTTACGTTTCCAGTAGTGGTGTTCTGAATGAAAGAATTGGACAATTAAATATATCATGATTAGAGCAATACTATAGCCCTAGCACGAACGTTTTTAAATTTCGAATCGTAAGCGTATAGTTTGCGCACGTTTGAAATTTTAAATTTCAAAAAAAGGCCTGTCAAAAGCTAACGTAACTACTCGATACGAGGGCTTTTCGAAATTTAAAAGTGTTCTCGCTAGGGGTACAAATCTCATTGTAGTAATGGCACATTCTATGTAAAGGATTATTTTTCGACACATTGTTTTTACAACAGGGTAGGTACCTGTACAAAAAACCTGCGGATTACGCACTGACCGAGTCGGTACTTTAAATGACAACATTTCCAACAATTTCCATCAGACAATCCACTGGCAATCTGGTGAAGTGTAATTCACACATCCACCTACGTCTCTCCATATCCTCAAGTTTGCTGTAACTAAATTTAATACTACGCACGTCAAACCTCATGCTCACATTAGCCGTCACGGTTTAGGCTCTCAGTCGCACTGGCAGCTTAATAATCTCATTTGTGTAATAAAATCTGTGCGTTAGTGGATGGTAATGCGTGATCCGTCCCTGAAATGCTTGCCTCGCGATAATCTTGTTAGGTTAAGAAGGTTTCCACTTATTACGTGCTTTGCTACGCCTTAAGGATTAAGCGACGTATACGCATAACTCGATATGTACTGTAGGGAAGACTGTTTATGCCTGCTTATGCTTATACGGTTGCCGTAATCTGAAAGAGGTTTTCTAGAGCAATTACAATACTTATTAACGAACTGAAGAAAGACAAATAACGGCAAATAACTCAACACCACCGGTTCTGTAGCGGTAAAAAGAGTCCATATTCGAAGAACTGCTTAAGCACACAGCTCTAGCCGCATCCACTCTTCTTTATTCACGCATCTTGAGCATGCCAAATCATGCCATGTGTCGGAATTAAATATTAATTATTACTAGGTTATCACCCACACAAAACTGTTTTATTGAAAATTGTGATACAACAGTAACGAAATACTTAGATTACCTATGTATTATTAAAATAATGACAATCATTTTATTTCAGAATATCATTCTAAGATTGACATTATACTTACCTATCTTGAAAAAAAAACAGCAATCTCTAATAAAATTCTAAGTCCAAAAATAACTATATCATGAGCTGCTAAATAAAAAAGGATTTATTTCATGGAAAGAGAATCGTATTCCGATTATTAAGCAAAGCTTAGGAACAACTTATTTTATGACACTATGCACATAACTAAACAATTTATAGATTCATTATTCGCTGGCCTACGCCTAGCTTATGGGATTACGCACGGCAAAGATGCAGCGCAGATTTAGAGCAAAGCTCGCCCATGACAAGGTGGTCATCTCAAGCCCCCAGATCTGGCCGGACAACGAAGACAAAGGAACCCTAAATTATTCAAACACGCCAAAAGCAACCTTAATACCTGGCTGGTAGACGCGATTTGTAAATATTTAACATTGGGATATTTTGTATTAAGACGAACTGTAGTTTGCATGAGAGAGGAGTCGGAGTCTGGGAGCTGAATCTACCTTAGGGATTAGGGTTGGTATGTGTTCTTTGTTCTAACTATAGAAGAATCAATTGGTTTTTAGATACAGCAACATCAATATCAAGTTACACTTAATATGATTTTACTTGCCATATCCAGTGATTTATCATTGTTAAGTGTTGCAGGTGTCTATAAGCTGCGGTAACCGCTTTACACCAGGTGGACCGTCAGCTTGTTTCTCATCTAGGCGTTTAAAAAAAACAAAAATCATAAATGCGAAAGTGAGTTTGTTTGTCTATTTGTTACGCTTTAATGCATTAACCACTGAATCGATTTAGATAAAGTTTGGTATGGCGATAATTTAAAAGCCTGAGATAGGATACTTTTTGGAGCGATAACTGATATCCACGTGGGCGCAGCCGCAAGTAAAAGCGTCAAATTATCGAAACTAAGCAAATTATTGTTCACTGAAAATAAAACCAAAAACTTATTTTGTTGGTAAACTTTCATGTTAGTTGGTTTTTTAGTAAGAATAGCAACCAATAAGGCTGTTGATAAATCTCGGGTATATTTTCCAATCCTCATAAACTCAAGATGCGTAAATGTTTGTATGTCTATTTAGTATCGTATATCCCATAATCCAACATCTCAATGATCCTACACAGTAAGCGTGAGTGTTAGAGTTTAATCATCATATAAGGTGTAACTTTTAAAATTTTACGAAGTCTTATTCAAATCGTTAAGTATAAAACACTTTGCTCTGACAGCCCTGTCCCAAGGCGGGTTCGCCCATAAATAATTAATCTGCAGCGATGTGCGGCCAGTGGTTAACTAAATCCTCCAACGATTAAGACTGGCCGGCGGGGATGTCTCGAAGATGACGAGGCAGTCTTAGTTCCGAGTTTAGTTAACCGTTGATAAAGCTTGTTAAACAATAGGTATTAAGTTGGTTAATATTTAGTGCGATGACCCAAAGGCATGTAATTAATAAATTGATGAAGAGGGCATTAGAAAAAAATGTCTTTAATTTCAAACGAGTTATATAGAAGATAAGTACATCGATTCAATTTCAATATTTCTGTATTATTGCGACACAGAACGATGTTAATTGTATCGCTGCTAATGATTTCCATCATCAATATTCGGCCAAAGAATATAATTATTTCGATTTTGTGTATATGTTTACCTATATGCCAACTTTTTAATGAAGAATGTCGCAGAAATATATTTTTGAACATTGAAAATTTGCCTTTTTGTAGAACAAATAGTTTTTATAACATTGATTTTATTAGTCCTTATGAAATTATTAGGAAAGTATATTTCAAAAGAAGGTTCTGAATCCACAAAAGGAAAATCTAAACTAGAAAAATTTGTTCATTCACACAGACAAAAATTAAAAATCGATTTGATCATTGTGAATGCGACTTCCATTTTACATCAAATTACTTCCTATATAAAATCAATTATAAATCACTTATCAGAGGCTATAAAATAAAGATTGTTTTATGTTTAATCGCAGATACCGAAGTTTTCTATGTTATTAAACTTACCCAGCAAATTGTTATTTACTAGATCCCAATAATTCATTGTAAAAACCAAGCACTTCACCTATGACTAGCTCTCATCAATGTTGAAAAAAACCCTAAAACTTGCAGTAAAGAGTTTCCTTAAAATCATACTGTTAATTATCATAGAAACATGTTGAGACTAGGAAAATAACCTACTCTAGTATATTCGTTTTTTTTTCTCTACAGACTGGGATGGTAAAAGTTAAGAATATATTAATAGCAATGTCTAGACGATACCGAAACGTCGATATTTGCAAAATACTCATTCAAGTGTATCTAATTATTCCCATAAAGTATTTTTCCATTTAATTTTATCATGTAAACACACAAAGACTGTAATAACTTCATAGTTTTGCTAAGTCCTTGTTTATTCAGTGGTTCAAGCAGTCACCAACATAATGTCATTTTTTATAATCCTTATATCTTTCGAAATAACTTCCAAGCGTTTTGAGAATAATTAAAAATAAAAATTTGAGCGTAAATCTGCTGTTTTATTTTAATAAACTGTATCTCTATTGTAGGTTTACGGTTTAAAGCATAGCCGTAGGAAGCCCCACGATCGTGCAACAAGCGTCTTGCGGCCCGGGAGCCGTGGGATTAGGCCAGCTTTGCCCGCAAGAAACAGCTACATCCACTATGTACTAGCTTGTGCACACGCACCGTTGACTTACCAGGAATTAGTGTTATTTTAGAAGCTATTTCGGATAGATATTATGTGTCTTATATAGCAACGCATGGGCAGCCGCTGCGAGTATGCCACTCATATCGAGCTAGCTACATTATTTATTATCTTGAGTGCTGTTGCTTTACTTTTATTGAGTCGATGGGGACACTAGTGATAGATTGATTGAGATTTCAAATAACTTAGCAGATGAGAACACAGACGATATACCTATTCATAAATTGGTAGGTAATTGAAATATATTGTCACTCAATACAATGAACAATAAAAATAACTGTAGTAGATTTCTGCTTATGCAAAAATAGTATATTTAGAAGTAAAATATCTTTAGAAATATTTATCACAATAGTAAAAGTGATATCACACTTGCAAAAAGAATATAATAACACTTCTCAAGATGTTTTCAAGACAGCAGATCATAGCCAAATATAACATAAGTATATAATATTACATTAGATGTATACATGTTCAATCATTAATTTTTATTCTTAACGCGGTAGCGAGCTACATCCGGATTCCTCAACCACAGAGGAACTGGCTATCTTACCTCCTGTCGGAACACAACAATGCTGTTAACATTATTGCTATGACGGCAGAGAGGCGGACCTGACTAGGTGGTAGACCCGTATGTAGGGTCATCTGGGTAGGTACCACTGCCTTTCTTATTTCAGCCGTGAAACAGTTCGCTGTGTTTCGGATTGAAGGGAAAGGTAGCCAGTGTAAGTACTGGGCATGGACGGCATTTCATCTTAGGCCTCAGGATGATAACGCACCTGCAATATCAAGTGATTTTTCCTTGTAATTGCAGGTGTCTATAGGCGGCGGTAACCGCTCACCATCGGGTGGGCCGTCAGCTTGTTTGTCATCTCGTTGTATAAAAAAAACCTAGAAAATTTTACCACCGACCGAACCAAGCCGAAAAATTTTCTGTCCTCACGGGAATCGAATTCTGGACCTCTAGATCTGAGGTTACTGGAGCTCATCTAGCTGACGATGTGTACCCTACTCTGATTTACAGGGTGGGTGACTTGTGAGTGAGGCTACGGTAACCGCTTACCATCAGACGGGCCGTCTACTTGTTTGTCACAATAGGTATACTAAAAAGAAGGTAGGTACGTATTAGAAATCATGATGACGCCGGCACATCAAGCGTGATACCCCAGTTGGAATATGACTCTTATTACATAGGACTAAGGCATCCACAAATGTCAACGTATTTCGCACATCGGCAGACGTGAGTACCGTGTCGTAGACTATTTTATCAGCTTAGGTATTTATTCTAAACTTACCTTGTTCTAAGTCTAACATAATACATTTAGCGTAAATGTGAGCGTAACTAAACACACAACTCCGTAGGTATATAAGTATGTATGTTTCTAATTAATAAAACACATTTGGAACTTCACCTAAAAAGTTTGTAGCGAGCTCTAATCGGGTTTAGCTCGAAACTCATTGAGTGAGAAGCCTACGCCGGGATATTGGATTAGAAACAATTTTGTGTGTAACTTTCCTCTCACATTATAATGAATACTGTCCCCTACGCTGAACAATCTCTGAGAAACATTCAAAGCGGAGATTCGGACTGAAAACCAGTTATGCCAATTCGTTGTACCTTCAATCTTCATACTAAAATTATGTTACAAATAAGCAGGTCGAGTGTAGCCATCTTTGCAATTGTAGCCTAAATATGGCAGGCCGGTAATCCCCAGAATACCTGAAAATATCCGTCCCATTATAGAAGTAAAAGGAGAATACTTGAGAATTTTCGAGCTCTACTAGAATAAGCGAAGAATAATAATTATAACATTAGTGTGTATTATCATTTTTTTGTTATTGTTTTCTTAACTCTCACATTACGCTTAGCTGAACTAAACTTTATTTTTTATAGTCCATGATGCAATTAATTACATTACAAAGCCGCGATTATCACCACATTAATGGAATAGGCTTTAGTTTGGATTACGCTACTAACGCGGGAACATTTAAATAATTCACCGATAAGTACTCAATATTATTCACTGCGTATTAATTAACAAAATTAGAGGCAGAACTAATGATTTCATTTTAAATTCCTTGAATATTACGTTAATTTCCTTTGAACCCAATGTCTATTATATCAGTTAGGAAATATGTTTAACACATCTTAGTAAAGTTTTCTCGTAGTTTATCTTAAACAACTTAATACTTCAGGACAAATCTTGTAAATCAAAATCTAAAGAATGAGTAATGGATGAGTTAAAATATACCGAAAACGCTCCATCAAAACAGTCAAATAATGAGAACTCAGTTAATGAACGCATTTGAAAAGTTAAAGGCTTAGGGCACGGCACGGCACGGCTAATTGACGGTGGCTATGAGCGCAGTGCGCGCATGGACTTAGCGGCATTATCGCTTATTGTTCTAATGTTTAGTTGTGGCAGAGGCGGTCATTACCGATTTAAATGAAGCCAGTTTTATAGCTACTGGTTTGTTTGACGTAGCTGAATAATTCATATGGAATTGTCTTTATAATTAGGTATAATAATCTGATACATTATTATGAGCAATTGACAAAAAGTTGGTATATTCAAATTAGTGTAGTGTTTGAGCGCTCTGGTTTTGATTACGAAAACAAAGCAACTTTCGCTAGGGTCGATCCCTAGGTGGGTCGATCAAAATTAATAATCTCGAGCTCGTCCGTTGGTTCCGGTTGTTACTGCAACTGCTTGAACCCACCAACCTAGCAAGCTTGCTGGTGTTACGGCCGAAACTCCTCATGTGTTTCTCCCATTTAGGAAGGCCAGTGCCTAGCAGTGGGACGTATTTATATACGTCCCACTGCTGGGCACAGTCCTTCAGGTATGGACGTCACATGTGAATAAAAGCAGTAATTTCAGTTTTGAATAATCATCATCGCTAGACTGTGCTAGTGATGATGATGGTGTATTCAAAACTGAAATTACTTAATATATAAGGAGACTTGAATTATATACCATGGCCTCTCTTGTGCAAGAAGTGCAGGTCGATTTTCCCGGCATGCTGAAATCAATGACATCATTCGTCGGGCTCTCGCTACCTCCGGGACCCCTGCTGCTCTGGAGCCGAACGGTTTAGCGCGCGATGATGGGAAGAGGCCTGACGGCATGACTCTTGTGCCCTGGAAGATGGGTAGGTCTTTGGTGTGGGACGCTACTTGTGTCGACACCTTAGCCATGTCCCATCTTCCAAGTACCTCGTCGGCACCAGGATCGGCTGCTGCTTCCGCTGAAACTCTTAAACGGCGCAAATATGCTGGCTTATCTAAAGATTACATATTTGAACCGTTTGGAGTTGAGACATTGGGACCTTGGGGTCCAGGTGCTCACCGACTGTTTAGGGACATTGCAGATCGTTTGTGTGAAAGTTTAAGTGACAATAAGGCTGGTATGTATTTCGCACAAAGAATAAGCCTCGCAATTCATCGAGGTAATGCGACCAGTCTTATTGGTACACTTCCATTTTCAGTAGATTTAGGTGGTGTTTTTTATTTATAAGTTCGGTTAATTTTAGTTTATTTATAGGCCTAAGTGTATTTTAATTTTTATTTCCATTATGTATTTGTTTTTAATATATTACTTAATATATAATTCAAGTTACCCCTTCACTAATTTACCAAAGGTTTCACGAGTCAAAACACATTAACCTCTTAGAAAATATTTTCCACTTTCAGTAATAACGTTACAAAATATATTCATCGATTCTGCACTGTTCATAAAAAAGCTACAATGAATCGAAGCGCACTCCAAAACTAAATTGCACAAACATTAAATAGTCTTTGAAATGAATCATACAGAGCACACAGACACGATTTACTAATTAATTTTACCGCGCGAAGTGCTCCAAATGCACTAGAAACTATAATCCTCATTAAAATGGGAAATAGGCGACTGTTCACTCTGCCATCAAATATAATTTTGGCTTCTAAACGTTAGGCGTAATTACGTATTTCGCCAAATCCGATGAGCACCGCCCACGTAAATGTAGATACTCTTTTCAAATTGTACCTATTAGTTGGTGCATTTCAATGCGAGAATTAACAGTTCGCATTTCAAAGACCTGATTTGAAATAGAACCTTTTTAGTTCACGAACGTGCGGCATGTTAAGGTTTAGACATACTTAAGTTAGGTTCAGTTTCTCAAACAGCTCAGTAAAAATTCTCGGATTTACTTAGTTATTGCGCTGTGTAAGTACTACACACAAGTAAGTACATACGCAAGTGTAATATACGTACATATTGATCGGCGACTCTCACAAATTATTGAGTTTCCCATGAAGATCGAATGAGATATTAATGCGAATTCTGCAACCGCAATACAATTTCTGGATGACAATCCAATGAAAATAAAATAATACGAGGCTATCATTTTCATTTGCTCCCCGAGAGTTCAATTTTTCGCATAACGCACCATCCAATGAAAACACAAATTAATCTCCTCATTTTTTGCATACAATTTTATATCATTGAGCCCAAATATCCGAATGTGATGCATTTCGCGACGCGTAATCCCGTGTCACAGTGATAGTTATGGATTAAAACTTTTATTTCGATTCAATTATTTCATATCATAATAAAAGTATATTACGGAGCGAATGATATTACGACGGGAGATAATCCCAAAAGGTGAGCGATGGCTTTGTTTACGCGTGTTGAATGAAGGTGAGCTATAAAACCCGAAATCAATATAAGTGGAGAGGAGAGCGCGGACGTGGCCTGTGTCGACGCGATATCCAACACGGGTTCGGATTAACTGACGTCAAATCCGGGATTAAGCGGTCCGGGATAAAACGGAAGCTGGGATCGGGAGCTCGGGTCAGCGGGATTTTGTCGGGCAATAAAAGTGTCTGCAGCCGATTTGGGCTGAGCCCACAGGCAATTCGGAGCGGCTACCAATTGCTAGGTAATTTCGGCGTGCGAGCGCGATCTGTCCGTACAAAGCCGTTCTAATGCCCGCCAATGGGATTAGCCTAGTGTCGCGCCTCCCTTACAATTTATTGGATGGAATCAGACGTCTAAATTAAGAGTTAATGTCGATTTCCACAAGAAAAATACAGGACTTCCGTCTACAGAAAAGTTTTCTCTAGGACACGGAAAAGAGATTCATTAACGCCATTTTATTATTTTTGTTTTAAATAATGTGGTATTAAAAATACACTATTTTTTGTTTTCTTGTTTTAAGAGGGCGTAAAAAACAGTAAGGTAATTAAAACGTTCTTGTTTATAAAGAATTTCATAATAGTCTGACTCGATAATCGAATCCCAACGACTATTCTTGCCGGCCATACTCGCTACGATTTTGCCGTAGCGTCTCGTAGCACTCGATTTTTAAATCTGCTACAAGATTTTTTTTCATATAAGAGTATGGACTAGAGGTCGTCAACAAAGCTATAATGAATAATACATCGCTCTAAACACAATAACGGAGTTTTGTTTTATGCAAGAATTTTTATATATAAAAATAGTTACTACTGATTTTAACATGCTGTGTTTCTGTAATGAGTTTTATGATAGATGAATTTAAACTCAAAATAAATACGGGAAGCTTCAATTACTGTCCCTCTATTTGCCGCCACTGTACCGTATCAATAACTATTTCGCTAAACCGATATGCACTCGACTAATCAAAGTTTTTCTAAAAACGAATCCCTTCCACTGCCCAACACACGTAATGGCCGACGGACCCCTCGATAATCCGGATTGAAGATTCATTAGGGTGAGATTATGCTCTATTGAAATCTGGCTTAAGCGTGAACACGAGCGGAACAAATCGAACGGCGCTGGCTTTTGGAAATACGCGAGCACCGTGTTAGTTTTTTGACGTTTCTAACTTTTAATAAGGAGTTACATTGAAAATGGTTCTTAATTTTACTTCTTTTAGTAAAGGATGAACAATTGGAAACTATTTTAGATGTTTTCTTTAAGCTCTATTTAAAGAAAACATGTAAAATAGTTTCCAATTGTTCATCGTTTACTAGAAGAAGTCAAATTATGTCGTTATTTTAATTATTTTATTTTATTTTAAAAAATAGCCATATTCGGATTTTTAATCCATTAGTGTGTGAATAAATGTAAACAAAAGACTTAGCAAAGAGTATAAAATACTTACTACAAGTAAAAACAAACATCACATGAGCAGTCATTCAACAATGTTTTTTTACTAAATAAATTTATGATGAATTGTAAATTTAAATTTTAAAGTTTAAATAAAAGGCAAATTGCATTGTTTGCTTAGGGACTGTGTATGCAGTGTAAACGCAAAAGGTACTCTTCTTATAAACTTAGGCCAAATATATTGACCGCAAAAATTATCTTTTAATTTTGCGAAAATATTTGTATCTTTGTCTTCAAGCCAAATGGTAGAAAATGTTTAATTTCGTCATCAACTAATTTATGTTTTTTTAAAGTTTGGATAAAAAGTCGAGGAACATGCGATGGAAAAGGTACTCGTCACATTTTCAAAACTGTATCTAAAAGTATTAAGTCCGAAAAAATATAATTGAAAATTATATTCACAGTTTCTTCTTCCTTATTCCATACAATAATATTGATTTTAAAATTTTGTTTTGGATTTTATGACAATTTAGTTAGCAGTTTTTATTTTTATTCTTTCATCGTCATCATCATCATAACAGCCTATGATTTCCACTACTGAACAAAGGCCTCCCTCGTTGATTTCCAAATGGAATGGTTCTGCGCAGCCTGCAATCAACGGCTCCCCGCGACTCTCACCAGGTCGTCTGTTCTTGCCCGGGAATCGAACCCGGCATAATATTTATTACTCTACTCGTCAAAGGAAAACAGGATTACAAAAGAAGCGTTATTTGACTGATACATCCTGTAATATTTTAGGAAGTTGGAAGTCTTCATATATTACGAGGTCTTCTTTGGTCATCGAATGTAAAAGTTGCTTTATTTTCAAGAAAAAAACCCGAATTCATTCCGTTACCAAGCTTATCATAATGAACTTTATAGACATAAAAATAGAGTATGTTATTTAGGTAATGTCATTATCGGTGCTGCGTATGCCTGACGTTTTTCGTTTATTCCCATTGACGTGTTACGTATGTGGTTGTTTATCTTAGGGGTTAATATAATATGTCAAAGAAGAGTACGTGATTCGTAGGGGTACGTTAGGAGGCATTAACATTATTGGATAAGTCGTATAGTTGATGAGATACATCAAACGGTAACAAACAAAAAGCAAATATTCGTAGAAAAGATTTACGCCTAATTAAAGCGACGTTTCACGTGATATTATTGATATATCTATCGTGTTTACAAATACTGCTCCTTGTGATCTTGCGAACTCTATGGCTTAATACATAAAATAATTATGTAGTACACTGAGCGAAATTAGTTACAACGGAACTCATTGCATTGAAATAAGTTATTTATTCTACTATCATTAGATACATGTTTTTTTTTTGTTTTGCACATGTATATAAACAACACAGCGATAATACGAATTATAAGTAGATTATGAAACCTATTTTATTAAAAACTATTAAAATTAACTATTAATTAAGACAAATAAAAAAGACATACCTACCATTTTTAATTACACAGTGTATATTTTAGGTTTTATAAACATTAGCTTTAAAATATCCGTCTCTTTCATTCCACTTCAATCTCAAAGGGATAGTGGAGACGTCAACGGAGCTTAGGCAATCCACAGAATTTTACATTTAAGTCAGATTTTTTTATTGTGCATTAACTTATGCCTATAAGACTTCGACAGATGACGTCACCGGGCATCTTGTCGGATTGAAAAAAAGTGGCACTGGACTTGTATCGGTACAGTCGGGAAATTCATTAACGGCAAATGAGACAACAGCTATTGTCGATCATATACTTTCTATATAGATAGTTCGTGTATCGCTATAATACGACTCATCATCATCATCACCAGCCTATATACTTCCCAATGCTGGGCACAGGCCTTCCTACATGGGAGAAACACATGAGGAGTTTGGGCCATAACACCACCACGCTGCTGGCCCAATGCGGGTTGGTGAGTTAAAGCGGTTGTAGTAACAACCGGGACCAACGGCTTAACGTGCCTTCCGAAGCACGGAGGAGCTCGAGATTATAAATTTTTGGTTGACCCATCCCAGGGTCGACCATGGCGAAAGTTGCTTTGTTTTCGTATTCGAAACCAGAGCGCTCAAACCAATACGCCACCGAGCTCCTCATAATACGACTAAATGCGAATAAATTCCTGGACTGTACGTCAAAATTAGGTCATTACTTTAAAAAAAATTTTTTTTTTATTGATTCGATAGTCAACACCATAGATTTTTTACATATATAGGTACATTAAAAAATATTTATAGTCTTACGCTCACATTTATTAATAAGAGCTTTTGTTATGTATACCAGTAAGCGGAGAAATCTAGATACATAATATTAACTAGATTTCTCAGCTATCTAGTATCTAGTCATCTGAACTAAACTTGTAGACAAAATTTCAACGCAATCGGTTGAAGATATCTGATTCAAAATTGAGTTGCAAGATTTCACCAGAACAAACATAGGTACATACATATATTGCAAGCTAAATAAAAGCTTGTATAATATCTGCCTGCTCCGGAATCGAACCCGGGGTCTTGGTTTAGTTGACAGAGGACCACTCGACCAGACTGCTGTCAAAATATGGCAATTTATTTTTAGTGCTATTGAAAACTTGAACAGGACTTCAAAGAGAATGGATCTGCTAACTATTATTTTTGAAATAAAACAAAAGAATAGCGTGTCTAAAACTTATTAACTCTATAGAAGTATCCAAGAATTTTCACCAATAGCTAGGTGTCTTTACTAAAACATTGCTTTGGACTAAAGTATTTCATTGAATGTTAATTCACAAAAAAAAACACCTTGTAACATATGAAATCGTACAAAAAGCTGTACACTTAATCGTACTAGAGGCTTATCTTTTTGTAGTCCACGCAGGATTATTCGTTGGACCGGGTTTTATCCGGGAATAAAATATTTATATCCAACTTAACGAGTGAGGCGTGCAGACGGGTGGAAGTTGAATATATCAGTGTTTTGTTGAATATACAATGTGCAAAAACATGTAATTTTTTTGTATGGCGACAGTTTATTTAGGAATTTTGGTGACGCTTAACCTACGATTGGTTTAAGCTCTCTGACACTAAAAGAGGGGTGTCATAAGTTTGACGTGTCTGTCTGTGTATCTGTGTGTTTTTGATTGATTTGAAATTTGGTTTACTGTTACTTTGGTGGTGTATCCAAGACATGCTAACCTTGAGCTGATCCTGTACCATCAAATAGTCTGGGGGATCCTCAATTCTTCAGAAACTTAAAGCAGACATAGCATGTTTGGGCTTATAAGCATAATAAATATAATGAGTTGGTGTTAGATACTTGTAGATGAGTAATGAGGCCGGGGATTAACTCAAATTTTCAATTTTATATTATTACTTGTCGTATAAAAGATCCCCGGGTCTTGAATAATTAAGATTGTAATGGTATTATTGTGGTATTCTGATAGCTCAACTGGTGTGGCGTCTCCACCTTACAAACAGAAGCAATAATTAGGTATGTTTAATAATAAAAAAATCAAAGATCCACTTACACAATGCAAGTTGCTTGCCTGTAGCATACAATTAATTTGAATCAAGAAACGACTTGCATAGTCTAAATCTAACCAATACTAGAATATGCAAGTAATTTCTTGCTTTTATTTAATTGTAGGTATACTAGAGGCAAGAAACTTGCATCCTGCAAATGGGTCTTAAATGACCATAGAAAATATCGATCATTTATCTCATAATGATCTACAGAAATAACTTATAACTATAATCGTATATAGGTACATTATGAAAAAAGATTATAACGATAGAAATTATTTTTAGTTCAAATTCACCAATTAAGTTGCGAGCTACTTACGGCTTTGAAAATACACTATAATTCAAGTCCCACCTCACGTAAAGTAAACCAACAATGCTAGAAAACCGTCAACGCTGCAACCCCTACGGTAGGTCGCGGTTTCACCCGTGAGGTTCATTGACTACTAAACCAACCCCTGTTATAAAGTCTCACACGATTCCAAACCTTATTTAAAGCACCCTCAACTCAATTCACATTGCCACTTGTTAATCTCACCGCTTTCTAGTGCAAGTCGAAGATAAGCCGAACGGATTAGTTCTTTGGAATGGAAAAAAAGAATAAAAACGTAAACTTGCGCTGATTGGGTTCACTATTCAATATGGATGGTAATCCTTTACATTTGTGTTGTATGAGCATAAATATTAAATGATAGTAAATTCTTATCATGGAATTTTCGGAATCAAAATTGCTAAGTTTTCAATTTTTTCCATGAAAAGGTTTTCAATTGTTATTTCTATGATCCTAGCTTTATTTTACTTTTCATTCTTTAAATCAGGCGGTACAAGAAAAATAACATATCATTATTTTGAAATTGTTGTAAGCTCTATGTGTCAATCACTAAGTATTTATATCTCTTATAGAGTTATATCTAGGGAAATATCATAATTTCCGAATTTACACGGTAATTCATAGAAATTTCAATATTTGTGTATAAGTGAACGTGAAAAGTGAAGAAAAGTGAACTATTTGTGTATAAGTTTAGTTTACAAAAAAAGTATTGGGTGTTTTCCAAACAAGACAAACTTGCAGGACTATTCTTTAATATTTTTTAAATTTGGAATGTCTGTTGCAACCACAAAAGGAAATATACAGCTTCCATTAAATTTTACACCGCTTCGGAATAGGTATTTGTTTATTCTAATTACGCTATGGAAAGTCACTTCATAAAATTGTATTAAAAATAAAATGTTAACTTTCACTGACGTAACCGTCTCGTGTAAGCAGAACAGTAAACAGAAAATGTATAAATGGGGACGAGCGAGAAAATCCTGAAAAAGGCCGACGCCGGGATCGCCAGATCCCGGATTTCAGGATTTCGTTTATCCCTTCTTATAGTAATCCCGCATACAGAATACATGTTACCTTCACGCGTGCTATTTTATGAATATTATTTTTTCTCTTCTATTTTCCTATAAGAAAAAAATATAACAATAAATCAGTTTGTGTTTGTTTAAATATTTTGTATTAAAATCATATTACGATAGTGATAAAACTAATCAAGTTAGAGAAGCATAATTTTATAAGGTAATAAAAGAATAAACATAAACATTTTAGAAAAATATCGCATTTGTACTCTGTTGTGATTTGCTAAGATGTGTTTAGCTAAAGGGAATATACGTACAAGGGCGCAATCCACCCAATAAGATAGGCAGTTGTATGTATGTATTTTATTGCTCTTCAATAGTTACCACAAGTTGTTAAATTTAGATTGCCCTGTAGGTATAACTAGGTTTTTAGTGATCCGGTGGAAGAGCAACACATCATAATTTTCTAATAAGATCTGATACAATAATGAAAATGTATTCTCGTAAATAATTCAAAACAGTTTTTATTCCATCCCAAAAGAAAAAAATACTCCAACAAGATGGCAGAAATACTTAGGCTTGTAATTAGCTCATAGTAAGCCATTGTTTATAATTTATGCTATTTTATGAATTATTTTGTGATGTGAATGCTGTAAGGTTTCCTATAAAATAAAATAAATGTACTCATAAAATAAGTGTTTTATTACTTAATTACTTGAAAAATACTTTCTTGTATTAAAAAACCTCACATTCCATTTCTCTGTCTATTCAACTGTTCATTTGTTATAATTTCTAAATAGAATTAATTTTTATCCTTCTAATGTAACATATTATCAATTCTTTTACCATTAATTCTTATAAATAATCTAAATATTTTAAAATCCTACCGCAGTCCCATTGTATCTTATGTATTACAGCCACACGCGACCACTTGGCGCGGTCCGTCCAGATAATCCCACTTCATATCCTGCTCACACGCATACAAGGCCCGCGCAAATCCTCGCCCCGTCTCATTCTAATCCCTTATTTGAATCTTATCAGATCTCAGGAGATACACCGATGGTGCCGGCCGTGTATGTAGTTGTGGATAGAGGTTAGGGATGACCATTCAGAGATAACATATTTCTTACAGAACTCGAAATAAATATTTTAAAATAAATTCAGTAAAATTATAATGGAAGCTTCACCTCCTTTTGTTTACTAGAGATAGTAATATAAATATATTTTACACATAATTATGTTATGTACATGAGACAGCCCATCAAGCGTAACAGTTTGTTCTTGAAACAACCCTTACTCCGTTTGTATTAATGGCGGCTTTCTTAGCGCATCTTTTACACTTGATGTGCTGTCATCTGTACATCAAACAAACTAAAAAAAAATATGTTGACTTAGAATACCTTAACTTACACGACCTAATTTCAATTGCTATTAGCTTAGTCATTTTCAATTAAAGTAATTATGACTTATAAGATTTTAACTATACTCGTTCAGCCCTAACAGCCGTGGACATACGTTAAAGGTGCGTCCAAACTGTATCCGCGATTAATGGGCTTTGGACGCGCGATTGAAGCTAAATTTATGTATGTGTGACGTCACGGGATTAAGGCGACATCGCATGGCAGCACGTAGCACATGCTTAGACTCGTCTAGATTTCTAAACAGTCGCACCTACTATTGGAAACCATGTTGTCTACTTTTTAAAATATCATTTATAGGCAGTTAACTTCCAAGAAAAGTTAAATCTGCTTGAATGAATGGGTAAGAACTATTTTTACTATATATTTCTTATGAAATAACATCTAGTTACCTGGTATTATGCAATATTCTCCATTTACAATCATAATGCTATGTATAAATTACCGTAAACAAATATTTAGTTAAGGAAGCTTTCATGTCTAAAGTGTTTTTATCACTGAATCTAATTTGTGAATATAAAACAATGTAAATCATATTATGTCCAGAAAATATAAGTAGGGATTACTATTTACCTCTGAGGAACTAATAAAGACGCTATCTGAAATTCCATCATAAATTCATACCCTAAGTTCGATACGAATTTAAATTCGTTACGCAGCCATATTTTATGAGGGCTAGGCGCGAATTAAGGGCTTATTTCTTGCGAGTGTAAGAAGATATTATTACTAACCCTTTGTAGGGATTAAGATTTTGTTAAGGGAGGTCCGTAAGCCCTCCAGACGGCCCCTGACGGTTTAAGGTCTTGCGAGCCCTGAAACACTTATACGGTTTTTTTAACCCAAAACCAAATTATAAAACCATTTACAAACTTTCACTTATACTATATAGGTTATGTATGCAAATTAATTCAAAATAGCATCGCCCAACATATTTTAAACAATTCTTGAGTTGGATGTGATGCATAAGATATTGCAATATCATCATCGCGTCGGCTTACGCGTTCATCAAAACGGGTTCCCACTTGTCCGATTCCAAGACGCGAGAGTACACACGCACGACAATCCGCCACCGCCCATAAGTCTAATCTTGACAAATGGTTCGGATCATCCGCCGATCCGGCCCTGTGTACAGGCCACGCTTATTTGTCCGGCTCGATTTTTTATCGATTGATCAGGCTCAGCTGATTGCCTCTCTGTGTTGTTGCCGACAGATTATATACCCACACACGCGCAAACGCGCTCCTTAAACGGAATTAAAGTAACAAAAGAATAATCTCCGGATTTGCATAGCGCACACACGCCGACGCACGTTCAATTGAAAACTTAAATACGCAGATACTAAAGTTTTCTTTCGTTACTCAATAATCGTTCTAGCGCGTGAGTTTTCCTGGGCTGAGTGCGTACTTCAACCGTATAGGAGATTATCTCCAAGTGATTGATGGCCCCCTTGCATTGCTCTTACGGATGATCATGGAGTCTCGGGACGTAGCTCTTACATTTGATTTATCAGTGTGACTTAAAACAAATATATTTAAATATGGGATCACCTAACAGTAAGTATCTTAAAGGCTAGAAACTTCTTCGAAATAAAACGTAGCTAGGTAGGCTACCGTAACAAAGAGATACACACACATGTAGCCGGGCGAAGCTCCGAGCCGGATGAGCGCGGATTAGGCGCGGCTGCCCACCGTCCGGATACATCTCCCTAGGGATTACTAGAATCCGGATTTTGTTGAATAACCCGCCGGGACTAGTGGTAAAACCGTTATCTTCCCGCTATTTTGGCCAGTCAATGCTAAATTGGATATTTTTGATGTGTGACAATGGCAGATTTAGTATTGGAAACTCCTATTACTTTTTGTAAGAAAATTAAAAGCAAAGAGAAAAATTATAATAGCTACTAATAAAACGGAAAATCAAGTGAGATTAATTCTTCGAATATAATTACAAATATAGTGAATTAAATATGCATTTTCATTAGGTATTATTAATCTGGTATTATAAAGAAAATACAAAGGTAATTTTATCCAATAAGTAAGTCATAATTATATAGCTATTTACACAAATTATTCTCATTTTGGATTGAAAACAGTAGCGATATGAATTTTTAAGCGACGACCACCCATAAACCCTTTATTCTCAAAATTGATCTCCGATGGACACTGCGTCGTTACGAACTCGTTTTCTTTCTTATTGGACAAATAAACTATCATTCTAATTTCCACTGATAGATGTTAATCTAAATATTACGGCCTTAAGCGGGGTTGATAAGGTTAACACTACCGAGGATTTATTCAAGATATTTTATTATGTTTATTTTATGGTAAGATTATAAAAATCATATAAAATTCTTGTCTAATCTAATCTATGGTGATGTGTGTGTGATATTGTGGGTTTCAACCCCAGAAGTTTCCATTTTTAATACAATATTTATGGTGAGACTTGATATTAAATTCTATCTGTCAGACTCAGGCATTCTTATAATATAATTTCAAATAATGGCTGAGTCTGATGGACAACATTTTTTATGAAACAAAGGTGGCATTCAGCCAGACGGCCCGCCTGATGGTAGGCGGTTACCGTATCCTGTTGCTTGCAACACCTTTACTTGTAACAAATTTAAAAGCACCGTTATATTGTCAGCGTAAGAGAGACGTTTTCCCACTCCATGACGATAAGCTCTGGTGACCTTAGTCGCCGCTGGAACACGACACAACAAGGTAGTGTTATTTATCTGCGATCTTCTGTAAGATTGAGGTGCTTCCCCAGTAAAGGCGTTTTTAATACGAAAGGATAATCACTACTCTTATTGAACTACGAAATCACAAGAAAACTTTTGACTGGTGGCTTTTCTATTGGCGATGATTTCAGACCATCATACTTTAAATCTATTCGATCATAACGTAGATGTTTTAGATCAGGTTAAGAAAATAAAAAAAAAAAATTCTACTTTTTATACCTATTTATACACTTATTGAACGTCAATAAAGTTCTAAGCCGTCCATTTTTAGATATTGAAAGCGCTATATTTTAAAACAAAAATGTGAAATTCTCAAAATTAATGTGTTATCTATTTTTCCAAAGGTACTAGACATTACAATGCCCACATCGGTACATCCGCAAATACGTACGTACTGGATCAGGTATAAGCCGGATTACTCGACCGCCGGATCTGGATCTACTGAGGTCGGGAGAATATTATTGGCATGAATAAATCTAGCAACTATAGCTTCTATACGTTATCTAACTAATAATGAGTTGGATTGCAGCTTGCAAGATAAACGTCAATAATAACGTACTTAAAGCTGTATTGACGTTAAAAACTTATGAAGAAAGTGAGATGTGCTAAATCTAATATGCTTTTTATGTTCATAATCAGCCTAATTATCAATTCCATGCTGAATTTAATAGTATTCAATTGATAAAAATAAATGGTTTAAAAAAGCTAAGGCTGAATATTATTGATTACTTACTACACAACACATTAATTATAATTTAATGTCAATAATGTTCTACTTTCGCTAGTATTCGTCGTAGCAGTAAATAAATCATGACGATTTAAAAGAACTAAGTTTGTGTCCATATAGGTAAATAAAGAGATTTTTTGATTTCATTAACAATAATAAGAAGTAGGTATGCTCGAAATAAAGGTGTTACCTACCTTATTATAATAACGAGATTCTATTCTATGTTTATAAGATTGTAATGGGGAATCACGTCATGAAGCTTTCACTAATAAAAAACAGTTGTTTGTTCACAAGTACGTACACCTACATTAAAATACGAGGAAAAACAGTGACAAATAAAAGGCCAACACAAGTGAATCGATAGGTACCCACGTACACACACAACGGCGGCGCGGGGATCGCGAGCTCATCCGGATCATCCGGGCCGGATCAGCCTCGTGTCGCCCGGAGATAAAGCCCAACTACCCCTATAGCACCCCGTGTGTGCGAGGTTTTACTATAACTACGCAAGTCTCTGATTGTCCAATCGTGCCAGTGTTTTGTTTAAAACAAATAAATTCAACATTGTTTCTTTCTAATAATGATAATTAAACCTTCCGTCATCATCATATCAGCCTATGACACACTGATGACAAAGGCCTCCCCCATCGATTTCCAAACGAACTTATTAGATTGTAATATAAAATGTAATAGAAATTGATAACAACAATATCAAACTATAACATTATTGTGAAATGCAACTAACATTTTGACATTTCGTTGCGATTCAAATACTGAGATATTATTTTAATTCATAATTGGTATTTTTATTTAATACGTGGAAATTATGGTATTATGTGTGAAGTATACACCTCGTAATCAAGCCAAGTTATTTGGCTTATCTTTCAAGATGTTACGTAAGAATTTAATAATACCTAAAATCTTTAAGAATGTTGAGTCCAGCGTTTTAAAACAAGATTAAAGTAATGTTGATATTTATCAAATATTTGTTTTAATAATATCTTTTCGTTTCTATCATAATCAAATTGACCATTAAAATTCTAACTTTATAAACTTCCGTTGGTTTTAGCATATGGAATCTATGCTTTACTAGGTAAGTTATATCTCATACAAACTAAATAAAAATAATACGACACAATAAAAAACATAAATCGGCTTATCTATATAAAACCGGCTTATTCGTATAAAGTAGCATGCGCAAAACAAACGATAGAAAAAAAATCGTTGACATGTCTTTTATAAATAACCTCTGATATTTTTATTTTATTATTATTATTATTTTATTACAGAGACAGGAAAATAAATATAAAGTTTGAGAAATTCGACCTGAAAACGTTTTTTTTATTTGGAGTCCTATAATTTTACGATTGGGGATTCATTCTAATCTAAAGTTCCTCGAGATCGTACTAATCTAAAGTTTACCTAAACTTTAATCGACACAATTACTTGTGAAATAATTCCGGAGGATGATACACAAAATATTTTATATATTTTTTTAAAAGAAATATAGGTACTTAGCAGAAATTTAATACCTTAGTATTATGAAATTTACTCGATTCTAATTTGGCTTAATTCATCTGATGGTTAACTTAAGCTAAACTCAACTTTAAGAAAAATAAAAAATTTTGTTTTCTGTGCCGACCGTACCCAGGTACGAATTGACAAAAAGATATATCTCCAACGGCCATAATCCCGGGCATTGTGCAATAGCTAATCGGCGCGGATCGACGGCGCGCTCGAGTTTAATAATGATTTATAACGGCCGATTAGACGCGTTAGGCATTAAACCTGAAGACGGTTAATACTTCTTATTATGTTACTTAATCTGTGGAATGGTAGCTGTCAGTTTTGTATGTTTTTTATCAATCGATTGCTGAGGAATTAGCACAGAATTAATCATACATATAGAATTTACCGTAATAGTACGTACGTATGTAAGTAACATGAAAAAAAATGAGTGTTCAATTCATTTCCTATCCTTTTAACTCTCTTTTATTTACGACTACTTTGAATTTATAAGAAAAGATGGATAAATAGTTGTAGAGTTTCAAACCTGGGTGAATGTTCCATGTATATTTTACCTCATCGAATTGTAGATACATTGTTAAATATTGCTTAAATTAAGTATACTTGCTTTTAAATAGTATGTACCTACCTCCTTATATTCAATGACATATGAACAATACTAAAATTTAAACAATACGAATTAATGAGTAACACAACAATAATTTTCATTAAAGTATGTCATAAAAGAAATTAGGTATTGCTAGTTAAACTTAAAGACCTTCAACGTCCGCGCCTGCGATTTAATATAAAAAAAATCATCAAAATGATAGTGCCCTTTCAAAACACGCGGTTGTCTGTGTGCGTGCAGCTTACTATGGGCTTAATTCCAGACGGGATGTCCCGGATTAGATTTAAGGGGTAAAAGAACTGAAGCGAGACAGTGCCATGTCAATTCCCTTGCGACAAAAGAGGACAGAATACCTCGGAGATTTAGAGATTATGATTCATAAAGAGGACAGAATGAATGAAAATTATTACGAGGGGCATAGACGGTATTATGGAAGCCGATGGATCTCCATTTCAGATTTCGAATCAAAGATAAACTGGTCGTGAAATTAGGAGAGCTGATTTCGGAGGTCGTTTATTAGCTACGAGTGATCATCATTGATGATTTAGAATTATTCGCGGATAAGTTTGGTTAATTGAATTTGGTGCAATCATAATAGACCAATCGTAGACAACATGACTGTGCACAAATTGAAACTAAATTAATTTGGTTTAATAATTATACAAAATGTATATGCAACGACAATATAAGTAATTTGATGCTGTTAGTAATTATATTTCGATCTAGTTATTTAGCTTTGTATTATTATAGTGTTGAATAAGCAAAATAGTTAAGTATACCTAGGTAACATTAATATTTTTTTGTTTTTATTTCACCTGACACAAATATTAAAAAACTTTTTAAAACTTACCTAAAATATTATGACTAAAACTTACATTAAGTAATGTCTTTAGTAAATTATTTTTACTGGTCTACTATTTCTACGTTCACAAATAGTAAGCTATTAAAAATCATCCCTTGAAAAACAATAACGATTCTAATTTATTACCCGACACAAGATATCTTATGAAATTTCATTCGGAATCAATTATAAATTTTATTGGTACTAAAACAATTTTAATTTCAATCCTTAATGTTTCGTGTTGTGGATATCGGTAGAACAATTATAGCATCAGATTAGCGCAGTTGAGGAAAGACCAGACAAAGCGGTTGGACGTGACTATGAATAATTTGCTGTCTGTACTCTTACTTGTTGCGCTTCGGCACTCAACAGACAATTTGTTTTAGTATTTTATTTATAATTAAATACATAAGGGCTTGTGTTCTAGTTTCAATATCCCTGATGTAACTCTGATGATTATGGTATTCAAATGTGACCTTTAATCTTACGTTCCTCGCCAATAAGGTCCATAATAAGAAAGCAAGTAGCTATAATTACTTAGAGAAGTAAATATTTGGTCTGCGAGAGTATAGATATTGGTAATGTATAAAAAGTGCATTAATGTCTACGTTACTCAGTAAGGTTTCTCAATTGCAACCTTAGATAAATATTAGTATGCTGGAAAATACAATGTTGGTATATACTCACCAGTGATACCCTTATTCAAAAGGTTGTTGAAAGCCTCCTTCTTCGGAGACAAATGGGGGGTGTGAGGGTTTCTCTCATGGTGGACCGGAGCTGACGGTGGCCTGGGCACCGCCCTCTCTTCAGGGGATCTCCGCGGAGGAGTCTTGCTACGTCGCAGCTCTGCGGATAAATTCTGAAAAAACAGACAGAGACAGTTACATTATTTATTCCTAAAATTCAACATGGATACAAGCTATTACAATGCTAGTGTTTGCAACATAATAGCTTGAGCTTTTTTGAGAATGTTTAAGTGATTTTAGTATATGAATGTTTAAAAAATCAAAAGTAACAAATAGTTTAAATAAAAAATTTGAACACGAAATATATTTTTAATGATTACATACTGTTAATATGTCGTCATACTACCTACTTCATAAACTTAATTAATAATTATTGTTATAAAAGAATATTCTAAATATTCGAAACCATGACAATTAAAATGGACGCCGCGTCAGTTACCCACATACAATTAGAGGCAGGCAGGGATTAGAATTTTATTAGTCTAGAACCAATTCAAATGATAATAGTTGGTTTACATGAAGTCATAAATACGGTACCAGAACGTTTGTCTTGTTAGAAGTTAGACCACGTGTCGCTCGTCTACGAATAGCATTCAATTCAATACAAGGTGCGAGAGAGACAGCCAGCCTATTGTTTGCCAGTTATTCAATATCATATTTGTTACTATTTTTTAATTTTTATTGGACTACTGCTATATTAAGAAAACTTTTAAAAGAATAATTTAACATAGAAAAATGTCAAAACTAGAAAAAATTCAACTCCTGGGGCACGGATCGAACCCGCAACCTTTCACAGTCCGGGTGACTACTCTAACCATCTGAGCTACCGAGGACTTAAGAATCTTAAGATAACACTGAAATTCTTCTAGTCTATCTGCATTTGCATTTTAAGCTAATGTCTACACTACATGGTCGCGGGTTCGATCCCCGCCCAAAGACGTGAATTTTTTGTAGTTTACATATTTTTTATGTAAATATATTTTATACACATTTATAATAATGTGAAAATAAAAATTGAGAATATTTAGAATTTTTGCGGCTTTTGGATATTTTTTGTCGGTGCCTACATAAAGTTCGTTAAATATCTACGAGATCTAAATGTGAAAAAAAAAAGTTCTATTATGTTTAATTTATTTCAGGCGTCACTAATAAATACTTATAAATTATTCGTGTATTATTTAACTAAAATAAGGGTTTTCACATATCTACCTAAATAAATAAATTTATTCTACGCTAAATAAATTTATTTTATGTGAGCATAAATTTTATTACTCACAAAAGTTGGTTAACTTGTTTTTTTTATAGGATATTTTAATAAAAAGATAGGTGAATCTTAGGAAACATTTCTCTCTGTCCATTTTTTTTAGTTTCACTGTCTTTTTTGTGAATTATAAAAAAAATATTTTTATTTTCAAATCATCTTAACTACAAATATCAAAATACCAATATGTTTCTATAAGAATACGCCACGTTTGCACTATTCTCTATTTGAAATATTAATTAGGCTGTGGGGGTTTGCTAATTACTATAAAGTTGATAATACTCAAGATGGGACCCCGAGCTGGTACGTTCCAACCCTCTTCTGTATTATTTCAATAGAGAAGGTGCTTGGGACCCCATTATTTCTGTTGTAAATATGCGATGTCGCAGTCCACCACGCTTTTACTTTACGCACTAACCATAGGAGCATCACATGCATAGCTGCCTCTGCAAATATTATGAACATTCATTGCGCCTGCGTCGTCCGGCCTCATATCCTCTCTCTCTGCTGCCAGCAGAAATAACATGAAACAATATTTTAGAACATCATTTTCAAAATCTCGTACCCTGTTATATGGACTAGTTTACTTAACAATACCATTACTAAGGACGCGACAAAGCATTCACTTTTTTAACCATCGCCGAAATTCAGTCGAGCTGTCGCAGCCGACGTACTAATGAATAATTCTACGGCAGGCCGATACAGTTGCATGCGTTGGTGCATGTTGTTGCGTATGCGCCGGGTGTCCATTAGAACAAGACGCGCGGCCCATGTGCAACGGCCTGAAGTGGGCCGTGATTGTCATTAATTTTTATATCTAACTGTATTTGTGAAAAACGCAGTCGCGTATTTTAACAGTCAACATACTGTAACAGTCACTCTTAATGTAAAGATAGTAAGGCTACCAGGATGTCAAACTGTAGAAATATTTATGCAAGCGTAAATTGGAAAAGATTATAACAATTAAATTGATAATACAGTTTTGAGCACAAATGAAGAGCTTGTGTTATAAATAGTATTCATATTATTATAGGTAACGGAAAAAATATCTACATGTTATATGCAATGTAAATATTAAAAACATATATCATTATAGTAACCACGACTAGTGAACAAAATGTTCGACTTCATCGCAGTAGCATCTGTAATTACTGGATTAGTTGATAATGGTCTCCGAGTACTTCGTACTCAAATTCTGTGATATATTACTTAAAATTTAATTTAATGTGTGAAGTACCTACAAATAGACAATAAGTTTTCTATTGTTGAGAATGCGGGCTAGTACCTAAACGGTGAAAGGATATGGTACACTAACTCCCATTCTTATCATTGCAATTAGAAAAAGAACGAATAATTTTACAAGTCATTAAAATATTACAGTTGTAAACAAATACTCCCATAAAACACGGACTAAAGTTAGTCCTGGTCTAAAACTGATGCTATCACTTTTATTTGTAAAAGAAAGACAGTGACAACATCAATCTTAAACCAGGACTAACTTTAGTCCGCGTTTTATAATGAATGTTCAGTAATTTATCAATAATAATTATATCATTATTAAGTTTAAAATTTTTGAGGAAATGCCGGCGAACTTGTAAGGAACCAAAGGTTAAATTATTATCTATTTTATTTTAATTGCTTAAAATTTATTCCCATGATTATCTTCGATTCAATTGTTAAAATGTTATTTAAAAAATTTTGATTTAGTGTTTCATGAAAGTAGAAATATGTGTAACACAAAACTATAAGTTATCAGTAAAATGTGTCAGTATCTTTTATTTGATGTTCCGTTGTGTAACAAAACAAAAATAAAAGTCAAAAGTAAAAACTTTACAATAAGAAATTAATAACATTTATTTAACAGCGATTGAAATAACTTGAAATTGTCAAGCCGCGTAAACCCCTCGGGTGTCTTATGACAATTCAATTTCAATTGTGTCTGGAATCTGCGGCTTAACAGGTTAGACCTAACTTTTTATTTAAAAACTATTACTTACGTACTTCATTCAAACTAAGTCCAATGGAGTATTACTAAAAAATCCACATAGTAACGATAACGCGAATCTTACCACACTTGTCATTCACTAGATATTATCACTTAATTAACACCATCGCATAATTTATAAGCTATTTTTACTAGTGATTGGAAATTTCTAGCGCTGTGTCACGCACGACTACGTCAAAAATAATATTTTTAGATTCTGTAATGTAGTTATAAGGTAGGCGCGGAAAACTTGTTGGGAGTGACGACACAGACAATATCTTTCGTCATTAGCACATTTAGCTTCTGAGAATGAACAGTTTTGTATCAATAACTAAAAAACTATGCACAAAATAAATTTATTTCTACGTCAAATGTAATGCTAACTTGTTATGGTGTTAGAAAAAAATTGGTTCTTAGTTGGGTAATGTGAAATTATTTATTAATCTGTGAAGTACTTACATACGGACGAAAGGATAAAACACACAAACCTATTCAATAATAACAAATGGCTTACAATGACTTTTTTGACTTTTTTTTTGTATTGTCACCAAAATTTGGCCATCACTAATTTGTAACGAATTAATTTAATTTGTCAATTATTATCATGGAAAAATTACATTGTAGCACTTAATCTTCTTACAGGAAATAAAAGAAACTCAATTACTTAGTTTGCAGTTGGTAGGTACTTTTTCGTAAACACTAATTAATCTAAATAAATAAGAAATAAAGTAAAATTACTGCAATCGCGTCGTTTTTATAATCTACGAATTGTAAAAGTCGAACCACTTAAGACGCTGTTGAGATTCAAATTGGACACTTGGCCATTGCGTCAGAAGATGCTAAACGCTTAGTAGCTCTGATTACATTCATTGAGTATTGTTGCCATATGTCGCTTGGCCACATAATGGAAAATCTCTGAAATGATAGTATTTTAATAAGGTTAGTGATGTGCAATGACGACATAACGGCGGACAGATTAAATTGGTGTCGTTACGAATTTTTGCAAACGGACACTGATTCGAGCCAATATTAATGAGTATTTAAGGAGGACCACTTCTTTGAAATGATTCAATATGGCTAAGTTTTAAATTTGTGTTGTTTTTATTGAACATGTCAAAAGTGGTACTTGCTTGTGGACCGTCTTCTCCATACACGATACTTGTAATTACATGCATTTGTTCGTCTCTTTTGGACATAGTATTCGAAACAAACTAAACTAATTTAGCTTTCTTGTTGATACTCTTTATATTTGGAAAATTTTCAACTCCTTCGTTTACAAGTTCATGTTCTACAGTTCCAGTTTTTAATGCTTGACTAAATCCAAATAAATAAAACTAAATTGTTTATGCAATGGTATTGTTTTTAGTATCACAACTGCTCTTCAAGGAAGTTGAACCTCCGAAGGATTTTACAAGAACGTTATGGAATCAACAAGTGCACCAATATCAGCCAATAAAGCAATGTCCGTAGAATCGTTGATTCGCGCCACAGATACGTCTAATATCGTATTGGAATTTGTGATGCCGTTTGACCCCTGTTAACCCAGATTACGCTCCTCGGCGCCTGATTCGTCCTCCGTTCCTGATTGTGTTGTGACACAAACTGTAATGTATTATGTGTTAACTCTTGCTGCAATCACGGCAGGCACAATTACAATGGATATGTTCGCCGAACTCATAATTTGCCTCAACGATTTGTTACTCCAAGTTTTGAATGGAGAGCATAGGGTTGTTCCGTCGCTCTAAGTCAAACTATTTATCTGTTCAAGAAAACTGCATGTGGAGTTTTAACTTTCGTTTCTTACCAGCCGTCCGGCCAACTCATACAAATTAAAAACCTATTTTGTCGGATATGTGGGTGTTTCACCGACGGCGAAGAACCAATACCTACAATCGTATTTAAGTATTTGAGAAATTGACTTTCTAAGTATAACTTCTAAGACTTTAATGATTTTTCTTTTTGTGTAAAATTCTGTTCCTACAGTAAGTTAGAAAGTATTGCCGCTTCCCTATCGCAATTAAATTTCAAAACGTTTCTTCCCGCTTTTGAGTTAAGAGCGAACGAATAAACCGTTTTTAATAAGACTTGCCGTGCCATAAGTAAGCCAGGTTGGTCTTAAAAGTTGTCAGAGAATTAACTTGATGACTATAAGTCTGACTTGATATTAGTCTGATGACTATAAGTAAATCAAGTTAATTCTCTGAGCTAGTCTAAAAAGTTGACAGAGGATTAAAAAAAAAGTAAAAAAAAAGTAATTATTGGCGAGATAAATATTCTGTCAATTTTTTAGACGCATACATAAGTAAGACAGGCTACTGTCTTGCATAAGCTTGGAAAATTAAAATAGGTTATTATATTAGGTAATAATATAATAAACTTCCTTAAATACTCTTTACACGTCAGCGAAATCTGGAATATTTGGCCGGACTCTTTAAAATAACAGAATTCAGGTTTATGCGTACTTTACAATATACCCCGTCAAGCATCAGATTCCAGATATAATTGATTTTTCAATTATCACAGCCCTTCGCAGGGATAACGCCGATTGACAGATTAAATCGGTAAAATACGACATGTAAACTTAATTGATAACTTTAAAATCCTCTATGATATTTCAATATAAATTTTTTAATAGGTACTTGTCTATTTGGAGCAGACGATGTCAGCAATTTGGGTCCATCGAATTGTTTAATACACTTCAATTGTTTACATTATAACAGATAGCATTAATACACTTCCGCGATTTGATATTTTTGTTTGAGACTTCTGTGAGATCTTTGAATTGATTATTGTTGTAAAATAATAAGGATTAGTTAATGCAATCATTGACTTCGCGTGATAAATTGCACAAGCAATTAAGTTAAAAACGAAGGACAATATTTGTCGCAGACAATGTAGTGATTATTTTATTGAGTTAAATACATAAACGTAAGAACATATTTTAAATATTCCAGATAAAACTGATCATAAGATCAGCAAATAGTCTTTATTTATAACAATATCAATAGATAAACGGCTCAACTGCTGTCAGCTACTATTTTACAATTACTAGCACACATTATGCAATTATTTACCATCCTGCCGCCTTCGCTCTCATTATGTCTTCGTAATTAATCTTAGAGCAGATTTATTACTTACTTACATACTTTAATGTCATAGAAATACCTAAGCAAAACCTTTTCCATTTCCAGTGACTACCTATTCATGATTTTTCACCTTGTTTAGGATTATAAAGAGATAAAGTTTAACCAGATGCAACAACCGTAACCTTGGACAATACAAATATATGTCATTCTACTGATATAAAAATGCAACTATAATTCTAAAAAAAATGTAAGTATTCTTATTATTATCAGTATCTACTTACTTTACTTGACTTGTACAACGTAAAGCATCAGATTCTAGAGAAAATGAATTTCTCAATTGTCATATACCTCCATAGGTATAACGCCGCTTGTCGGATTAACACATTAATCAAAAATATTCTAAATCACATTTCTATTAATTTCCACATTTTTTTTTGAATAGGTAAAGGCATGTGTTAATTATTTTAATAGATATTCTCCATTGGGCCCGTCACACTCGGCAGTTATAATATAAACATGTATAATATAAGTAGCTAGTCAATAACATCTTGTCAAAAAGACTTCAGGAGAGCACACACGACAGCTATAATGTATCAAAACGTGTACCGGGATGTAATATTACATTATAGCTGCCGTCAATGCTGGGCACGAAGGTGAAATAGATGAAGATGTATTTTTTCTATACACAACAACTTAATCCAGTCGAATACGGAGGCACGTAACTGTAACATACAAACAAACTAAAACCCGCGATAGTAACATTTGCCGTGGCATTACCTGTGTTTTCTACCGCTCTGAGCCCTGATTAATTTATGCTCGACTATTTACTTGAGATAGCGTTTAGATGTGTTACTTATTTGCACATCACTAGAGCTTATCTCTTAATTCTTGAGCTGTCACCTGAAGACTAAAAAAGTTTTTCCTAATTAAAAAAAGGATTTGGAAAAATTTTACGAAATTCTGTAGCGGAATATTTTGGCAAACGATAGGGCCGGTATAGGTTTAAAGTTTTTTAATAATAAATTGTTTCGTAGTTCTATATACACATCGTTCTTGGATCTAAATTGTTTATAAATACTCGTTAATGTTTAGTATAAATCGATAATTAAAAAATAGTAATTATAGTTATTATTTACGTACAACTGATTAGTATCGCATCATGCGACACCAGTTGCTAGTTACCTACTTATTCAACTTTTTACACTTGCAACTAATCAAGGGAAATTTTATGTCGGCAGATGTTTTCCAAGTTGATTCATAAACAAATTATGAATATCTTTGACATTGCAAATAGCTCATTACGTAATTATCATTGTATAGATACATATTTAGTATCGCTTCAGTTGAACCAGCTTCAAAAGACAGTTGTGAATCGCAGTTGAATGTGTTTTACGAGTACAAAAGCAGTAAATCTTTTTCATAAAATGTTGTTAATAATCGAATGTTCAATCATCCACTATTTTATTGCGGTAGTGAACGTATGGAAGAAAGAATAAATAGAACTAAAGTAAAAAATTATAGTTACTTAGTCAATATACGAAAGAGTTTCACTGTTTAAGGCCAAACAAAATAATATGGAGGTTAGTTTCTGAAACGTCACTTAAGCGTTTACGTTACACGATTTAACTAGGTATATGAAAAATCTTGCGTCTACTGCATCAATTTTTCCTAGTATAATAAATCAATAATGAAATATCTAGCACCGTTTCAACACACATAGGTATCATTACTAAAAATCGACGATATAGTTATCCGAAGGGCAACATTGTTTCTTTAGCATTTCTTAGCATTTCTCGGTAGTTCAACTTTTGGAACCGGTGTAAATTCAGACATGACAGACAGACAGAGACTATGACGTTGTTAGTTAATATATTTTTTGTGATAGTTGTAAAAATGTGGTTTTTGACGATTTAAAAGTGCTTCTTTGTGGCCTATTTAAATAAAATATTTTTTCTTTCTTTCTAGCTACTGTAAGTAGTCAATAGTTGATGATTCTCGTAGTTTTTTGTCATTTTCTTACTGTATCATAAAAATATTACGCAGTGTGCTACAGACGAAGACATTTAGGTCACGATATACAAGAGATGAAACAACAACAGCCTTATCAGCCGAGACGTTCATGCTCGCTCCCGTCTTCCAATCCTTGAATCGACAGCGTTAAGCAAACCTGGATAAGGTCCCTACATGGATTAGACGATGTTTAAGCCCGGCTTCTGGCGCGGTAGTCGTGCAAACAGCCCTGGAGGTACGCCCTGACATGTCGGCAGGCTCAAGCTAAGCGTTTAAATAAAGTAGCCGGTATAAAGTCTTGTGTACGATAAGACGATTTGATATGAATGGAAAATTAAATCATTAACTGTATTTTTCTGGTTTTGTGTGTGGGTAAGTGCCGGCGGGCTGTTAAGATTAATGCTGCAGTAATGTATCAAAAAAAAGTATTTTTAGTTAGTGCACAATTACAAGTTATGTCTGTACATAGTTTTTAATACGCTGTAATGTTTTGATACAGAGTATTAATCATTAAATAATCAAAGCAGATAAATCCTTTAACGCCATAAATCTTTGACATAGTTTGGAGAAGTTAGTATTTATTATTTTCATAAACTACAGCATTTCTTATGTAATAGTATTAGGTATTTCTAATAAGAATATGTCCTAAAGTTAATAACACAATGTTATTAGCTGTCCGATTTCAACATAATTTGGTTTATTTCCATAACAAGCTGATTCGGTGTTGACCCGAAATAAATTTAGAGACCTTATCCGATAATCGCTGGGTTATAGACCTGATCATTGTCGAAAACACCGGGTCAAGTGCGAGCTATGGTCAAGTGAAGATAAAAAGTGTTTTACTACGCCGATGAGTAAATCCAGACATGTGTTGATTGAGTGGCAAAACAACTGTTTGAAATTGGTCTATCGTGGTCGTCTATTGTCAGTGGCTTCCTTACGTCACGTTTCCATGGTAGTGATGTTGATCGTATTATCATTTACGTGTACACGAGTGACCAGACGAGAAGTGAATATTAGCACAGCGACGAAATTCTGTCAACGGTCCTACCTTTGTAAAGCTAGGAATATTGTTTGCACATCAAAGTTGATTATGAAAAAACAAAGAACTTACATAACACTATTTTTGTAATGTTCCACAAAATAAAGCTTACCAAGTCTTTACTTCTAAATCGGTGTGATTTGGGACTAAAACAATTTAAAATTGGTCCATCGTGATCATCTATTGTCTGTGGCTTTTGATGCTTACTAACCAAAAATCGCCAATAATTACTTTTTTTATTAGACTTTGCACAAGTCTTGTTAGTTAGTTTCTTGGGTTCTTCTTGGGTTTGTTAGTTTCTAATATATTTTTATTACTAACGAGTTTGTGTGAAAAGCAGTGCGACGGTATTTTTCTGCTGGCAAAGATTCCTCTCTGCGCCTGGAGTACCGGGCATTAAGCATGGTTCTCCCGGCCCATTTTCAATGCTAGGCACTGACATGAACTCTTAATCATTCATTTATAATGATATGAACGGCGTCGTACGAAGGTACTTCACGTTCGTAATCATCCCACATGATCATGGGCGGGATCACCATAGCCTGGTATGGGCTACGGTATCCGTTAGATGCGTACACACCAAGGGTAATGTAAAAATCAAGAGAAAGCATTGTTGCCAGCAAAGGAGACATGATTCCCCCTGCCCCCAACACAACACTTCCACGATGAGCTCTGTCGAGCTTACTCACAGGACTTAAGTAGTGTTATTTGAGAGCAATCTTCTGTAAAGTAAAGGTTCTTCCCGACTGGGACCAGCAGCGCTCCACTGAGTGTTCCATATTTTATTTGGAAAATATATTAGTATTTATGGCCTACCTCATACACGCACAGTTTGACGTGTCTTATTAAAATATAGCAAAAGAAAACACTTTTCTAGTGAACGAATACAAAGTCACCAATCTAAATGGTAAGGATAATAATCAATGAATTAATTAACTATGAAGTTAAATTAATAACAATACTGATATGCCCGCTCAACCGCTATTGATATGTAACCAACTTATTATGAAATTCCCACGTAACATTTATAAGCGTACTAAACCAATATTGACGACGGAAGTGGTATTTATCGTTTGATAACATTCAAAAATATAACACACGTAAATGGGACAAAAGGGATAACATGAAAATTTATATTAGGCATTGATTTTATGTTGATATTAACCTATTGCAAGATTCTTAATGTTATCCACAGAGACCAAAATAATTGATATAGCAAAAAAAAGGAATGACTAAAAATGTAGGTATCAAATGGTCGAGTGTCATTCATTCTATACAGGGTGGTGACAATAACACGACAATAAATTAAAACATGGGCTATATTAGTTCATAGAAATGATCTGCAACTTTCAAATACATCTTATTCATTTGATAATTTCATGACATTTCTGTGTAATAAATAATGCAGCCAATGTTTATATCGTTTCATAGAAATGTCATGAAATAATCAAATAAATGAATAGTGATATTATATATCCTTCGTCTAAAATACCAAATAGTAAAAAAAAAGTTATTTTCTACTTCGTGTGCCTGATTGAGTGTTAGTTTTCTATAAAAATTGTGATATAGTGATTGTGAATACGAAAAAGGATGGTATGGATGGTCCCTAGCGGGCATATGTGATAGATCACAGTTTTTCACAATGAGATAAAAGTTAATAGTTGTAAATAATACTTATATTATCGACGTGCACTACACATATGACAATGTAAATGTTGAGGATTTTTTATAATGACGACTTAATGATTCCAATAAATTAAAATATTCGGGCGCACCACAAGTACTTTATTAATAAATTGTGTGTCAATATAGGTACTTACATTAAGTAAATTATAAGAAATAATACTTATTTAAAATAAAATAGGAAACTCATCATGATTTCGTTTCCAAGTGATTGATATTTTATCCTAACACGGTGACAGATATTCAATACAGATTAAAGTATAACCACAAATGCTCTTATCACTTACACACAAAATATTCAATAAATTTTATCATCACTCATTTTTGTTTTTGTGACAAACATTACAATGATAACGAGACTTAAATTTGTTTTGGTTAATCAAATAAAAATGGTTTAAAATGATTGAAGCTTAATTTAATAGATCGGATGAGACACGCTATGGGACCTCTTATTTGTATTTGTGTGTAGTGTATTCATATAAGAATACTTATATGATTCTTGTATGTTTTTAAAATTCAGAATTAACTAATTTACTAATTAATGAATAAAACTTTAGCACATCGGTTATTCCATTCTAAGAATCGTGATCACTGATCACAGTATGTAACGTAACATAGTCTCGTATCAGTATTAATGCAGCCTTCGGCATTTTGCACACTGATTAACAAGACGATGTGCAAATTACCTCACGATGCTTTACAATCAATTTACAATACATAATTGGCAAGAACTTGTGAATTTTCAGTAAACTTAATACAAACTACGATTGTTTCTAGATTAAGTTGTATTGTAGGTATAACCTTTATGCGTTCTGCGACAATTAATTAAAACATGGGCTATATTAGTTCATAGAAATGGTTTGCAACTTTCAAAAACATCTTATTCATTTGATAATTTTATAACATTTCTATGAAATAATGCAGCCAATGTTTTAATTTATGGTTGTATTATCGTCACCACCTGTATAGTATGTATAACAACATTGTATGTATGACAACATTATCTTTGTAATTCCAGCCCTGAAGCAAGAAACAAACAAATAAACAACATAAATTAATTTGAAGCTTACTTTTAAGTGCTAATTTAATAATCCTATCTAATGAACCACTCGAAATCTGTACTAGAAGATAAACTTATATATTTCACAGAATTTCAATGGAAATTGGGCAAAATCACTTACGTATTTTAAATCGTTTGGTATTTTCTCTTGTTACTAATTATGTTAACGATAAAGCTCTTTGATTGGTTTTTAGTTTGTGTAACGTATTTTTTTCTTTTTTATATTTACCTTTACACATTTGTCTTTTATGTTTTTCCAGTCTTTTAATTAATTTAGAGTAATGTAATTAAATTTCAATTTTCACAGGTTTTTTTATTAACCGCCCATTAGTGTTGAGCATTTTTAGTCTGGAAGAATATAAGATACCTCTGTTAACAGTTTGACAGCATAACACAGACGCGGTAGTAGATTTCGGAACAATTATACTTATCTCTTATTCTGAGGTGCTATCGAATTGGGAGCGGTGTGAGCCATCGTTTAGCACAAGCCCGCTACATGGCTGTAATTAGTGTCATTTGCACTATTTTTGGACGGGATAGACATAAGAGCGTATTGTGGGACCACAAATTGGAAACAAATGGTTCTCTAGTAAAGTGTTAAGTTAATTTGGTCGGCTTTCGCTAACGTGTGAGTAATCAACTCGAATCGTTCACAGAGCCGCGGTATCGACACGTGATTCGGTTCTTTTTTACTGTTATGTTTTGATTATAATACCGCTAGATATCGAAGGATTCGGTTTTTGAAAAGATGCGGTTGATATCTCTCTGCGAACGAAAGTATAAGTAATGCTCGTAAAAGTAATTTAGCTTTCTTATTTCGTAATGGGCTTTCGAAACTTAGAGTAACTGCTTAAGTGATTTTGTTGTCCATCGTATGAAGTTTTCGAGTCGATACTATCGTGTTAGCATTCAGAATCGTATTAAAACCACCTGCCGTGGTCTTTGAAACCACTTCTAGAGTTTTAATTATGAAGGCGGTAAGTCATTACTTTGTTTAATGTCATGTATCTATATTTTACTCAGAGTAGTACCTATTAATCAAACACAACATATATTCTATTGTTAATTGAACACTAGCATAGGCTAGTAAAGGTCAAAGTAAATAGGTACATGATAATTTCAAAACTGAAAAAATACTATTTCATTTCAAAAATATACAAATGTGCGAGTTTGGAGATACCATCGGTCTTTTATGCGGTTACCTACCATTATAATTTTACTATATTTCTATAGTCAATAGTCGAAATTGTTCTATAGAAATAGTTTTATCCCAATATTTAATATATTTCATGCCTATTCCTTATCCACATAACCAAATGAAATTACCTATTAGTGTGTAAGAAAGCGTATTGTTTCACTCATACGTTTGCAAAATGAAAAAGACAAAATAAGTTACTTATACGGTTTTGAAACTAGAATTGCAATATTGTATATTTATTAGTATATTGTATATTTTTGTACGCTACTTAAGACATTGAAAATCTGATAGCACTGTCATTACGATTTAATCAAGAGATTTAGGCGTGCGTAATCTATATAATATTTTATATCTGTTTCAATAATGCATGCCGACAGTAAAACTGTGATAACACAACAAATCTGTGCCGTATTTGGTATAATCCGTTGGTGTTTTTTGCTTCATTAGCGCATTATCAAGGCGCGTCGTATCTAGCGGATAATCCACGTGCCTTATCTGATACGTGCGTATATTCAAAGCTACAATCATAATTTTATTATTTGTGTGTCTAACCAGTATTTCAGCTGTATTAAAAAAAACACTTTACCATGTGAGTTATTTGTAACGAGTTCCCGATATTTTGGCGCAGTTGCATACGCATGACACATGACACATAATTGTGGCCATGATCACTCGTAGGCGAAAATAATTCTAATTTTAAAGTAAGTATAAAGTGCTATACTTAATTACTAATTGAAAAACTAGTTATTAAGTATGCGAACAATTTTGTTTATTGATTTAAAGAAATTTGTCTCATTTATCTAGGAAACGTTAGCATACACTTCAGATAAATCCACTCAAAGAATGAACCTTTCAGTAATTGAAGCGAAGATTACTTATTGGCCGTGTGATTAACGCTAAATAATACTCAAGTGGTACACGATTTAAATGGAATAACCTAGTTAAACTACTCGAATAAAGAATAGAGATATTGTGGAGTGCCACCGTGCGGCAGTGAATAATCAAACTATTGTTTTATCAGATGTGTCATAAATTATGCAATATCGCAATAGTGAATAAGGTGCCGTCTAGTTGACAATAAGGAACTTTGGGAACTGAATATGAACAAAAAAGCTATCAATGGAACCGCGGGCGGTTTGCAGAGCACATTAGATATTGTTGACAAAACTTCCTCCTTGATTAATATGCATCGACAGGTAATGTCGCGTACGTGCTCCTGCGCCGCCGCACACCGCACTCCACTTTTTCGCATGCGCGACGCATCCATGCAAAATTTTAGGCGGGATGCGTTTGCTTACGTATCAGACTAAGTAAAAGTCGTGCTTTCCACCACTGCCTCTTTGTCTTCGGCGTTCATTACCCTCGAGTTAGACAGGGAAGGGAACGTTAGTCTGCGTGTGGACAACGCATAACGCATTCGGTAAAAGCGGGTTTTGACGACCGCCGGCGCGCATTCCCATGCAAGGTATGCCCCCGGGAGCTATGTCGGCAATTTAAATATTACGGCTCCTCAAAAACGTGAGATATAGGTAGCAAGAAACCCCGTGTGGGCTCCGGGCTCGGCGAAATTCGGATACACTGAATCCGAGCGAAAGAAACATAATTAAGAGGGCATTTTTTCGTAATTAAATTGTTGCTTTTTATGTCAGTTGTGAACCGAATATAATTAGTAATATGTACCTTAATTTCTGCTAAGAAGCTCTGTTAATTTGGTGGTATGATATGATACGTTGACATACTGAGATTATGCGCTATAAAAATTCTGTTTGTTTTGCGGGAAAATTCTGTTTGGCATTCTCGTATGCAACACAGCGCTTGAGTTCGCGTATCGTTGCAACGACCGATGCCCGGGATGGGCAGTTGCCATTCTCATGTTGGTGCCGAAAAAAATATTCAAATGGATTCACGCGCGCGCAGTCCCGTCCGAATTTTGCAGTCGCGTTTGATGCGCCCGCGCCGATTCCGGCAAATCCGTCTCGTCGGAAGTGCGTAGCGCGCGCCGCCCTGACGCCGTTGTCGATGTGTCGATATGCTCGCATAGTGTCGTTGACCTGATCAGGACCTTCGATAGTCACCATCTGATAGACCATTATTGGTTAGATTAAGAAGCCGCCTATAATCTAGCTGAGTGTGTGCGATTTGCTTCATTGTTAACCAATATTCGTATTCACTATTCAAGTTACGTGAAAAGAGTAAGTAGGTAATTTGTACTTAAACAAAATTCTCATAAATCTGATAGCAAGTTTAAAACAGTCCTTGAGTTTGTACAGCTTTAATAATCATAAAGTAGGCATTTATAGAGCTACCTAATTAGTAGGTATAATTAGTAGTTACTAAAATCTTTGTTTATTAGGTAATAACGCAACACTCATTAGATAGCTCAACAAAATTAAGGTTACTTTATATGACAAGTTACCTTCACGCCACAAAATGAAGTGATACATTCCATAATAAGTAATGACAAATATTAAATTGAAACGTCATATCGTATCGACATTACCAATTCCCCTCACTAATCCTCGAGCGCGTATACGGTCACACAATGCACTTATTATTCGACAGTCCAGCTTCTAAGTAAACTGCATACGGATTCAATACTGTTTTCGATATGAACATTAGGTATGTCTGGGCTTACAATGACTGTCTAATGAGGGAATAGCCTGTGTATGAATCAATCTCTTTTTATTCATATTCCACGCGTGAATTAATTCGTGAGTGAAATACATACTTTTTAAATTTTATTCTTCCGTATTCTATTAAATTCACTAAAAGTACATACATAATTATTGAATAAGTTTGGAAATTAATACCACGCGACAGAACGATTACCTTACTATTAGCAAAGATGATACAAGTAGTAAGTATTTTTAGGTATATGCTATTAGGAACCACTGAATAATGAAGATAGATACTATTCATACTTAATAAATATATTTACAAATTGTTTTAAAAAATTACCACTTCAATAACCATCGTTAAAATTGGATTGTTAGATTTTGGAATGTTACGACGTAATTCATGTTTCTAACAATTTGTTTACATCGGATTATCATTAAAAACTATTTTTTCTAACATCGGTAATATCTTAAGCTTAACCAAACAATAATACTTAACAATATTAAATAACAAGCGCTAAACTCGGATACACCGATACCTCTTTTTCTGAGCTTTTAACAAGCGTAAAGTGTAAATCTTTCGTCCCACCGGCCGTTTGGATCCCTTAAATCTGTTTAAAGTAATTAAACAGAATTTTCTTGTAACAGAGGTAGCATTACCTGCACTTTATGACAGCCGACGGTGAATAAGGAATCCGACCCTTAGTTTCATTGTTTATCCCATTACGTCAGATAAACCATAAACAACTTTACAAATAGGATCATCACTTTAACGGGACCCAGGGCGGCTTTCAAAAAGAATCTACCTGTTTTAAGACACTAAAACAAACATTAAGATAGAAAACTGAAAGGAATGACTCCGTGTTACCTAGAATCAGCGGGAGTCCTGGCTTCCCGTATTAAACTTATTAAAGTGCAGGATTTATAAAAAAAAAAGATTGTGCATAGATAACAATACCCAAGAAGTCAACAAAGGTGCCGATTTCCGCGGTAAGAATTAAAATTTTGGATTACAATATCTATTAAGCTATCTATCGCAAACCCAATCTGAATATTAAGTAGCTTTTAAAATATCGCGACCCATACCTTCCAACGTACAGACTTGTTTTATGGACTGTTACAATTGTAAGAATTGATTATATTAGTTGAAAGACATTTATTTATTACTAGTGGCCGCCATTCCCTGCGCCCGCGTGGATCAAAAAGTAGAGTACAGATGTCCTTTCTCGAGATGTAATCTCCATGTCAATTTTCAACTAAATCAGTAAAAGGTTTAAGAGTCAAAAGGTAGCAGACAGACACAGCTACTTTCGCATTTATAATAATAGTAAGGATTAATTAGACTTTGATATTATTTTACGGCAAAAACTTTCCTTGAGTTACTGACTTCGACTTAAAGTTGGTATAGTTCCTCTAAAATCACCACAGGGAACGTGGCTCGTCAATTTTGTTTGATTGGTGTAGAAGGTGATTAAGATATGTACGGATGAAGTGTCATAGCAACAAAAGTACAATAAACAGTGTATCCGCGCGTGAGCACGCACCGATCCCGGGTCTGGAAGCTGCCACAAAACACAGATTAGAGTTCGTTCACACAGGATTTTATTCCCTACACCGGTACAGATGCGTGCACGCATATCGGTGCAGCTCTTACTCATTTGTTGTTGTAATTGTAAAAGGGATGGCGGATGAGATAAGTGGTTCGATGACATTTGGCTCCGGCCGTCGATTACTACGATTATGCACTTTGTGCGTTGAACTTTAGCTACGGCTCGATAGTGATGCCTACAGACGCCACACAGATTTATCTCTGAATTTTTACGTTAGCCTGCAATGTGTGTATTACAAAAATATATCCTCACCAGCTTCCGTCTGCGTTATCCCTTATAAACGCTTTCCCCAAAGATAATGTATCGAAATTATAATCTATTTTCTATGCCAAATTTCATCCAGATCCGTTCAGCCGTTCTGGCGTGATTGAATAACAAACTATTACTCTATCCGTCTAAACTTTCGCATTTTGGTTTAACTATCATATTTAGATGCCATATTATAAAGTAATATTTAGTAACTACTTATTATTCAAAAATCGAAAACTCGTGTCATTTTTTCGTGTTCCTTTTCAGAGGTTTACCGTTAAGGCCCATTTACACGATACAAGTTTCTGGTTTGTAGCATCAATTGAATTGAAGCAAAAAATGACTTTCATATTCAAATGTGATGTTTAGACTATGCAAGTCATTTCTTGCTTTAATTGAATAGGATATTTGACTAGATTTTTTTAAATTAATAAATAGTATGTCAAAAAACAATCAATATTGCAAAAGCATCAGTATAGCTGCCAATAATAGTTTCTTACATATAGCGAGTTGTTGAGGAGCTGATGCTGGCTTGTGACGTCACAACACAGTAGTGCCCACCGAATATGTATGGGCGCATGGACATAATTAATGATATCTTTGTAATTAACGCGTTTACATGCATAGTTAGCGTATTGAAAGTTTTTACATTTAATGTGAGTAAACGGAACGTATTATAGGTTTCAATGAATTTTATAATACAGATTTCGCCATTTTTTTTAAATTCCAATGCCATAAGATCTATATCATACAAAATAATGTACTTGCTAAGCTTTTTATATGTAAAATAACTCATATTTTTGAAACATTTGGAAAAAACATACTTTTTACTTTTGTCAAATGCCCTATTGTATGCTTACAGGCAAGAAACTTGCATCCTGTAAATGAGCCTTTACGATCTAGCTTAATTTCATCCTCGATACTCGTAAATATATCTACTTTTTTATTAACTGTGTTATTGAATAGTTATAGTTAATATTCTTCATAAAAAGCATTCAATGCCATGAAAACCCCATTGACTATGGTGGTTGAATCCAGCTGGTTGATAGCGGCCGCTATTACCACTATCGCATCCGCCTCATTCAGATAAGTGACGATTGTACGACATCCAGTAATCTATAGTTCTAACCCGCAAATATAAATATTATATTCAATGCAATCTAGGCGTCATTGAAAGTTATATGCAAAGTACTTCAGCTGGGCATTTGAGCGTGGTATTAAATTTCGGTACCGATATTGATGGCCACTGCTATTTACTCTGTGTATTCACGTTATCTGGTCTTAATTAGATACGCTAACAGTGATAACGTTGTCTTTGTAAAATTAATATATTTGTCAACTTAATTTGTAAAAAAAAACATCTGGCTAGTTGTAAGGCTTATAAAATCCTGACGATATCAAATAATGTAGCAAATGCCCGAAATCGGTATCAATCCAGTAAAGTCCGAGATCGATCGCATCACTAACAACAAATTAAAAATGTTACCAATACTTCCCGACAGAGGTTTTTGTTTTCATACGATTTGATAGCTGAACGCAAATGTGGTATTACTACTATTTACTAAGTTTAAAACTAGCACTAAGGCATCTCTACACTTTGGGCAATACTGTGATCTCTGATATATATAATCTACGAAACCTTATAAAAAAAATATGTATAAAATAATACTGTACTGTGGCGATTTGCGATATCAATGACACAGACATAATGCAGGCTGATACTGAGTTACATAAATACGTTATCTACTACTAAAAAATGTATTCATTGCTTCCCTTTCTCTCGATGCAAAAAGAAAAGGATGGATAATTAATTAAATCTGACAAATCAAGCAACATTGCATTGATATATAAGTAATAATAATATACTAGCCCCAATCAAGCAACAATAAAAGTATGAGTTATACATAGATAACGGAGAATATAAGTTTGAGAAATACTAAAATAAACATAAGAACATTGTTCGCACTGATCATACAAACGGTTCGGTTTTTACGAAAAACAGAAAATAAACTTTTCGTCTTATAATCTCATCGTCTTTTTTGTTTGCATTTAATAAAGAATTAGTAACTAAACTGATACCTAAGTTTGATTAATTTTATGCCCGTTTTCCCCAACCATTCCCTAGGCTTAGGTGACTCTTAACGTCATTTGTCTCTTTCTATCTCCTTTAGATAGACTGAGATAGAAATGGCTAAGAGACTTATAGTGCTAAGCAAATGTTAGTGAAAACGAGCATTGGACCTACAGCATTTAGACCGATCTCCGACCACTTCAATTAAACGTCTCCAGAATGGCAGCGCACCAGCAATATTGACTTCCTAGATATTGCAGGTCTAAAGGCCATGGTCTTCATCACCAGATTCATCATTTGTTTTTCAAACTACTGTAACCTTACAGGTATGAAAATAGCTATTCGTTAGATAAAATCTTAGTTTTCATACAATGTTGGCCTAGTAACTAAAGAAAAAAATGCAAACAGATATTCCTTAAAGTATCCACAGTTATTACAAAGCGGTCCTAATGTTCCAAAGTTATAAAATTAGGAGAAATAGACATTTAAAATTAAGATTTCCCATTAAAGAATTTTCACATTGCGATATTGTCGCTTAATGGTCGTAAGATATCTTAGTACCAGGCATTTTGATAGATTCTAATATGTGTAAGTGTCATTTAATGTCGCTGTCAATTATAGCAGCCGCCCAATTCTGCTATTGTATTTTGATCTGAAACGAATCGGAAACGGTTAAGTTACAACGTTTTTGTATTCTGCTATCTCAACGCAATCGAAATGCAACCGAAACGCATCAGTTTGGTATTCTACTAACAAACACGTAACGCTAACCGTTCGGTTCAATCATTGTTACGTATTCTGCTAAATATTCAACATTTGTGGCAGCCGCAACGCATCGATAGTTTTTTGTTCGAACTGTCCAAAATTAATAACTGTCTAGTCACTAAGCCAAAATATATTTGTATCTTGCAATATTGCTAACAATTACTGAGCCGAAGTTGAACCAACCGAAAGCGTTTCGTTAGCGTTCTGGCTTTATAAGCAATGTTAGTGGAATAACTTTTTGTATTACAACCGGTAACGATACCGAACCGCAGCCGATCCGTTTACGAAAATAAATAGCAGAATTGACCCACTCTGAACACAATGTCTGTAGGACATTGCTCGCTCGATTCATTTTGTTAAACAATAACAGTAAACATATTTTTCATTATAATTAATAAATACCATTTTTACCTGCCCACCCTGTATAGCTTCAATGTCATTTAACTATTTAATACTAAAATAATACCACCGTAATTATTTCTCGTTTCCAGTATCGAAGACTTGTAATTAGCTAAGTTTTATTAAAGATATTTTTGCTGATGGTGCTGTTATTGATCAAGACAGAATCAGACATGCGTGATGTCACAAGATGGAAGATAGTCCTAAAGATGGGGTTACAGTGTCAATTGTTGACGGGAGTTAGGCAGAGCTCGCCGAAGCACCATTAATCAGCCGCACTGATTCTAAATATAGGCTCTTATGCCGCGCTGATGTCAGAAGCCCAGAGAATTAGACATAAGCGTGTAATGGATACATAATCCATGAAAGGGTTTTAGGAAAAATAAAAATCGGTTTTAACTCCAAAGGTACTAAAAAGTCCCTCTGCTCTCATCATGTCAGCCGAGAGACGCCCACTGCTGGGCATAGGCCTCCCCCAAGGATCTCCAAACTGATCAGTTCGGCGCTGCCCTCATCCATCGGCTTCCCGCGACCTCCACCAGATCATCGGTCCTTTTTGTGGGGGGCCTACCAACGCTGCGCCTCCCGGTACGCTCTCTGCTCTACACAATGTTAATTGATGAGTTCTGGCGACTTTGTTGGCCACAGAAACACAACGCTATAAACCTGTGGGTTTATTCGTTTACCCTTTTTTTAGTCATGGTCACTTTATCACCAGCCTATTAAATTCCCCACTGCTGGGCACAGGCCTTCCTACATAGGAGAACCACGCTGGCCCAATGCGTATTAGTGGGTGAATCCCTCAAGCGACATTATCCCACCGGAGGGATACGACAATTAAAAATTTTTAATCATCAATATCGGTTCACACAGTCGAAAGCTCTGAGGTAACAAACATACAAAAAGCAGTCGAATTGAGAACCTCCTCCTTTTTTCAAGTCGGCTAAAAATCAATTGTGCCTGGAAACTGATGCTTAGTAGCCAGCATGTCAGGATCTAATCTATCACCATGCTAAATTTTATCTAAATCTGTTAAGTGGTTTCGGAGTGAAAACGTAACATTCAGAGGCACAGGCAGAGTTACTCTTGCATGAATAACATTAGACTATGAATGTGTAGAAAAAATGAAAGTGCTACCTTGTTCTCTAAAAAACTGCGTTTGCATCCTTCCCCTCGACGAGCGTACAAAAACAGCTTTCGTGTCGAACCCGAAGCGATAATAACTGGTATAATTGGTGTGTAAGTGAAAATTAGGTGGACGGAATATACGCAATTACATGATATTGCGGAGAGATATCAATGGCTAATTACAAGCACCTTGTAGGCGCGTAGTATGTCCGTAATAACATAATCAGCTTATTGCATAAATCGTGGAAAATTCTATACAAAGTACTGTTACTGAAATAACGAACGATTGTTAGCTTTAAAGCTTCCTGGAAAACGTTTTCAAGGGCTATTGTAGTTTTAATACGATCCATTTCGAGTAATTTATTACCTAATAATAAGCTCCTCCATAGTCCATGTTTTAAACTGTCAAGTTGATTAAATTACTATTACTACATAATAAGCACCCTTGAGGTGCGAAGATTACTAAAGTTATATTACTATTATAATATAATACTACTAAAAATATAATAGATACTTAATACTATTATTTACTATTTTCACTGATAAGGACAACAGTACCCCTAGCACGAATATTTTTGAAACTCGTTACGATGGAGATTCGAAATTTAAAAGTGTTTGTGCTAGAGAGAGGTACAGTACCTCTAGAACGAACACTTTTAAATTTCGAATCGCGTTCGTATCGAGTAGTAACGTTAGCTTTTGTTTGTCTGGCTTTGTTTCAAAATTTCAAGCGTATGTGAACGATACGCTTACGATTCGAAATTTAAAAATGTTCCTGCTAGACAGTTGTGAAAAATTAGCATACTCAAGCTTTTAAATTTGTAAGTTTGAAATATTTGTAAGAGATACTTCCACTTATAAAATATTGTATGGCTTATTTAAGTAGGTAATATAATTATGGCCAAGCGTAATATATTCGTTAAGCCTAAAGCGGCAATTAGCACCTAATTATCTCCTTACCGTAAGATGTTATTAGCATGCACGTTTATGTGATTTAAATTGCAAACATTTAATGGTGTATGATTTTAAAACAGCATTTTGCTGTACCCAATTCTGTTTAATTGCAGTCCCAATACATTGAGCTCCCTTCTAACAACGGAAGCGTTGTAGATAAGCGCACACCGGCATATCACTGTTAGCCTCCCCAATTCACGACTGCCCAGCCTAGGTTTCTATCTGAACAATAAGATTTGCATATTGACGATTTAATACGATACAATTCATGTATTCTAATAGTATACTAACCTTCTTTTAGAGCCAAAGAACAAAAAAAAAATCTGTTACATCGGAGCCGAACAATTTTTATGACTGCACTTCAGAAAAAAAATATTATCTCTGGCACAGGTAAACCAACATATTCGAAGTGTTGATTATAAATATTGCTTAATTAAAATACTCTAAGGTGAAATCGGTCTAGGTGCAGAATACCCTCGGAGGGCTTATGACAATTTAAAACCAATTGTGTCTGGAATATGTGGCTTGACAGGAGAGGGTGTCGACGATGTTGCGAATCACCTAAATGGATTCGGTGGCTTGACAGTGAGGAGTTAACAGACAGACAGACAAACTTACTTTAGCATTTATAGTATTAGTAAGATTCATATTTAGATCCCCTAGCTAGACAATATATAAATAACTTGATCTTAAATAGAGCCAACAAGTAATATTAAGTATCCGCCTACGTGTACTGCGTCTCCATCTCTTCCTACGATTCTTTTTAACGCCCACCTAAACTTGAAACGCTCTTGCCATACATGTTATAAAGATAGTTGTAAAAAATTATCAGTCATGAAGTCATTCCAGCAGCATAAGACAGTACAGTTAACGTGGAATATATCGGCAAAGAGCATTATTTCTGGATACTCATGAGGGATTCTCAGCGAATTCGGAGATATTCATCTTTGTAGAACGACAACTTGATGTGTAGATCTATATTTTATAAGCTGTCTTAGTGTAAATTGGTCAATGAAATTCATTAATCTAACAGCTTGGAGATGTCTTGAATTGGTAGAGTAGCTGAATCAAAAATCCCTCTGAAAACCCTTTTGGGAGGTGTTTTTTTCTATTCATGTTTTTGGTTCTGGGTCGAACGCGGGGTGATTTTAACGAGCCCGTGTATATCATAGTAGAAATTGATAGTTGCTAGTCTCTTTGTGCTGGCTCAGAGGTTAATGCCATATGCACTGAGCTGGGTTACCCCGCGTTCGTATTTACCCCACTCTCCACTATTATAACCGATTACCTGTTGCAGTGTAGTAGGCGTATATGAAGATAAGGATTCCGTTATTGTCATTCTGTAGTACCCCTAGCACAAACACTTTTAAATTTCGAATCGCCATCGTATCGAGTAGTTACGCTAGCTTTTGTCTGGCTTTTGTTTGAAATTTTAAGAGTGCGCGAACGTTACAATGGCGATACAAAATTTAGAATTGTTGTGCTAGAGGCACTGAACTCTAAAACGTCATGAAGTCGTAAAACCAAGCTCAAATAAACGATTCATATTAAAATAACTTCACAGCTTCATGAACTAAATATAACTATGATATAAGTAGTAATAATTAAAACGTGTGTACTATATTGAACGAACAAGCCATCGGTACGCCATTTGTGTGCCACCCCGGAACTCTGTACCCTCAGTATCTTTAATGCTGTTAACACCCGACTATCTTGGAAAGTGAAATTGTTACACTTGGTTTAATTACTGTCAACAGAGTATACAAATATTATAAAAACAAAATAGCGGATTTTAGCTACAACAAAAAGCTTTCAAGAAAATTCTCCTAATGTTTCTTTATATCGGCTTAGTCCCAATTAACCATTCAGTGGCGATCAAGATAACACGGATAGTAATATGGGGGCTTAAAATAAATTGTGCAAAAACCCGTTGCGTAGTTCCCATAAGCGATTAAGAATTGAGTAAAATTTTAATATTTAGTGGCACTCGCATTTTATTGTCCACCGGGTGTCTAGCGAGCTGTGTCGCCGGATCCATGGACGGACAAAACAGGGGCGGACTAGTCCCTAACGTTTTATTTTTCTAAATAAGCATACAGCACGCTATAATTGTAAGCTTATGTCTGAAAAAGTTAACCAAAATCTTTTTTCTGTGAGGTAGGTATTTATTGCAGGTTAAAACAAATGAATGCGAAATAAATCGGTTATGTTTTCCTGCAATGCATTTTGGAAGTTCATTCTATTTTATGAAAGTAATGCATCTAAGGTGTGAACATAAAGTGACTGTTTTCTTCTATGCACTTTCGTATACCAGAATTCATTATCAATATCATAATTAAATGTAGCTAGCTCTATAGAAGATTTCAACGTTATGCATTGAACGGCATCTGATCAGGAAATAATAAATTTTCTCATAGAGAATCATTTTTACACACTATACACGTATCAAAAGGCAGGGGCGAATGCAAATTGCAGTTAAAATTCTTGCATATGTAATCATCGACGCATTAATTATTAGGGGGCATATTCCTTGCCTGATTAACCAATAGAACTCCTTGATCAACTAAGTTTTTACTCAGCTCTTTGATAATTAATTATTATTAATCATCCAACCGCATGCAAATTATTCATATTGACAAGCAATGTTGCTTACTTCGTTCCTTGTCTCTCTTATTAAGTAAACAAGTGTTTCTTAGGAACAGTAGTGCAAGTTTGAGTTACTATCGGATTCGCGTTAAGCTGTCAAACTATATAGAACGACAGCTGCAGAAGTGTTGCTAACTAGTTTTTATTTGACTTAAAACTCTCACACTTGAATTAAAAATTTTGGTTCTGACACTTACACTTTCACTTTTTACAGGATCACAATGTCCAATCTCTTGGACATTGTGATCCTCTCTTTACAAAAGATTACAACCAAATGAAAATACCCTTTTAGTGATGTGATGCTGTAGCAGGTAAGATCGCCAGAGCTCACCAATCGTTGTGTTAGAAACATCCGACTTCCTATGCTATCAAAATAATGCTTCTTTATTTTTTTTATAAGTTTGACGTCTCTGCCTGTGTAACTGTGTGTTTATCTGTGATATCGCAGCTCTTAAACGAATAGCCCAATTTTGATTCGGTTTACATATAGTGGGTCACGACCAAGAACCTGTAACCTTGATATTTATTGCAAGATTATGACAACCACTTGCAATCAGGCGGGACTGGTGCCTTTTTGTCACCATTATTAAAATAAGAACACGAATTGTATTTTAAAATTAAAAACCCTTACTCCGCAATAGAAAAGCTCGCTTCCAAATACTTCTCTGTGCACGCACACAAGGCCATTTTGCGTATAACCGATGTGAGTGAGGGTGCGTGCGTCCACGCACCTATATGTGGGTAGGTTAATGATAGCGGGCTTCCGCCGCGTCACACCTGAGAGCCCATAACCGCCATCGGCGTAGATCACACCCCTCACCCCTTAATTCCGATGCAAGAACTCCCGCGAATCAGTAATGAATAGAGTTGTTGACACCGCCATTAAGAATAATAATAATAATAATAATATATATAGTATACTCAAACTTGCTATGTAGCACAACTAAAGCTTCTAAGAGCTTGTGTTATGCATTCTAAGTAACGGAGAAATTTAGACAATAAAATGTATATAAACATTACAAAGATATTAAATAAACAATCATAAAGACATGACTCGTAAATATATTAGGTACTCATCAAAAAAACCCCTGCCCCTACCGGGATTTATACCCCGGACCTTTGGTGCTGACCACTCAACAATACGGAATAAATTGGATATACCTATTCGTAGTTTAAAAGAAAGGCATCAAACTTTACCCTAACATGAAAATCTTCATCATCACCCGCTTCATCATATACGTCCCACTGCTGGGCATGAGCCTTCCTACATGAGAGAAACACATGAGAAGTTTGGGCTCGTACCACACAAGCCCATTGCGGGTTGGTTGGTGGAGGCGAAAGTTGCTTTGTTTTCGTAAACGAAAGCCGAGCGCTTGTTTAGGCGCCACTACGCCACCGAGCTCCTCTTATGAAAATAACCTATCGAAAATAATTATGTGCTATTTATGAATGTATTATACACAACATAATCATAAAGCGAGATAAACAAGATAAAGAATATTATTAATTGGTTAAGCTAAATTTTAAAAACAAAATCGCGGTTTCCTCGTCTCAATTCAGTACCTTTTAAACTAAAAACAAAGTTTTATCTCTTGAAAGGTCAAAAGATCAGCTATTTACTTATTAGAAAAACAATATTATCTGGCGCTAATCATTTCTCAAATCACTAGCAAAGTATCACATATTAGTAAGAGTTAAATGGGATCATTAATTCGTCTAATCAAACAATCCGAGTGGATTCTTGTAATCTATTTCTTATAATGATTATTAATCACTTTTTTCCAAATCGCCTGCATGCATTAGCACGATAATTTTATATACCTACATACTTACTTTACTATTTATCTCCTAAAAGTATTGAAACAATATTTAATTGATTTAAATTTTAAACTTACCTCCCTTACCAACCCGCTGGAGTTAAAAGGCGAAAGGAAATCTATTGTACTGATATCTGGGTAGTTCAAAGATTGCTGCTTATTTAATCAGCTCTATACACTTCCTACATCGACATGTCAAGCGAGCTACGCACTCGTACAAAAGAGCTTGGTATTAAAAAGAAAAAGTTCAATTAATCCTAATTTGCTCGCTAAGATTAGGCCTGCGATAACCGGCATTCTGTAAGAACCCTTTACTTACTTCCCGACCCTTCCATTCAGCTTTAAGCCGCTTTAAGGGCTCCAGTTTGACAAACAAGGGAGCCAATACGTAACTGAATAAGAATTGCTGGGATCAATGCATCGATCTTGATTTAAGAGGTTTTTAAACAGTTAGACAATACGATGTGCTATTACTAATGTTTTTGGGGTTAAAGCTCCAATATTCAAACTTTTTTATACAATAAAGGTGGCATCATCATATTATAACGATGGTGGTGTTTTTTTTTATAAAATAAACTCCTCATTTGTTAAGAACGTACATGCAGTGGTACGGCGCTCTTGGTGGTATGTGGCTATGCGTCTATAGCACCGGAGAGGAGACCTGAAGTTTATCGACAACGGCATAAGTAAATATGTTTTACTGTCAGGTGACCAATACTTTATAGGTTTTGTTCCCAGACGAGGAGAAGAAGGAGGAGAGAAGCAAAGAGCAGCTCGAAATTTTGAAACTGTCACTCATCCGGGACCGTTCGGACCGACCGAAGTTTTTTTATACGACAAAGGTGGGAGACAAGCGTACGGCCCGCCTCATGGCAAATGGTAATAGCAGACTCATAGCACATCAAGAGGAAGCGTAAAGTTGATAGCATAGGACATCTCTGTTCCAAACATAACGCTCTCTCGATGCTTATGGCGACCTTACTCACTTTATGAGCACAACACTTCAAAGCACTGTTATTTAGCTGCGATCTTCTGCACACTAAGCAAAGTTAATGTAAATAGCTGTTCACATTTTAATGTTTTTAATGCGTTTAAGCCTAGTTTATTGTAACAATTGCAAATAAAGAAAGAAAACTATGAAAAACTCCCGATTCCCGCCTGGAGCATAAATTTTTTCATCGTTTTCTTTCTTTATTTGTAATTGTTATAATAAATCGCGGTTTTTTTGTCATCGAACCCAGAGCTACCCACTACGCCACAGAGCTTCGTCTCCTTACTACACTCGACCTAGCTTACATTGTAACAAACAGCCCGAAGTCGCCATTTGTACTCATTTGTTTATTTACTTTTTAAAACCACCTCCTAGAAGTCATTATGCAAAACAGCACCAGGTTCTCGCCTTGTACGCGATCTTGATCTGTGCGTCTTCCATAACGGTACCGCTGGATGTAAACAAACATAACTTATCCGTGTACGGGATAAGAATGGGAGAAAGTCAAACAATACTTCTTGGAATCAACGCAAAAAAAAGATTCACAACTGTCAATAGACCGATCAGCCATACACGGCAATACGTATTCCTGCGACAATGAACTCCGCATGTGGAAACCATAGTTTTTGCAGACAACATGCAAAACAACATTGAAAATAATTTCCTTCTTAATTAGTAGCACATTTGCATATACAAGTGCCTCTATCCCATACTAGGAGGATCATTATTATAATTGTGGCTTTTTTTCTCGCGAAAAACTTACGCTGTGTAACGGTTATACAGGCCGATAGCCATCGGCGAGTCGCCCGATAAATCGATAAACAAATCGCGCGACTGTGACGAGATTCCCTACTACCCGCAAATTATGATTGGCGTTTTCATTGTTCTTCAAATATAGGTAATTATTAGACAATAGAAATAAAGGCGTTTTTAATTGTAAGTGGGAGTTACCTAGTTGTCATGTCTACTTATTACGAGTAGTAATTATTACTGTTAGTCTATCCTTAGGAAAGGTTACCGTAGTAACCATTGCATTCAATTTTATTATTATCCTTTATCTATCTCAAACCTATATCCGCGCAAATAGTATAGGAAGCCAATCCAGGATAGGTTTTTGTGGATAGTCTTGACGTATCTCTGCCAAGGAGACCCACATATCTCTACCATTTTGTATTTTCCCCATAGTACAGGGCATTCGTTTGCAATTTTAACCCGTAAGACAGTCTTAACAGGCTGAGGAGATACTTTATTCTGTCTAAAAGAGGAGTTAATTTTTCGTTTGGATTAGACCGAGTATGGGAACTACTTAGTTCCTTAAGGTAACGTTCTAATAGTCCATGACTCCGCCAACTTGATATACAGACTATTGAGCTACTGCAAAATTATTTTGTAATATGTGACATTTAAATGCACAATTGTCCACATGAGATTTTAACTTATATACATTATGTGAGAGTTTATTTTTTAAAACGATTGTCGGCCGATACCCAGGGCAAATTAATTGCTTAATTCCTATGCGTGAGCAACACGGCCGATTTCTAACGCAATGCGTAATTATATTTTTTCGTCCACTAGATAATATTTTTCGATTTGAAAGCTTATCTCTGTCGGTGTTCAGAAACCGTGACGATATTTGCATTTTCGCATGAAATGTCTAAGAGCGATTGTGCGAGCTAATTTGTATTGAAACAGGATTGTGCCGATAATTTTGAGTTGCGGCGAAATAAACCGCTCGACAGACCTCTTAATCGAACTTTTAACATGTTTTAGCTAACTGCTACTATTGGTATCTTGCTTACTATTCGTAATTTTTCATGCAGGTTTGTATATTTAAATGGAGTTAAACATGCAAATGCAAAATTTCCCATAAATTCGACATTTTTATTGAACCGTAAATTGAGGAGTTTGAACGATGGAAAATTGTTAAAATGTCTACAAATTAGATTTTGATTGGCATAAGAAGTTTGTAAATGTCAATTGAAAGTTTCAATTTTCATCGCAGTAAAAGGCGTTATTACAAAAAATTACAAAAATCAATTTCGGGACGCTACAAAATAATCATAATGACATTTTACAGTTTGTGGTCATACCATGGTGCATGACATCGCGTGAGGCCGAAAACATGGAGCCCACATTTGGATCCGCAACTTCCTCTACATAACAATTATTTTACATGACAAAAAAGTAAAAATTGTGCGTGCAAGTGCGTGACAAGTGGCAACACTGAACGGTTCCGACGTCTTTGTTTCACTGCCACTTATGTACTTGGAGATAGTATCGTGAACTTAATAAATGCATTGGCCGAAAATTAGATAAGGAATAATGAAGCATATTTTAGTTATCTACCTAATAATGTAAAGTACTTTTTTAAGTATTTATTATTAAGTATATATAATATTTGTAATTAGCCGCTTGAACATTAGGCAACGAAAGTGAAGCGACAAGACTAAAATTAATAGTTATAACAAATTACTACTTAATACGCATTGCTTTCATTAACTTTTGAGTTCCTAGATAAAATTGCTTAAATTGACTCTTATCTTTATATCAACATAACAATATTTCATACTAAACATAAACACGTAATATTCCACCTGTAAACGCTTGAGACAAAAAGCTCAGCCGATGTCAACTATAAACTTTCGCGTTCACGTCATTTCCTTAACGTATTCGCGATAACCTTGTTTATCACAAAAAAAATGCAACTTCACAACGTACATTGTATCTATAATGCAGTATTAATATTTATTTGCATAGGCATGTGTTAACAATGGATTACTGGTATTACGTTACATTGTCTTTGTGAGTGCGCGCGCGCATGTGTGAGTTCCTTTGTCGATATAAGGTCGGAAGTAGACAGGAGTCATAAAAGTTTCAATAAAGCGCATCTATTTATTCGTAATCTTTACAGGATGTGTGAATTAAACTCATAACAGTATTACTGTATACAAGTTAATTATTTATTATTTTTTATTTCTGTTTGTAAAAAAATAACCAACAAGATAAATGCAACTTTCATATAGCGAAAAAAACTCTAGCGTCAAAATAAATATAACGTTATCCAAAAGCTTTTTCTATTCCTTTAATGTTCGTAACTTTCTGACACCATTTATAATCTTAAAATTGTTACTAAGTAAATTCTAGCTGTACTCGGCATTTTTTGCAATACCCGTAAAGATAAAACTGTTTGATTTTTAATAATAATAATTAAAAAAAAATATGATCCAGAAACCTTCGATGGTATCCTCAGAATACCCTACCAAAGTTTCATTACAATCTGATCAATGGTTTCTGAACGTTTAGATTTTTGTTTATATTCCCCCCTTCCTGCTAAGGAGCACGCGTGCCGGTTTTCGGAGTCATCCATCCACTGTCTCCACCTCAACATCACGCACAAAGAAATTTAGTGCCTCGTTGCTTTGTCGTACTTCCAGAACTTGGAATTCTATGCAAGCACATGTATTTCCTCCTTACTATAACATGGGGTCCTTCAAGAGAGGCGTGAAAAAGCACCTTCTGGGCCGGCAAGGTGGAGTCGGCTAGTGCAATGTCTATTCTGCACTAGCTGTCTTCACATATGGACTCTCCTTACCGCTTCACATCAGGTGGTGTTGGGTCAATTGCTGTGCTTTGTTTAAAAAAAAAAAGATAAATATATTACTGTTTAGCTAGCCATATTTTTTATGTTGTATGGGTGGAAAATAAGCATTCGACCTGCTCAGGTAAGTAATACGCTGGTAATGCCAACTGTATTAAAATATCTACGAGTTGTCCGTCCTTTGAGAACATCAACAAACACATGATTTCTTCAACGTATCACAACGTTTGGTACTGCCGCAACCGTGTCGCAATTAACAGTGTAACCCCTGCCTAAGCCTCACATGTGTGTTTCCGTAATTTCCCTGCGCAAGAGTCGTCGATCGCAACGATTGCTCACGCGTTTCGCATCACTCACCCCCACCCCTGGGATAACTCGTTCTCATACCATTTAAATATCCATTGATATTCAACGCTGTTTTTTCAGCTAAAACGATAATCTACTACTATAGAAATACGTAGATGATGCGATGCATAATCAAGTGTAAATTAATTTAAGTTACATACGGTCACGCTACTATGCAAATATACTAACGATATTTCTTCAAAACGTTACTGTTGTTGTTTTCTGTTTAAATTCGCTCATTTTACAGCATTAAATTAAAATATATTGTACTCCTTTTTTTTAAATTTAAATAGGCTTGTGGCCAGGCACTTTTAAATCGTCAAAAAACACATTCTTATAACTATTAGAAAAAATATATTAACTAACAACGTCTAAGTCTCTCCGTCTGTCATGTCTGAATATCATAAACCAGTATGTCTCACATATTTATAGGTGACTGAAAGAGATCTCTTATAGCGAAGTCCACCTTTGCTAACTTATGTTATTAATTATGTTATTTTGTAATTTTTAAAGTACAATAAAGAGAATTATTATTATTATTCGTTTCTTTGTCGTACTTCTAAACTTGGAATTCTTTACCGGCACATGGGGTCCTTCAAGAGAGGCGTGAAAAAGCACCTTTTGGGCCGGCAAGGTGGAGGCGGTTAGAGCAGTGTGATGGGGTGCACTAGCTGTTTTCGCATATGGACTCCTCTTACCGATTCACATCAGGTGGTGTTGAGTCATTTGCAGTGTTTTTTATTTTAAAAAATATTGAACTTAAATGAAGTTACATTTTAAATTGCTACTACTCATGTACAGTCACGAGCAATAACATGTACACACTTCTAGAGGTTCCTGACTCTTATTCCATTTACAATAAGAGCCACGAAGAATCTGGAAACAGTTTTCAAAAAATCAACGAATTCGAAGGAAGTTTTTTTATTACTTGTAGGTATACTGAAATTCATCCTGGATATTATCCCACCCGCATGGACATAGGTTGTCCGCGCCAAATTTCACCTAAATTGGTTCAGCGACAGAAGTGAAAAAGCAAAGACAAACAGAGGTCGTTGTGTATTTATAGAGATAAATAACTTATGTAAGAGACGAAGTTGTTTACAAATTATCTAGTCTTTTACCTTTATTCCTTTAGAACCTACTTGATCCTCTTACATTCTGATTTGGAAGCACAGAAGTTCCATATCATTTTAAATTATTGGAATCAGATATTATTTCAGTATTAATGTTAAAATCATATTTTTATTTAAATAATGGACAAAATAGCCTACTAAATTTTATCTCAGTAAAGGCTTCTAATTCTCATACCAGTGATAGAAATCTATTGACATCCAAGTCGAGTGAATGATTTTTGATATTATTTTATAGCTTATCTGTTATAAAATGATACGGAAAACTTTTGCACGTTATTGACGCTGATCCCAGTCCAGCTGTAGAGTCTAATAATAATACAGAACAATACGCAGTGTTAGTGCCTCGCGATTTTCCGTTCGGCTTGACAAGCCGAATCGCCACTTGAGATATCCTCGACTGTTAAGCATAATAACTAAAACACAATTAACCAACCGTTCGGTAGACCAAGGCGTGGCTTGCCGCGCGACTGCGCTCGCCCTATTGTTTATCCCACGATTAAAAACAATTCAAACACTAACTCGCACTCAAAAATTAAACTCGAGTGGTAGTACAAAACTCTTTGTTTTAGGGACAATATAGTACCGGTGTGCGACCACTGACGCCACGCACTTGACTCAAAATAATAAGATCCTGAATTTATAAGCGACGCGGGATTCCGAACTGTAGAGGTTTTTGTACATGAACTACGTTCGAAGTGACTTCGGATTACAAAGAGTAACACGAAAGGAATTTGTATTCTTATTTGTTTTGTGAGTTTTTATATTGTTTCCTTATTTTTAATGAAAGTAGTATCTAATAGCTTAAAAGTTACGTTATCTTCACTGAGATAAAAAGTTCTTCGAATGAGTCTCTGATCTACCCACTACAATAAACATATAAATTACTCCGAGACTATTTTTACATAGCGTTATAAACACTTTAATCACATCCCTCACTCTCGCTTTCTCCATTTCTTAAGGTTTATCTTCCAGAAATAAGTATATTCTTTCCCAAAAGTACTAATTGGCAATATCTTTATAAAGATCTAAGTTGTAACAGTCAGGGATTATTGTTAGTATTCTGCTTCCATGTTGTTCACTTATTTAAAACAATAAATATAGCACTTTTGTAGAAGCAGTTAGAATCAGGCCATATTACTGCGGTACTTGCCAACCCTAACTTATATACGTCGGTAATAACTCTGAAATCATAGAAACAAGACTAAGTGTTAAACGTTTTTTGTTGTAGACAATTTTTATCTACCATACAACTACCTATCAGAAAATTCTCCGTTGTCCTAAGTATACGCAGTCACTACGCATTTCGCTAAGCATGGATTAAACAGTAGGGTGTAGCTGCGCCAGCGCAGCTGACGGCCGAGTGCTTTAGTAATTACCCGCCATTGTGTGTATTGCTGTCGCGTTGATTGTTATCACACTTCTCAATCGGTTGCAGTTTTGTTCAACATTTTTATTGATAGCATGTATTTTGTGTCGCTTTTAATATACCTTTAATAACCCTTTCCAAAACACATTTACTAATACATAAATTGCCGGGTAACGTTGTTTCCCATGCAGAGGTTTTTCATACGTTACTATATTAGTTATACTGCTGCACTAACAAACTTTCAACCATTTGTATTATTTTGAATGTAGGAGAATTTTTTTGATCACATTAATCTCATGTGAGTGTAAAATATAAAACTCAGAAACATGTTTCATAAAACAAGGTTCAATTATTTAAAAATCGAGCAGTCTAAAATCAACACACCATTTAATAAAATAACGTTCGATAATTGTTAACTATTTTTTAGAAAATAATATGCAAATTAAATATAATGCTTAAGTAGAGAAGAGCCTAAGGCATAGTTTACACGAACTGATTGATATCATACAAGGCATCGTCGTAATCTACACGAGGCAGATTGAAAACCGGCCGTTGATATAAATAATTGTTGGAACAAAACAATATTTTAATAATCATGAACGGGTTTGATGTTGCCTCGAGCAAAGTATTTTTTTTTTATATTTAAAAAATAATAAAATTTATATACGATGTATCTATATTTCTTTGAAATTGATTTTGATGTAGTATGATTGTTTTGGATGTGTTGCAGTCATTTGTGATATTTTCAGTTTGCTTAACACGTGAAAATTATATACCTTTGTCTCTATACTCGAACATTGTATCATTTATTTTATGTTACCTTTGGCAACGCACCTGCAATATCAAGTGATTTTCCTTGTTATTGCAAGTGTCTATAGGCGGCGGTAACCGCTTACCATCAGATTGGATGTTAGCTAGTTTGTCATCTAGTCGTATAAAAAACCTCTGAATAAGAGGAGTAATAAATTCGTGGACAAGTATTACAAGATTATATTAAATTTAATATGAATATTTTGAACTTCTTATTAATAACTATATTAAATAACGTAACATTGTCAACGCATTTAATATCTCGCTGGTTTTGGAGGCAGTCTATAATCACAGCAGGCACAATATTTCCGAATACCTACTTTATCGGCAATCAATAATTAATATCTGGAGGCTGACCGGTGAGACGCTCCCGAATTTCGCCGAGAATGATGCCGAGATCGCGTTCGCGTAATCGAACCAGCAAAAAATAAAAAATGAAGCAAATACGAAATACTCCATTACCGGCCTGAACATAGTCATCCGTGGAGGGCTTTATACCATAAATATTTACATTTTAGATTACCTAAACTGATTTTCCTTGTGAAAATGTAGTCTTATCTTTTGAATGGCATCTTTCACGCCTGCCGGTGGTAACATAAATGTGCAGCTATAGCGTTTTTGTAAACTAGCTCATAAAAAAGAATTATAATACCTACCAAAATTAAAGTGACCACGTAGGTATATAAATGTATAAAATAAATAAGTACGATGCGTTAGCGTACACCGCCCCTGTGGGAGGGATTATTTAAAGGTATTATTTTTTGTCCCATTGAATCTAAATGTAATATTACATTTTGATTTCACAAGCAAAGCGCAAAGTAATAACAAGTCCCACTTGAAGAGACCTGCTGCTTTTTGAACGGAATCATCTAGGTGTTCATTTCCGTTATTTGAATATAAATTATAGAAAATGATTCACACGGACGTTAATTTCTGCATACAGCACTTATGTTGGCTCACGCTATGAAAAAATTAGGTACAGCAAATAATTTATAGCAATACATAAGCTTATAATATTCACGCCAGTTGCATACAATATGTAATCAATTGTATTAAACATAACGATGAGAATGTAGAAACATACGTAATGAAATCTTAGACACTAAAAGAGAACTGAGATAGTCCTTGCAGTTAACTTGACATAGTTTATTGTAAAAGTATAGTTGCGTTTTTATTTAGATTGATTTTTCTAATTTTGGAAACTAATAAAGGTTTATTTTTTGAGGATCACAAGTTTCGAATTGTGCTCTAACATTAATGCTACTAATAGTTTATTATAATGTAGATACATTGGATGCATCAAAAATAGGAACCAAATCTTATGATTATTTAAATTCTCATTGTATCAGGATTAAAGATGTTAATAAAATATGAGTTTTCCAAACACAATTTCGGTATTTCATCATGATAAATTAACAAAAAGTAACATTAACATATTTAACTCATAATCTCGATTTATGTTTTTATCTATAATTTGCAATAAGGACATTAAGCCCATTAAAAATATATTTGTTATTGGCTGAAAATACAAAAAATTTCAAGTGTCATTCGACTCTACAGCTCCGTGTGGTTGCGCGGGCGCATTGTGTATGCAGGGCGCGCCCGCCCGCGGCCACGTCAGCTATTCGCCGTGTCCAGGGGCTAAGCCATTCAAGGCTAAAGTACGGGGCCAGTTTTTGGCAGTTTTGGACTTGATCCACTCGCCTCGTACAGACCTCATGCCGACGCAACGTCTGCTCAGAATACCTACCTATTCAGCCTTTTTTGTAATTAAAAGACAATAAAAATTAACCCTTTAATGACAAGTGGAATTGTACGTTTGTGGCATTCAAATGTGGACTGAGGAATAAAAATGCTGAAACAATTATGAACGGTGACATGTTTGGTTTAGTTTGCCAATTCTAGATTAGTATTTTTTAACCCAGAATTTAATGTTGAAATTTAACTAAAAAAAACCTATTGCTTTGCTTAGCTATATCAAAAAACCACAGCTAGATTTTAAAAACAAAAACAGTTTTAAGCTTAGACAGATCCCATATTGAATGTTTACATTATAGTCATTAGTTAAGAATTGAGATAGGCAGCGATCTTAAGGAGCATTTACACAAATCTCGAGCTCTGAACCCCATCCATTATTAATTGCACTCCTCAAGTGCCCGGATTATCCTTATTAGGTGACCGCAAACCTGGAGACATGCATTTCCTTAGATTCTGATACGAGAGGGTTGAGTTGCGGATTTACGGGGCATGTGAAAGCTTCATGATGACGCGTCGTTGGCAAACGCTATGAAATCATTTAATTTGATTCTATAAGCATTCTAGTTCAAAATATTTGATGTAAAGATTGCTAGTAAAACAAAACTACTGGCTAAAAAATTTTAAACAAAAATTAAAACCGACTTCAAAACACTGAAAAGGATAAAATAATTAAGTTTAAGTAGGTATTCATCACCTTTTTTTCACAATTTTTAGTGATAACTTTTTAAGGTCAAAGCTAGATGGGTGACCGTCAGCTTACATTTTTTCCTACTATCCTATCGTTTCACTAAAAAGTCATAGGAAAGCAAAAATATAGATATAGAAGATTTAATATAGAAATATAGGAATAGGAAAGGAGGAATATAGAATATTTGATTAATTGATTGAAATAAGTTGTAGAAAAAAAATCAACAATTTTGCGAACCTACGTAGGTGAGTTTCTTATTTCAGTTTTTTTAATTAAAAAACCAAACTGCTCAACTGATGTTGAAAAAAAATTTATGGGACGAAATGGCAACTATTCCACATCGAACAAAAAAGAATCAAGTAAATCGGATCACAAATCTCGGCGTAATCGGTGTACATACATAGAAAAAAAAACATACCTACCGAATTGAGAACCTCCTCGTTTTTGAAGTCGGTTAATGAAAAGGAAAGGCGTTTTATTCAATCCTAAAAATGAAAACTACGGGTATACTTTAATGTCTGTATAAGTTACATTAACACTTTCAAATCCAGAATAACAATTCAAACCTTGCGATACCACTGAAAAAAATACCAAAAAAGTTTTAAAGTCAGTTGAATTACGCAAAGTGTTAATATTTTAGATTAAATACATTAACCTCATTGTTAGTTTATAATACGTTTGAATCTTGAGCAATAACGTATCAGTACTAAACAAAACTCCATTGTAGGAGAAACGAGCGTGTCGTTTCAATTACTACACACAAACAGTTTTACTGTGCCAACAAAACCATAATAGACCTTTCGTTTGCAATGGATTAAGTAACAAAATATAGTTTAATTTCAAAACTACTGCTTCTAAGTGTTGAGAAATTGAAATTAAAATGTGGAATTGGTTTTGGTATGCATTGTCGTACGATCCAATCACTAGAGTTTGCAACGAGCGATACTAAATATCGATATTGAATTTTAAGGAAGGAAGAGAATAATGTTTACACACTTACATCTCTTTATGCAACCTTAACAAAACAGCAGATCTTCTAGATAGTGTAGATATAATTAAAGAAAAAACATAGAAAATTCCAATGATTAGGAGGTTTAGCTATATCGATGTTTTGAGATAAAAGCTAATTATGTAACAAGGTCCATATTCTTGTGAAAGATGTGTCTTATGTAATGTGTTGATTTTGAAGGTTTCATATTTAGTTTGTTTAGAACTTTGATTGTTTGTATCTTAATTTTTAGCCACATTGTGTAGCCTACCTACTCAACCTAAATGTGTTACTAAATTGTATTATTTTACGTGTTATAAATGCTATATGTTTTTCAATCATGATAAATAAAAATAAAATAAATGCATCACATAATTAATTTCCCATGCCTAGATTCAATCCCTTAGATGTAAAGTCAAAGTTTTAGTTGAATAACTATTGGATTATTTTTATATTTATATTTCATAATGATACAAAGTAGCACTGGCCATTGACACGGTTCAGTAAAGGACATTTCTTATGTCAATGTACGTAAATAACATTGAAATGTTTGTTTGAAAAAGCTCAAAAACTTTTCTTTAATATCATTATCAAAATTAAATAGTTTATATATAATTTGCCCACAACCACACCTGATGTTCTGTGATGATCGGCATACGATATTACATCAAATGACAATTACAATAGAAAAAATAAAAAAGGTACAGGAAAGGTAAGTATTAGAATACCTAATACTATATGTAATATTGTACTTTAAAAATGAATTGAGCGCAAATTCGGAGCACATTGTAATATAGTTTACATAAAATAAAAAAAATCCAAACTGAAAAAGCAAATGAATGTATAAAGTGAGAAAAAGTAAAAATAGATAAAGGTACCAAGAGTCCATAGATTTTTATATAATTATAAAAAAAAAAGGATTTACTTATCATAATAATTTATAATTGAAAATTTTAGTAATTCGGTTCGGTTAGTAGTTTAGTAATCCGGCTTCATCAATCATCTATCTAACACCATCTCATTGAGATTATTATTGTACACGCTATATCTGCTGTAAATTTCTGAATAATTAAGCACTCCGTAGATTATTCGATGGTACAAAATCAGCTCAAGGTTAGCATGTCTTGGAAAGGTCACCTAGGTAAACTGTACACCATATTTCAAATACAGACAGACACGTCAAACTAATAACACCTCTCTTTTTTCGTAGAGGGCTAAAAATACTACAAGAAAAATTTCAGGTCCTGCATGGGGTGGGGACAAAACCCGCGACCGCAAATTTTACTAGTTTCGATATTATTTTTCTGACTAAATATAGGTTATCAAACATTTACAATAACGTTAAAATATTTTTTTTTAAGTTTTATATTGTTCTGAAATGTCTTAGTTATTATGACAAAATGTGGCAGAACGTTAAATTCAGCTAAAAACTCAGGCTCTTATTTTTGTTAATAGCAGACGGCATTAGGTTTAAATTAAGTCTTACTTTTAACACTCAATAAATCATAAATGTATTTGAGATTGGCGGTTGACTGGCTTTCTAAATGCGGTCTATCGATACTTGCTCGATATTTGTACCGCGAGGCCCTACCACCGCCTATAATTGCGCTTCGGCGGCGCGCGCGCAGATTATCAGAAGCAAGTGCGTTCGATAACGCATGCGCACGAACGCATGTTATTAAATTTATTCCTTTTTCGCCAGAATCTGCATAATGAGGGGGGCAAAAAACGAGGTAATCGCTAGTACTCGGCCCTGGAGAAAGGAGTCTTTGTATGTTGTATGCTCAAGTGCGATGAATATTAAATTTAAGGCATTCCACAATTGTTATTTTATTTTTGTGTTTTTATGCGAGCTCTAGATGATTATGCCGATTATTTCTTGTCAAAGCATGGAATCGGTCTTAAATATTTATAAATGTGCTACCACTTAGTATTTAATGGGTTAGTGGTTCATCCTCTACAATGTAACGCATAAAAACCACGTTATAATAATTTGCATTTGTGCATAACTTACTTAACGCAATGAATATAGAAAAAGTTTTACAATTTTCTTAAATGAAAATGTTTTATCTCTAGTTCTGATAATGAAACAATGTGAAGAGCAACAATGACTCTATCTTTGAAATCATCTCGCAACGTGTAACGCTATCTTATTTTCAATCTTAATTTTAAATCTGCAAGTCTAAAATGACAACCTATTAAACATAGAGCTTGCTACGAAAACTCCTCCACTTCGGTGTCGATAAGTTGTACGTGAATAATTCCCAAAGTTATAGTATATCCTCCAATAGGCCAATTGACATCGTTTGAGCTGTTGAAATATTTATTTGTAATTTAATTAAGATCAAATTTGCAGGGGATAGAAATAAATATTATTTTATTTTATTTACTTAAAAACATATGCCACCTCATGACGTGAAATTTTTCTAGCTTAGATATTTTAAGTCACTAAAAATAAACCTATACTAATATATCTCCACATTTTTCTAATTGTATGCAATATCAGAAACGTTGTAAAGCGGAAAAGTGGAAACTTAGTAATGAGTTCATTTCATTTAAATAATACGAAGATGCAGCTTTCACATGAAATCGCTCATCACAGTCTTTCGCAAATCTCGGAGCTCATTATTCTGAGCAATCTCTCAAGATATGCCCCATAAGCTGATGTTCGTGAGAAATTTACGTTGTAACAGGATCGGTGGTTTGGCAAAAAAGTTCCGCGCGTGTCGTCGGCCGTCCGGCAAGTAGGCAGTAATTTATGGTTAGTTTTTGGCTGCTCCCGCGCAATGCGGCTTCGCGGCTTTTCGCCGCCACCGTCCCCCTCGCCCCCATCGCCCGACGGTCACAGACCCCGCGTCATTCCGCCGTCAATCTCTTCTACTTATCCGTCCGAACCGATCCCTTATATTAATCATTTTTTTCACCCAAAAAAGCGAGGCGTAATAAAGATCCTATCATACAAGCCCCGGGAGCGTTCGACGCGACCGCTTTCGAAACTACAGAATTGACAAGCAAATATCGCAACTGATTCTTATTAAGACGCGTATTATTGACTATAAACTGGTTCATTGTGCCGCCAAAATTAATCTCGCGGGCTTAGCTCGGACACAATAGCGACGTGCCGGCGCGTACGGTGGCTATTACCATTACCGACTTATAATTACCTTTTTAAATAGTTTTTTTCAGGCGGTGTCCATATTAAAACGTCAATGTAAATAACTTGTTAGCCGCAATCTCATTTCTGGGCGATTGGATATTACAATAGTGTACGTGATTTGAGAAAGGTAACGGTGTCGCCGCTTTATCCGCGAGATGGAGCCTATTACCGGTCGTCGGCGGCACGCGCTGCGCCCGCGCGCCCGCTCGACATGCACTTAGATCATTTTATTACGTGAACAAAAAATATATCTAATCAAACTCTCCTGACAAAGACCATAATAAGCTGAGCTCATACAGCTTTGATACTATCAAACATTGGGCTGTATAATGAACTTTCACGGATAATAAAAAGAGATATGAGATACCTACGAATGAGCAGCTAAATGACTGACAATTTTTAACATCTGTAGACATTTAATAATAACAATATTCGGTTCCAAATATATGATAGGTAGCAGTCGTCTATGTCGATCGGTGGGCGGTAATAGGTGTACAATGGTCTTGGCTCGTGGCGAGGTAATTAGGTTCGGATCGAGCATTGTGGCCGACGCAGGCGCAAATTGCACCACGGAATATTTCACCTGACGCGACGTACGTGTCTAATTGCACGGATTATTTATATACTATAAAATCTATGGCGTTTTTGTCGTGACGGAGCATGGCACGAGCCACTTTCTATGTACCAGTGGAGTGTAATTGTGCGCATTCCCTTTTTTATTCAGTTTTCGAAACATCGAAGTCATCATTGAAATCAGTAACGGTGTCCAAGACGTTTCGCGCCACAGTTTATCGAACAAGCACGTCAGCTTGAGTATTATGGCAATTATAATAGGCGTTGAGTAGAATACAATAACCGTGTGAAAATTATATAAGATAATGTGTAGGTGTGCACCTAAGCTGCGTAATTAGAAAACATTCTGCTGTTATCGCGCAACCATCACCTTCCTTGAAAAACTGCCATACAAATACTGCTATATCCATGCATGCTTTTTATTTGACATGTCATTATAAAAAGAAAGGGATTTTACAATTTCGAAAATTTCTGAATGAGACAAAAATAATGAAGTAAAAATTTTCTTCTAAAGTAGCGTAACCACCCAAATGGAAGCAAGATTTTCACACAAGTTTTAAAGTTCTGAAAATAAAAAATAGAAAAAGAACAATCCCTATTGTTATTCTAATCAACTCGAAAGTTAATACAATCTAGCTGACACTAAAGTAATCAGCACATGGATTTAAAAACAAAATTCAATCACAGTTGTTCATGTATAAAGGCTGAGACACACTGTATGAGTTTCAAGTAGAATGTTACGTAATCGGTAGCACTACTGTACTTACATACATACCTAGGTAATGTAAAGCGCTTGTGGAAATTACATGAAAAAAAATTATAGCAAAGTTTGGTCAAGCTGTAAAATATAGTTCAAAAATTCAATGTTCGCCTAAGGCGCATTATCCGTTTTTAAAAGTATATCTAATAAACTCTCGTTTATTTAGAGACACTTCTTTAATCGAGAATGCTCATATTGTTATTGTTACTATGAGAAATTGTTGTCCCTCCAAGAATTTTGTTTTTAATATAAAAAAGCATTATATTTTCATAGTCAGGCAAAAGTTTTAATTTTTTTACCTAGATTTACCAGATATCTACTTTTATCTTTGAAATAATTGAGGTTATATTTATAATCTATTTAGCGACCTCTAGTGCGGAGTTAAGTAACTAAACGATATAGGTGGAGCCACTTCACTACATAGTATAAAACAAAGTCGCTATCCGCCGTCTGTCTGTCCCTATGTATGCTTAGATCTTTAAAACTACGCAACGGATTTTGATGCGGTTTTTTTAAATAGATAGAGTAATTCTTATGGAAAGTTTATATGTATAATACATGCATAATATTTACATAAGCATTGCACCCGTGCAAAGCCGGGGCGGGTCGCTAGTTCTTTATAAATTATACACACCTAAAGTGTACAAAAACTATTTTTAATGCTAGGCTTCGAAAAATATTACAATTTAAGTAATGGAACTAAAAAATCCGTCAGTTTTATTGGACTTTGTTTTATTGAGGCACAATGCAAAAAGGGGACTTAGGTTTGGGCAGTCTCCTTTAAGTGTAGGTAATGTTTTCGAGCCGGCCAAAGGGTTTTCAATATGGAACAAACTTTAGCAGCAATTTTTATTTACGGCAAAGATGGCAAATAAGCGTACGGCCCGCCTGATGGTAAGCGGTTACCGTAGCTTATAGAATATAGACGCTAATAGCACCTTGGGCACTATTCACGCGTAGCCTGCTTTGTAAAAGTCAAGAGGAAACATTATGTTGACAGCTTCATAGACAAATTACTCCCAATATAACTCCCTCTCAATGACCTCTCACGTCACGACCCTTCTACCGACTACACTGCTAAGTAGTGATAAGAGGTGCTGTATTAGAGGTGGATTATTCATCAAAACTATATGAATATTCTAACCATAACGTTATTCCAGATCTGTAGCTAATCGCGTATGCTCTCTGTGTGCTATGAGCACACCCTAATGCCCCTATCAGCAATAGCCAGTAATAGAGTCGTTATCGCCACCAACAATAATCCGAGATAATGGATTAGCACACACCGATTATTTATAAACACAGCTATCGATTTAATCGTTAAAACTCGGAATCGAGTCGACTGATCGATAGCATTTGACACGTTTCTGTACCTTTGTTATTTTTTGTTGCTACACCGACAATACATTGAAAGATAGTTGCGTACCTCCTATATGGCAAAGTTTTCAATTTAGTCGATATGAAAGTATTTCTTATTCGTATCTTTAGTATTTTCGATATGATGTAACAAGCTAAGATTAAAATATTTTTTGGTAGGTGTAATTTAAAGCTGTAATTTTATATCATGAAAAGTTACGGTCTGATGATTTTAATGAACTAAAATACTAACGCGGCTCAATCAATGTTATTGTCTTTTATTCCACAGACCCCATTGCTTTAGCGTAAGTGTATTTAAGTTTGACGTAACTCTACGCAAGCAAAATGGCATAGATAATGTAGACCGCACATCGATGTTAACAGGGTCCTATCATACTGATATCCCTCGTTGAATTATTCGTGAAAATATTAGAAGAAAATAATTTTAAAAAAGTTTAAATAAATTTAAAAGATTTTAAATTCATTTTATAATAGTGAAAAGAGATCTGGGCCGCGATCTTTTGTAAGGTGAACTTATTTCATATATTTCGAAATAATCATTTAAAACTAGCATCTAAGTTAATATTTATTATTATACTATTAACCAAGAAGCGATATCTATCTCAAAAAGTTAATTATTATTTATCCTATTCGAAAAGAAAAATAATAATTGTGTTACCTTTTTTTGCTTAATGAGGCAGAATTGGATATAAGTACGTAATATATATATTCTTAATTAATTTCTGTTACATACTTCAAATATTGCTAAGATTAGCTAAGAAGCTACTTTGAAAATTAAAAAAACTAAGATCGTGTAGGTACAAGTTATAAGATCGTAACAAGTAAATAAATATAGCGCCAATGTAGAGTCGCCCGATAAATTAAAAAAATCTCCACGCGCAATCTTGTTATTTAGGCAAATATTATTGATTTATTGCATTTGTAGGAAAATTGTTTCCAGCAGTCTATGGAGTGCAAGTCTAATGACAGCGGCTTTAACTAAACGATCTTAATTCAGGATAACGATTTGCGATCCTTTTTAGCCTGTCCAGCCGCAGATTCCAGACACAATTGTTTTTATTTGTTAGAAACTCCCGGGCGTATTAACTCAAAATATATTGCAAAATGTGTACAATTTTGAGCATTTTGATTTAAAGCTTATGAAAATTAAAGCCTTAAGCCCAAGCCTTAAGGGTTATCGCTTGTTATTATAAATTTTGGCATTAGGTATCATTTTCCTTCTTTGTTTCTAATTGTTCTTAAGTTCACATACATAAGGTGCCACACAACAATCATGACTTCTTCAGTAGGTATTACATATTTTACTAAGTAAAATGATCGTTAAACTGACAGCTGTAAAGGCTAGTATCTTTAAATGATAATTGTACCTGCTGCTAAAGCAAAAGTTTCTCAACTTAATTCGCACAATATCTAAACCGCAGCTGAACTGGTTCCATACAAAATCACTTGAACGTTTAAATTGCAATTACGTACTGCAATAATATGACCGGTGTCTAATTCTTTAGATGACATAATACTTTATCTTTTAGAATATGAGGCTCAATATAATTAAAATATTATTTAAAAATATATTTTCTATCGTCTACTGATTGCTCTTTTAATCAACTATGATGTAGGTTTTTTCATATTGATTAATCGTTTTAACACGAGTTTGACGATTTTGAGGCATCGGTTATGAACCTTTTTTAATACATTACTCTTAATAGGTACATACGATGACGTTTATGTATTAATGTGACTGCATTGAATAATGACAATATAATAAGACTTAAAATAACTGGATTTATTATTTTTGCCCCGTTTCCCTATTTCAATTCTAAGTCGTGGAGTTATGATGTGCTGCGTACGAGATCAGACATCTCAAGTCCATGCGCGTCCACGTGGTTGACATAGTTAACAATCTTTAAACAAATGAAACATTTAACTGAGATGAACTGTCACAGCGCTCCGCAGATCAGTGCATAAAAATTATGTTCGCAGTCTGATATATACTTATTAATACGTCGTAAGTTTAAAACTCAATAACAAAATATTTGAAATTTGGAATCAAGTATTTCTAAGTTTGTATTCATATGCAAGAGACTTTTCCGAATTTACTATATGTATTAACTTTTTATTTAGTTCTACAGACCTCGACCCTCAGAAATCATTTTGGAGTTGATAATAAGGCTCCCATACCTATTATTAACATAAAATTATCAAAATTATTAGTATTTTCTTCACGAAGCAATTGTTTCTGTTGACAAATCAAGTAATCTAGCCTGTGATTGGCTAACGAAGATTGTCAGTCATCTGATAGCCAATCAAGTGGCTCGAAATTCAGTTTGACATAATAAATTGACATTGTTTTGCATGCAAAATTTAACAAGTGGATTGTTAATTGTAAGCATTATTATTTGCAATTCTGTTTTCTTTTAGAGGTAGGTAGGTAGGTATATAAATAATCTGAAAATCATAAGCAAAAATAATTCGTTTTTTGTCATTCTGGCATAGACAATAAGCTATTAACTAATTGGCTAGACGGATAATAAAGACATGAATATCTGTGGTCGACAAGTCTGTCTTTAGACACAACTACGTCATTAATAACTAATTGACAGTATCATTAGGAAAATAGCACAAAAATACTTTTAAAGATAAAAGATTAGACAAGATTTAATATTTTAATTCGAGTTAAGCGATTAATCGGCAGCGGATCTTTAGAACTAATTCGCAAAAATATATGAAGCCTCATTACCTTAATAATAATTAATCTGTTTGAGTCCGTTCATGCGTTTTTGTCATAATATAATTTAAAAGATTAGTGAAGCAGGATTTATTCATAAGATAATCGCACTAAAGCCGCAATAATAATAATAATTTGATACGTGTATCTAATAATTATCTCTAAGTATAGATATAAATCACTGCGGCTGTAAGTACCTTCGTAAAAGATAAGTTTGACATAGAAATTTAGCAATCACATTATATCAAGCATATAATGACCGCCATGAATTTGAAGCAAAGGCAAATCCGTTGTAATTTACTAATTAAATATTATCATCTAATTATTTCGTGGTAATTAAAGCCATTGTTAGTATCTAAGAATCACTAACGAGTAAAACTTAATAAATTAGATAATAGTTGTCTTTAAACTATATTGTACGATAGCGTGGTTGATTTCCTCCTTAAGTAACATTAAACATTTTAGCACCTTCATGACCTTCGCAAAACCTATATACATGTCTAATTATATTATATTAACACGTCCATTTGATTCAAATCACTGTTATCTAGATAAGAATCGTAACTTATTGTCTTAGTGCATCTATTAGGTGTACAAACAATAATATTGCGAGGACAAATATACCTACATACGCGTTAATTATAATATTTCTTCGCTGATTGATAATTGAAAAATAATAAAGGATCAACCAGAAATAAAATAATATAATCAAAATATAAAGTACTAAGCAAAAATTATAAAGAATAATTAATTGCAATTTCCTATCACAGTAAATAAAACAGTAACGTATTTATTTAACTCTGTGATAAAAGTATTAATAAAGTATTTGAAAAATTGCCATGATATATTGAATGTCATTGTTATCCAAAACATCGTGTTCTTTTTTGTTCATGTCAGTTCCAAAAGTTTTCGGTACTGTAATTTTAATTTGTATCAAAATAGAAGCTTACCTGAGCTAAATCGTTTGGCACCTCCGACTTGACAGTGTTCGCGGCTGCCCACGCCTCTGCAAACGTCTCCATCGCACTCTGAAAGTCCATTTTGCTACCATTCACGACGACATCGAGATGTCGAAAATTCACAGACCATGTGCACGGCGGCGGGACGACAGACAATAAGTTCAATACACGTGCATTCGGGCCGGCCGGCGGCGCGGGACTGACTGTCGGCCCCGCCCAGCGAACCGCCCGCGAGAAAAACCGATACCACCCGACGGAGCCTTCCCGTTTCAGCGCTTTTCTTTTTTAAGCCGCTATTTTAACGAGTTTCTTTTTTTTCCTCGGGGCCCATCCCACGGTGGTGGTTGGGCGTCGTCCGGATTATTTACACTTGTAATTCGCAGATTGCTACGGTGTGACGCTTAATTTGTTGTTGGGGTGCCAGATGTTACGATTAGAATGCGATGCGACATAATTGCGTTATGATAACGTTTCGTTTAAAAAGTATATTTTTATTCCTATACTTTAAGCTACATCGAATGTCATGGCTCTTATACCAGCTACCTACTCAATCAATCTTTTCCATTTTTTTCTTCTGTAACCATTTCATTAAGTTTCATTTTCATTAGGTTGTTTTAAAGTCTAAGTTGTAAGTGAAAAAAGTAAATGCCATTATAAAGAGTTCTTTTTCGTTGTATAAAACCGTAGACCACCATTTTGTGGTCCATAAAAAAAATCTGCCACAATAGCACTCAATTCTGCGCCCGATAGCCTCATTGACTACCTTAATTAAAACGTCAATATCTTCAATTTTAAAAAGGCCATCAACATGGCTAATTGCAATATCTCGGTATAAATGGCGCCTCATAGTCTTGGAAGCATTTTTATTCATTATATAAATCACGGCGGCTTTGCTCCCGCTCTGGATGCAGGAAAAAATGTCATGGCTTCACATAATTTTGTACGCGGCCGTTAGCTTCTCGTTTAAGCAATATTACCTACCGGAAAGTTAATTTTTCTTAATTTCTGGAGCTTCCGAAAAGGTTTCCTGGGGGTGTTTAAAAAATTACACGATGTCATTGTGAACGGTAATTTGTTCGAACCACCTTGTAGGTATACCTAATGGGCTTGTTTTTAGAAAGTGACTTTAATTATAAGACAATTTTATTAAGTTGATCTATTTTATGAATGCTTTATGATTCTTTATTATGCTTAGCTTATAAATATACTTACATGGGTAATTTTACCTTTTTATAGAATTATCATACCCATTCTATGAAAGTAACTCTATTTGTCTGTCTGTCTACTTTCTGTTTATCACATTTTTACTCGTAAATTGCTGAAGCAATTTATCATCAGCCTTTATACGACCCACTGCTGGGCACAGGCTTTCCTACATGGGAGGGAGTTCCCATGAGATAACAAATTTTTGATTGACCCATCCTGGGAACGACCATGGCGAAAGTTGCTTTGTTTTCGTAACTGAAACCAGAGCGTTCTAACAAATACGTCACCGAGCTCATCTCTGGGGAGGGGAAGCAATTTAGTTGAAGAAAACCCGGAAATCCTGAAAATAATCCTGAGAAATAACTATGTTTTTTCCATACAGTTAAGCATGTAGGTAAGTACGTACCAAGTACCTATGTGGGACGTCTACTGGTCCTGTTAATGATAAAACTTATTGCTATTATTATTTATTTTATTAGCAACAAGCTTCTTCCTGCGGCTTCGCCCACGCGGAGGAGTTTTTAAATGTCCCCCTAAATATTGTGAAAAAAGTTTTGAAATCGGATCAGTATTTTCGGAGATTACCACCTACAATGTTCTTCATTCAAACTTACAAACTTTACGTATTTAATAACATGTAGTGTAGAACTGTAGACATATAATGGCCAAAATTCATGACGGTGATCAACCTGAAATTACGAAATAAAGGTATCGTTAAAGTTTATCAAACCCTAGTAACTTGCTCAAAAAACTAAATATGTACTTCATTTACATTCGACACACTATAAAACACTAGAGGGGGTCCCTTCACGTTCAAGAATTCGCGGTATTTCGATGTTTTAAAGACATATAGGTACCTAGTGAGATTGTATATTTTCAAAATTAAGCCACTGCACCGGATTTAACTAAATAGCTAGCAGCGTTTAATTAGATGTTACATTATTATTATATACCAGAAGTTTCGATTACTTAACATCAAACATCGAAACATTCGTAGTTACGGGAAGACTGACTGACACGGGAAGTTAAATCCGGTAAAGAGGTTTTATTTCAAATACGTACCTATCTATTTTTAACAAATAACTCACTACGTAGCATTGACTTACTTAAATCATCATCATGATCATCATTTCAGCCGAGAGACGCCTACTGCTAGGCATAAGCCTGCTGGACTTAAAAATAACAGAATATAAATAGCTCCTTTAAGTGCGACATCGCAGAAGCAATATGTTCTATAAAGTGATACGATTGTGATTTTTTAGCGGTGAATGCAATAACTATGCTAAGGCAATAACTATGTGGTGCCATAAATTTTGCAATTCAATAAAATAACTGATTTCGTAAGAAAAATCAAACAAACACTTAGCGATTTACTACGATTAGTGACTTAATAAATTAGCGTTGACTCTAACAGGTTTTAAAGCGATAATTGAATACCTTAAAGTCAGTGCTAATTCATTATTAATGAAGCAAGAAAGTTTGAAACTTTACGATTTACATATCGTATTATAGTACATATCGTATCTACTTGATGTAGAGTCAAATAGACTACAAGATATCTTATTTGGTCTCAAAACAGATCGGGAAAACCACAAAAACAACTTTGTATTCTGCGTAATTTATATTATTTTTTTCTATACACGCAATTTGTATCAAATAGCGTTAAGGCTAAGTTAGTCAAAATCACTGATCTGGTATGCAAATATTACATTTAAAAAAAATTAATTCAGGTGTATTACAATGATGACACGAAGTTAGTATTTACAGAAACAATGGTAATCGAGAATGTATTTTTATGGATACTCTTAATTTATTTTAACATTCTTATAAATGTTAAGCTCACAAGGTCAATTCACGCCCCAGGACGTGACAGTTTTCTTGTTTAGATATTTTTATATGCCTTTTTTTCAAACATGATTGGCCAACAAGCATACAGCTTCCCTCATAGAATGCGGGTATCGAATCCTATGAAAACTTAAATTAAAAGGAAGCGCTATTTTGACCGCATATGTAGTGACCACTCTTCCTCAATGATCCATGGAGACTTTACTCACCACACAACACTACCGTAAGGTAGAGACGCTTCCCCAGTCGGGTGCCCTAATAACTTGTTAGCGTGGGTTATGGAATACTCTTGCTGTATTAAAAATACAGTTTGTTTCTATTCATTTAGGTATTATAATATTCACAAATAAATGATTACTTACTTATAACACAAGATAAGATTGCCGGACTTAATTCCAATAAGCATCTACTAGTCAACTAGAGAGTAAAGTTACAAGAAATCAATAGGTAGTGGAAAATACGCGTTCTGAAATGGGAATAAACTATATGTGAATACATATATCCGTATGTATCGTGAATACAATTATTACGAAAAGATATAACATTAGATAAATTCTAATGAATAAATCATAACACTATGAGAGTTGATAAATTTTGAAAGCCACCAGTTTGTACAAAACTAATAAACACCTTCTCTTTGTTAGACTGTACGATCAGCACGACTGCCACATCAGTAACGAGGGAGGGCGACAGAATATTTTTTAATAGAAGTATCAAAACTAAGCTATTATGCGAACAAACCAAATTGGCGTTTCTATTCTAATAGTCGACTATATTGACGTTTTATGTCAGGCTTTTAATACTGTGGCGATAAAAATTATCGACATCAGTTTACTACCTACATGTGTGAAACTGTCATTAGCTTCCTATTACTATAAGTTCATACCTCTCTGTTTGAATCAGCTGATGAATAATCAGCAGCTCTATGTCGCCTAACTAACTCCACTTGTGAGTGGAATCACTTGTTATGCTAAGCATACAGAATCATATCTGGCAAAAATGGATCTATAAAGACAATTTTTTATTATTGTATTCAAAATAAAAAATGAATATATAATTTCTTTAACAGGTAGAGTATTCAAACTCGAAATCAAAAACGCGATTGTTGATGTCAACAGTAATTTATTATTCTACCGCTGGCTTGGATATTTGGAGCCTTGTATAGTGAGCCTTATTTATATAGTTCGATACTTAATTATCCTTGCTTGTCTTGGTTTGATGGTGTGTATTGTAAGCGATTGTTACCACTAATTATAGGTGGATTATCTTCTTATGCAATACAATGGATTACCCAATTTGAAGAAGAATACTTTTTAATCCCACTCTTAACTTCACTCTAGAGAGATCAATAGATACAGCAAAATTACGACAGCTCAAAAAGCAGCGTTATGGTTATCTTCTCTAAGACCGTCACGAAAAAAGTGACTAAAAATTGCGGAAAACATCGCTATGTGCCTATAAAAAATAAAGTTGGCCTACAATTTCAATCTGTTGATACAATTGTATATAACAGCAAAAAGTTATTACACACTGAACCTCAAAATGTTTGGTACGGTCAGACATTTTAAAGTCGATTTACACACCGATAAAACGCCAGAGCTTAATACGTGATTGACCAGAGTAGAATTAATAAGAAACCGACGATATAAGAAGATAAATTAATTATAAATAGCAGTGAAATAATCCGTTGCTGTATACTGTTTTTGTAATTTCGAATGTGTTGAGCGGCTTTAGTCACTGACCGTACTGAGACCAGTCAATATTTAAGTTTAATTGCACAGATACATCTCTTCGGTGAAATGCAGAAGTCTAAAAGTACTGTAGAGTTGTATAGTCTGTGGTTGAATTGAGACTCGGAATTGTGTTTCTGAAATGAAATTCGGCCAATATACCGTTCAGAACTTATCTGTGAAGTAACCAAAGACTATATTTCACTAACAATAATTTGATTATGGATTCGGAAGTGTATTTAAAGTGAGTACCTAATATAAAACTAATTTGCATTATTAATTTGCTGTTATGCAAACCAACTCTACATTTTAAGCAACCCTATATTTGATATGTTGACGCTGTATAATTCTTTGGAAGCACAACTAAAATAGTTTTTACTACTGACATTTTCCTTAGAATGGGAAACTTTGACGTCTACGGCCAGTTGGAGAATAGCTCTTATTACAGCGGGTTAAGGTTCCTACAAGTACAGAGGTAGGTACAATTGATCTGCTGTTGAATTAGGTAAAGAAAAAATATGAGACCATTATAAAAGTCCTACAAAACCTACCTATACCTATCTTATATTTAATAAACTACAATGATGTGGATGGGTTCATGTGGTTTCAACGGCTGGTAGATACAAGACTTCTAGAAAATTCAAACAGATCTTCCAAGCCCTGCGCGGCAATGTAGCTCAGTAGGCACTTAGATCCGTCAACCGTATTGTGAAGTGAAACCACGGTATTGTAAATACTGACAACTCCCTGGTATCCCTTTCCTTCTTTATTCTTCATTTAATAGGTCATAATTAAACTCTACCACCGCTTGCTTCGATATATACCTAGTAAGTAATCTGTGAAATTCGTAGGTTCGCAGAAATAGGTAGATAGTAGGTGGAAGTCGCTAAGCAATTCTTAAAACTAGCCTCATTATTATCAGTTATTCGTGTTCTTCATAACAATTATTGTCTACGAATTAATTAAAAACAAAGTGAGAGGCAGGTAGGGTCTATTTCTCTATCTTATTATCTTCGAATGTAGCAATCCTTAAACGTCATTTTGGTATGATTGTTTGATCATATGAAAATATGATCATCATCACCAGCTTATGCCCGTCCCATTGCTGAGCACATGCCTTCCTACATGAGAAAAACCTATGAGGAGTTTAGGCCATAGCACCACCACGCTCTAATACGTTAATGGGATAAAACGGTTGCAGTAACAACCGTGACCATCGACGTAACGTGCCTTCCAAAGTACTGTGGAGCTCGACATTATAAAATTAGACTTACCCATCCCGGGATCGACCATGGCGATTGTTGCTCTGTTTTGTAAACAAAACCAGAGCCCGCAAACTTAGTAGTTTTCACGTAGCCTCCAATGATCATATGGGAGGAGTATACACATAGTACCTACAGCTAATTTGTTTTAAAGTACCTAAAGTTGGTGAAGATATTGCAGCGCATCAGTTTTCCATAAATTTTATTACGGTGAGACACGCCTGTAGAGTAAGTTAAATTCTTTGTTACCTAGGTACCTTAATCTGTGTACATAAGAATTGTTTTTCAACATACGTGTTACGCTTGATTTGCGCCTGAATGTACTTAGGTATAGATTGACGTTGAAATATAAATAGACAACACTCAAGTCCTAAAGTTCTTAGTTGCTATAACTCCATAAACTATCTATGAAAATAGAAATTTTTTCGATGTATAATTCAGTGCTCAAGATGTCTAAGTAAGGATTTGAGTAGGTAGGAAGAATCTAAAAATATGTAAACAATCAAAAAATAATTTGTAAATAATAACTTGTCTTCGGCAAGTTAAAATGGATTCAGTTGATTCAAGTTATAATATTATACTTACCTAGTATGTAGGTATTTGTGAAGCTGATTGGAGACTATGTAACAGAAAACAATATTTTTCTATACTAGTGACTACCTCAGTGATTTTAAGAAATTCTTTATTATATTTTGGAACAAGTTAAAGAAAACGCAATCGAAAATCACATCTACAAAGCAAGAACTTTAAATGTATAACACAGAATAAAAGAAGGTTCCCTCTGTTTTAGGATGGGGAAATACTGTACCTATCTATCTTACAATTCAAGGTTTCTCTTCACAGGTTTATGACATGCATAAGCAAATATTATTCAAGGTAGAGTAGGTACTTACTTACGATTTTGCTAAGACCACCTAACTCGGCTGTAACTCAGCGGTGCCTTCAAGTATCCACCTACCCTGAAGCTTTCAGCTTTACATGACCGTACATATCCTAATCCATGCCAATGGCGAGGCGAGGCGTGAACGTAACCAACAGCCAACGGGAGTTATCCGTTATCCCTTATCTCGGATTAGGCGCTCTCTCTCTAGCACGAGGCGGGGTCGCGCCACGCCCACCGGTCGATGCGAGCTCAGTGCCGTTATCTATCCGAGACGCGCGCCTCATCCGGCGTTCGTCACTGATAGCCGACGGTGACGTCACAACTTCGGAGCCACATTATCTGACTAGATCGGTACGCCTCGCTTCGATAACAATAGCAGTTCTGTAAAAAAATTCTTGCTATGGGAGCCATGATCAATTGTATTTGATGGGTTTTTGAATTACAGAGAAAATCGTCGTCACTGGAAACCACTATGAGAATAATAATTTATAACAATAGGTAGGTAAATTCTTATATTTATTTAATTTAAATAAAAATAATATTAAAAATCTTATCGAATTGATAACTTTCTACTACGATCTTACGGCATACATGGCCGTGATTGAAAGAAAATAATTATTTTTTAAACAATAAAGTAGTTAGCCGAAAAGTTTCTAAGCCGAAATTTTAATAACGTTATTAGCCGATGTACGGTTCATTAATACTCTAGTATATCTCTAATCTCACTTCTGTTGGACAGCAGCCCTCTAATACATACAAGCTTTTTAGCTACAGGTTAATTCACAATTACTTTTGATAAAAACAAATAAAAATAAAGATAGTAAACGATCAAAAAATTTTAAGCTTCTGGCGGGAATCGAACCCGCGTGTTTCCTGGGCTCGGCCAGACGCGATAGCCGCTACGCCACCGGATGTGTAACCTACCAATTTTTTCATCGCTTTCCACTTTTTCACGTTTTTACAGCAACTTTTATCTTACCACTCATTGAAGCTTACACCTCAAAATTAATCTAAAAGAATACTTACCAGCCGACGCGGGTTCGATTCCCGCCTGGAGCATACAATTTTGTCATCGTTTTCTATCTTTAGTTTTATTTCTTACCAATAAGTACCTACCGCTTCCATTATCATAGAACAAAGCGCAGATAATATTTTCACAAATACATCGCCAATTTCGCCCCCCATTAGCTCCTTATTATAAAGAAGAGAGTGGAGCTCTCTGTCTGCTTATCTGTTTCTTTGTTATTACAAATTGGAACTTCTCAAGGGCATGCACTATCGTTAGGCAGTGTCAGCACTTATAAGCGTATACCTAATATTGCTGTTGCTTCCAATCAGAATCTCACGACTAATTAAAAACGAACTGTTACCAGAATTTTATGTTAGGTTAGAATTCACACTTCTGTGTAATGTTGTGTCCCAGTGGTGAGTAAGATCGCCACAGTTCAAAGAGAAAGGCAGATGTTGGTGGAGAGGGGTCTCGTCTCCTATGCTGGGCTATGCCGTGCCGAAGGCTCTACAAGCGTCCATAGACTACGGTAACCGCTTACCATCAGGCGGGCCGTACGCTTGTTTACCACCCATGTCATGTAAAAAAATGTTTTCACTATTCTTGGAAAGTTTTGGTTGACATCCGCGAGGAATCAAATCCCAAAATCAAAAATAAAACCGCAGGCACGGCTGGTTAGGTACATCAATATGACATATTATATACAGTTTTTACAGTACTGTTTTACACAAAAATTACGTAAATTACAGTAAGTGTGTGCCTTAAATTGCGTATGACAAGAGGGTGGTGGTGCGACTCGTGACCCCCCCCCCCCCCCCCCCATCGCTTCGCTGTGATACAAATTTGTTATATTCAAGTATTACCTCGTATAGATTAATTCTCGTGTTCTCTATTACGTTAACTAATTTTCTTCTACCTATAATTTTTTCATAAATTCTTGTATTTTATTTTAATTTAGATAATTATAGGTTAATACTAATTTATTACTACGGATACATAATCTACATCACAATGTATGATTTAAGGCTACAATCCCTATCTGTACCCCGTATTCATAAAAACAAGTGAATTATATGAGGCTTATAAAGTGTTCTGTTTCTCTTTCTCGTATGAGAAAGAAAAAAGATACAATATATTTTAGCAGTGTTTTATCTAAAATAGGTTTATTGAGCGTTTATGAATATGAGAGTATATCTATGTAGGTATAGCGATTCCGTAACAAAGACATGAAATTTTTTAATATTTTTTTTTTGTAAATATTTGAAAAGCAATATGGCTAGTGCAGTCACCCGGACCGTTAGAGGTCGCGGCGTCGCTCCCCGCCCCAGAAAAGGAATATTTTCTAGTTTAGATACATAACTCTAACGGCATGCTCTTATCACGAAAGAGGAGTTATAATACATAAAACGTGACGCGGAGATTTAAGGAAAATTATGATTATTGTTCTTTAAAAGTCTTGCTACATTATTATATAAGCTTGGTGCCGAAAGCCAGCAACGTGGAAGTTCTGCGTCAAGCGAGGCTTCATATCTCCGAGACGTGCTCCAGCATGAATATTAATGAGTTGTTACAGATCATTATGATGGGCAAGGTAGCTCTCAAGAGCGGTCAAAGAAATAGTCGTCATATCTGAGGGGTTATTATCTAACCACTACAGAATCAACAGAATGTCTACAAAAGAATCACAGGGGCAACTTTAAATAAAAATCTATCCGATACTACGGAGACGAATGAAATAGTGAAAAACTGAACAAGAAGCTATTAGGAGGTTAGTTTTAATATTGAACTCTTCATTTAGAATTAACGAAAATTTAATAATTGTAAATTTTTATATACCTTACGAGACCTACGAGAACACTAGCTCCGGTGACCTAATCTTCGAGCTAGTAGCCAAGCTTTAATAGTACAAGAGGATCTTGAAGAAGAAGTGCATCTATCTTTTTTCATACAAAGCTCAGCAAATGACTCAACACCGCCTGATGTGAAGCAGTAAGAAGAGTCCATATGCGAAGACAGCTAGTGCAGCTTGAAACACGCAGTTCTAATCGCCTCCATCTTGCCGGCCCATAAGGTGCCTTTTCACGCCTCTTTTGAAGGAACCCATGTTACAGAAAGGAGGGAACACACGTACTGGCAAAGAATTCCAAGTTTTAGAAGTCCGACAAAGAAACGAGTTACTAAACTTCTTTGTGCGTGATGTTAAGGTGGAGACAGTAAATTGATGACTGCGAAGACCGGCACGCGTGCTCCTGAGTAGAAAGGGGGAAGGTGGGATAAGGTCGAAAAGCTCCTCAGAACACTCTCCACGATAAAGCCGATAGAAATTGCTTAGCGATGCAATGTCATGGCGGAGTTGTAGAGGCTCTAGGCTATTCGTGAGCTCTACGTAGCATATCTACTAGGTGGTAGACCCATATGTAGGGTCGCCTGGGTAGGTACCACCGCCTTTCTTATTTCAGCCGTGAAACAGTTCGCTGTGTTTCGGATTGAAGGGAAAGGTAGCCAGTGTAATTACTGGGCATGGACGGCATTTCATCTTAGGCCTCAGGATGACAACGCACCTGCAATATCAAGTGCTTTTCCTTGTTATTGCAGGTGTCTTTAGGCAGCGGTAACCGCTTACCACCAGGTGGGCCGTCAGCTTGTTTGTCATCTAGTTGTATAAAAAAAAATTGCATTAATACGATTTTACAGCGTTTCTAATAATTAACGCTTTATTATTTCATGGTTTCTTACATAGATTAGCAAAAAAATTCTTGAACATAATAACTAGGCTATTAATTGTATTCTTGTATCGCAACACTTCCTTATCACACGCCAAATAATTAAATATATGAAAAATATTTAGGTAATAGGATCGTGTTTTAAAAAAAGATGTAAAATAATTGTTATAAATAAATAAATTATTTATTTTTCTCATCAAAATATAGGTAACATTAGTTAACTTGGTACAAAATAAATTATTATTTTTGAATGGGTTCTAAAAGCTTAAAGCCTATTTTTAACAGCTAAAAGCTTAATTTAAAAAAAATTAAATTTTGTACTTATAACCTAATATAAATAGTGTACAATCACAAAAAACAAAGCCCTCTAATGCATAAGTTGCGCTGCAATTTTACAAATCCAAAGTGTTTTAAAATATATTGAGCTGATGACCTATGAGGTAATTTTCCCTGTGTAAAGTTTAACTCTACCTATTTCTGGATAGAATTAACGCTGTTCCATGAATCATTATAATAATATGATACATAACAAAAGGTTTATATTTTGTCTAGTTAGTGTACATGGGAACCTGCTAAAAATTTAATTGTTTTTAAAATTATAAATTTAATAAACGTATTTGAACGAGTTACTTTCCCATGTACGAAACGAAAAAACCTGTGGCCTAAAACCGTTTGACGCCACGTAATCGCATAATCATCAATAATCCTTACCGTCAAAGAAAAAGTGGATTTCTTACTAACAATAGCCGCGCCATCCGCTCGTATATTCAATCTTATCCCGCACAAATTAAAGTTGAAAAGATAAAGATAACCGAACAAAGCTTAGCGACCCGCTGCGAATCGGAGATCTAAGTCTAAGAAATAAACTGAATATTTATTATGTTATAATTAATGAAATGTCACTTCATTTTTTCTCGTCTTCTACCTGAATATTGACTTAACTATGGTTAAGATATTGAAACTTTTGCATGTAGGGTTTCAAAATGTAGGCCAAAATGTTGTGATTACCTAACAGGTAAACATCAATGAAACATAGTTATTGCAATATCAACAAGCTGTTTGCTTTAAAGCTTATTCTTTAGCTGTATATTTCTTATTCTCTATTGTTTGAAGGTGCACACGTTTAATTTCTACGAGAACGGTAGCAAAATAACGTACGTAAGCAGTTACCGTAGCCTATAAACGCCCGCAATACCTTGGGTAGGTACTACTCACGCGTTGTCTATACTTTTGTTTCATCATCATAGTCATATTAGCTGTTGTTACGCGGCCTTGTACCGGGAGACGCAGCGTTGGTAGGTAGGACACGGTGGACTGTCGATCTAGTGAGGGTCGCGGATGCCAATAAATGAGGGCAGCGCAGGACTGATCAGTTTGGAGATCCTTGGATGGTCTATGTCCAACAGTGGGCGTCTCTCAGCTGATATGATGATGATGATGAAGTAATAAAAATGTGTATTCCAACACACCTAATATTAACAGAAAAATTATATACAAACGCCATCTATAAAGTTTGTTCAATAACTACTAAACCCATCTGATCACGAACCGAATCCAATTTCGGAACAAAATACTTTCTCGCATGAACCAGCCACGACAAATTCTAATATCGGCTGACCGTGCGGTAGAATGCAACGAATTTGACAAGTCACCGATTTTTTATCCCAGAGCCAGATAATCTGCTTTCTTACCCCACTCGATCAATCTTATCGAAACGCCTGTAGCGTCTTCCAATAATTTTTAATCGGTATTATGGATCTTATTTTTGTCAGGATTAGGTTTTAACTCGCTCATTCCGAGTTAATGGAGATCGAAGTTTGACGGAGGAATACGCCGGATCATCGCTGGATTCCGGGAAATTCGCCCCGCGTGAATACCTGCCTTTACAGGTAAGCGATTAATGCTCTTCGCATTTATAGACATGGCAAATTATATATTTTATTTCCAATAGATTTTACGTTTTATCTAAAAATGTGGATGTGGGTTTTAGCTAATATAATAGGTAAAAGTAAAAAGTCAATCTATTAGTGATTATAATGTTTTAAATTAACGAATAAGATTTGATGGCAGCAGCGACTAGAGTTCCGTCACGAGCAAAAATATGTTTCTGCTTTTGACAGTTCGTCAAGCATAAACAGGCTGAAATGTTAAAAGTAGGAACAATTATTACTGACTTTACATTTTTTTCAAGTTTAGAGACCCTATTATTTAAATAAATAATTTATGCTAGATACATAAAACAGGAATTTAAAAATTAAAGATAGTCAACAGCACTAAATTTGAACGCCTGACAGTTCTAAACAGTATAAACTCTACGATAATATGACTTGCTATTTGTCCACCGATGCCGCAGCACTGTTATTGTTGACCCGGCCTCTATCGCCACTAAACAAACACAGGCCATGCGAATATAGAAATATTCATACATATGTATTCTTTTCTACAACTACTGCAAGCCCCGTCGGGTGTATAGAAGAAAAATAATCAATTTTATTAGTAATGATTTCACTGTATTCACTTCCAATTTTTCGCCACTGAATTACCAATAAAAATAAACAAAATTTCGTATATATTTGATCGAAGTCAGAAATAAACCAAAACGTTAATTATTAACTACAAGCCGACTAGTGGAGTGTCACATGGTTCGAATCCAGTAGGGTTAGACGTTTGTGTCATTTTTTTACGAGCCTCTGGATGTTTGTACATTTGTTTAATACATGTTTACTATCGTAATCAGCATCGTAGTCATTTTTTCCATTTTATTTTTATTTCACGACGACGCTCGGTCGATTTCTTTAATATTGATATAGGTTCACTATGTGTATTTCTCCGTTATCTGGTGTCTATAAAACAAGCTATTAAAAGCACAATTTCGGCATTAAATACTTAACATTAATTTATCCATTGAGTATGACATAAGGTTCAGGTTGTAACTATCCCAGTTGTAGATCTCGTTAGGATCTGAATAATAAATTCCTTTTAAAGTGTGCCTCATATTTAATATAACTATCACGTGTATTATTGTACTAGTTATGCACTACGAATTATCTAATTCTGATTATTGTTAACCGTTATTAGTGGTATGATACAAAATACCATGTTCTTTTTATCGCCACTTCATTGATACTCGAATTAAAGATTAGAAATCAACTATAAATAAAACATTATCTAATGGAACTTAAGGCCAATAATTTTTAACCGACTCCAAAAAAGGAGGAGATTATCTATTTGGCAAGTTTTTTTTTCAGATATGTTAGCATATATCTCTGTCAAATGTAAATTGATTTTAATAATTCTTTTTATGTTAGGATATTCTATACGTACCAGGTTGGTACAATATAAATTTTACCTAGATCTGATGAGATAGTAAGTGGAAATTCTCAAAAAGTAATATGTAATTAGAACAATACGTAAATGTATTTTAACCAGAGACTGAGAGAGATAAGTCGACAATGCTAATGGTCAACCATCTAGCATTGACTCCAAAATATACCTAAAATTTTGTAAATAAATGTATGCCTACTTGAATTTTATTATTTTTGGCTTTATAATGTCTTGGACTCCAGTCAAGCGTTTAGAATCGAGCGGAAAATAAGTCATATGCCCAAATTTTCTTAGCTGGACGAAATCTACTAATAGTAAAACTTTGTCCAGCGTTTTTTTTTGTGTAATCCTGGGTATGGACGGCATTTCATCTTAAGCCTCAGAATCTCAACGCACCTGCAATATCAAGTGACTTTTCCTTGTTGTTGCAGGTGGTAACCACTTATCACCCAGCTTGTTTGTCATCAAGTTCTATTAAAAAAAACCGTAGTCGTCCCTGTCAATGTCCACGGTCCACGCTGTCATAAAATGAAATAAGAAGCGTTTATTTAGTGCAAAGGCATGACAAAATAAGAAAAAAATAGCAATGAAGTCTAGCGCGTGAGCAAACATACAATACACAACACAGGTCCAAAAACACAACCCGATTCGGGGAGAATATTTGTGGAGTTTTTTTATTTTTTTTATTTTTATACAACTGGATGACAAACAAGCTGGCGGCCCACCTGGTCGTAAGCGGTTACCGCCGCCTATAGACACCTGCAATAACAAGGAAAAGTCACTTGATATTGCAGGTGCGTTGTCATCCCGGGGCCTAAGATGAAATGCCGTCCATGCCCAGTAATTGCACTGGCTACCTTTCCCTTCAATCCGAAACACAGCAAACTGTTTCACGGCTGTAATAAGAAAGGCGGTGGTACCTACCCAGACGGCCCTACATACGGGTCTACCACCTAGTGAATTGTTCCGGTGCGATTTTAATCACTTTAAAATTAATTTTTTTTCACATTTAAATGATTGATTTTTGTGCGTTTATAACGCCTACTTTACTGTAACAATTACAATTAAAGAAAGAAAACGACGAAAAATTTGTATTCAAGGCGGCAATCGAACCTCTACGCCACCGGTTCGACTTTCGCTTGGAGTGTTCAATTTTTTCATCTATTTTCTTTTTTTATTGGTATTTGTTAATATTTTTATTGATGTGTTTTTTTTCGTATGCTAAGTCCAGCACAATTGCAATCTTTGTTAGTGCAATCGCTTTAACTCACCAACCTGCATTAGGACCTGGTGTTATGGGCCAAACTCCTCATGTGATTCTTCCATGTAGGCCTGTGCGCAGCAGTATGTAAGCTGGTGATGATAATGATGCAGTCTCACACAATTATCTGTAACTAAAATAATTACCGCTTGGCTTAATGTTGTGGCAGCAGTGAGGAGGTATCACGCAGGTTTTCAGTGGCACCATGGTGGACAACTCGCTGTCCTTATATCTACCAAAAAAAATATCTGTCAACATTCATTATCTTCTACTATCACAAGAAACAGCACCTAACATATTGCGAGCATGAGTTGAGCACCTACCAATCATTCTCACATTGTGAGTCCATCAGTTTTTTGAGCAGGCAATAATAATATACTGTAGTGCCTTATCCAGGAATAAAACAGGGCCCGTCCGGGATTTGAACCCGGGACCTCTCACACCCAAAGCGAGAATCATACCACTAGACCAACGAGCCACCTGCACAACATACTCTAAAAATTTAAGTAATGGAAACATGTGTGCATTCCATTATAATAAACACATCTGAGTAAATAAACAACGACTTTGTTAATTTCAAGATAAAGGTCACATACATGCTCACATAATGACAAACGTTCAAGATTTATTCTTACAACTAGCGACCCGCCCCGGCTTTGCACGGGTGCAATGCTTATGTAAATATACCTACTACCAATTTATTTGAGGTACTTAATTGGATAAGGATTAATGCTGTTTTGTTTAAAATCACTTCGTAAATAACCATTTTTTAGTAAAGGATAAAAAATGGTTATGGTGGGTTATCCCTAAGAGATAGACATATACCATCGCGGACTTTTTTGTTGAAATTTTTAAGGTGGACAATACTGTAGTTCATTATTTTGGTCTATCTCGTAGGGTTCAGCCAGCGTTTTTGCAATATAAGCGCAATAAAATGTGCTTATTTACGACATCACATTAGAAACCTCTAAATTTATCAGTGTTTCTCTACTATATTATGCATGTATTATACATATAAACCTTCTTTAAGAATCACTCCATCCATTAAAAAAACCGCATCAAAATCCGTTGCGTAGTTTTAAAGATCTAAGCATACATAGGGACAGACAGACGGCGGATAGCGACTTTGTTTTATACTATGTAGTTCTTACAACGATAGGAAAATTGCGTTCGCACAATATTTTCTTGTGAAATTGATGTAGTTTTGTAAAACAAGTTTTTGTGTCGAACTTAACATTATAATTAACGATTACTTGGTGTGAAAGTCGTTCAGTGTTTTATCTCGGTTTTCTACCTCTTCTTCTCCTCCTCTCTTGTAGGGTCGGCAACGCGCAAGTGATACTCCTGGTGTTGCAAGCGTCCATAGGCTACAGTAGCCGCTTACCATCAGGTGGGCCGTATGCTTGATTGCCACCTTAGTGGTATACAAAAAGTAAGATATGAAGACTAATTAATCATCATCATATATTTGGTATAAAATTAAAATATGTTGAGCCCACGTCTCAATGTTAAAAATATTATAATACAATTTTTTAAGTCGAGTCAATTTTTCAAACCGATTATAACGAAACTTGAAATGCATAAGCCAGTCAGGCTAGGCTTATCAGAGGATTTAGAGGAAGTCTAATAATAAAGAAATGTTAAGCGATTTTTGTTTTGTAAAAAAATACTAAAAATTGAGATTTAACAATAATACTGTTTTTAGAAAATTCCTCTAACAGCTACTTAGATAGCCTGACTTGCTTATGTGAAGTCTGATTAGAATCGGTTTGTTCGTTTTCAATATTTTTAACCTTTAAAATTATGTGTCAATAAAAGTAGGATTTCAATCTAGAACAAAACCTTATCCATGTTTGATTGTTATCTGTTTTGTTGTCCGAAATAAATAAATAAATAAACTTTAAAGTTTGTAGGAAAAGCTGTGCGACGAAAATGCTCTCAAAAAAAGACATTCAACAAAATAATATATAGGGTTACAGATTATCTGATAATTTCTAGATGGTTTTTGATAACAGTACTTAGATACATGTAAAGAGGATATAACCTCTGTGCTTAAATACCGGTTCATCATCATCATCATCATCAGCCTGTATACGTCCCACTGCTGGGCACAGGCCTTCCTACATGGGAGAAACACATGAGGAGCTTGGGCCATAACACCACCACGCTGGCCCAATGCGGGTTGGTGGGTTAAAGCGGTTGCAGTAACAACAGGGACCAACGGCTTAACGTGCCTTCCGAAGCACAGAGGATCCCGAGATTATAAATTTGATTGACCCATCTCGGGACCAACCATGGCGAAAATTGCTTTGTTTTCGTAATCGAAACCAGAGCGCTCAAACCACTAAGCCACCGAGCTCCTAAAATACCTGTTTACTCAGATGGTTTCACTGAAATATAAGCACAAATTTTTCATTACCTTAATTCCTTATCATTGTTCAGGTGGCTCGTTGGTCTAGTGGTATGATTCTCGCTTTGGGTGTGAGAGGTCCCGGGTTCAAATCCCGGACGGGCCCTGTTTTGCTTCTATAAAACATACCTACTATTGAGTAACGAATAAATGCAGTGGTTAACTCATTCTGTGACAGAAAACATAAATATTTCGAGAAATTAAAAAGAAAACTATATTTTACCTAAATATATCCGACAAACAAACCCAACCAATACCATGGTATGCATTAAGGGTTCAGTAGCACTCCATATTGTAAAAAAGTATTGTACAAACATTATTTTAATTTGTATTTTTATTTTATAATATCATTATTAGGTGATGTCCATGATGCCTGCGCGCGTCACTGCGAGACAATCAAACATTATATTTATACAGTTACATTAGCACAATAAAATATTATTATGAAACACCATTTCATTTGAAAAGACCTTTTTAATGCCACGTATTTTAGAAAAACATACCTTAAAATGTTTGGTGGATACAAAGTCACCTCATTGGTGCTTAAATCGGCTCGACATAATATATTTTATAATGAATCTATAAAAATTGCACACATCGTTTTTTTTTTAAATCAGTAACCTTAATTGTGTAGATCTAGTAAGTAAGTTTGTAAGCTAACATGTGTTAGATTGTTGATGCTAATATATATCGAAAAACATTAACTAGCTCTAAAGTCTTATGTGTGTACACCAAAAACATAAATAAAACCTTTACGGTGAATGTATATCGAATTGCACCTGTACTTTTACACACGGTACGTAACAAAGTATTCTATTTGCAATACGTTTCTCCTAATACACTTTATTACGCCTCATTCGTTGTATCTCACATACGAATTGCGTTTAAAAGCAAGTTTATTATTTCTAAAAGCGGAGCGCAGATGCGGCATTGCGAATAATTTTTAGATACAACGGTGTTGGTTGAACCAAACGAGAAATATTCCGTTTTATACGTGCGGAGACAGATGGGGGACACGAGACCACTTTGCTTTGTATCGGTTATGGGAAGTGTGTATGTTATTCAACGACCACAGCAGGTGAATAGTAGAAATAAGTTATATTTATTGACTCCTTCTGCTGTAAACGTGGCCGCCTCAAGATTTTCATTAGAGAATTATATTTTGTTAGACATATAGTTTTGGACCAAAAATTTGTGTTTTGTGACGTTTACCTACAAATGTTAATTAGGAAACTCTATTCTTACGTCTACCTCAAAAAGGCAAATTAATGGTACAGAAACTAACTTCATGGTGGCTTCGCATTTGAAGTTTTGGATAGAATTTTGCATTGTTACCCCTTTGAGGGAGTTCTTCACATTACATTAGGTGAACTGTTCTTTTAATACTGTGCAAAACTATGTTTTGCACGATGAAAAGGCTTGCCGGTTCAGAAAATAGTCATGCATAAGCTTTGCGAGATAAATAAAGCACATGGGTGCACTATTTATCTCGCAACTATCGCACAATGACGCCAACTATCGCATTTGAGTTAAGCGTCCTAAGCATGGGCTTAGGATGCTTAACTCAAATGCGATGGTTGGTGTTAAGTGATTCAGAAAGTAATACGTCTAGAAAAACTGTATCTGTACCTCCTCATTTCGTGCCAGTTCCATTCAATTAGAAAACCATCAGTATCTACTCAAACCCATAGCGTCTGTATCTTTGAAAAACTGTTATTAACAAAATATTTGAGATCGAAGGAAGATTTTTTAAGCGGTGCCGACCGACGCGGAACTCGTAAGAATCCCGTTAGCGATTGATCAGAGCCCCTACCACTTTATCGAACTTGACTTTATATTGCGTTCACATATTCGCTTTTCGAAGAATTTTGATCTTTACTTTTGTCTTTATTCAATTTCGGAATTGTTCAAAGGAATCAAACGGTTCAATCGCTCAGAATGACGCAGCTTTCTAAATTAATTTTAAATTTTAGAAGTTTACGGTGTGATTCATATTCGATAGTGTATGAAAATTTGATCTTAATAGAAATCAGTGGAAATTCTAGCTGATTTCTCAATTAATAGATTAACTAAATACATCGATGTTTGAATTAACACGCGGTCAAACTACTATACTTACGATTGAAATAAAATAATCTTTGGAAATCAAAAAGAGCAGAAAAAAGTTAAGTTTTTCACGAAATTTTAAGTTTGACGGTTTTTGATCCCATATAGAGAAAAAATTAAATAGTACTTCGATATTGAAGCCTCCTTTTAAGCCTTTGTCAGGAGACTTCACTCTTTCTAACAGTAATTGGTAGGTTTTTTTGGTATTTTATATTTTTTTTTGTATATTTTCAGTGATTTCATTTTTCACATTTTAATGTGTTGATGCGTTTACTACTTAATTCTAACAATTACAAATAAAGAAAGAAAACGATGAAAAAATATACTACGCCACTGGAGCACTAGGTGTAACCTACTAATTTCTTAACTACTTTCTACCTTTTTTTAGCGTTTTTATAGCAACGTTTATCTCACTATTCATTGAAGTTAACACGTCTAGTGATCCGAAAGAATACTTTTACAAGCATTTTTCAAACTTTTTTTTAAATTTGATCATCGAAATAAATTGAAACAGCATGAAAACCAACTTTACTTTTGTATCGAGTTCAACCACTCTAGTGTCAACAACTCGTAGTAGCGGCTGAAGGCCCTCAAAGGAAATAATCTTCGGGTGCATTAAAATATAAATACGATCGTTAGCAAATCATTAGCCGTCGTATTTCCCTGTGTCGTTCCGTTTCTCACTCTGAGCAAATAGAAAGACCTTTTGAAGATACAAATTAAAAGAAATAAAGTAGGGTTTCGGAATCAATATACGTTTTTATCATTAAATCGACTGAGAGAATTACCGACTTAAACATGAAACATCTTGAATATCATCCTAATTAAAAAAATATATGAACTGGAATGAAGATTACGAAGCCTCCGAACCTAATATATCAGTAGAAATGTGTAGAGAAATCACAAGAAAATAACAATAAAAAATAAAGTTGTGTAAGATTTCGTTACAATAAATAATGAATTCGTGTGTTTTCACGCATTAGTAGAACAAAAACATAAATCTTTGTTTCTTCTTATTTGTACTAGGAATCAAAAACTAGCGTTTGGTTAACATAGTTCAATCCTCAATTGATGTTTAGTAATTGGTAAAAACAGGGCCCGTCCGGGATTTGAACCCGGGACCTCTCACACCCAAAGCGAGAATCATACCACTAGACCAACGAGCCGCCTGACTAATATCTTCAAGATATAGAAGTGATAGAAATTTGTATGCCTACTCTAGAATAAAAACATCTGAGTAAATAAACAGTCAAACTTACTCCTAGTCCTATTAAAGTTATTTATAAGAAATAGAAGCAGTACCGTTAGCTAGTTTTTATAAGTAATGGAAGCAGTACCAAGGGCCATTGGAGCAAAAAGGTTCTACAGTGGTCACCAGCCAGGTCTCCAACAATTTGGACCGACTATCTGAAAAAGATCGCAGGTAGCCGCTGGATGCCTACCGATCATAATGAAAATCTTGAGGAAGAAACAGCAGTGAACGTTTTTCTACTGAAATTATGATCATTTTTTTTAACAAGGGGAGCTCGGTGGCGTATTGGTCTGAGCGCTCTGGTTTCGATACAAAAGACAAAGCAACTTTCGCCATGGTCGATGATGATCGATGATTGGGATGGGTCAATCAAAGTTTGTTATCTCGAGCTCCTCCGTGCTTCGAAAGGCACGTTAAGCCGTTGATCCTGGTTGTTCCTGCAACCGCTTTAACCCACCAACCCGCATCGGACCAGCGTGGTGGTGTTAAGGCCCAAACTCCTCATGTGTTTCTCCCATGTAGGAAGGCCAGTGCCCAGCAGTGGGACGTATATAGGCTGGTGATGATGACGATGATGATTTATTAACAATTTATGTATACACAAAAAAAGCAACAATAAAAAAACAAACAAGGACAACAGAGTACAAAGGCTTATTCCTAAAAGACATCTCTTCCAGCAGCCCTACGACTAGAAGACAAGGTGTGTAGTGGTGTGTACTATTAAGAAAGGCAGGGCATGGTAGTATATTCCACTCGAACTTTGAGCGTCTGACTGGAAAGCACTTCCACTATGCGGAAGATCGCAGCTATATAACACGTAGTGTAGTAGTTTTGCGTTCCTGTGGTGAGTAAGGCCGCCAGAGCTCATTAGAAAGACACGGCTCCTATGATATCTTTATAACGTTTTCTCTTGATTTTAACATAGTTTTTTTTTGCAATTAATAGGCAAACATTTGACCACAATCACACCTGATGTTAAGTAGTAGTGGCATGGCCTACGATAAAACATGTTTACCTAGAGGGCGTCTATTCACTCCAGCCTTAAAGACGTCCAAATTGTAGGTTTCGGGAAACAGATTGGCAGGCACAGTTCCACTCCTTGGCAGTTCGCATTAAAAAGGACTTGGCGAAATGCTTTTAAGAGTAAGCAACGCGTGAGTATCAGAGCTCAAGGTGCTACGAGCGTCTTTAAGGCTATTGGAACCGCTTGTTGGATACCCTCCATAAAAAATTAAAAAATAATTTCCTTTTCAAAAAAATAGGAGTATGTAAATAAATTTTACACGTCTTTATATTATATAAAAATAAGATTTATATTTTTTTAGATACCTACTATCAAAAACAATTACTTTGCTTTACTTTTTTTTTTATTGTTGGCTATGTGGAAACTAATGTATGTCTCATAAAGACATACATTCCGATAGACTCAAAAAACCAGAAGCTACGTACAAAACAGGGCCCGTCCGGGATTTGAACCCGGGACCTCTCACACCCAAAGCGAGAATCATACCACTAGACCAACGAGCCACCTGACCAGTATCTACAAAATATAATTTATGAAAAATTTGTGCTCACGTTAGAATAAAAACACCTAAGTAAATAAGTATTGCCTACATCTATGAATTGTTAAAAACCTTGAAGAAATTATTAGAGGACTTGTAACTACACAGCCTGCAACCGGCTCGTTGGTCTAGTGGTATGATTCTCGCTTTGGGTGTGAGAGGTCCCGGGTTCAAATCCCGGACGGGCCCTGCTTTTGTACTTGTTATCCCTTAACTACCTACCACATATTTTTGTTACACAACCGCCTGCCATACGTCTGTAGGTCCCCAAGTAAAATAATTCATGATTGTGAAATTTTGTAATGTTAAGATTTGTTTTCAGTTAAAATCCTGTTTTGAAATTTACTAAGTTTTATTCCTTGGACAAAAAAACATACGTATTTTTATTTCTTTTAATCTCGAATAATCGTCAATACCTCTTATTTCGGGGTTATAAAGCGATACATTTGGTATATGAGATTTTAAAAATTTATCATATCTAATAAGAACTTCTTCAATTTTTTTTTATTATCTTAACAATACCCTACCTAGGTTTTGAGTCAATCAAAATTAGCAATCTCGAGCTACTCCGTGCATTGAAAGGCACGCTAAGCCGCAACGCTGTTACTGCAACCGCTTTAACTCACCCATCGGCATTGGGCCAGCGTGGTTGTGTTATAGGCGAAACTCCTCACATGATTCTCCCATATAGGAAGGCCTGTGCCCAGCAGTTTTAGGCTGATTACAATTGCGTGCCATTTAAAAATCAATAGAAAGCGTTATATTGAGCATAAGGGATGAAACCCCCTTGCTCGCAACGTAATGCTTTCTCAATTCTGGCGATCTTACTCACCGCATAAACTCAACCCTACAAAGTACTGTTATATATCTGCAATGTTATGTATGGTGGAGGTTGTACCCCAGTAGGGTTTATTTTATTTACTTTCTTTGGACAATACCTACTAAATCACTTTACCTAAGTATATAACACAAACACTCCGCCTACGTTCCCATAAGATATATACCTCCGTGCTTCGGTAGGCTATGTCTATGTAAAGTTGCCCTGTCGTGACGTTACTGAACGACGACTCCGTGGGCAGCGCCAACCTCCGTGCTGTATTCATTGACAGAGCCTACGCATGATATCATGAGTCGTCCAATAAAATCACCGATATAAATATAGCAATATGCGCATCCCTATCGTGTATATTTTGTAAATAGTCGCTTCCGCAATACAGCGCCGACCATAATGAAAGCTAAGCTAACTTACACTGTATGGATTGGCACAATTATGAAAGATAAAATTTAATCGTTCTTTTTCATCGGCGAGCGGGTCTACGCTAATCGAAGTATGAGCTGGGTTATTCATCATCATCATCTATATACGTCCCACTGCTGGGCACAAACCTTCCTACATGGGAGAAACACATGAGGAGTTTGGGCGATAACACCACCACGCTGGCCCAATGCGGGTTGGTGGGTTAAAGCGGTTGTAGGAACAACCGGGACCAACGGCTTAACGTGCCTTCCGAAGCACGGAAGCTAGGTTATTCCATCCCAGATGGCTCAAATTGAAAGCTGGGTTATTAATTCGAGCCATCTGGGATGGAATTATAAGTTGGATGGTATGGAATCATAACTATAAATGAGGATCATTGAGGAATACATGTTGAAATAATTATTTTTACTCCTATCTCAAAAGCTTATTTCAGCATCAGAAGCGATTTAGCAATACTTAAATATCGAGCAAATCAAACCAGGGTCACTAGTGGCAGTACAAAATTCAATGTTTCGGTTGAAACAAAACCATTTCACCGGCCATAACATGTTACGGTATAGGGAATCTATTAAGTGGTTTTCTTTCAAATGTGTAGTGCCCGCGAAAATTTAAAATTTAATATTTCGTGTTTCCGTAAGCTTAGTATAGCTCGCGGTAAGGCCAGTGCTTGTTCGGTAAAACTCTCCGAGTTCAAAACCCGGACAATCTCCGATCTTACCGAAACAGCGATGCTCAAATCTTCTTTAAATTTATAACTTCAACTTTAACGGCCTCCCAGCGGACATTTGAAACATTTGAATGTTTTAACATTACTTAAGTTCCTTCGTTCGTTTTGTTCGAGGGAACGGGAATCATCTTAATGCCGGTAATTATACGGATTCGGCGAATTACTTGGTCATAAGTAAACAGACGGAATGTCCTATTTACCATCGTAAATTTCTTTAGGGCCCTCCCGTAAGAAGTTGTATTTCTTTTTCTCTTCATTAAAGACACTTTGAATTTGTAAAAATGACGTACCAATATGTTTCATTTTATGCCACCCCTATCCAAGGCAAATATTTAAAACTCTAACTTCCCCAAAGCTAAGAGTATTGCCACAGTTTAGATAAGATATATTGGTGTCTAGACTTTAAATTCATAGCGCTTTTATCTTATACTAGTTGCAACCGGAATGCATTGCAATGCCAGTAGAGAAAAAACTGTAAGGTTTTACAGTATAAAAAACGGTTTTATTATCCTGGAACCTTCGCGGACGTCTCCAGAACACCCTACCAAAGTTTAATCACACTCTGATCAATGGTTTCGGAACGCCTATGGGACAAAACATTTATTTTTATTGATACAGATAAAGGAAAAGATTTAGAGAATAATTTGAGTTTAGAACTACCAATTAGTTCGTGGCCATTTTTATTCCATTTTCAAATTAGAAACGCAGTTATTATTATTTATTTAATACTACAGACACTATTAACTAAAAAAATCACACATAAGTAAGATTCCACAATAATAATATTTTTTAAATTGTTTGTACAATTGGACGGTCTTATGGTCAAGAGCGATCACTTCGAGGCAACTTTGGAATGGACAGGATTCATAGACTATAAAGTAAAGGAAAGATGGCGAATACTAGGAACGAAGACAAGTCGATGAACATAATTCTTGTTTAGAGATGCAAAATATGAATACACCCACAGATATATATCAATAATTACATATATAAATATTTTTTGTTAATTAAGGATACAAATGTATTTATAAAAATAGTCCCTTATCCCTTTGAAGACCGATAAACCAGACATAATTGCATTTTAATTGTCATGTCAAGTTAAGTTGCCGTCTGGGCATTAAAGGATTAATATTTGCAATCACAAAGATTTATGTATAGATGACATTTACGACTGTAATTAAAATTAAAAACATCAATCAAGAGCTGACAGCCCGAAGTGACTCAATCTCGACAATGCTCATAAGCCTTGTTTTTCTTTTGATAAAAAGTGGAAATTTCTTCATTATTCAAACGCTTTATATTTATCTTATTAAAGTGTCTGAAAATATATACAGCAGTGTTTTCATTACAACACCTTTTTACAATTACAAAAACGCGACTTATAAATTGTAAATAGTTTATATGGATGTTTTTTATAGTAGGTACTTAATTTTTGTTCAAACATATATTAATTTCATCTTGTTTTTGTTCTGTTTTTAAATCATTTGATTCAGTATCAAAATATCAGTATAGAAACAAACCTTACAAACAGAACCATATCACTTCAAATCGTGTTTAAATTTTTTATTTGTTCCGTTTCAAACCATTGAACTGAGATGGGTATCTCAATTAAATAGTATTATTAGTTATTTAGATTTCGCATTTAAACTTAATTTAATGAAAACTGACTCTAAACTCGCGAAAAAGAAATCGGTATTTCCATAAAATATAAATATTATTTTTTCCATTTCACTATAACCCTAGCTAATGAAAATATAATAAAAAAAACTAAATATTACCTTCAAGAAAAATAACCAACAAACTATTATCAGATTTTTTAAAAGAACACGCTTTTCATTAATCCGATTTGTCCATTATACGAAGACAACTCCATTTTTTAACTTTTAATTATAACAAGCAAAACGAAGAGAAACTTAAACATAAACAGATCAAGTATCTACCATGAGCTGAACAATGCAGTATACGGCAGCACGAGTGTGGCAAGGGGGCGGCCACGACGTGACGAGTAGCGGAAAATTCGTTGTTAATTATTGTCCTACATTGGCACCGTATATGAACAATGATAAAATAAAATATTTATTACTATAGAAAAAAAAGCCTGTAGACAATATTAAGGACATGATTTTATTCAACATCATATACACGTCCCACTGCTGGGCACAGGTCATTCTAGGAAACCGATTACTTCTCCGAAATTTACTTGTCCGAATTTCATTTGACCGACAACAAGACCGATTTTCAAAATAACTTTTTACTATTGGCCGAAGTCTCTTTTGAACGTTGTTCATTTGCCAGCTGATTTATTTGCCACATCGATATTGTTGTAGGTACTTAAATCCCGTAGATTGTTGGAAATGGATGACGTGTCACCACAGGCTGCCCATTATTTATTTATTTATTTATTTAATTACATACAACAGTGGACTTACAGCACTAAACCAAAACGTACACTGGTTAATAATTGTAATACATTCAATATTTTCCATTAAGGTAAGATGATACATACTGACTGAATATACACATTTGTTGGGATAATATGTCGGCCTCTGGGAACTGATTATGTATTGCATTAAGTAAAGCGATTACTCTGGGAGTTGGCGCGTTATACCATCGTATGACAGAAAAGAAGGTGTATGGCAGGGGTTTTAGTGGGTGCGAGCCTTACGTGTCCCTCTTCGTTCCCCAGAAAAGAGGACAGTACATCTGTGGTACTAAATTAAAAAATGAGTGTTGGTAGTTATTCTGCGTGCATATTTATTGAATCACAATACATTTTGCGTCCATGCTGCGTGCTTCGTTAAATGCTGCATGCTTTCTCGCTTGCCAGCCTGCCTGAAAGAACGGGGGTGCAGAGGGCGCAGCCCCGGGGGGTGAAAGCCCGCCCCAAGGAAAAAAGTTATTGGATAAAACTAAAGGTTAGGTTATATTAGATATTGTGACCACGCACATTGCATGTTGAATGCTACATGCTTGCTTGCATGCTCGCATGCTTGCAAACCTGTTTGTTGGCTTGCATTCTTTAGGCTTTCTTGTGTACTTGCTTACTTACTTGCGTGCTTGCATGCTGCAGGATTGCTTGGAAATAGGAATGTTTGGAAACATGATACATCGAGCAAATTCGGACGACCATAACTTCCGTAAAAAGTTCTTCGACCAAATGGTACAGTGGCAAACATGATTTCGGTGATGTAAAAAACTCTGAATAAACATAATCGAAAAGTTTTCAGGGAAATGAAATTTTACTGAAAACCTTTGTAATGAAATTTGGACAAAAACTTTTCGAACTTATGATAGGCCACCGCCTTTCGACATGGGAGAAACACATCTTTTAGGACATAGCACCACCACGAAGGCCCAATGCGGTGTTAAAGCAATTGCAGTGAAAAGTGCCTTCCAAGCACGGATATAATAATTATTATCATCTTCACGAAATCTTTACGTAAGTTCAGGTAGCAACTACCAATCTCTTCCAGAGAACCTTTATATCAGATCGGCAAGTGAAGTAACGCCCAAGTTGAATCTTTAATAAAAGTGAATGTTGGTATTAAACAATAAAAATATTTTATATTTTTTTTTCATACTGCGAGGGTGTCAAATGCAAATGGGCACACGGCACTCCTGATGGTTGACCAATGAAATGAAATGAAATGAATTGAAATGGAAATATTTTTAGTCAAATACAAATATTTAAATAGGCCCCCAAGAAGCACTTCCTAATCGTCCAAAAACCCCATATACGTGACTATTACAAAAAAAATAGTGTTAACTAGCATCGTCATAGAGTCAGTCTGTCTGTCCGTCATGTCTGAATTCACGGTAACTAACAGTAATGTCTGTCTGTCTAGCTAGCGTGACTGAATTTACACAGGTTCCAAAAATTGAACTACCGAGAAGATTCGGGCAACAAACTTGTGTAGTCACTCTTTTCAAATATGTCTTCTTGTGTGTTATGTTGTCTTTTCAAGTTACAGTATTTTTTGTTACATAATGATAACATTTCGAAGTACAGTGCTGCATAAAGAAAAATACACATATGTAGCAGAATTAGCACCGCCTATAGACTCCTGCAATAACAAGGAAACATCACTTGATAATGCAGGTGCGGTGTCATCCTGAGGCCTAAGATGAAATGGTTTCCATGCCCAGTGATCTGTGCAATATGAAGCAAATGGACAGTGAAAACTACATAACATTACCGTGACGGTGTACTGAGACCCTTACACGAACTTTGAGGATTCCGATTTCCGAAGGTTTGATGTCGCTCATACTCTCTAAAGCCTCTATTCAAAATAGCATTGGGCGTTAACTGGATGAGTCACCCTAAGTCAATCAGAACACCGGCAAAAGCTGGAATTAAAAATGCATAGATACATTGGTGTCCTGAATCACATAGGTTTTCCTCATTTTCAATAAAAAATGTAGCAAAAGCGTATATAAAGCGCTCAGACAAAACCAATAAGTATTCGAAACATTTTGTGTTTCAAGGTTTCTTTCTGGTTTTTTTCTGGTTTCAAGGTAACACAAGATCACATGTTATTATGTGTGTCACAATCACAAAGATCACAGAATTAATCTACTGTACCGAAAGCCAACGAAAACTTATACCCCCTTATTATAAAACGCGGACTAAAGTTAGTCCTGGGCCTCGATCGCGCTAAGTTACATTGTATTTACCAAAGCAAATGTGAAACGTTCCCATGCGCACAATTTGTGTTGCGCGAAACCAACCAATTAAGTTTTTTTTCGGAACATACGTTGATATCTTTGATTATAATTATATTACATATTAATTAAGTATAAATAACATCAATTAATAAAATAAAAACTTTCTAAATTGAGTAAAATATCGATCGGTTTTTGACAGCACCTAGATACAAATACGTTACTATGGCAACCATCTAAAGGAACGTATTTTCCGCTGTCGGTCGCATGTTTTTGATTAAGTTAGTGCCTAAGCAACTTGTCAAAAATGTTTGTAGGACAGCGGAAAATACGTTCCCATAGATGGTTGCCATAGTAACGTCTTTGTATCTAGGTGCTGTCAAAAACTGATCGATATATTTACTAAATTTAGAAAGTTTTTATTTTATTAATTTATGTAATTTGAACTTAATAAATATGTAATAAAGTTATAATCAAAGAAATCAATGTATGCTTCGAAAAAACAGCTAATTGGTGGCCGTTTATATGTTTCGCGCAACACAAATTGTGCGCAAGGGAACGTTTCACATTTGCTTTGGTAAATACAATGTAATTAGCGCGATCGAGGCCCTGGTCTAAAACTGATGCTGTCACTTATATTTGTTAAAAGAAAGACAGTGACAGCATCAGTTTTTATAATAAGGGGGATAGGGTCTTCCGAGACAGTCACATACATTTTTTTGCTCGACGTTTCGCTTATGCTGTCGTGTTTAGTTATCACGTAGACCCTTTAAAATCTTTGCTGATTCATTATAATGCAATTCCTTTCATTACTTTTAAGACATTTTATCTAATTAGAACCAAATCCTTTTATGACTATTTTTAGATATCGCAACCTCTCCTCTTCTCCGTTTTCGGCTGCCACTGTGATCACTGTCTGTCGCGTAGCCTGCTAGCTAAATGGCTGGTGCGCAACTCGCGGCTGGCTAATGAAATAAGATCCCAGCTCCGAGCTAAGGAATGGCGGGATTAAAACTACATAAATGAGCAGCCCACCACCCTAAATAGGACCATTCAAAGCGGCTTTGATACATTTTACTGGTTCCGTTTTTCAGGGGCAGATATGATGAGAACATATGAAATAGATAATAAGTAAGATACCTTGAAATGGCTGACTTGTAATTTCTTATTATTCATCTCAGAACTTATTTCATAAATAGTCTAAAGATCCTATAGACAAGATTTATTGTATTACTTTCAATGAGTCAAAGTCATTGAAATGTTATTTAATTTTTAAATGGCATACTTATATCATTTACGCTGTTACGTGTAATTTTGCAGTTATTTCGATTTGATTGGTGTGGTCAAATGTCTTTCTACAACAAAGAGGAAGAAAGTGATCTAACGCAGCCATTTAGATTCTGGATGCTTTCGTAAAATGGTAGTCGTGTATAAATCAAACTAAGTCTGTGACTTGCAGGTTGGTCACAGTTATAATCAGTTAGGGAATGATGAAGGCGGTATAGTACTAAAATCCTCCTTATCCAATCACTGGTTTTGCCAATAATTGATTATGGTGATCTGCTGTACAAACTTATTTCAAGAGTTGTAGAATAAATTAGATCGGCTTCTTAACAATTGTATTAGATTTATTTACGGTTTACGCAAATACGACCATATTTCATCATTTCGTTCCCAACTTAAATGGCTACCCATTCGTGAGCGTAGATATATCCGAATTTTGTGCACTCTTTATAGCGTATTATTTGCTCCTAGCTCTCCTTCCTACTTGAAAGAACGCTTCCAATTTTTGCATTCCTCTCACGAACGCTCGCTTCGATCTAACGACCATCTTGCCCTGCTGTTCCCTTCTTTTCGCTCTGGCTTCATGTCGGACTCATTTGTTGTCTCTGCTATACGGCTCTGGAACTCAATACCTGAAAGTCTGCGGAAATCCAGAAACAGGACGCTCTTCAAGAAGGAATTGCGTGCCTACTTCTTAAAGTCACTTGAGTAGTTACTAGCATGTTATTTCATCTTCTTTTTTTTAGGTATTGATATTTTTTTATTTGCTATAATTTTGTTTGTTAATTTTGTATGTGTATAATTTATGTAGTATATTTATATATTTAGTTTATTTGATATATATGTATAGCTATTTTAACTTGTTTAGTTTAGTTTTTTCGAAATATTTTTCTTTTTTATTGCTGTGCACCGCTTTTTGAGTTTTCTGCTTAGCCCCTGGTTGACTGGTAGAGAATGCCATTAGGCGTTAAGTCTACCATTTGTACATATTTTTTTTATTGTGCAATAAAGTTTTAAATAAAAAAAAAATACAGAAAGAAATTTAGTGCCTCGTTTCTTTGTCGTACTTCCAGAACTTGGAATTCTTTGCCAGCACATGTGTTCGCATATGGACTCTTGTTACCGCTTCACATCAGGTGGTGTTGGGTCAATTGTCGTGCTTTGTATGAAAAATAAATATATAAAAACCTCACATATATTTTTGGTTTTAATAAGGATTTGATCTTTTTCCCTACTACTGTAGTTCTTGCTTTCAAACATGAAACAATTTTCTCGATAAAAAACCCAAGAAGACCCTTCCCATTTCCTTTTTTCTGTTTTATAAGTAAATTGAGTTTATTAGGAAGGCAATTAACTATTGAAATAATTCACCGTATAAGTTTTTTGCAAAGATCAGTAAGGTGTGTATTAAATAAATTATTTTCAATTTGTTGTTTATGTTAAGTGCGTATGCTATTGTTGTCTTCTGCCCTCTCTCTTAGAAGCCATATACGAAACACGTTATTAAACAGGAAACCCAATTCTTTTAATTACCTCATGAATCCTCATCATAATCATATCTGCTTGGCATTGTCCTCCCCCAAAGATCTGTAAGTAACGGTCTTGCGACGTCCGCATCCATCGGCTTCCCGAGACCCTCACCGGATCATCACTACACTTTGTTGGGGGCCTACCAACGCTACGTCTCCCGGTACGCAGCCACCACTCGAGGACCTTTCCGCCCCAACGGCAGTCAGTCGTCAGTGGGCAGCTGCCACTTGAAGTTCGCCATTCTTTGGGCTATGGCGGTAACCTTAGTTCTCCTGCGGATCTCGTCATTTCAGAATATTCTCTATTATCCAAATTAAAACAAAATTCATGGTAACTGTGTGTACTTATCGTATTTCACTAAATTTTCTCTGAAATTTCAGTTGATTCTTTATAAATCTGTGCCGATGAACGGATATAAAACCTTGTTCAATTTAGCCAGCAACTTTTGCAGAAAACAGTTTTCAGCTGTTATAAAATATTATTATTAATATTCTCATTTTATTTTTACCATTATGAAAGATCTTTAGATAAATATAAACTATAGTTAGAATAAAATCAGAAAATGTACGAAAAAAAATATTGCCCTTTGTCTGAGTAAAGTTGTGCAAAAACAGGGCCCGTCCGGGATTTGAACCCGGGACCTCTCACACCCAAAGCGAGAATCATACCACTAGACCAACGAGCCGATACGATCCAAATTGATAAATTATTGCCCGTTGCTTATTGTTTAGACAAGTGTTATAAAAAAATTGTAACGCTGAGGTCATTTTATGAAAAGCCTACAAGCGGCTCGTTGGTCTAGTGGTATGATTCTCGCTTTGGGTGTGAGAGGTCCCGGGTTCAAATCCCGGACGGGCCCTTCTTTTGCCAACATAGTTCTTAGAAATATACTTAAAAAATGTGATATAAAGGCGCTATAGCGCCTAAAAATATAGAGCAAGGTACTCATTCGCATTTTCGAAGCATTGACCGTCTCAAAATGTTTTTACCATATTTTATTTCTTACATTCAATATGATACCATAAAGGTAGAAGCATGCTGCTATAGAAAAATAAAAGCATTTTTTTTTCAGCAATATTGCTACGCGAGGTTTCATTTTTGAGTTTGTAGACTTTCCTTCACTCACCCCTAGACTTTCCTAATAAGGAGGCGCAAAGTTACCCAAAGGACAATGGAGAGAGCTATCCTCAAGAATTGCTAGCTTCAAGTGGCAGTGGACAAGCCACATTGCAAGTCCTCGAGTGGCGGCCGCGTGCGCGGAGATGCAGCGTTGGTAGGTCCCCCACAAGGTTGGATTGGTGAAATTGCTTCGGCAGAGCCTAGGTTACCCCCGCGAAGGGCAGTGGAGTTACTGGAGAGTTTTAGTGGGAATTCCCAGTGTCATTTAGCGCTGGGCGACCCCCACACACGCCCGTCGCCTCGCTAACGACGGGTAGGTCTGTAAACAGATTTCTCCCCGTTAAAAAAAAGGCCCCGCCGCAAGGTGTACCAACGATCTGATGAGAATCGCGGGAAGCCGATGTATGCGGGTAGCGCAGGACTGGTCGGGTTGGAGATCGATTAGGCTGGAATGATGATGTTGATGATGAGATTTTCAATCAAGCCAAGACTCCGAATTAGAGCACTTTAAATATATTACAGTTTACTCTGCATTGTTAGCTACCTATAGCTATACTTACATTAATCTTTTTCTCTTCTTCTCTTAAGGAATGTTTTAAACTCATTACGCTTTGACCAAAGGGAGCGGTGCAACGGCTTACCTGGCTAAACCTTATGAATTACGTCAAAACACTAGAAAATTTTAGATCTAATAAAAGCCTACCGAAAAGTCCTCGATAGCATTCTGACTCGTAAAGTAACTATTTATAATAAAAAACGAAGCTATAGTCCCTAATACAAAATTGTGAAACCTTAACATAATGTAATTAAAATCCAAAATAAAAGAACTAAAGCATTCTCAACACAATCTTGTAGCTTATTTGAACAGGTGAATTTCTTTATTCTCTATGCAACTACTTGTATAAGCTAACGTGGTGAAATTTAAATAACACCATAATGGTGTTCATTATGTAATAAGATTCTGTTTATACCGGTTTCGACGTTCGATTAATAATATACTTTTCGTTTTTGCACAAAAAAGCACCATTGAAATTTGGCTTACATTGGGTGTGGTGCAACCGTAAGAGAGTTTTAACTGACTTGAAAAATTCTAATACAGTATTTAACAAATTAACGATGGTAATCATGCACTTTAATAGATCCCTTTTTAATATTTCGGCCATATTTTAAATAAGCTAATGTAAAATTAAAATTACATATTATAATGTAAAAGGGAGAGTATAATGAATCGATTCATTTTAAGTAACTTATAAATATCAATTAGTGTAAGAGCACTAAAGTTCAAAAAATATCCGAAATAATTACCTAGTTTGAGAACTACTTATGTCTACGAGTATATGGTGTATATTTTATAAAAAGTTAACCAACAAATCAAATCAAGTGAATATGCATAATTATTAAATGTATAGCTAAAACATGAAATATGATGTATATAAGAAAACAAAAAACATAGTCGACTTGCTTTTCTGATGTCGGTTAAAAAATTGTAACGACTTACTCTTACCTTAATCTTTCATGTTTTAACCTTTATCTACAGTCAAAAATGTCCAGATTTAATGTTCTAGCCCAAATATTTCACAGACTGAATATGTTTTATGCTCTGAAATATTTGTTAGTTAATTTTTAATATGCTTAACTTGCTAGTATATGATTTGGTTTCCTCTAAATAATTATGAGTCTAACAACATTTTTTTTTGTTGTAAATAAATGTATGAATTACTTTTAGTTCTAAAGTCTAATTAAATAGCACCGCTGCAAGTGAGACCCCACACTGTGGTTCTTACCGAAACGGAGCAGAATTAACATAATAAATCTGTGCGGGCCATCAATCACAGCACAGATGACTGCCCTCAAAGGCTTCTAAGCCCTCACTTTCATCTGGACGGAGGCACAGCCGCGACAATCGTAATTATACAGAAGAATGCTTTAATTTACTTTTTTTATACGCGGGTACTGACGATTTGAATAAGTGCTTTGATTCGCAGATGACATCTTTCGCTATTTATAGCCTAATGATGTTTATGGCTGTAAAGAAAAATGAAGGAAACAGTTATGAAAATAAAGTAAGTATATAAATGCCGTCGGAATATAACGTGTAACCAACTCTGTTACGAATAAAAACTATATTTTTCCGAAATATAGTTTTAATTACTAACTGAGTTGGTTATCATCATCATACCGGCCTGTGATGTCCACTGCTGAACCTTTCTTCCCCATCGCTTTCCAAATAAAACTGTTCTGCGCATCCTGCATCCAACGGCTCCCCGCGACTGAGTCGGTATTATATTTTAATTGCATCTATTAACTAATATTAAATTTTATTTCCTCCAGATCATAATGATTATTGTTATATTTTCATCTAATACTTTTAAATATAAGTTTTTGTATGGTTTCAAAATATTTAGTAACTTTGAGCCTGCAATACCGCCCATATATCTGTTTGTAAAAAAATATACCATGGACCAAAAAATTTTCGTGACAGACTCTTAACACAAGCTCTTAATGATAACCTACACTTATCCACTTGTTACTGAAACTATTTTGTTTCGGAAATCGTTGATTTTTACATGTTTTGAAGCCATATTCTAGGAAAAATATTTAAAAAATACGAGTGATCTGAAAAAGCCAGAAAATGGGTAGAGTTATAACGCCCGGTAGTAAGATCGACTACTTATAACAAACGTATCGTTGGTAAATATTTTTCATTAATTTAAACTATGAAACTACATCACATTACTTATATTATAATTGCCTAGGTACTTATAAAATAAACATCGCTCTGGAACTTGCAGAACCTATTTTTGGACGTAAATTAACACAAAATTAGTTTTTTTTTTACAAATAGTGCAACGTTCCTTTCTGTAGGGCTTATAATTGGTGTCGGCATAATTTTGGCTTGCCTATAGATTGGTGCACCGGACCTACAACTCTATTACTTTATCACTCATCATCTTCTAATAATAATATAAAGGAAGTTTTCGGCCCTTCACAGTCCTGCCGCTGTACGTTTATTTGGATTATGCCTGTTTCGTCACGCGAACTTGAGAACTTCTTACACCGAGAGTACTATTTGGATCAGGTGAAGGACTTGTCAACAAATAATCTCTAGATGTAAAAGATATCTGTTGATCCATCTTGTAGTATGTTTTTGCCTGTACTGCATCCTTTTATGGACATGACAGACACAAAGGAATATTATCATAACTTTCAGAAAAAGTACGACCTATACGGTTTCTGCTCGAGCCCTAAGCTGAGACCCTAGAATGTAAAAAAAATATTTGTGATTTATTGCAATTGCTAAAATAAATAATACCTAAAACAATGTCATAAGCAATGAAATAAACCATGTTGAAAGATCTTGCACTTATTCAAGTTCTACGACGTTAGAATCTTCATCTGTTACTTCGGGCGGAACTGTTTATGATTACAGTAATGTTAGACAGTCCTAGCTTAAACAATAACATTAATAAAAATACCACATTTATTACTATCGCCTCTTTATGACGTTGTAAATGTCGGTAGTAACAAAAGTGGGTTAATTATGAAATATTTTGTAGCTTGATAAAAGCAAAACAACATTTTTTCTGTTTTCACAAATCTACCAGAAAAATAAACGGAAATGGTAACACAATAGCAAATAACTTTTTTTTTATTATGCAATGGTTTGGTTCTCTTGCGCTGGTAAGATTAATTTTCAGTTAGTATATTTTTAAGCTGTAAATACTATAAAATAGTTTGTTTTAATTTTAATACAAAGTTCATTTTAATAGTATTTCTCCTCAGCCTATTTTATAATTTGTCAAAGCTGTGTAGCTTTCAAAATAAATTACAATAAGTACTTGACAAAATCTCTATAAGCAAGAATCAATTTTCCATGTAATTTATAATAGGTTTTCAAGTACCGTTTTGGAAGATCTCCTTGAAATATTATCTTTCTTTAGTAGTTTCAAATGAAATTTAAAAAAACCTAACTTATTACTGATCTTGTAAAATTACAAGACAATGTATTATCTTCACTTTCTAACTATATTGTAATTGATGAGATATAAGACTTGTAAAGTTATATGTGCTCTATTGTATTTTATTCCTAGGGGAATCATACAAAACACTCCTCAAGCTATCTCACTAAGCCTAACTTTGTATTTAGTTAAATCTAAACGTAGTTGTTTGCACAGGCAAGTGGTAGTTTGATTGTTTTAGGCCAGGTACTGTTAAACCTGCGTGAAATATGTCGCTACTTAGTTCTAAGCCAAGTTTACACGGCGAGCTTAAGTTTTACAACTTAGATACGTGTTGCACGTGTAACTTGTACTTAGATTAATGTGTGGCGTGACTTAGTTTTCGTAAGACCATGTTTGTTTTATCTGTGTTTAAGTAATTGGGCTAATGTTGTTTTTGCATATAAATTTAGCTGTGTAATTGTTTACTGGGTTGAAGGATGTCTGTGTAAATATTAGAGGGGATATTTTTGTATATAAAAAAGTGCGATAAACATTAGATACAGTAGCTTATAGCGCGTGTAGCACGCGTAATAACTTTGTTGCAGTATCGTCAGGTCGCCAAACAAACAATAATTTTAAGAAAAGTTAGAATTATCTCTTCAGCTTATTGCTTCTTATATTTACAGACTCAGTACCTAGTACACGAATAAATTTTAGTATCGCAATAATCTTGTAAAGAAATATAAAGTCATTCTTAAAAGGCCAGGCCTACACACTAATACATAGGCTCTATGCCATGCTGAAGATCTGAACAAAGAGCAAACAAATAAATAAAATAATTTCTACACTCTTATAATTTAACAAAAAACGGGCTTGTATTATACACAGCTGCTCAATTACTTATCTATCAAGAACGTTACACTACAAATTCTAACGAATATCTGAAAAGTTCTATAGGTAGACAAATACCGACACGCATCTGTATTAGGCGTGAATTTAAATAATTTCACTCAATTTCGGCTATAAAACTTCACATCAGTCCCGGCATTTAATTTATGAAGTTACTGTGAACCACGTCGATTGCCAATAAGTAAACACAGCGCAAAGTCGGAGTATTTAACTTAATTTTTGAGCTTCCAGAGGGTTAATTGGGAGAGGCGCACCGGAATGTCGTCACAAAAGAAGCACTTAAATGTACGATGGCACTCTACGGCTCAAAATAAACTTATCTCTAGCGGGCAAGGGTTAAAATCATTTAAAAGCAAGCTACTTTAATTGTAGGTGGGCGTGCAAGGGTTGATGTGGTTGATTGAATCACGCGCCACTGTTCCGCTAATGAAGTTATTTGTCGTGTTTTTGAACGGAACAGGATGTTCGCAGCCTTAACAAGAGCCTGCCCTCGTACCTGGGTTTTGTTCTTGTTTTAAAATTGTAAGTAATAAAAAGACAGCGCTCCTTGCTAAACGGAAACTCGCATACGCTGCTCAAGCGCAGAAAATAATGTTGTTTTAGATTCAAAAGTATATGTTAATACTTTTGAATCTAAAACAACATTATTTTCCCATGACCCACAACCTCTTTCTATCATCGCGCCGCTGCCCACCGGCAGGCAGTTCATCCTCATAAATTGGAGCCAAAGTGGTCGCGTACTGTACTGTTTCAGAAAAACTTTCTCTCGCGTACACTCAGGTTGTGCAATGAGCTTCCCTGCAGAAGTTTTCTCGAATGAGTACAGCATGGGGTTCTTCAACAAATGCGTGAAAAGGTTTTCACAGGGTCGGCAACGCGCAAGTGATACCCCTGGTGTTGCAAGCGTCCATAGGCTACGGCAACCGCTTACCATCAGGTGAGCCGTATGCTTGATTGCCACCTTAGTGGTATAAAAAAACTTTTGATAGTAAGATGGAAATCAAGCAAACGACCTGAAAAGCAGAGTTCGCGATAGTGATATATTTTTAGAGATAGATACATCAAAAAAATTAACTATAAAATTGCACCCACCTGTTTTCGGAGTCACCTATTCACTGTCTCCACCTCACTTCTTTGTCGTAGTTCCGAATCTTGGAATACTTGCCAGCACATGACATGTTCCTTTCTTCCTCCTTCCAAAAAGGTTCCTTTCAAAAAGGCGTGAAAAGGTATCTTATTAGCTGGCAAGGATGAGGCGGCTAGAACAGTGTCAAATGCGAAGGCAGCTATCTTCACATATGGGCTCTTCTTATCGCTCCACATCAGGTAGTGTTGAGTTCTTAGCCTTGCTTAGCATAAAATAAATTGTTGATCTTAAAAGACCTGCAAAATCTGCAGTAACATGTGTCGGTCTGCAAAATTTAAAAATTTCGCCACGCAATTGCAACCTCGGGCGGAAGCTAGTAATATATATACATACACTTGAGTCCTACTTGTCTCACACACAATAGAAATACACGTTGATAAGTATGTCTACGACAAGTTAAGATAAAATAATAAATGAAAACTTTCTCTATCTAGGAAACTTAAGAATTCATTAATTAAGATGCTTTTAATTACAGGCATTCGTAAGACAAAGCGGTACTTACGCAGTGAACTTATTTAAACATTTAATTAAGATATCGACTTCTTAGAGAGCAGGTAGCAGTTCTTTATCTATGGACTGTTAATAAAGTCTGTGTTGGTACTTTTGAGGACAAATAAAGTTCTGATAGACAGTTGATTTTCGAGTGGGTTTCATTTGAAAAAAGAAAGACGTTGTCTTTTATATTTTCCCAATGGTAAACTGTAAAGTTGTATGAGACATATAGTTTGAAGAGTTGGACGTTCTAACAAACTTCACGAATACAAATAATTCAGGAGACGCGGGTTCGAGTCCCGCCTGGAGCATCTATAATTTTTTCATCGTTTTCTTTCTTTATTATTAATTGTTACGATAAAGTAGGCGTTTAAACGTATTAAAAACATTAAAATGTGATTAAACTTCACGAAACTAAAACGATTCACTTTTTTGCTACTTTATCTATGAAGCCTCAGAAAAGGTGTCAATATTACAATCTACTTGGAGGTAAGCAATCGTCTCAATCAATCAATTCAAGCCTTAGTGCAAGTTCTACGAGAAACATTACTACTATCGTAATGATCGTCGCGTGTATCGCATTGCCTGCATATTAAAAAGTACTTAATAAATTGTTCAATCTGTTAAGTACCCACCCATATACCGGAGACAATAGATTTTCTATTGTATGTTGAATGCTGCAGGTAAGGACGAAAGGTTGACAGATACGCTGCCGTGGCTGTCGCATTGATGGTCGTACGGACACGTGATAGAATCGTTTCGATAACCTTATAATTCAAATTAAGGCAACTGACTCAATGCTTGTGGTATGATGGTGTTACTCACAAGTGACGACTCGATAAATATTGACGATCTAGCAAAGTACAGTATTTAGTAAAGGGACGGCATGCCGCGGCACAAAAAAAGAACGCCTCGGCAACTCCGGCTGCCCGATACACTTTTAATATTTAGTTGCGTTTGATCGAGTGTTGACGTGCCTCAGTTTTAAAATGATAGATTGGGATTTGATCATCGATACCAACACAGAAGAAGGTGCACAGGCTAATAATAGGGATAGAAGAAGATTTTCCCCGCTTCTCTACCCCCGCCGCTGCACCCCGCGGTATGTCACAACGAGCGCCGGAGTCCGTGGCATGCCGTTGACTACCGTAGTACGCCACAGCAACCCGCGACGGGAGCCCGTGGCTCGTCTTTCAATGCCGTGCAATGAAATCCCTTTCGATGCCACGGCAACATTTTAAAGCATAGCAATTTATGTCGTATTTCTGTATATCGATACGTTTGAGCGTCCATTAGTAAAAATTTTAATCCCTTGCCATGCCGTCCCGGTCTGCGTAGGCCTCTATGTGAAGTTCCTACCCATGTATTAGACACAATAGAACTTTTATTGCGTGTGAGCGCCGGCAGAGTAATAACATTAGAAAGGTTAATACGTGTTATCGGCAATACACGTAGTAGACTTAGTTGTGACATTTAAGTTTTTTTATACAACTAGATGACGACCTACCTGGTGGTAAGCGGTTACCGCCGCTTATAGACACCTGCAATAACAAGGAAAAATCACATTATAATGATTTTGATGCGTTTGAACGCCTACTTTACTATAATAATTAGGTACAAATAAAGAAAGAAAACGGTGAAAAAATTGTATGCTCCAGGCGGGAAACGAACCGTTTCCTGATGTAAAGCAACGTTTATTTCACCACTCATTGAAGTTTACACCTCTAGTGATCCGAAAGAACACTTTTACAAGCGTTTTTAAACTTCCAGTTCCAGCGGTGAAGAAATTAGTAGTTTGGTTGAACTAGTGCTCCGGTGGCGTAGTGGTAATCGCGTCTGACCGGACATCAGGACACACGGGATCGATTCCCACCTGGAACATATAATTTTTTCATCCTTCTCTTTCTTCATTTCTATTTTTTACAAGCAAAAATTACTTGTTATTGCAGTAGCGTTGTCATACTGAGGCCTAAGATGAAATGCCGTCCATGCCCAGTGGCTACACTGGCTACCTTTCCCAAGTTTCAAAAAACACCGAAAAGTACAATACAACATAACCTCCTAGTGTTATGTTCCTGTAGTGAGTATTATTGCCAGTTTTCATCGATAAAATGTTGTATTGGGTACAAGAGGACTTGTCTCCTACGCTTCCACTTGATTTTAAATAGTATCTTTGGTTACAAACTCTAAACGATATGATAACCGCATACCATCAGGCGGGCCTTATTCTTTTGTTTGCCTCTCTTGTTATCTATAAAAAAACCGACCAAGTGCGAGTCGGACTCGCGCACAAAGGGTTCCGTACCATTATCTATAAACAAGCGTCTACCTGTTGCCGTTATCAATATCGAGCAAAAACAAGCAAAACATTCACGTCTGTTGCATGGGAGCCCCCTTAAATATTTATTTCATAAAATTAGTTTAGTAGTATTTGTTGTTATAGCGGCAACATAAATGCATCATCTGCGAAAATTTCAACTGTCTAACTATCACGGTTCATGAGATTCAGCCTGGTGACAGACGAATGGACTGATGGACGGATAGCGGAGTCTTAATAATAGGGTCACGTTTTCTCTTTGTGTACAGAACCCTAAAAATACAATAAAGTTTTGCTATATCTTATTAGTTAGTACTTAAGTTACGTGATTGTATCAATGAGAAGTAACAATAGTAGCATTGTGAGATAACGAAACTCACCCATAGCTGTAATTAAGCATTCCATCAAACACTGTTAGTAAATTATGCGATGGCACTCCACTAATCCGCTGAATAAATTAATAGTACATTAAGCATCAATCCTGGGACACGCATTAATAAGTTTATATTGCGCGGGCGATTCGTGTTCAATTGGGCCGCCCCAACCGCCCCGTAATTTATTTAAGAATGTTATGTAAATTTTAACACAAGTCTTTGATCGTCCGCGTCGAGAGTCCAAACAAAAAAGTTCCACTCGGGAGCAAAAAACGTCGCGGAGCTTAAGAAAAATAATGATTTAATCTTACTTTTCGCCGTCTCGCATATAAAAGCGACGGAGGAGAGCGAAAGGTGGGGGCGCTCCAATCGTTTTTAATCTTTGCTTTGTAAAGGTGATTATGAGGGATTATAGGTTTGGAAGTATGGCTGAAATTACGTGGCTGAAGACCTTAAGGCCCCCTCGACTCGTTTACGCCGTATTTTTTGGGCCAGCGGGGGTTGCGGTCGCCCACCCCGCTCTTCAACTTTTACTTACTCAAAGGAAAGGCTTTATTATTGCGTTTTGTTTCGCTGATAGATCGAGCTCCTTAAGAGATGAGCTGCGGTCTCAATACGCCATTTAATAGGCTATTACCTGAAGTGAAATAACACACAGCGCAAATATTACAGAGCAAAAGCTACAAACAAACGAAGCAATGAGTACCTATTTATTATTATTTATTATTCAAAAGCAATTTAATCTAACGTTAGATAAACTGTAGATGTCACTCATATGGGTAGTAAGATAATTCCGAACGGGGGTGATTTTTAAAGAAGACCTATAACATCATGATAGAAAAAGATAGACCCAAAAGAAAGAGAGAGACCCATGTACATGCCAGGCACTGAGCATAAGCTCTCCATTCTTTTGTTATCATGATAATATGTGGTACAGCCTCGTTCGGAATTAACCCGCGTTCGTAATTACTTCCCTCTCCGACGTTTAATCAACTGTAATACCTAGATACTTTTATAACAAGAGAGAAAACATAAAATTATAAAAATATAAATCATGTGTACGTGTTTAGGTACAAAACCATGAACACCTACCTATAAAATAGACAGTCAGGGGCGGGCCAAGCAAAAGTCGGGGCGAGACTGTGTGCAGTTTTGTCATTTTTCATTACGTGACCAGATCAGCTTTTGTCATCGAAGAGTGCTTGCGATCTCTCGTCTCCGCTAGCCTTACTTAACTGTCAACTAGCATTCTTATAACTCGTTTGATCTGACAAGGAAATTTGATCTTGAATGCGATGTGAAATAAGGTTCCTTATCGAAAATGAGTCGGTGTCCCTAAGATGTTTCAAAGTCAAAGAAGTGCTAAAGAAAAGCTCCTCATACTAGATGAAGACTGGTGCCTGTGTAAGTCTTGAACAGTTACTATGAATACGTAAACGATGGATAAATCCTTTACAGTGAACTCCCGTTTTACAGAGTAGCTACGAACTATGTATTAAGTATAAAGCTCACACTGCTACGATGTAGCGCCGTAGCTCTCGTAGCATTTGCATCAAATTCAGTTACAGTAATTCAGGGTATTATGAATTTCTAGGCATTAGGTTAAAGTTTCAATACAAAAAATACTTTTTCATCCCCCCATCTCGGAAAGAGTATTTTTACTCTTCGATATCTGAGTGCAATAGCCGTTTTCATCCGCTAGAGGATAAAGTAAAATTGAATTAAGAACATCGTGTGCACTAAGTTTGTGAATTCAAAACATCATTAAACCTTATTAATTTTTGATTTTAACATTATTATAAATGTTTGAAAAATTACTTAGTAATTAAAATATAAAACTAGAAAAATTTCCCGCCTCAGGACATGAAATTTTTATAGTTTTATATTTTAATTATCATTAAACCTATTTACCTCAATAGTGCCATATTTATCATACAACCCTTTTTAGCTTGTTAAAAACTCAGACTCGGCACCTTCTTGGTATACTTTTTAAAAAATTTGCTTTGCGCGCGCCATTTTCTTTTCACGACATATTGTTAAAACCTTAGGTTAGGTACAAGAGAAAGAAGAAACTTCAAAACAAGTGAAATACCTAAAATGAGTGATTCTAGCGACGAAAAAATTTATTTGACACCAACAGAATTGATTGAAACTGATAATGCGCAAATGTTTTTTTTTTGCATTTAATCTTTTCCTCGCTGAGGTGGGATGAAAAGCTACGTGTTCCAGATGGTGCAAAGATTTTTCACCTCGTTCTCTTTTGATTTCCTCGCTAACGCTCCTGATTATAATGTTTGAATCACTCGCTGCGCTCGTGAATCAATTTTAGAATCCTTCGCTAGCTCGGTGATCAAAATTGAGCACGCGGTTAAATAGCAACTTTGCACTCTTGTATAACAATTAACTATTATTTTACTCAATAGCTTTGCTTGATAGCGCATAAGTTTTTCCACACTCCAATGTGGTGGAATATCAAGAAACAACCTATAATACAGCCTTCAACGAATTTTTATGTTTCGAAGCTTATCGTACGGCTTACGTGAGTTTTTCGCTGCCTACTGATTTATGTGTCACGGACAAGATGATCTAACTATCGAGTCCAATTTACTAAAAAGGTGTAATATTAGCTGCATCTATTCTACGAAGGACGCGATACTATAGTTTTGTTATTGAAAACACTTTACAGCTTTTTTACTTTAAATAATTAATTCCATAGTTACTTCAAGTCAGCTTTTAATAATCCATGTAATGCCTGCATCTTTTCTTCATACCTACATTAACTTGACTTGTTCATTTTCTTGTATTATTTTCTTGCAGTTTTTTAAGATTCTTATTTTGAATTTTGGCGACTGGGTCATCATAACGTTGCCATGACTTAATGTAATAAATGAGTAGAAAGTACTTATAGATCTCAAAGACGAAGTATGTGCTCGTTTGTTTTTTTAAACAGCAATGGTTCCAAACAAACTTACGGCTCTCGTCTGATGGTAAGCGGTTACCGTATTCTATCGATGTCGAGAAGTTCTTCAGATCTAACTGAAAATAATGCTTATTATATAAAAAAAGAGTGTAGCAAGAAGTCATTAGTGGCGGTTACCACAGACTACGAAATCACTGCTCGCGATTCGATTGCTCGCGTTGCAGACTCTTTAAACTTTTAGCGCGTTGCGTGAAACTTTTTTACGGCTTTATTCCTTTAAGACGTGAGAAAAAGATGAACCTCGACCGCATTACATAAAAGTATGACAAAAAGCATAGAGCTTATTGAACTATTTTGTGACATCCTGTTGTTAGTTCGTTGCATACCTTGTTCTATGTAAAGCACATAGCTGCAAATATAACGCTGTCTCACAGTTCGCTGGTGTTTAGCCATACTGCCTTCTTGTTCTGTAAGATAAATTACCTACAGCGTTTTTTCTCTTTCATATTGTATTAACTGATAAGAGTTTTAATCTGTGAGTGATTTGAGACAAGAGGTTTCCCTCGAGATAGTACAGTGCAACTTGGTTTTCAAGGTCGTTACAGCAATTATGCTTCAGAAATTATATTAGACATGGTATGTAGATATGCCTGGTAAATAAGTGAATCTTTCGTTAACAGACGACTTAATTATGTTGCTTGATCTTAGCGGGCTGGAGGGTGCGGGGGCCGTCTCATCTCAATCGCAAATCGGCCATCTTGTGCCCCCCCGCCACCCCCCAACTACCCCCTCGTCCATTATACTTTTTAAGCTCCAATCTCGTTCATTTAAACGGTTGGCTTTAGATGGCAATCGCATTTTTCCACTGCAGGTCACGTCTCGACCCGTCTCCCGACTCGAGGGCTTAAATCAACAAAAGAAAATAATAAGATTCGTTCAAATTAAAAGTGTAATGTCGCGAAAGTGCGCGGCGGGGGGCGGGCCGGCCTAATCCCACCGCCGTTCTTCATTAGGCGAGCGCTTAAGGCCTCCGAACGCTTAAAAACGTCGCGAGGAGTTTTTCTTTATTCATAACGGAGATTAAGACAAATGCAAATGAAGCGAGGCGTCGGCTACTTAGCTGTGTCAACAGAGGCGGAGCACGGCGAGCCGTGTTTTTCTCCGGAACTGTCAGTCGTTTCTCTCTCTATAATTCTTACTACTGTAAGAACGTTTTATCTATGACAGTACGGCGTAAGTGGAGTATCTTCAACAAAGAAAAAAATATGTTTTTGATGCTTTGCACTGCTCCAGTTTTATACGACGCAAATAATGATAGCTTTTCCGGTAACTATGTTTCTGTATGTTGGTACAGTCGACAGCACATGAAGCATCACAGTTTGACCTTGAAACCGCCCTTACTCCGTTCGTAATAGAGGCGGCTTTCGGAGGCAACTGTTACACTGGATAAGCTATCGTTTGTACGTAGCTCGTTGAAGGAACTAAATAGGAGGTTATCCTCTGGCCACACGTATTAGTCGCTTGACTGACAAAGCATGTTCCGTGCTGGCTCCCGATTAAGTTGATTAAGGACTTATAAAGTGTTTGTTCATACATTCATCCTAAGTATTATTGTGGACATCATTAGCACATAAAGCTATCGTGTCTCGGAGTCAATCTCTGACATCAGTGTATTAAGATACAGATGTTCTCTGTAGTGATAAAGGAAACTCACCAATAAACCCTTAACCTCAATGGAGACCCAGAAATACTCGTAATCTTGCTACAGTAAATACGTTCTTACATTCAAAATATAGAATCGCAATAAGACATAAACTCCGAGAGGGAAAACAAAAGACATCGATAATAACCTCGGAGGAGGTATCTCGGAATTGTATTACTCGGTATTGATCGGTTGGTTCATTTATTTGTTCATCCGGCCTTAAACTTTATGTTGGCAACTCTTTCGCAGGCCTTATGCTTAGGGAAGGGATGGGCCTGTGATAGTTGCTATCGATGTTATTTAAGTAGTTGTGTTATATTCAATCTACGCTGAAATGATCGTAAATAATTAAGGAACTTCTACATATAATAAATTAAAGTAATAGAACATTACTATTAGTACACTAACACATCCATATATTGAAAGACGTAAATACTTTTACTTATTTTATTTCCCATTTGTTTTAAATACACGTTGGATTATCTTTAGTTTGTATATCTTTACGTCCATAAGGAAATAGTAAAAGTTTCATGGATTCTTACGTGCCACACAACTACAATTCTCTAAATAAGTAATTCCTTATAATCAATTAGAGGCTATAAGATTACTAATTAATACAAGTAAATAAACTCGACTAGTTATTGGTCGCAAATCTAAAATAAGAACACATGAGTAATTCCAAAAGTTAGTGGCAGCATAGACACGAGGAAGCATTAATTTAGTTCTTCGCATCATGTATCATGAAACCTACCTACATTGTAACTACTAATTTATTAGAGAGATTTGTTCCTTAAAATGGACCCTGTACATCGGTTTCATAATAATAGAGAATATTCATTTTATATTTGTCGGGTTCGATTGTCGGCTCAGATCTTCTTCTCTGTCGTTTCGCTCTTGGCAGAGCGGTCGTGGTCACGTTGAGGCGTTCACGTCGATGGTAGAGGTCAGACAGACTGTCTGGCGCAGTCAGAAACGCGGCTATCCACTACGGATTTCACTTGGTCAGTCCAGCGCATAGGCGACCTGCCGCGCGATCTGGTTCCCTCCACCTTTCGTTGTACTACCAGCCGCTCTATGGAGTCGTTATCCCGCCTAGAGACGTGTCCAAAGTACTGTAGTATGCGCGACTTTACTACGGCCTACAAACGCTGCGTGATGCCAAGCTCCTGAAGAATTGACACGTTGGTGGGGAACTTCGTCCACGATATTCCGAGCATCTTCCTCCAGCACCACATCTCCAGAGCATCTATCTTTCCCTATTCCAACTCGCGTACTGTCCACGTCTCTGCCGCGTAAAGAAAAATGGGGAATACAAGTGCTCGCACAAGCCTGACCCTGGTGGCTTTGGTAACGTTGCGGCTCAGATAAGTGACTTTTAATAAATTTTTGTATCCTTATTTCTCAAAATAAATGTATTTTTCCTATGAGCATAATTTACTAACTTCGATATTTAAGATAATTTCCCTACACGGGGCGTTGAATATAAAAGTTCAGCCACTATTTTCAAAAAGGATTTCAGTTAACATAATAATCCAGAGTCTAAACTAGTATATGTAACCACTAAATAAGACAATCAATTAAATACTTCAAAACTAAAACTAATAATAAATAGTAAGGTAGCGCTATTACACTTTACTAAAAATTCTACATTTGTCCTGTCTACATTTAAGTTACAAGTACGTCATCGATAACTCGAAAATAACAATGGGCAGCTCTAACCTACGCCGCTCTAGTCGACTCGAGTATTTTTATTCGGAATTTATATCTGGCAACGAATCCCACATTATTGTCTGGGAGCATTTATTTTCTGATGGGCATTAAAACAAACCCCTTTTTCTTCGGGCCGATTTCATTTTAGCTGGGTTTAGAAAATTCGGGCCATTTTAAAGCCGGTCTTAAAGAGCTCTTGCGGCTCGAGTCCGCCGGGCGGAATAATTAATTTATTATTATTGTTTTTCTCCTTCAGATAACGCGCTTTGATAATAAAGGCGGCTCGTTATATTTAGATAGATGTGCTTCATTGCTTTAAGACTATCGACTTTTGCCGTTTTTAGTGAACAATTCAGTTCTCTACTTACAAATGAAAAACTAGTATACTTATATCGTATTTATATTTTTATTAAATAAATTAATTCCTTTATCTACTAGATATAGCAAAATTTACCAAAAGCAAAAATAATATAATTACTAGAACTACGTAATTAAGCCTCGATTATAATTATATGCTTGTTTGCCACCCTTATTTTTTATGTATCTTATTACTTTTTTAATTTTTGTATTATTTATGTATTTAATATTTAACATCAGGCAGGCCGTAGCCCGACTAACATCAATGCTTAGTAGACACACAGGGTTACGGCACAAAGTAAGGTTATTCTGTGATTACGGTGTGTTGAGACAAATCCTTATCCAAAACTTCCTCGATGAGCTCTGGTGACCCTACACAACATCAAACAACATCTCACCTGATGGTAAGTGGTGATAAGGACGAATATGGAAACGAGCTACACCCGGATTCCTCAACCACAGAGGAACTGGCTATTTTACCTCCAACTGCCGGAACACGACATTGCTGTTAGCATTATTGTTATGGCGGCAGAAGGTGGTAGCTAGCCAGGAAGAAAAGTCCTACCACCAACGAAACAGAAAATTTCAGAAACTCTAGATAAAAAGTAGGTGGTCTTATGACTATCTACTCAGTTATCAACAACATATGTAGATTTTTAACTCTTACACGTACCTGTTTAAACGTTGATAGGTTCTTGAAGCAGACAAGTATTTTAAGTAATTAAATCGCATTGCATATTAATTTTTCCTTTCTGTGGGTGAGTGCGGCGCGTATCAAAGCGCTCCTCATTTGTTTGTATACTCGTTCATATCCTGCCGCAATGAAATCGCCCGAATATCCCATGGGTGCGAGATAGTGGAGATGGACTCTTGAAATGTTTGTGTTTAAATCACAATAAGTCAACGCTGAATTTCTCGTGAGGTCTAAGGAGTGCTGAGACTAGAGAAGAAGCTCTACTTTATAAAACACCAAAAAAACATCAATGCTTTTTGTGTTGTGTATGCCATAAAAGTAATGTAGGCAGAAAAATGTGGAAGCTTCAAGTGAACCCTTTGGTTTTGAAGGTAGAGTAAAAAACACGTTCATTGCGCGAGTGCTAGTGTCCTGCGAAATTTAAATGCAAAGACTAGGCTGAACAGGAATTTTGCAGTTTAGTTTTGTTGGGTCACAAAAATATTTAAACAATAAAAATTAAATGGCGGCACAAAATAGAAGGCACCTTGTTTACTTTAGTTTTCATTCTATTCTTTTCTATATTTACATAGAAATATGTGTTACCTTGTCTATCTATACCGGGTGTAAGAAGATTGCTCTCGAAAACAAAGGCAGGTGATAGTGACGATGATTATAGGCGCGATTTATTGAACAAAAAATCACAAAACAACGTCCAGCTGTTTTATACTAAATTGGGATGTTGCCTAAGTTTGTATGTATATAGCGCTATTTTTCACAAATTCCGAAAACATACGCTACTGTCACCCATAAAAACAATTCAAACTCAAAAGATATTAAATTGTGAGAGTTGTGTTGTTGTTAATAAAATTCTTAAAATGGTAATTTTTCCCAAAAATTATCAAAAATGTGAATGATATAAGATTATTGACATCAATTAAAACAACTATTATTATGACAACTATGAATAATTTAAATATATTATATCATCATCACCAGCCTATATACGTCCCACTGCTGGGCACAGGCCTTCCTACATGGTAGAAACACATGAGTTTGGGCCATAACACCTCCACGCTGGCCCAATGCGGGTTGAAGAAACTCTCAGTTCCTAACAACTTTATCTTCCACGCTTTTCTAATTGTAAGGGTACATACTGTGCTCAAATATCAATGATGTAGAAAATATAATTGATAATTTAATGCTTATGAAAATTATCCAAAAAAACATGGATTTCGCCTCCATACCGTCCTATCTCAGTATCCCAGCTTAATTTGATTAGCGACCGCAAACCGCAGAGTGCTACTCCACAGCGGCGACTGCAAACTGCGCCCGCTAGTATTAGCTTACTCATTCAATCGAAATAAGCGAAGATTAATCAATTAAAGAGTCATTTATTTATTTAATATTTGAGTACTCTGTATGCTTATTCAAACTACTTTGACATGATACTTTTCTTTTGTACATTTGGATTGATCCAGATATCTAGTCTATATGCTATAAGCAAAGTCTAATAGGCTACAGTAACGGCTTTAATCACACGCACATTTTATTACTAAATACATAATTAGTAATTTTTTTTTAATAAAGTTAACAATGGGCCTAATTCTGGCGAACACATGCTAAGATTAAATTTAAGTTCAGTCTACCTCTTTCCCTCAATATGAATACGAAGAGGATCGCTGACTTAAAATTTGACATTTAGAAACATGCATTCAATTTTCGACCTTATTGAACGTGTTAAAATGCAGTGTTTAGGAGGCACCTCCGTACATGCCGTCTAAAATTGTCTATGGTTCCTTTGAAATCTCTCTAAATTTAGATGACAGCTCTAAACGAATTCTTGCCATCTTTTTCCTATTACATATTGCGAGAAAGAGATATACTGTACTTAAATTTAAACTTAGAGTGTGCCGCCAGAATTAGGCCCATTATCTCTTCTTGTTCTTATGGTGTAAGTTTTCTCTATACTGTGTTAGCTAGGTACGCCTTGTTTATATTTATTAATATTTCTTTATAATTAGAAGGTCAGCTGTTACGTATAGTACCTACCTACAAGCTATAAAGTAGGTCTAAGAGTACAATTTACCAACCCAGTTTAAGTTATACATACAGACCTAATTTAAGAAACAGCTGTAAGTAAGCAGGCACTAAAAGTAATCAACAATTATGTTCATTGAATTCTGTAGATAGGTACTGTCCTGTCCAAAAAGGATACAATCACTACGTTAGTCCTGTCGAGGACACTGACCGCCTAATAATTAGCAGATTTCAGGTGCAAGCGCAGCGCCGTTACGGGCAGCTACGTGCAGCTAAAAACAAGCGCTACATACGCGACGCATGCGGCGCGTTAAATCTTTTTTATAAGATCTGTGGCGCAACCTTGGACAAAGGCACTCGGCCAACACTTGAGTCAAGGTAAATAACAAATGAATAATTCTGAAAATTAAGAGTAACAAGCAACACAAGATTTTTTTTTTTTCCAGAAAATGGCGCGTTTTGACAACTGCACATTTCTAACAACGAAGGCAACGGGCTCGAACGCGCATACAGCCTATTCGACTTTGTTAAATGTTGGTGTGAAAAGAATTAAATTAAAACTATTAATTAAATGTAATAAACAACCATTTAAAACTTTTTGAGAACTTAATGCTAAGATCTACGGAGTGATTATTTTTCCCCGTATAATACTGATACTGATATTCCATGTGTGAAAACTCCTTGCTAATAAACTTTTTAAATTGACTTATAAATTAAAAAATAAACTGCAAAAGTAACGATCCAGCTCGTAAAAAAGAATGAAATGACCATGTAAAAGAAAGATTCCTGTGTAAAAGATTTAATTTTCATAACTGTAGCCTCTAAAAGTACTACGCCATGTTTAACTCTGTATTGAAAAGAAGTAGCATTCAAGCCTCCTTGAATGATTTAAACCATAGACTAGAGATATCTACTATACTGTACTTTAAAAAAAACATACAGATGAATTGATAACCTTCTCCTTTTTTTGAAGTCGGTTAATAAAGAAAAGTTAGTTAGTAGTAGTTTTCCTAGCCTGCCTAATGCTTTCAAATATTTAAATTTTAATTACTAAGTAATTTTTTCAAACATTAATAATAATGTTAAAATCAAAAGTTAAGAACGTACTTACTTAGTAATTTAAAACTGGCCCTAGCAACAGTGGTTTTGAACTCCTATTTCAGGATTAAGTGTAAATAAACCAATCATTATAGGAACCTAATGATAGGCTCTACCTACGAGAAAAACGTGCTAGTGATGGCGCCTAATAGTGTTGGGCACACCACCCCTTTTGTCGACTTGGTTATCAACTCGAAAATAATTTTATTCCAATTTTCAGTCTAGTATTAATATTTCGTTTACCTATAATTAGAACATGGCGAGAAAAGTTATAATTATAAAATTTTAAAATAATATTCATTAAAAGCCTTTCTGTGAAGTAACCACAACTTATCTGCGTGATTATAATACCGAATTTTATTAATCAATGTTCTCATTGGTAGATATCACATAATATCTGATTAAAGAAATACTATAACAACTAAACCCTTTTTGATCAACTTCAAAAAAGGAGGAGGTTATCAATACGACAAATTTCTTCATCTTTTTTTTGGGTATGCTAGCTAATATCTGCGTCAAATGTAGAGCGATATTGTTCTCATATAAATTTCATCTGGATCTGATGAAAATCTTCGAAGATAGAGAATGGAACTTCTCAATCTCAATGAACAACAGTCAAGTTATATAAACCATACTTCTATATATTTCAACCAGAGACTGAGAGACAGAGAACTCGATAATGCGACGGTCACCAATCTAGACCTTGGATAATTTATAATTAAAAATGTTGAAATAAAAACCAACTTAAAAACACTAAAAAGGCGAAACGAACTCGATTTAAGTACTACTTTTCTAATGTAAAGGTATTTTTCGGTGTTAGCGCTATGCTAGGTTATTTCCAGAAACAATAGAAAGTGAAGCACCGGCTCCAAAAATTACCTATAAATTACCTATAAATTACCTATAAATTACCTATAAATTAGATAAATAGTAAGTACTTAATATGTCAAGTGGCGTATCCCTCCGGAAGGCTATAACATTAAAATCGAAAAATGTATTGTGTGTGAAATCTGATGCTTGACAGTTTAAATAAAATTATTTTAGCCTTTTTAATGTTTTGAAGTCGGTTTTTATATTAGTTTACTTTCTTTAATAGTTAATCAAGCTGTAAAGTAGTAAAATATCATATTGTTAGAATATTTTTGCTTTTTGATGTCAGATTGTGAGCGCCGGCCAACGCGCTCGCTGGTAGAGGATGATTTTGGTATTTTTTTCAGTACGTTCCCTGCCGTATGGTTTCAAGCGATCAGTCCGCTTTTGGCATATTTCATACAAGTCATAAATATAAAATAAATATCATATATTATGTGTAATTATTATACATAAATATCAAATGAATAAGATGTGTTTAAAAGTTGGAAACAATTTCTTTGAACTAATATAGCCCATGTTTTAATATATTGTCGTATTGACGACGGCTATAATGTACAAACATGTTTAGCACATTTATTAAGGCCCGGTAGGTTGTGAAGAATTTAAATTTTCATTAAACGGTTATTGATTTAGTAACGTTTGAAAACCGCCATTTTTGTGTCTCACTGACTCCCTCATAAAAAACAATAGTGCTAGGTAACCCAAACTTCAGCCAGGCTAACACAAAACTAGAGGCTCATTTCTGTGTAGTCGTCAAGGTAAGTAAGTGAAAAGTAGTTTCTGAGTAGTAGGACGGCCACCCACAAGATGGACAGAAGGTCAGGATCGCGGGAAGCCGTTGGATGCAGGCTGCGCAGAACCGTTTCGTTTGGAAATCGATGGGGGAGGCCTTTGTTGAGCATTGTGGAAATCAATAGACTGATGTGATGATGATGATGATGAAGTAGTTACTTAGTGAAAACGTTGTCTCTGTGTAATTATTAATAATCACGACTATTTATTGTAATAATTACAAATAAAGAAAGAAATTGATGAAAAAATTATATGCTCCAGGCGGGATAAAATTTATAATTATATTATTATTTTTTTTTGGTGGCATATAATTTTTTCATCATTTTCTTTCTTTATTTGTAATTGTTACAATAAAGTAGGCGTTTAAACGCATCAAAAACATTAAAATGTGACGACTATTTATGTCAAAAAACCCATTTAAATCCGTGCGTCAGTAAACCACGTTCCGCCAGGGAGTATCTTTTACGTTTACTATCTGCTTACTCCTTGTCAAAGTTATTCTCTGGATAAACTTTAATGGGGATTCAAAAATCAGCCCACAGTCTATATAAATTACACTGTGATATTACAATGCACATAACGACATCTCTTGAAATTTTTTAGAACTAAAGGTCTTGAAAGCGCCATCTATACCAAGTGTAAAACACTACGCTATTGATACAAGCATCCTAGTAGTATCATAACTTTGAAATTAAGATATATTAGTTTATAGAAAATCTAATAGATGGCATTACGTTTGCCTTTAGTAGTCATAACATAAATTCAGCGTTACCAGAATGTAACTTTTGTAATATTTTATGTTACTTTTTACCCTCTCATGTTACAGAACTTAAAATATTACTTTTACGTAACTTTCAGGCTTTACTAAAAAAGAAGACAAAAAATTCGCATAGAGTAGCCATAATACTACTCTGTAGAGTAGGTAGCCTAACTTTTCCTTTTTTTTTATTGGTAATTGAGTAGGTATAACCAGTTACAGTATTGGCTAATAGGTATACAAAAATAAAATGTAGCAAGAGTACTTAATGAAATGAAGCTACTCTAAAGGTGTTGTTCCTCTGAAATCGTTTTAAGTTATTGAAATAGGTAAGTAGTTATTGGCCATTATTAATAATGCAATTTAGCCATAAATTGTTGAGTATCTATTATCTAATATCAATAATGATAGAATATTATTAGGTCTATGCTAATATGCAAAACGCAGAAGAAATAAATATTAAAATTTTATTGTTGTGGTGACGCCCCCCGGGGCGCCTCGGGACTCTTTGCTGTAGAACTCCTCAAGACGTGAATCTATGACTTCTACACATCTATAAATCTGTTTTCACTGTTTTCTCTGTGCTGTGGTTTTCACGAAATCAGTAATCTTTGCCTCTTTGCAAATGCAAAAGCAAATGGACAGTTGGAGTAAGAAGAAACGACTACAAGTTTTCAGTTGAATGTCCTATAATTTTAAGTTGGTTCGTTGTGCGTTGCATGGACGAGCATAAAATGTTCTAGTCCATCGAATGGACTAGATCATTTTATAAATGACTATAATTTGCGATTCTTGATAGGGGTGTGATACAACTCTGCAGTTCTGACGGTCTTGATAATCTCCTCATCCACAGAAAGATACTGCTGGTACGTACCTACTACTTTTGTTTCAATATTGGCTTTAGTAGAGTAGATATACATTAAAATTAAAACAAAAATGTTTACTTATAAAAAAAAAAATTTTTAATGCAAGCCGTTTTGATCCGACCAAAACTAAGGGACAAACTGTGGTTTCCGAGTTGCGTTTTTAGCAAAATTCAGTTTTAAACCACAAAGTTTTAAGAAATGTCACATTTGTTTCGTATTAATCCGTCATGCGGCGTTATCTCTCTGGAGCAGATATGTGACTTATATAAGATACTAGTATCTGAAATACAGATACAAGATAAGTATTTTCATCTTGTATTTAAAATACTTTTTCAAAATTAATTTTGTATCTTGTATTTAGATGCCTTTTCTTTGGTATCTTAGTATTTTGTAATACTGTTTGCTAAAATACTTTTAGTAATAGTTATCAATGCTTATAAAAAAAAGTTAAACTATGAATCCTAATACATCTTTTTAAAACATTTTCTGATACCTCCATTGCAAGTGGCGAAAATACAGGATCTACTGGCACCACCGTTGACTTAGAAACACTGCAATAAGTACCTATCTAAATAATAAAGACAAATTTACTCTTTGAATAAAGATACCCGCATAACCCGTCAAGCATCAGATTCCAAACACAATTGATATTTAAATTGTCATAAACCTGCAGAGGTATAATGCCGCTTGACAGATTAAAGAACTAAACCTGCAATAAAAAAATATATAACGTATCTGTTTGCCAAGTTCTGTCCCTGTGGAGCGGCTTTTCTCTTATGGAGCTATAATTACGAGGCCTCATCTAAGAAAGTTTAAAAGTGTTAAAAATTCGAAGAAACAAAAGGCCTGTGCAACTTTTTGGCGTCATTTTTTTTTCTTTCGCCAGAGATGAAACTTAGGTTATAATTAGAGACCTAATTAAGAAGTTCAAATAAAAAAAAATAAGTCCCTAACCCGTAACCTACCAGAGATATGAATTTTTATCTTTTGTTGTTAGTGTAGACGCAGCGACGGGTTGTAATGTAACTTACTGGGAGAGGGGGAAAGGGAAGAACAATGACGAACGACCGACGCCATCACTATGCTCTTTCTAATCTGTGCCCCCACTCACCTTCCACTGCTAGGATTGTGTATACGTGCGTTTACTGTGTTTCTTTTTCGATATTTGACGACTTGGTTTGTTTTATTTTAGACTTTGTTTTGACCGTTTGAAATAGTGACCCGGCTGTGCCCACTGGACGTGGATTTGTTCTGTTATATCACTTACATCATCATCAGCGTCATCATATCAGCCGATAGACACCCACTACTGGGTATAGGCCTCCCCCAAGGATCTCCAAATCGATCGATCCTGCGCTGCCTTCATCCAACGGCTTCCCGCGACCCTCACCAGATCATCGGTCCACCTTGTGGGGGACCTATCAACGCTGCGTCTCCCGGTACGCGGCCGCCACTCGATGATCTTTCCGCCCCAACGGCCGTCAGTCCTCGCAATGTGACCTGCCCACTGCCACTTGAGACTCGCAATTCTTTGAGCTATGTCAGTGACCTTAGTTTTCCTGCGGATCTCATCATTTTTGATTCGATCACGCAGAGAAACACCAAGCATAGCCCTCTCTATTGCTCTATGGGTAATTGTGTGCCTTCGTATAAGGCCCATTGTAAGCGGCTACGTCTCGGTTCCGTAAGTATGTCATCACTGGCAATGGCAACAGACACGAATTAAAGACTTTCGTCTTGAGACACTGCGCTAGTTGTGCAGAGAATATTCTGCGAAGCTTCCCGAATGCTGCCCAGCCGAGTTGGATCCGTCGGTTGACCTCTTTCTGGAAGTTGGACCTACCAAGTTGGACTATTTGTCCCAGGTAACTATAAGGAACCTTCACAGGAGTGGGTACGATATAGGAATTCGACAAAATCTTCGTCTTATCCATGTTCATTTTAAGACCTACTTGTTGGGAGACTCTACAGAGGTCGTCGAGCATTGCGCCCAAGTCTTCCAGGTTTTTAGCCACCACTTACATAAAGTGACGTAATACATATTTTTGTATGTGCCATAAAGGCAAAAAGCTTGTATCATTTGCCACAGAAGTACAAATCGAGTTGGTGGCAGAGGAACTAGAATATCAATTCTACTCATCCCTGATTTTATTGAACAAAACAGTTTGTGTTTTGGATTATATTCAAAGTTTCGACCTTTCTGTAGAGGTAAGTATTTTTAATTACTTTTCTTTAAAATTCTTTAACTTGTGTATAATGTACACGTGATAAGTATTAAACTGAAAACACATTGATCACAGAAGCACACTTATCATACGCAAAGTAAGTACACGTTTCTGGGCATATGAATTCTAGGGTCCAGATATAATGCGTTGTATACGTTGCCTACGTGGGATCAATCTGTTTCAGCTGAATGTTTGATTCTTTTGACTCTTTGCACTGTCTAATTACTCACTATCAAATAATCGTTTATTATAACTAAGTGAAGCCACTAAGAAGGAATTATAAGAAACGAAACTGACAATAGTGATAATGAATAATAGGTAGGTAATATGTTTTGTGTAATAATATTTTATAATATGTAATAAACATATTTTATATGAATTTGTCTTTTTGTTGCCAAAATCCCAAATAAGGAAAACAAAAGTTGCTTAAATCATTTAGTAAAATATAACGGTGAGTCGTGGATAGCTCATGGAGTAGGTCAGTTAAATAGTGCCAACTGGACCCATACATATCTATCGAGACTCCATTGTGCAATTAGACGAAAAATTCCAACAGTTGTTATGGGTGGGTTCCATGGTCATTATGGTCACCCACCTACGAGCCGACTGTGACAAGAATAAATCATTAAAATCTATCAACCCTTAACCAAAAAGTTCTAAAAATACTATTTTTAATTTCCATAATAGGTCAGGGTATACGTGTTTATATAAGAAAAAATGCCTATTTAGAACTCGTCATATCTCTGGTCGGTTAGAACTTACGACTTAGAGCCTTAATTTTTCTTTAGTGAGCTTTTTAGATATTTATTCTAATTATGACATAAGTTTCATTTCTGGCGAAAGAAAAAAAATGTGATGCCAGGGGTCCATACTAAAGGTTGCATACCCCTTTAAAAATATAATATTTTGTTTTGTCACTTTTGCGCGATCAGTGCGATCTGTTCGTAAAATAATTCATGTAAAAAATGAACATAAATTCAAAAGAAAAATCGTTTTTAACCGACTTCAAAAAAGAGGGAGGTTATTATGTTCCACATGTATTTTTTTGTATGTATGTTCATCGATTTCTCGGTCAATTGAAGACCGATTTTCGAAATCCTTTTTTTATTCGATAGAGTATACTCCAGTGGTGGTCCCATTGTCACCAAGTCAGGATCTGATGATGGAATCCCAGGGAAATTGTAGTGAATACCTCAAATTTTATAAGCATGTTTTAATTTTTTCCAAAGCTATTCAAGTATTTGCTACTGTCAGTCACCATCTTATGTTAATGAGCTGATAATGGAAAGTACAACTCCTTAACGGTAAGGAGTTGGAAGATAATTCTGTTAATATTATAAGTACGTATTGACGAATAGTTGTAGATATTTTATTGGGTTATTCGGGTGACCTGATGATGGAAGGTAAAACTCTGTAACGGTTTGGAGTTAGATAATATTAGGTTGGGGGAAAAGTCTTTTCGCATTATAGTATGTATGAACTTGTAATAGAATCTCTTTAACTGTACTATTTGTATCTGGCTGGTTTTGATATCATTAAAAGTTTAGATTTTAAAAAAGATAATTCCATATTCAAATTAGGAAAATGTGTTTTTCATTTGTTTTTCGTATTGTCAAGATGAGTGAATCTAATGAAGAAATTCGATACATTTTAAAATTTTACTACAAAAAAAGTAAAAATGCAACGCAAGCCGCGAAAAAAAATTGCGATGTTTATGGACCTAGTGCAGTGTCTGTGAGAGGAGCACAAATTTGGTTTAAGAGTTTTCAATCCGGAAATTTTGATGTCAAAGATGCACGTCGCTCTGGTCGCCCTATTACGGATAAAATTGATGCAATTTTTAAAAACTGGAGCAAGATCGGCATATCAGTAGTTACGACGTAGCTGAAGAACTGGGAATTGACCACAAAACAGTTTTGGCGCATTTAAAAAAAACGGGTACACTAAAAAGCTCGATATTTGGGTACCCCACGAGCTCACTGAAAGATACCTAATGAACCGTGTACTCATTTGTGATTCTTTATTACGACGTAATGAAACCGAACCATTTTTTAAGAAGCTGATAACTGGTGATGAAAAGTGGATCACGTACGACAAGAACGTGCAGAAGCCTCAAAATTTCTATAGCAATGGGATCATGTCCCTACCTACAAGATGGCAAAAAGTTATCGAACAAAATGGTACCTACATACTTTAGTTAAATGTAAATAATCTATATTAAAAAATGTTTTGAATTTTCTTAAAAAATGCGAAGAAACTTCCCCAACCTATTACTTTATCAGTGGTACGATACGATAATATGAAACAATATTATGTATTTCAACCAAAGACTGAGAGACAAACTAGTCATTAGTGCTGACGGTCACCCATGTAGCTTTGACCTTAGGAAATCACTTAATAATGTGATAATTTTTTTTTACAAAAATAAAACCGAATTCAAAACACTAAAAAGGAAAAAATTAAATTTAAGTACCTACTTAGGTACTTATCTATTTCCTAAAAATGAATTTTTTGGAGTTGGTGCTTAGCTGTTACCAGAAACAATAGAAAGTGAAGCAAAAGATACGTATTTTGTATCTAGTATTTCAGATACTATTATAGAAAGCATTTTGTATCTGGTATCTGAAATACTTAATTTAAAAGTATCTTGCATTTTGTATTTCAGATACTTTGTAGGTATATAGGGTATCTTGTACATACATCATTGCTCTGGAGGGCTATGACAATTGAAAATCAATTGTGTCTGGAATATGTTACCTACTAGATGAGTTAATTTATAGATTCACCTTTTTTGTCTTTTGAAGTTGGTTAAGTTTTATTTAAGTTTGTTTATTTTTCTATTTTTAGTGTAGACGTAGTTACACATAATTATTTAAACGGATAGATCAAAAACTTTCCAAGAATATTCGGTAATCGCTTCTCTATGCATAAATTCAAGAATTTTATCTGTAATTCTTGCTCTGTGACTTACATACAAAACAACAACGAGAAAAACAAGCAAACGTCAGAAACGCTATTTACCGGTTTTTTTAACCTGAGCCAGGCTGTTTCATTTGGGCCCCTTAAGCAATTGACGTAGATAATTATTTTAATAAACTAGGAGCTAACAAAATTATTCAAATACTTGTTATTTACGAGCATCAAAACGCTCCAAACAAAAGTACCTATCAAGGAATGCAAATGTTAAAATAATACCAAAAGGCGAAAGCAAACTAATTGAGAGTAACCCTAGGAAACTCAAACTCAATAAACTATTATCCAAAATATTAATACTACGAATTCCGATTATGAAAATAACAAATATTTAAATTTTCAAAACTTCACTCACACCGAATACTTAGCCTATGAATTGGTCAAAACCTGCAAGTGGGTTTTGTCTAGATGGTTATTTCTACGGGTCACACTGCTCTAGTCTGCCGACAAGTGGTTGCTATGTCAATCCGGCTAGCCCGCATGGCCGGTGGTGCATCGCTGAGGGGTTTGGTGGGTAGAGAACCCACTATTTTTAAACCGACTTCAAAAAAGAAGAAGGCTATATGTTCCACGGTATGTATTATTTTTTTTGTATGTATGTTCACCGATTTCTTTGTCAATTGTGAACCGATTTTCAAAATTTTTTTTTTATTCGATAGAGTATACTCCAGTGGTGGTCCCATTGTCACCAAGTCAGGACCTGATGATGGAATCCCAGGAAAATCGAGGCCAAACCTAAATTCTTGATGTCTAAGAGGAGAAAATACTTGAATAGCTTTGGACAAAAGTAAAACATGTCACACGTGCCTATAAATATATTTTTATTTTGGCCTCGATTTCCCTGGGATCCAATCATCAGATCCTTACTTGGTGACAATGGGACCACCTCTGGAGAATACTCTATCAAATGAAAAAGAATTTTGAAAATCGGTTCACAATTGACAGAGAAATCGGTGAACATACATATAAAAAAAAATTGGAACATAATATAACCTCCTTCGTTTTTGAAGTCGGTTAACCATAGGTAAAAATATGCAAAACAGTGTTCAATTGTCCATTTTCTATTCATTTGCTTTGTTGCGTGGTACAAAACAAGATTTGTTATAGAAAAAACTGCAACTGAGTCATATAATTATCATGGTATCTATGTCACTTTGGTGACGTTTAGTTGACTTCTTTATCGCCCGCCATATTGCCATGTCGAATAACGGTGAAATCGACGAAAAATTTCAACTTTTTTACAAACCAACTATACATGAAAACGAGTTATTAGTATTTTTCCCGGACACATGAGATTTTTCTGATTTTTTACGATAGTATACCTGGCCGGACATGAAATTTCTCCTTTTAATTTTATTTTTATCTGTAGTTGAACATAGTTTGATCATTTACAGATGGCAAAAATTGAAAGCGGATTAGGGCTAACTGGCATTAAAATTTATCGGTAACTTATGCACTTACCACCAGGCGGGCCATCAGATTGCTTGTCAGCAAGTTGTATAAAAAACCGTAGCTGACCGCGAGTATGTCGGCTATCGTGCCTAATGATTGTGTCCTCAGGATGTCATCCATCTCCATGCCGAATTTCATATAAATCGTTTCAGCAGTTTAGGAGTGAAAACGTAACAGACAGACAGACATAGTTACTTTTGCATATAATATTAGTATAAATGTCTACCTATGACGTAAATGAAGAAAAATTTTGGGAATAAAATGGCAATATTAGGTTGGGGAAAAAGTCTTTTCGCATTATAGTATGTATGAACTTGTAATAAAATCTCTTTGGCTGTACTATTTGTATCTGACTGGTTTTGGTATCATTAAAAGTTTAGATTTTAAAAAAGATAATTCCAAATTCAAATTAGGAAAATGTGTGTTTTTCATTTGTTTTTTGTACTGTCAAGATGAGTGAATCTAATGAAGAAATTCGATACATTTTTAAATTTTGCTACAAAAAAGGTAAAAATGCAACGCAAGCCGCGAAAAAACTTTTTGATGTTTATGGACCTGGTGCAGTGTCTGTGAGGGTAGCACAAATTTGGTTTAATCGTTTTCAATCCGGCAATTTTGATGTCAAAGATGCACGTCGCTCTGGTCGCCCTATTACGGATAAAATTGATGCTATTTTTGAAAAACTAGAGCAAGATCGGCATATCAGTAGTTACAACGTAGCTGAAGAACTGGGAATTAACCACAAAACAGTTTTGGCGCATTTAAAAAAAAATGGGTACACTAAAAAGCTCGATATTTGGGTACCCCACGAGCTCACTGAAAGAAACCTATTGAACCGTGTACTCATTTTTGATTCAATTCAATAAAGATCACATTTGTGATTCTTTATTACGACCTTAATCACTCATCACTCGTTTGTGATTCTTTATTACGATTTTAACCAAACCATTTTTGAAGAAACTGATAACTGGTGATGAAAAGTGGATCATGTACGAAAAGAACGTGCGAAAAAGGTCGTGGTCAAAGGCCGGTCAGGCTTCACAGACTGTGGCGAAACCCGGGTTAACTCGCAACAAGGTGATGCTGTGTCTGTGGTGGGATTGGAAGGGCATTATTCATTATGAGCTGTTACCACCAGGCAGGACCATCGATTCTGAACTCTACTGCGAACAACTGATGAGATTAAAGGTCGATTCCCACATATCAGACATGCCTCAGTTCCGGCACAGATCCGGCACAGTTCCGTATCAGTGCTTCAGTGATTCAATTCACACATGTCAGTGCCCGCTCAGTTCACGGAGCTTCAGTGAAAACGTGTCCGTCGTCAATCGTGATTGTATTTCGTATCCATATACTTTGCATGAGATAAATCATCTCTAAATAGAGATAAAACTCTATTTTCACGAACCAATTCTATTAATCGCTCGTCCTCTATTTTGTTTTTGTTGATGTCGGCGTCCGAGATCCGTCAGTGATCGGTCCGTCCGACAAAAAATATCGTTGTCGACGATACCTTCCGTGCCGGAACCACGCCGGAACGGACACTGAACGGACAAGTGGAGATACGTTCATAGATAATGTATGAAATAATATTTCGCACTGATACGGAACTGTGCCGGATCTGTGCCGGATCTGTGCCGGAACTGAGGCTTGTCTGATATGTGTGAATAGACCTTAAAGCAAGAAGTTGGGAGAAAGCGGCCGGAATAAATCAACAGAAGGGGTGTGGTTTTTCATCATGATAACGCTAGACCTCACACATCTTTAGCCACTCAGCAAAAATTAAGAGAGTTTTGCTGGGAGGTGTTAATGCATCCGCCGTATAGTCCTGACTTTGCACCTTCAGATTTCCACCTGTTTCGCTCTCTTTAGAATTCTCTAGGCAGTGTCAGGTTAACATCACGAGAGGACTGCCAAAACCACTTGTCGCGGTATTTTGATCAGACGCCCCAAAATTTCTATAGCAATGGGATCATGTCCCTATCTACAAGATGGCAAAAAGTTATCGAACAAAATGGTACCTACATACTTTAGTTAAATGTTAATAAAGTACATTAAAAAATGATTTGAATTTTCTTAAAAAATGTGAAGAAACTTTTTCCCCAACCTATTATCTCATACACGATTCTCTATACAAGTTTATGGTAATACCACAATATCTTTACAAAAAAAACCCCCATTATTTTCAATGATTATACAAAGTGACAGGAGTGCGAGTGAAGTATAGATAATTAGTCATTTTATTTTGTTATTTACCCATCAACCGTGATTACTGTGACCATAGCTTACAAATCAATTGAATTTGAAAGACATTTAATAAAATTATGTAAATGTATAATCTAATATCGCCAAGACAGAAGACCTAGAGTTAGATGCTGTTTTCCCACCTTCAAATCAATTAGACTCAGTAATAGTCACTAGTAAATTAGGTCATAAAGTTCATTAGAGTAGAGCCACCGTTCACCCGATCAGCACTACATCGCCTCGTGCAGTTACTTATCTTTATATAGACTAATAAACTATGGACATGCGCTCACTAGAACAACTCTGTGTACCGTCACTGGTTCGCCTTATCCGCAAGCTGTTCGTTCACGCGCGGACGGCGAGTAGTAAGTGTTCATGCGAGGTGTGACCAGGAAGACCAGGAAAATGTAACTAACCTGAAAAAAACTAACATTCTGCGGTCATTTTGAAATTAGACATACCTAACAAATTACACGTGGAGACCTAGTGCCAATATTAGATCGCTGATCGACTTCTCTTAAAATTTTGGACCACGATATGTCCACTGGTTGACCACGCGACGTTCACCGGTTGACCACGCAACAGTCATTGGTTGAGCCCGTTCGTTGATTGTCCACGCGACGTCCACTTTTTCCTATTATACAGTACTCTCTGGTTCACTTGTTGACAACGCGGCATCTACCAGTAAAAAGATGTTCTCTCTGGCGGCATCCACCTGTGGAACGCCTGCCGACAATGAGTGGATGCCGGTACGCAGTGCCGAGCGACGGGGCTGTGCTGCCCCCTTATTCTCAACTAATTCACGGATTCGATTCGAAAAGTCACATCCCGTCTCGCTTTGACGCACCGCGATAAAGTGACAGGTAGGTACAGGATAGAGTTTCCGATATTCGAATATTTCCGAAGGTTGAGAATAAGGGGGCTGGTCAAATGCCGGGTGACAATAATGACCTGTGTTGTGACCATTGTAGGCTCACGTATATCATACAGCAAAATATTTAACTGGGTGTGAAAAAGCTTAAGATAACACTTTGTTTTGTTGTTAGCAACAGTTTTATTTTTGTACATTTTTGCTTATCGCAAAAATTAGGATTTAAATAATCGGCAAGCAATATATTTTGTTGGCTTTAATAAATTAAAATTATAAAAAATAAAAGTTCTTTTTGTAATATCATACCTGCATGGTTCAAGAAGAACCTTAAATTACCTTTTTGTTTTCATTTTCTGCAAACGGTTTTCTCACATTGGAATTATTTTGTCTTCAATCTTTATATCCAACATAGCTATAACAGGAAGTCTCCCGGCCATAGTCGGGTGAGCTGAGTGTGGCCAGGAGTCCTGTTATGTGAAGAAAATAGTCTCATTTTAATCTCAAAGCAAATAAGGTAATAAATTTTTAAAAAAACCTTACCTACATATCGGAAAATCCGGGAAATATGTTCTTTTAAAACTGCATTATTTTAATACCGTTTTTTACTCGGTAGTTTCAATTTATAAAAAAAATGAAAGCAATCATTCTATGGCCTTTTCTTATAGAAACAAGACTGCAAGAAACAGGAATACTTACTTACCTAATTGAAAATAATTTCAATTGTAAATATTAGGGTTTCGTAAAACAAAAGCAAACGTTTTAATCTCAAGGGAATTACGAGATAAAGGGTATAAAACAAAGCAACATATACAATGTAACACTTAATATCCCTTTTGCCGTGTAGGAAAGGCGATAGTCATCAAACGCCTATCTTCATAAATTCTAACTAAGAACAATCTTAATCACTTCAGATTTGAAACAAAAAAAACGAATCAAAATCGGTCCATTCGTTTAGGAGCTACGATGCCACAGACAGACACACAGACAGATGTACAGACACAGACAGACACGTAACTTATAACACCCCTCTTTTTTCGTCGAGGGTAAAAAAACGTAATGTTGCCGAGGTAACCACGGAGGAGTTGCATTAATGTTCAAAATTGGTTTATTCCTTTGAAAAAATTGTGAAAAAAAAATTTTAAACAAAAATTAAAACCGACTTCAAAAAACTGAAAAGGATGAAATAATTAAATTTAAGTAGGTATTCATCCCCTAGAAACATATTTTTGGAGTCGGTGCTTTACTTTCTATTGTTTTTGGAAACCACTTAGCACCAACTCCAAAAATATGTTTCTAGGGTATGAATACCTACTAAAATTTAATTATTTCATCCTTTTCAGTTTTTTGAAGTCGGTTTTAATTTTTGTTTAAAATTTTTTTTTCACAATTTTTAGTGATAACTTTCTACGGTCGAAGCTAGATGGGTGACCGTCAACTTATATTGTTTCCTACTATCGTATCGTTTCACTAAAAGTCATTGGAAAAGCAAAAATTCGCAATTTCGCTTATGTAGACGATTTCATAATTTCAGTTTTTTTTAATTTAAAACCAAAGTACCCAACTGTTTTTGAAAAAATTTTTATGGGACCAAATGGCAGCTATTCCGCATCGAACAAAAAAAGGATCACGTAAATCGGATCAGTAATCTCGGCGTAATCGGTGTACATACATATAAAAAAAAAACATACCGGCCGAATTGAGAACCTCCTCGTTTTTGAAGTCGCTTAAAGAAGAGCATTGAAGTAAGTAATCTATTTATTTTTAACCTGTCAATGTAGGTCAATGCCTGTTATATATTTTTTTTTATTGTTCCCGGAAATAGTGCGCCCCTCCCCCACGTATATTATTGATATCGATACTTTTATTACTTTTTGACACGACAAGTCTTATGATGATACTGAAATTCTGATGACGTCTATTAAGTATATTTTTTTCCAGCATTATTTTAGCACTGACATTTTATTACCTATTCGATTAAAATCAACGGTCAATTTACATTATTATTGGGAATGCAAATAGGTATAATACTAAAAATTTATTGAAATTCTATATTATTATATTATTATTAGGTGTGACGGTTGTTAAGGGCGTTTCTGTGAGGTTATCATTCTCACTTGATAGCTTCACCCCCAGCGAATAATAATTTATGTTGTTATGTGGAAATAATCCGTGACAAATAATCTGTTTTCATTACTTAGATAACACGTCTGATTGCATCACTTTATAAATTACCGATTATAGAAGTGTTATTGATAGGTTTTTTGTCTCATTTAATAGGACTGAATGTAAAATAAAGTATATTTTGATTACCCTTCAATTATTTAATAACCAGATTGTTCAGCGCCTGTACCTTCAATTTTTTTAGAATACTGATGAGATTATTTCGGAGAAACGATTTTTTTATGTTTTTTCTTAAATATCCAAAATCATATACTGAAAGGCAAGCAAGTTTTGTATTTATACGTTGTTCTGTGGGCTATTAATTTTTTTACCCGACTTCAAAAACGAGGAAGTTCTCAATTCGGTTGGTGTGTTTTTTTTTCTATGTACGTATGATTCGAGAAAAACTTTTAATAAGTACACCGATTTCGCCGAGATGCGGAATAGTTGCCGTTTGGTCCCATTAATTTTTTTCGAAATCAGTCGAGTAGTTTGGTTTTTATATAAAAAGAACTGAAATAATTAAGTCGTTTACGTATGCGAAATTGGCGGATTTTTGCTTTCCTATGACTTTTTAGTGAAACTATAAGATAGTAGGAAACAATATAAGTTGACGGTCACCTATCTAGCTTCGATCTTAGAAAGTTATCATTAAAAATTAAAAATAAAAATTTAAACATAAATTAAAACTGACTTCAATAAACTGAAAAAGTTAAAGTAATTAAATTTAAGTAGGTACTCATCCCCTAGAAACATATTTTTTGGAGTTGGTGCTAAGTTGTTTCCAAAAACAACAGAACGTTAAGCACCGACTCCAAAAAATATGTTTGTATGTACACCGATTACGCGGAGATTTTTGATCCGATTTACGTGATTCTTTTTTTGTTCGATGCGAAATAGTTGCCATTTGGTCCCATTGATTTTTTTTTAATCGATTGGGTAGTTTGCTTTTTAAATCAAAATAACTGGAAAGAGAAGAGTGTCATCTACGTATGTGAAAAAAAATTAAACACAAATTTAAACAAAAAACTGAAAAGGATAAAATAATTTTTAAGTAGGTATTCATCCCCTAACATGTTTTTTGGAGTTGGTGCTAAGTTGTTTCTAGAAACAAAAGAAAGTGACGTACCGCCTCCAAAAAATATGTTTCTGAACTGGGGATGAGAACCTACTTAAATTTAATTATTTTATCGTTTTTAGCTTTTTGAAGTCGGTTTTAATTTTTTTTTCGTTCTAAATTAAGTACATCTCAAAGCCAAAAGCTAGTTATTTAGAAAAATTGGTGATTGTATGAAAAAAGCTCTGCTTCGAAGTTCAGTTTTAAAAAGTAACGGGATGTAAAGCTTACTTACTGCTAAGTTCTTAAGACTCCTCGGGATATAAATCCCGAGTCGTGGTCAACTCGGCTACGTCAAAAACAAATACTTAAGTACCTATACCATAAGACTATGGTCTAAGAACAAACACAATAGGCAAGTAATGAAGTAGTTATCCTATTGCTGTCAAACTTCAATCCAAAACGCCATGAGATGAGATGAACAAGTATACCTAGTAGCCTACTTATGTGTTTAACATGAAATGTTGGTAGGTACTGACCTATTCAAAGCAAAATTATGCCAAAAAGTTCCACTTTTTAATACTATACTTTTTAAAATTAGGCTGATGGGTAGCTAATTGTTTATCTATTAATTGGTATAAAAAATAGGAGCTAATGAAGAATAAAATTAAAGTAGCTAACGTAAAACAACAATGCATAGGTAACAAGCTATTAAGAATAACTATCTACCTACTCGGAGTTAAATTTAAATATAATGGCATTTAACATAAATTATACTTGGAAGTATTCCGAACCTTTGACTTTGTTTACTCAACTAGTGAAATTAGGACTGTGCAATATTCCATGGGTAATATAAAATGTTGTTTTCGGAAAATATATAAAACATAGGTAGTTTCCTACAGTAAAAAATTCAATGGTCAGTGAAACGAGATATTATTAGAATAGAAATAAATCAATGTCATTCATAGACTTTATTTTATAATACTTAATTGAAATCTTTTTCATTATATCTAATATGAACGTATCTTCTTCATATGTGTTTGCCATATTTAAATGTAATATTATAAAAATTTGTTATTAGCTATTTTATAAACTTTGAGAAGTGTTAACAAATGGAGTGAATATTTTTTAAATTAGCCCGCGCAAATTCCATAACTTTCTTACCAATGAAAATACGCGAGGTTTCAGTCTGTCCAATCACAGAGCTCGTATATGGTGTGACTTTCAAGAGGGACGCTCCCAGTAATCGTTCAAGTATAGCAAGTTTGGTCCGTTTTGTCTGTTTTATAAATTAAAACTTTCATAATACTGTATCTACGTAAAATATCCGAAACGCGCCTAAGCGATTTATGTTATTATCAATAATCAACCATAACATATCGATACTAGTTGTAACAAAACATTAAATTAATCGAAGTTCGCGTCCCCCGCATCGTATGATCGAGCAATATAAATACAACTCGCTCCCCACTCTTGCCAAACGTCAAATCCCCTCTGTGCGTGCGGTCGTTGATGTTCGCGTCCTCAGTTCGCGTTGTTTCGTAAGCCGTCGTTGCTGTTATAATCGTGTGAAATAAGTGACAGTAAAATTTAGGGCGTTGTGTGTTCAGTGATATTTATACAAATAAATAACACGAGAAAATGTCTTTCAACACCGACATATCCACAAAATTGGAAAAAAGCAGGTACGGAAATTAGTTTCTATTCAACATCATTTTAGATTCGACCCTTGCCTAATCCTTGGACGTAATGGATCGAAGGCATAATGATGCAATCTCGAGCGAAATACTAATTCTAAGGATGGCTTTTGAATGATTATTAGCTATAAAATACTAAGATTTTCAAACTGTGCCATGTCCAAAATATCAATGCATTCCTTTCACATTATGTCATGTCTGTCTTGTCATTTTTTAATGTCTGCGTTTGCCTTTTAATATAGACTTTATGTTGGGATCAAACTGTAAGCATAAGATTAGTGGAAATTCCATAAAATTTTAGTCATATTTCACCGCTATCGATGCCATGAGGTTAAGCGGACCTGTATTGGGCATGCGCGGACTTTATGATGTGATGAGTCAAGGAAGGGAACGCATAGAACTCACTGGAAAACTGGAATTTCCCAACTGAAGTAGTTCAGTAATAATACTGCCCGCATGTCTTAGAATCGAAAATAAGGAACAATGGTTTGGTATTCATAGGTCTTCCGACAATTCCTTTATCGTGGAATGAGTCATTCATCAGTAATCATAATATTCCAATAGGACCCTCGGCAACATTTTACAGTGCACTTAAGAATTTATTAACAGTACAGTGCTTTGGTATTTAATATTTCCTTGTATAAATTGAATAAAGTTATGTTAAATATTTTGGATTGTAGTATAAAAATTGTATGTTATTAGCTGCACTATGCTGCACTTTATGATTGAAGCAGCATTATATTGACTGATTAGTAATTTGATGAACTCGTAATACTCTTATTGATTCAAATGTGTTAAAAGCTTTTATCTACTAATATTTCAAAAATAAAACAGAAAACGTGTATGATTTGAGTGATCATCATCATACTTTATCAGGAGCCTGTTAAAATATTTGATTACATAAATTAATAAAGTATGATTATGGAAAAACTTCAAATTAAGTTGTCAAGAGATTAACCTGTACCTTCCATATTTGTAGTAAAATCTGTAATGTCCTGATATGTACTAAATGTCCTGCTATGTGTTTGTGTATATTAATAGTAATTTAATAATAGCCCACTCCATATCACTATTACTCTGTGTCTAGCTAAAATTAAATATTGTAGTTTATCTATAATCAAGCATTGTTTTGTTATTGAACTTCACTGATTAGGTATTAGAAACTGATTTGTTGTACTGAAGCTGCAAGATAAATAAAATTTAAATTTCATGTTCATTGTCATAGTTGAAATTAAAGTAGGAGTAGGTAATTTAAGCACAGATTAATAACAGTAATTTAAGGAACTGGTCATTATTAAGATTCTCAGCATATTATATTTAAAGGTTCCAACTTTTATAATATTGGAATTGGAATCATTATAATTAAAATCAACAGAATTCTTCAAGCAAAGCAATAAAAACATCTAGATTTTGTGTAAGCTTTGTAATATGTTTTTTTATTACTGTATTGGAAATTTAGATTGCAAACAAATTAAATAATTGTTTCAATATAAAATTATAACACAGTTTTCTTGATTTCTATTAGAAGTGGCAAGCATTTTAGTGGATAAGATTTTTATATAGTCAGCATTAAAAAATATAAGCATTTTTAATCCCTATCACATTGACATAGGAGACATAATGAATACATAATTTTGCATCTCACTGTTTAACCAACTACAATGGTGTTCTATAATATGAGATCCCAAACTGTTATGTATTTACTTGCACCTGACTTTACCATCTTAACCTTGAGTCCCTTACCAACAATAGAATATCTATAGTGACTGGTTAGTGAAAAGTTACTTATTCTGTGAATTAGGTAACTACCTACTCAAAAAAAAGATGATTATTCTAATATGGTTATATTCTGATAGATTTGAATTCTATCTCTAATTCTGGACTACTGGTACTTATGTGTATTATATGTTTGTTACAGGAATACCCTGCGCAAAATCGCTCGTCATGACGATACAGAATTCTCCAAGCAAAGCATTCTCAATGATATGGAGAAGTTTGTGAAAATGGTGAACACCATGGGCGAGACTGTTCTGGTGCCCAGCCGTCTGATGAATCTGCCGCAGGAGGGTGACGATGACCCATTCAGCATGTTCGCAATGCTGAATGACCTGAAGACTGAACTGTTGTGGGCGGGTGATGCCGAGGAGCAAACGGAGCGGGGCAGGCGGGTGTCGGACATAAGTGACACAGAAAGTGATGCTTCTAGCGCTGCTGGTGATTCTGGTATCGAGGGTGAGGACGAGAGGGAGTCGGCGGCCAGGGCTGCGGCAGCCTGCAGGCGCCACCTCCGTGGCCTACGCAGGTCCATCCGCACCTTAACCGCCGCCGCTGCGCACCTCACAAGATCATATCAAGAAGAGGTCGGAGCGCCAGTCTAGATTTTACCTACCTTATCTATCCTGTGATTGAAGCCTGTCCCGCACGCGGTGTACATATAGTATAAGCAGCCCGCTCTGTAAATATAGGTTATTAGGGCTGAACGTGTATGGGAATCTCAGTAAGTTAACAAGGTTATTTAATAAACTTAATTTTCATTATTTCAGTTTTTCTGTTAATACCTATAACTTTAAGATACACAGACACATGAGTACTGACATGCTCATGTCATATGTAATATTTTAACCTGTCAAGCAACAGACTCCAGACATAGGTAATCGGTTTTTAATTTGTAATTTCTTAGAATAAGGCTTCCAATTAAGTTGTAAGCTATTGGTTAATATTACATGTGACTATAGCCATCCTAGAAATCTATAGTCAGTCAGATGACACCATTCTAGAGAAATCTATTGTGAACCATTGTTACATAATGATCATACTCCAAAAGTAGCCACAAGTTGAATAAAATAATTAAATATTAAATTTTAGAATGCATCTAAAGACTGCCCCATAATAACACACCTAGTTCAAGTTTCACATACATTAACATACTTTCTCTGATGTAATGTTATCTTGGTGTATAATGGCATATTAGAGTACCTACCTATTTTAGGCTCGTAATTAATGAGTGGCATTAAAGCATTAAAAACATTCATTTTGTCATTTGACTTTGAATTAGGTCGGTAGTAATCAACATTTTATTTAACTTTTCGTGCCTTACCAGCCCGCCTACGAAACTGAATCAGTTGACTGATAAATATGGATTCACATAGGATTAAAATAACTGTTATAGCAACAGAAGTCCTTATCAGTTCATTTATAAACCAACGAAAATGTTGTTCTAATATCGATCCTATCAGTGAAGTCAAGAAATCTATAAGTGTATGAAATAAACAAGACTTGACCTTGGTCCACAGAATTTCCTTCCCAATATAGTTTCATGGATAAAAGCTAGGTAGGTACCTGTTCCATTTTCCATCAGACTAGTGCAAAATATGTCTAATATCATGACCGCCATTCAGCAAAATTCAGACCGGAAAGCCTGTAAATCCGTACTTTACCTAGATACTTCTGGCCTTGAACCGAATAAAGATGCTTTAGTGCCCAGCTAGAAATCGATTCAGACTACTGCAGACAGGTTAGCGGGTTACTACGGAACCGGAGAAGCCGTGGGAACTCGCCCTACTGACACTAGGTAGGTATTTCCTTCTAGAATGGAAAAGTATTCTGTATTTTGTTAAAAAAATCAAAATTAAACGAAATAAAAAATAAACAAAAGCGTATCTCAAGATAATGCGTTTTTTGTTCAAAAATAATTTTGCTTCATCTGTACATCCGTCGTCATAAAAACATAAACCGTAATTTTTATCGTTTGAATTACAGAGTCAGCTAAGGAATTAAACAAATCTTTCATCCTTGCTTCTTTTAACATAAAGGAGAGGTTTCATATCCGTTTCATAAGTACCTACACACTATTTTAAAAAATGGGGCATATCTGATGAATCTGGGAAAATACTAATTATTTGTTTTCATGAACAGTTTCCTCGTTGAAAATTCAAAATAATTCGTTAATTTTACTATTATTTAATATAGCGATATAAAGTCAACTAAACTCCACTGAAGCGCCATGCGCCATGATGAATATTTGGCTGTTGCAATATTTTCTATAAAAAATATTGTTTTGTAGGACGAAACAAAGCAAATAAAAATAAAATGGAGTTTTATGAACTGTTCTGCATATTTTGCCTATTTTCAGTATAGTGTACCTACATAGTCCTGGGTGAGTCTCCATACATTATTGGGCCATCTCCTTTATATTTTTTGACTTGTGTTAAGTTTTGTTGTATAAAACAAAGCTATTAAAATATTGTGCAATGTTGTACATAATATTTTATGATACATTTGTGGATAGGCAAACTTAGGTTTGTCATCAAAAATAACGTTTAAGCTTGCTTTTTTCCATTGAAAATACCATTCTTTAGCCTTATTCTACAATGGAATGGAAGCTTTAGAAAAAACTTTAATCGTGCCGATTATTATGATGAAATACGAATACTATGAAAATGAGGAGTAAGTACTATGTATCTCTACCAAGTGCACTGTATCTCTAGTTCTTATCTTATTCCAGGAAAAATAGGATCACACCATGCAATGTTACAAAATGACATCCCATTGGTGACGTTATCAAGTACTCCACTGTTTCAGAAACTATGATTAGGTACCTACCTACATTTGAATGGTCGTACGAGTATAGGTACCTACATAGATAAATAAACTAATAACGCATTACCTTAAACCTTTTGTCCCTTGCCAGCCCGCCACAATAGAAAATCTATTGTGTCTGATATGATAAATACAATAGGTCTACCTAGTTCTTATAAAAAACCTCCGTGAAAGAATCCTGTTTTTGAATATGTAACCTATAGATAAATACAGCCATTACAAATCCATTTAGGTAAATATGCTACTATTTTCCTTCCTTTGATCCATTACGTTTTAGATGATTTTCCAGATTACTTTATCTCTTAAAGTGAGTAGGTACCACTATAAAGAAGGTCACGAAGATAAGTAATTTGAGACGAAATTACGTAATTATTATCAAATAGCATATAAGTTAAAGTTATTACCTTGTTTAGAGATAAAGTCCTCTGCCCGTCCGCTACATCAACTTATACGAGGCCGCGCCGGAGCCGTGACGATATCGGCAGAAGCTAAGCATATTTACATGATGCAAGTTTCTTGCCTGTAGTCTACAATATTTAATTGCAAGCAAGAAAGAGAAGTGGTCAAATCAAGAAGTGGTCAAATCAAGAAGTGGTCAAATCCAGAAGTGATCAAATCCAGAAGTGGTCACCGACCGTCAAAAGGGCCTAAATAATTAAATTAATAAAGGGCATTTCTTGGTTCAATTTAATTGTATGGTACAAGCAAGAAACTTGCATCGTGTAATTCTTTGTATGGATTGAGGTCCACACTACAGCAATTTTGTAGTGATCTAGGTATTTCTGTAGTGAATACCAAAGCTCTTCGTGAGTGCAGCGTTACATTTGGGTAACTGTGATGTCAACAAGTATAGAAAAGGTAAACGCTAAAAAAAACTACTTGACAAAAAACTTGATGAAAGTAAACAATCATTAATATCCTTTGTGAAAGAAACTATTATGAAGGAAATTTATTTAGCCAATAACGAATTAAAGAAAAACGGTCACCCTTAACCTTAGTAAGCTTTAACATAAGAAAATTATCACAAAAAAAAATTCAAAATAAAAACCGACTTTTAAACACTAAAAACGATAAAATAATTAAATTCAAGTAGATACTTATCCCCTAGAAACACTTTTTGGAGTTGGTGCCAAGTTCTTTCCAGAAACAATAGAATATGTGTAGCACCGTCTCCAAAAAATATGTTTCTGCTTTTTAGAGTTTTGAAGTCATTTTTATTTATTGAGAACCATGGACTTGGAAAAATGAACATGTTGAATGAAAGTTAAAGCCTGTTTTAAATAAAAAAAATATACTTAGTAGGTGCTCTCAACTCGACTCTCATTTTTCAATAAATAACTAGAAAAAAACAAGGGTTCAATCTTAACTGATTTTTCTTCTGGTATATTTTATTTCAAAATATGATAAACCGTTATGAAAAGCTAATTATTTTTAGCATCAAAAGAATCATTATTTCAAAAAAATACCAAAGTTCTTACACCAGTATTGATAAGGTATGTTGTATTTCAACGTCAAAAACAAAAAACCACTGGACAGCTCAAACAATTTTCTAATTAAGATATAGAACTCCGTGTCCGAGTATATGACAAGATATCGCGAGACTGAAATAATTTATCTAGCAATCATGAAGTAAATTGACCTTGTCTCGAACCGCCATTGCAGCCTACACGGCTTCAATATGTTCAATTAGTTGACGACAATCTTGATAAGATTCTATCAAATACCTACCTAAGGTTAGTTCTGTGGTTTAGGTTTTTTGTGCTGAATGTCAAACCTTTTGATTACAGACATAATCAAAGGGCAAAACTGCAATATCAAAGAAATTAATTGATATTTATTGCAAATGCCTTGATATGCTAGAGACATTAACAGCCTATACGTCTGCTGGGCACAGGCCTTTCTACACGGGAAAAACACATGAAGATTTTAGGCCATAACACCAACATGCTTTCTCAATGCGGGTTGGTGGGTTAAAGCAGTTGCATTTACAAGTGGGACAAATGGCTTAATGTGCCTTTCAAAGCACATTTTTTTAATGATATTACATTTTTTTTATTGATTCATTCGAAATCAGCCTTGGCCATGTCATGTTTTTGTTTTCGAATCAAAGTGCTCTAACCACCGCGCCTAGCTAGCTAGCTTCTCGCTGACACAAAGTAATCACTGCGCCAGCAAGCTCCTCAGGTATCCTTAACACTCTTCTCTGGAAACAAGCTTGCTGAAATACTTCTAAATCGATAGTAATCGTATTCTATTTCACCTCCCTAAATCAAGGGAGGTCCATTTTATTTCTCTGTTTTTATACGAGTTCTCGTATTTCTCCTTGTACTTTCATGCTTTAATTCTTTCATTCATCCATCACTTTCGTAGTTCTTTGATCGGATACCGAGAGTTTCAAACTAAACATATAACATTTTTTGGTTTAGGTTATCTCTATTACAGAGAAGGTAAGAGAAACTAAGGCCCATATAACCATGTTTTAATTATTACATTGAAATTCCGGTGCAACACATTTCAATGTATCTTGGGAAGGTTTGGCGCGAAATAATTATGATGACAGTCTCCATTATGCTACTTTGATGAGGTGGATAGCCACAATCAAATTCTCAACGTCTTTCACACCATAATCACTTTTATTATAATGATCTTCTAATTGCACGTCAACACAAACATTTGATTCATAATACTACACCAATTTTTAATACAACGTTTGCTTAGACACAATTTTAAATTATTGTAGTAAAAATCTTGACCCCCAAATTCCACTAAATACTCCTAAACAATGATCACCAATCACTTTCAGGAAACTTTAAAAAAAGATGAATGAAATCGGTTAAGTCGTTCTCAAATTATTCCATGACTGAGGGAGATAGGGATTCATTTTTTTATATACTAGTGATATAATTGATACTAAAAATCTGATAAGGATCTAATGAGTCCATGAATTATACAATTTTAGTGCTTTTATGTTACTCTTTAGTCTCGTAGCAGTAACACAATCTCACTTTATAGAGCTATTTAGAATTTGAGTTATTTTACAAATTCACCGAGAGTCGCTATGGTACTATTTAGTACTTTAAAAGAGTTTTCATGACTATTACATAACTAGCTCCATAGAAATGTTGGGGGAGCTTTTAGGATGCTATATAATAACGTCATGGTTGTGCCAGGTACTTTTATAGTTCAGATTGATCCTGTGTCCTAGTGTTTTCGGTGCTGCTTCAATACATTATTGGTCCAATATAGATACATAAAAGTATCAATACGGTCGTGTATAGTACTAAATACATAGTAACATAATCTCTTTTTCATATCTATTACAGTGCAAGCGTTTCAAGAGATAAATTATAGAATTTAAATGGGCTCTAATCCTTAAGAACCAAAACGCTTCATATGTTAAAAAAACTTTATAGTACAAGCAGTCGCAATGGTTACCATTATAGGCCTACTTTATCACTGTTTGGTGATAAAACGCATTGATTATAGAAGCTTTTCTTACTTGGGACGTCCGTCCTCAGGTGGTAGTACCTACACTGTATCACTAAAAATATAAAATAAGATCTTAAAAACAATTTGAGGCATAAAATGCTTTAATAAATTTAGAAATATAGTATCACAGTGTGATATCACGTACGTTTTTACGTAATTTTTAATGGTAAGAACATTTTGGCATTTTGGTTTGCAATAAGAGAAAAAAACGTTTCTGGTTTATCCAGTTCTATTAGGTATGTCCCGGATCCGTTGATTTTGTTGCTATGTGTATGTTTTTTACTTTTATTTTAATGCCATAATCCGTTTATATACCTAATTATCATTGTTGCAATATCGTCAAGTATAATGTTTATCTTTACCAGATAAGGTTCACAGATAACGTGTTATGATGGCCGTGCTCAATCGTCCCTTTCTAAAATAGATGTTCTATAATTATTTCAGAACTAAAGTGATAATTCTAGTAGCAATGACAACACATAGACATTAAAAAAATTGATATACAACCGTATTGCTATAGCAAGAAGACAAGTTTGCTTTAAGAATACTTACAAATGTCAAAAATTCGAAACGAAAAGATAAAAAAATCACATCCAGATGTCTCTCTCTTTCAATACTTAGTAATTAACTGCAATTTATTTATTTTAGGAAAACATACAGCAATACAATAATAACACAAAACATTACGCATTTGAACATAACAAAATGCCAACAAAGTTTCCACTTATAACTATTGCATTTCGTTGAAATAAGTCTAAGCGTATACAAACAAGACAATATTAAAAAGCAAATCGTCGGTATTTGTAAAAATACCTACTCATTTGGGTGTTGAAATAATAATAATTTCGGATATTTCATGGTGGAAGCTTCGTAAAATTAGAGAGAGTAAGAGCTGTCACCCGGATTGAGGAAGTTCGCGAGTTCTCATCACGTTTTCAAAATGAATGAGCATTTTCAAAATGATATTTTAAACTTTTATTATACGACTATTTTTTTGACTTAATGTCAAAATAAAAAATTAAACTACGTGTAATAAAATACGGTTCCTCAAAATCAAATTACGAAAGGTACTTTAGTTTACGCTAAATAGAAAAAGAGTTAATAACCCAATCAGGAAGCTATATTCCACTATTATAGTTATTGAGGTTTGTAGGCCAGCTCAGGCAAATTTTGGCACAGAAAACAAAATGACTGTTCTCTGTGTACAGACGACAGGACGTCTAGTCAAACATTGCACTACGAAGCCGCCTCTATCGCGAACGGAGTAAGAGCGGTCTCAAGGTTATCAGTTAGGCTTGATGTGCTGTCGACTGTGTGGCATACGATAACAATCTGCACCGCTCCTGAAAGCCAGTCGGTTTCTTATCAGTTTAGTTAGCTACGTGAATATAGAGTAAGCACTCATCAAACATAACAATAGCACTGCAGCATTTATTGCATACAAAATTCGCTAAGAAGAAAATTTCGTATTTATCTACATATAATATAAACATTATGGATAAATTTATCAATATAATCGCGGAATGTGTTGCTAAGTGCAAATCTCGAGAGCAACTGAACCGATTTCGCTTATTCCTTTTTCATAATATTCCTTGAAGTACGAGGATGGTTCTTTAAAGAAGAATAAAAAATTTAAAAATTGCCTGAAAATAAAAAATAATAAAAATTAAGTATTCGGCAGTAAGGCGCGGTACGAAGTTCGCCGGGTCAGCAACTGCTCAATATTTTTGTATTTCCTATTACGATTCTCTTACTGATACACATTTCCGGAGGAGCATGTTTGATTGAAGAATGACAGATTTGAATGCCGCACTCTTGAAGCGCTGTCTCCTTTGCTTTGACAGTTGTTTTTCAACTTCCGAAATCTTACGGTCTTTAATCGAAACTTCATTTACGAAAGGATGGGGTAGTCCATGGCCTCGATCGCGCTAATTTTCAACGTCTTCACCAAAGCAAAACCAAAAACGTCACGTTGCGCACAATATGTGTTGCGCTAAACATTTTTTTGTTTTTTGCAACATACGTTGATATCTTTGATTTTATTTTATCACATATTTATTTAGTGTAGGTACGTCTTATATAAATAAAATAAAAACTTTCTAAACTGTGTAAATATTAGGTTGGGGAAAAAGTCTTTTTGCATTATAGTATGTATGAACTTGGAATAAAATCTCTTTGGCTGTACTATTTGTATATGGCTGGTTTTGGTAGCATTAAAAGTTTAGATTTTAAAAAAGATAATTGCAAATTCAAATTAGGAAAATGTGTGTTTTTCATTTGTTTTTCGTACTGTCAAGATGAGTGAATCTAACGAAGAAATTCGATACATTTTTAAATTTTACTACAAAAAAGGTAAAAATGCAACGCAAGCCGCGAAAAAAATTTGCGATGTTTATGGACCTAGTGCAGTGTCTGTGAGAGTAGCACAAATTTGGTTTAAGCGTTTTCAATCCGGAAATATTGATGTCAAAGATGCACGTCGCTCTGGTCGCCCTATTACGGATAAAATTGATGCCATTTTTTAAAAACTGGAGCAAGATCGGCATATCAGTAGTTACGACGTAGCTACTAACTGTTTTGTGGTCAATTCCCCGGAATTGACCACAAAACAGTTTTGGCGCATTTAAAAAAAAATGGGTACACAAAAAAGCTCGATATTTGGGTACCCCACGAGCTCACTGAAAGAAACCTAATGAACCGTGTACTCATTTGTGATTCTTTATTACGACGTAATGAAACCGAACCATTTTTGAAGAAGCTGATAACTGGTGATGAAAAGTGGATCACGTACGACAAGAACGTGCGAAAAAGGTCGTGGTCAAAGGCCGATCAGGCTTCGCAGACTGTGGCGAAACCCGGGTTAACTCGCAACAAGGTGATGCTGTGTGTGTGGTGGGATTGGAAGGGCATTATTCATTATGAGCTGTTACCATCAGGCAGTACCATCGATTCTGAACTCTACTGCGAACAACTGATGAGATTAAAGCAAGAAGTTGAGAGAAAGCGGCCGGAATTAATCGACAGAAGGGGTGTGGTTTTTCATCATGATAACGCTAGACCTCACACATCTTTAGCTACTCAGCAAAAATTAAGTGAGTTTGGCTGGGAGGTGTTAATGCATCCGCCGTATATTCCTGACTTTGCACCTTCAGATTTCCACCTGTTTCGCTCTCTTCAGAATTCTCTAGGCAGTGTCAGGTTAACATCACGAGAGGACTGCCAAAACCACTTGTCTCGGTTTTTTGATCAGAAGCCCCAAAATTTCTATAGCAATGGGATCATGTCTCTAGTCCTACCTACAAGATGGCAAAAAGTTATCGAACAAAATGGTACCTACATACTTTAGTTAAATGTAAATAAACTATATTAAAAATAGTTTTGAATTTTCTTAAAAAATGCGAAGAAACTTTTCCCCAACCTATTATATCGAACGGCTTTTGATAGTATTTATGTACAAAGACGTTGCTATAGGAACCATCTATGGAAACGTATGTTTACCGCTGACGCACGTTTTGATTTAGATAATTGCAAAAAAACGAAAAAATTGTTTGTTTCGTACGGGGCTCAGGACTATCAATATTTAAGATTTTATATCGAAAAATTAAGTCATTTTCTTAATTTTATGTTAATCTTATGAATTTGTTCTAAAATGATTTCCAAATTTTAATAGGTGTAAAATAATCACATTTTTTATTATGTGCGTTTATGAATAGAAATAAAGAGAGAAAACCATGCAAAAATTGTATGCTCCAGGCGGGAATCGAACCTGCGTCTCCTGACATCCGGCCAGACGCAACAACCGTTACGCCACCGGAGCAATTTATTTTTAATAAGGTAGTCACAAAAACATTACATAAATATTAGGTCACTATCGGGCAACTTCTTAGAAATTTTAAATTCGTTTCCTTATCATTATCGTTTCAGCACATGGGTTAATCACAAATGATAACAATAAAAATGTATTTCCGTGAATGTGCTAATCACCATCCAATGTCCAACAAAGTATTCGTTGGCAATGTAAACAAATACAATTTTTTAAACAAACTAGTAAGTACTAGTTATTTGAGCTTCCCTGTTCTGTGTCCATAGTCCACATTAGTATTCAGTACACTCTGAACATCGCAAACCGGTATCTGAAATGTTAAAAATGCAATCTTTAATACTTTGCGTGCCGATTCTTCAATAGGCATGATATTTAATGTACATTTTGACCATTGTTCATTTTGCGTACTACCTCAAGTGTAAATTTCTTTCGTATCGAAACGTCTCGATCGAGTTTGCGTTCAGCTATGTAACGTATGATAACGACAGCAGCGACTCTATTGGGAATTATCGGTAACAAATTTTTATACGTGGATTTGAACGCTGGACGCAACGCACCGGTCAATACGTTTCGAGTCTTTCCTCGGGAAAACTAACTAAAGAACATTTCTGCTGCAGCGGTGACCGCGAAAGCAAGTACATTATATTTTCTATCTTCTCTAGGAGAGTTAACGTCGAACGGCATTTTATTCAAACGCTTAAGTCGAAAATATAGAAAACAAACAAACAAACAAAAAAACCAGGCGTAAACGAGTCAGGCAAGTCTAAAAAGTCGTCAGAGGATTTTTCGAAAAGTGTAATAAAAAAGTAATTGTTGGCGATTATTGCTCAGTGTGAAAAGTTGAAAAAATCTTAATGGAAAGTCTAAACAGAATTAGTTTATTCGTTATCAGTATTTTCGTCTTGAGAGTTTGTATGAATAGCCGTGCTTAAACTGTTGTCCCTTATCAACCTGCCAGCGTTTACATACAATAGAAAATCTAATCTGATAATTATGTACCCAGTACTCACTGATATTGCCGGAGAGATTAAACTGTGGCAATTACACCAAAACCTAAAAATAATTTATTATTTTATATTAATTCGCCACTTATCTTCGTATCAAAACCCCACAAATGAAGTGTAATATGATGGATGTGTCATATTACTTCAGTATTGATATTATGCAAAGATATTGAATAACGGCTGTACCTAATCTGTAACATGACTTACAAAGGTGATTCATAGATGATTAAATGAATGCCCGTCCTAATATTCGAATAGAAACGCACGGTCATAACAAATTAATTGGAAATAACAACATAATTACTCGATATGATTTGGTAATCTAATCATACAATCGGAAAAAGAGTGCTAAGTTACTTCAGCCTGTGTTTTATATACGTCGTCGCCGCCATCTGGTTACATTCACCGCTTAATTGAATGCCTAACCAGTTGATTAAATGCCGGCATCAAATCAAATGCCTAGGAAGATGGTTAATTAAACTAGACTCACTTAACGTTTAACGTGGCGTATTGAAAGGATCGTCTTGTTTTTTTTATTATTATTTTTATACTACTAAGGTGGCAATCAAGCATACGGCCCACCTGATGGTAAGCGGTTACCGTAGCCTATGGACGCTTGCAACACCAGGGGTGTCACTTGCGCGTTGCCGACCCTGTAAAAACCTTTTCACGCCTTTTTTGAAGAACCCCATGCTGTACTCATTCGAGAAAACCTCTGCAGGGAGCTCATTCCACAACTTGAGCGTACGCGTGAGAAAGTTTCTCTGAAACCGTACAGTACGTGACCACTTTGGTTCCAATTTGTGAGGATGAATTCCCTGCCGGTGGCGAGCGGTGCGATGATAGAAAGAAGCCGTGGGCATCATGTCAAATAATTCCTCAGAACACGCCCCGTCATACAAACGGTAGAACACACACAAGGAGGCAAAATCTCTCCTTAGGCTTAAAGGTTCAATACCGCTGGTGAGCTCAGGATCGTCGACAATTCTCATAGCGCGTCTTTGGAGCACGTCAAATGGTCCAAGCTGGTATCGAGGCGCTCCCGCCCATAAATGGCAGCAGTAGTAGTACCGAAGAGTTTTGGTTTGATTGGTTATGACCATTTATAAACGACATCGTTTTGGTTATATCTGGTCATAAAAAATAACCTTGAACCTATCAATCACAGTCACCCAGAAGCTCTTCGATTAAAACGACCTGCCTAGGCGTCCAATTAAATGGCTAATTTAACCAGACGGCTGGCGTGACATCCCGCCATCTAGTTAAACGTTGCGATCAATAACATAGTTAGTTGTCCTTCAGCAATTTTACTAGATGGCTGCGACATATACATATATCCACCTAATCAATTTACTTATCAAATAAAGAAACAAGGAAATGCAACGAAGCATAAGTATCGTCTTGAGTTTTCAGTGTCTTACAAATTTTAAAATTGTAGAGTCAAGTTTTCAGTTACTTATCGAGGAATGGAGCTATGTTAGGCGTTTTCCTACGAGATAGAATCAGAAATGAGGACATCCGTAAGAGAACCAAAGCCACTGACATAGCTCATAGGATTAGCAAGTTGAAGTGGCAACGGGCAGGGCACTTAGTACGCAGAACGGACAGGCTGATGGAGCGTTTAAGTTCTAGCATGGCGACCACGTACCTGAAAACGCAAAGTAGGACGGCCTCCCACTAGATGGACAGACGACCTGGCCAGGGTCGAGGTAACCGTTGGATGCAGACTGCGAAAAACCGATCCGTTTGGAAATAGAGAGGTGAGGAGGTTCATGACTTCATAGACTGATAATGATGATGATGATGACAGTAGAGTAATAAAACGCGAGTTGGATTCGATAAAGAGTTTTTTTTTTCAAATAACAGTAGAGCTTACTCGCTCAGCAAACTATGGGCAGAAATGAAAATTTGGGCAGCATTATTTTTCCAATTTTTTTAAGACGCCAAAAATTTCAAATGATAAGAACACAAAATTGTCACAATGGGTTGTTTCATATAAGTACATGCATTTCGTAAAACTGATAATAAGTAGCTTCATAAAATTTTATTATTTATGTAAATGTAGACGTACCCTAACGAGTAAGCTAAGGAGGCGAAGGGCAAACTGTAAACGCGTGTCTATTTAAGTACATTAAAATCGACATAATTGATTATCAAGAAATTATATAAATGTTTGCAATAGGTTTGTATTGTATACATACATATAATATAGCAAGGATATACACTAGGGCGATGGAACGACATGCGGGTATTGAAACATGTTATAAATAGAAAACAGAAACGACAATTAGCAACTCTACCTACCCAAAAACACAACTATACCTATAGGGGTATTATTCCGCTGTGGTATTCCTTGGACGAATATGATCTGCAATTCATGAATGATATCATAAAGTGTTTTCCAATTGTTATTTAGCTATGGTTTTAACTTTATGTGATCTGACAACAGATCCATTTATGGAACACAGAATTAGAAAGGATAAAAGAGACACAAAAATAGCTCGAAAAGCAACTTTTGACAACATTGACAATTTAATGTATTATTAAAATTATAGTTACAAAATATGAAAATACCCAGTGCTGATTTTCCTAATAATAATAAGCAAAATTCCTTATTACAATGTAACTTTCCCCAGAATATAATTACCATAGCATCTTGTAGAGTCTATTGAAACGTCAATAACATGAGTGATGTGACGCTGACACCGGGTCACGTGACTTTCCGATACCAGTCACACCGCAAGCCACTTCACAAGTCAATATTATTTACTCTGCACGCACGTTGGCAGAACTAGTCAACGATGATGCAACCCTTCTGATGCAAACGGTGGCTTCTGCTGAGTTGACGTTTGTGTCAACTGGCGACCGAAAACATAAACAAAACGTTTTAGAGAAACTGTAAACAAGTTACTTGACTTTTGTAGATGTTAAAGTAGAAAACCACTTCTTTAATTTGAATAGCAAAAATAATTAATTGACTCTCCTTGAATCGTCGCCGGTAGCAGTATTAATAATCTTCCAAATCGAAAATAGCTTGATGTTGGAATTACAGCTAACTCGAACAGATGTTGTTCTCATGAGTTCTCGTGATGACATAATATGCGAATGTTACCTATTATGTTTTATGATAATAAACAATTTGTTCAATCCTCACGATTGTCATCCAAAACCAAAACGAATACATTTAATTTTTGCTTAATACATATCTTCTCAAATATTATTTATAACGGTTTGTTTGTATCCTATATGCATGCATCCGTAAGAAGCACGGGCCCGGTGGACAAAATCACTCTCCACCACTTATTCTATTTTTGAAAGATATTTATTAATATTGAGAAAATATTTTGTCCACTCCCCAGGGAGTTTGCCATGCTACGGGGCCGATGGTAAGTGGTAACCTTCGCAGACGTCTGCAATATCAAGAAAATCACTTGGTATTGCAGGAGCGTTGAAATTTTGGAGAAACGATAGCTCGGCAGATACAAAGTAATTCTTAGTTTTGCACATTTACATAAACATCACAGAGATAAAATAAACACAATATGCCAAAAAAGGCCAATATTGATTTTCATTTATCTATTTCGGCTGTGGAGCAGTTTGATGTAGGTAGCATAGAGTAGGTCAACTGATATTTGACCCACCCTAGATATACCACCACATGATACTAACTATTGAAAAGTCTGTTTCGGAAGATTGTAACATACCCACTGATATGTTACAATGTTAGCACTCTAAACTTAATCTAATCAATACGAATAACGTCATCATACATTACATTAAACTTTTCTGTTATGAATTTGTACATAAATACTCTTAAGTCGTCATCGAACATACAGTTTTGATTAATTGATACGACGGAATGGTAAATAAATAAATAATTCATGCATAATTTTCCTAACAGCTACGTAGCAATGAAAACGACGCAACTATTGACGTCAGAGTCCTGTGAATGGATTCTAGAACTCTGTACTTAATAAGGTAATTTTACGAAACATTCTAGCTCACCTTGCATTGTATCAGGTAGCTTAGGCTGTTAAAGGGAATTTCCATAAATAATAGTTGAAACCACTGAAGTTTTTCTTAATAGTATGACATATTTGGCGGATTTGGTTAAAATGGGCCGTCATCACCACAAATGCAAGATATCATTAACAATCTGGTTTTTATCATCTTCCTCTACTTACTATCAATATGAGGACATAGACCAGGTACAGATTTATTAATTTTATTACGTATTTCTTTCGTATACTTTTAGATAAAAATAGTACCTCCGCATACTCGGAGTGTAAATCGACAGTCTTCCACTACATTTTAAACAAATTTTAATTCAGTACTTATCTTTAAACAAAGTCTTTTCTACCTGAATAGACAGCTGATAACTTACCCAAAATAATTTAACTAACCCTTAATATTTTTTTCTCACAATATATAATAGATGTGACTGTTTGATAAGCTATTGTTTAACGGGGTTTGTGAATCGTTGTTGATAACCTTTTGCTTTGCTTCCGACGATGGCAACGAAGGTTAATAGATCCGATCACGAAATATTTCAATTATTTTTAAAGCGAAAGTTAGCTCGTCTGTTATTCAATCAATACCACTCTAGGTATTTAGTTGAATGAACCCAGAAGAAATTAGGCGCAGACTTTAGCTAGAATAGATATAGGTTGTTATCAACATTGATTCATAAGATCCGTTAAACAATAGCTTATCAACCAGTAACATCGAGTATAATCGATGAAGTAATTTTTATTGTATTTTTTTTTTATTCTTAAATTGTAAAGGGACTTTAAACTTAGCTGTTTATGCCAGTCCCATCGTTACCTTATATTTATTTTGTACGTACAATAATAAAGTTGACTTCATCACCATATTAAAAAGCATTCCAGCTTAAGGTCATCAAAATGAACAACTGATATCTCAAAAAACTCCAATTAGATATTGCATACAAATGGTTCGTGTTCTTCTTGAAGCAGCTAGTTTTTAACCGACTTCAAAAAGAGGAGTTCCAATTCGGCCGGTATGTTTTTTTTTCTTTGTATGTACACTGATTGAAACTGTACACTGAGTGAAACGATACGATAGTAGGAAACAATATAAGTTGACGGGCACCCATCTAGCTTCGACCTTAGAAAGTTATCACTAAAAATAGTGAAAATAAAATTTTAAACAAAAATTAAAACCGACTTCAAAAAACTGAAAAGGTTAAAATAATTAAATTTAAGTAGGTACTCATCCCCTAGAAACATATTTTTTGGAGTTGGTGCTAAGTTGTTTCCAAAAACAATAGAAAGTGAAGCACCAAAAACAAAGCACAAGGTTTTAATTTTTGTTTAATATTTTTTAATAACAATTTCAGAGCGGACTACAAAGAAAGTTGTGTGTGTCTCTTACATGCCAAAGTATGATTACCTACTCTTAAATACGTGACGTATAATATTCTGTGATATTAAGTACTATTAAAGTAAAATGTATTGCAAAGCTATGAACTATGTAATAAGGTGAATTTTACGCGGAGAATGGGAGAATACCCCGCAGACCCACCCGCATTGGACCAGCGTGGTAGTGTTATAGCCCAAACTCCTCATGTGTCTCTCCCATGTAGAAAGCCCGGTGCACAGCAGTGGGACCTTCATAGGCTGATGATGATGATGAATCTATTGGCTAATTACTGTTTCTTTAATAATTCTAGATCATGTTGATGTCAGATCACCTGGCTTCATTGTTATCTGTATGGATAAGGCTTACGACATAGGCTGCGACACGCCTCCCAATGTCAAGTGTACGCTAATAACAATGTTGGACGCGATAAATTGTGAAATGGGACGGTGGCACACACGAGCTAGTAGCAATTCGCGCGTCGCAGTTTCCGTGTGACGGCCTTCGATGCGCTTGCGCAACTTGCGCGCAGTGCATTCGAACTAGTCCTCATCCTCACTTCGCCTTGTATCAATATAAATAGTTGATATATGTATAAACATAATAACTAACAAACATAGAAAATAAAAATGATTTGAAAACAAAATAAACATTTTACGACAGCTAATCTGCCTGCATTTACATATGAGGCTAATAATAAAAATTTAAATTATAATATGATCTTAAATATCCCATCAAGTATCAAGGATGATAATTTTATTTATTACTAGTATCGACAATAACTTGCCTAAAAAACTTCAATTAGAAACAACTACAATAATAAGCAGACTACACATTTGACTTTATGAGAATCCAACTCTGGATTTGAAACAGAAAAATAATAACAGTTCACGGGTAAGGATAACCAATACTCCTTATCCCGCCTCGATAATCAGACTTTCTGGCTTTAGAAAATTATTATTTTGAAATATATTTATTATAGCAAAAGCAGCTTTTAGTGTTGAAATAATATTAAATCCAGATAAGCTGGCACAGTGCCAGGAATCGAAGTCAACATTAATCAAATCTGCGGAAGCTGAACGTGGCAAATTTATAAGAAAAAAAATTTGAAACTAAAATGACATTTAGTTGTAATTAATAAGTTTAATGACAGAAATAAAAAACAAATCCAAATATTAGACAGATATTATATGCCGCACCGCTTTTCATACAAAGTTTTAAGTCAAAAATATTGAAAACAAACTAACAAAACTTTCTTTGCATAAACAAGTCAGGCTAGTTTAAAAAGTCGTCATCAGAGGAATTTTCGAAAAGTCTAATAATAGAGAATTTCTTACTAGCGATTTTTCACTTGTATGAAAATGTAAAAATTGCTCTTACTCAACAATAAGATTGTTTCGAAAAATCCTCTGATAACTAATTAGACTAGCCTGACGTGCTTATGCATGTAAAGTCTTATTAGAATCGGTTTATTCGTTTCCAATATTTTCGACTTAAAAATTTGTATGAAAAGGCGTGTGCAAGGCAATAAATGTACCTATATTAGATCCCTGCAATGCAATTTGTAAATAATCTGTTCCTGTTACGCATCATGGCAATTTTTGTATATTTCACTAACGGTAACTATTAAAATTAAAGAAACAAAAAGAACAAGAACACCAGAAAAGCTACTCTACAAAGCTTTCAAACCAAAATCAATACAAATTTTGGGACAGTTGAAGTCCTTATAGCTAATGATTTTAAAAAAACCTTAATTATGTAGATGCTATTTAAACCAAGGTTCTCGTTGCGCAAGCACAATGACCTACCGATTCGGTATAACCCGGATATAACATTATACACTGTAACTCATCTTTTTCATTATTTTCCAATTGCTAAGTGGGAAATTACGTTTTAGCACTTTACCGAATCAAGTAATTGGTACCGTATATAATGAATCACTGGACTGGACTCACTAAATCTGAATATAAATACTGTGCATCTCGTTCTCTTAATACCAATAAGAAAAGGAAAGCAAATGGAAGAACTATCATTGTAGGTATCTACTGTAAATACAGCTCAAAAGGAAAACCGTTGATTTTATCATGTTCAATGAAATAATGGAACACTCTTAGTCTGTATTTTATAGTCATTGAGAGAAAGTGAGAAACTGTGAGACAGATCCCACATTGTCACCCCTCACTTCATATGGTGGACGGCCGGCTAGGTTTGTCAGTTCAATAATGTAATTAAGGTAACTTCATTACATCTCCATTACATGGAATCTTTGTCTATACATGAAGTTGGTTTTGATGGTCAAAGTTACGTGTATTTCATACTACCTTTCCTTTTACCGGCATTCAATCAGGCTCGTCCGACAGCCCAAGTTTTCTAGAAACTACAGCTTCCCTCGCTCCAACTCTTCATCACCATCATTCAGGCGAAAGACGTCTACTGATGGACAAAGGCTTTCCCTAAAGATTTCTGCGACGATCGGTAATGAGCTGCATGTACCCAACGGCTAAATGCGACCTGATCGTTGGTCCACCTCAAGGGCCATCAGTTCTGCGAGCGATGTGTCCTGCCCCTGCCCATTGCCGCACTTAAGTTTAGCAACTCTTTAAGCTATGTTGGGGACTGACCCTTGCTAACAAGTAATAATTTTGACAGGTCCTATTTATACTTTAATGTTTTCGGACGCAAGTTTTTGTTACTTAGTGTAGGTTTAAATCGAATCGAAACGTCCCGATCTCTGTTTCGTAAATATTTTTCAAACGTAGAATTTGATAAATGAACGTAATAGATTACGACACGTTTCGATTCGATTGGAACTTACTCTACAGGTAGAGAACTTGGCTGGTAGAGCTTCCCCTCAGTGTCAAGAAAAAGGCGTTGACTTAGCTAGAGAATTTTGAAAGAAAGAAATTGCTATTGGTCTGTGGAATACTTATTGCATCAATTACGTTAAATTCATACACACACAAGCTATATGAGTTTTATGTTACAAGGCCCAAAGGTATTGCTTGTGAAGCAAGAAAGTAAAGTACCTACTTACTACATCACCTACATCTATTTTAGCAGTCTTTCTACTTTGAAGGGTCGTTCGATCACCTAAATTGTCTACAGAGAACACTCGTACGTTAAAATAACTGTCGCTATCTATGGATCAGCATTTACTTAGTTGTTTTAGTATTTACATTTATTTGTTAGTGTGCTGCGTAGGTAACATTTTTGGATATTTTTAATCCAAAAATCCCTTGCATAATATCGTAGCTAAAGTGTAGCATTTATTATTTGTGATAAATAAAAAAACCCGATTGACTACATACAGATTTTTTTAAATTTGAATTTTCATGAAATTGTTGATCTGCAATGCACAATTCATCGCTCGAGGACGCACACACACGTTACTACATTCTTGAACGCAGCCATTGTTTACTGCATGCTACGATCAAAGGCTCCATCAGCGGCGAGTGGGCGCAGTGACGTAACCTGACGTCAGGCTTCGAGAACCTTCGGTATGTAAGCGTCATCGCGTCGGTTGGTCTGGAAAAAATAAAAAATTCGCGCATGCGCGCCAGCCTGCCGCAGACAACGCAACTCTGCCTGTCGCATGCCGGTCAAGCAAGAATCACGTCATATTAATCTTCTTTGGAGTTTTGGACACAACTGAATGCACTTCACTTCACTTCTTTAAATATTTGGCAATCGGTCGTTCTTAGGTGAGCAACCATTACTGCCAGACTCAAGTTAGGAGAAACACACGTATTTGCGAAAATAGCCGGTACCAATAGCCAAACGTTACACACTCGTTTTGGGTTACCTGAGGAAAGGACAATACAAAAGTTGACACCACAAAGACGTGACACAAAAAAGCATAACATTACTAAGCTAGTTACGTACAAGTACAAAGAAAATACATAGGACACATATGTTAAAAGTTATAATTTTATTTTATGAGTACTAATATATTTACACAGTAATTTTAAAAAGGGAGTATTTGTATAAAGAAGCAGGGACTTCATGTTAATGGGGCGGGGTATGTTAACGGGTAGTAAGTCATATAAGGAATCGCGGTACAAAGGACAGTTAAAAAAGATGTGGTCAGTGGTACCTTCCTCATTACCAACTGAATGTAGAAGAAAGGTAGAAGGTTAATAAACATACTCGTAATATATTTAAGCGTTGTAACGAGCATACAGCTTTGACAATAGTTATATATGACAGAATACAAGTTGTATTCAATTGGTTTTCAAGTTACGAACTAGGAATACCTACTGACTTTAGTGATACATTAATCAGTATTATGTTGATATTATATAGACAGCCGTTTAGTCAAGTAGTCGTTTGTCTATAAAGCCAGCAGTCCTAAATTCGAATCCCGGTAAGGGCTAATGTTTGTACGTTTATTATATTTATAATATTTACATACATATTATTATAATGCAACCATTATCACAGTAATTTGAGGACAGCCTTAAAACCGAGGCTATCTTATGTTAGTTAATGAACCTAAAACCAGGTCTAACAGGTTTTTTAAAAAGACGCAAAAGTTTTGACTTGTTGCAATACTTGTAGCTTTTGAAATACTGTCACATCTGTGGCTACGTTTAGTACTTGTAAATCTATGGCTGTTTTACTATTATATGACTTTGTGATATCTTGCCTTGTAACGCATTATCATTTGAGTTACGTCATTAGGAGTATGATCAATCTGTGGTGTGATCGACTCCGACCTTCCGTCCCGGCCTGCCGGCATCACCTCAAGAATAAAAAACCTATTGCGTGTGGTTCATTTTCGTAATAAGATGGTAAGTAGGAAATTGAAATTTTAAAAGACAAAGTGTGTACAATATAAATTTCGCATTTGGTGTCTTATTCTGAGTCAATACCGATTATGCCAACAACGTCAATGTGACGACATAGTTTGCAAATAAAATTTGTTATTTTAACAATCCTTATATAATTTTATTTCTGAATACAAAAAACTAATACTTACCTACCCATTTACAACAATTGGTAAAGTCTAAAGTAATCAAAATTATATATGAATATTATTAATAGAAATATCTCATGCTAAAAGCAAATATAAATTCTTACTATGGTGCGGAAAATTAAGTTCCATACTCTGTGGATAGTGGTATAACATTATTATGAAGACAAAGAAGACAATAGCCGTAGCAAATGAATATTATAAAGGAGCTGTTTCATAGGTTTCATATCACCGGCTAGGTATGTGTACCTACACTATCTCAAAAAATCAGGAAAAATCTTTTGAATTCGGGAAAAATACTAATAATTCGTTTACATGTACCTACAGCTCACTTCTACAAAAATAAAAATGATTCATCGATTTTACCATTAATCAATGTGGCAATATGGGTGACATAGAAGTCAACTAAACTTCACTAAAGTGACAGAGACGCCACAAGTTTGTTCAACTTTTGAAACCGGTCGACTCGGCAACCACTGCGCGGTCACGACGCCGCGCTGCGAGGCCGACATCGAGACAGCGCGCAGTGGTTGCCGATTCGCGAGTCGCAGGACACGCGTGCGGTGAGTTCGTGGCCAGGCCCAGTGCTTCTTGAGGGCCTATTTGAATAAAGATATTTTCGTTTAATTTCATGATTAATACTTGGCTGTGTTGCAGTTTTTTCTATAAAAAATATCTTGTTTAGTACCACAAGACAAAGCAAATAAAAAGAAAAGGCATATTATTGCCTATTTTTAGTATGGCCGGGTCTTTGTACATTATTGGGTCAACTCCTTTAATACGTTTACACAGCATTACATATTATATTTTGTTAAAAGTCTTATTAGTAACCTTTTACTCGTTATCTATGGCAATAATAATTAATAATTCCTAAAGCTGTGATTAGGACTGTGAGCTGCATTATTGATAAATTAGTTTACCTTACCCTAGAATTAGGGATTAATAATGTACTTAGTTGCGTCCGTAGCCTCAATCCGTCAAGCGGCGTAATCCCACCGGGGGTCTATGACAATTGAAAAATCAACTGTGTCTGGAATTTGATGCTTCACGTGTTAATAAATAAAATAGTTATATAACCTCTTCCGCGTTTTGTTACATATTTTAAAGTTACTTGAAAATATACTCCATTAAGTATTTCATATGTATAATTTACTACTCAAATTAATATTACTTTATGTATGTTGAAAAACATAACAGGATGCATTATCCGTCAAAGCCATCGCCAGCCTATTACGACCTAGTTTTTTTCTTTTATTTTATACTAACAGATGACAAACAAGCTGACGGACCTGAGGGTAAGCGGTTACCGTCGCCTGCAACTGTCACCTGCAATAACAAGAGAAAATCACTTGATATTGCAGGTGCGTTGTCATTCTGAGGCCTAAGAAGAAATGCCGTCCATGCCCATTAATGGCACTGGCTACCTTTCCCTTCAATCCGAAACACAGCGAACTGTTTCATGGCTGAAAAAAGAAAGGCGGTGGTACCTACCCAGACGACCCTACATAAGGGCCTACCACCTACTGCTGGGCACTAGCTCGATAGGATAGGATAGGCTCTAAGATAGGATAAAAACTTGAGGCATTACAACATCACGCTGACCCCATGCGGTTGGCGGACTGAAGCGGTTACAGTAACAACCGGGATCAATAGACCATCCATTACTGATTAGTGATTAATAATATCAAGTTAAAAGCTCAATTTTACTGCTCCCTTTAACTAGAAAGTTCAAAGACCTCAGCCTATTTATAGCTGCAGCGTATTGATGATGCGACGCGAAACGTAGACCACTTCATGCCCCGTTTCTCTATGAAAATGTTTATCTAAAAATTGTTTCCAAATATTTTGAGGAATTTGACTTTTACCAATACAAATTTATGGTTTTGACAATATTTTATACTTTAAGGAGTTTGACGATTTCTAATAGACATTTTTGGCTTTGACATTATTTTAAATTGTACGGAATTTTATGTTCGCCAGTATGAATTTTTGGCTTTGCCAATTCGGTCGCCGTTGCCAATGCTTAAAATATTCAAGAGAGCCTCAAATTTAAGCAGCGTTTGAGCATTCAGACGTAGATCTACTAAAATTACAAAAACCACGTGGCATTTGATTATAAGCATTGACCCACGTGTATAAAAAAATCCCTAATGTGAAGGAAACGAAGATAACGAAATCTACCTTTTGGATTATTATCCAAAATTTCTATTAAAATAAATCAGCTAGTTTAATTTCGAAACCTAAAATTGCTTATGTCTTTATTTTAATATCTTGTCAGTTTTTTTTATTCACTTTATATATTTCACAAAATCTTCTAATATTAATTGCAAATAAATATAACGTGATATCATACTATTATAGTTCAATCATTAATATGTAACAAAACGCCCTATTTACGTGTAGACACAGGTGAAGTTGACAAAGTGCTATCGGGGGTCAAATCTACAACAGGAGTCAATGACAAATAACACGCTATAAAGTTTACAAATTATCTACATAAAATTTGTAGCTATCGACACGTATACTTGGACCATTTGTAAGGTAGGTAATAATTGTTATCTGTTTCGGCTTAAGAGCGAAAATATTCATAATCATCAAACAAACTGACAGTATCTCTAATAACATAATTAGTAGGCCTTTCTATAGATGCCTATAGTTTCTAAAGTGGCTTTTCAATCAAGTGATAGAACTATGAAATATGAAAAATAAACTATTGCCCGTACAATATTTGGACTCCGATTGCTATAGATCCTGCTATAGCAATCGGAGTCCATGGACTGTTTTAGTATCGTCAGAACAACACGATATTTAAATTTAATTCGTACAATGAATTTCGTTGCAAAAATGTGTTAGTTATATCATAGATGTAGAGAATAAATAATATGGGGCCTAAATGAGAGTTAAGGATACTCTTGAAATTAGATAAAACCCAAAAAGAAGAAATGCCTGTCATTATTTTTCTACATAGAATCGACACACCATTACAAACCTTAATGATTTAATTATGCGATAATATGCAAATGTTTATTAAGGTCATTGGCATATAAAATAAATAAAAAAAACTAATATTCTTATATTATACTGATGTCTCCTTGTATTTAGTTTTTGGTTGCAATACGGTTATACGATAAGCCGTAGGATTAACCGGTATTGATACCGGTTCATCACATCAAAATGGCTAAGTGAAGATAGCATAGTTGTAAAATTTCCGGAATATTTTACTCTATGTATACAAAGATAGAGATATGTCATTAAGATGAGAAAAACTAGTTTTTCGATAAATACTTGTTTACTTCTAAGACATGACATTTAGTACTCCTATGTTTAACCCCCGACGAAAAAAGAGGGGTGTTATAAGTTTGACTGTTCTGTCTGTGTATCTGTCTGTAGGGTTTTACTAACTTTTACACATCCGATTAATTTGAAATTTCGTGTACTGTCACTTCGGTGACATTCCCATCACATACTATCCTTGAGCTGATCCTATACCATCAAAAAGTCTGCAAAATGGTTAATTCTTCAAAAACTTACAGCAGATATAGCGTGTTTGGGCTCTTATGAATAGTCTCAATGAGATGGTCTTAGATAGATGATTAATGACGCCGGGGGTTACTTAAAATTATTAATTTTGCAATTATAATGACTGGAAATACTTTACTATTCTTTATGTATACTAATTATGTCCATTCAATAAACCACAGATATCTAAGTCTATGTGTCAATCATACGGTATAATTGTATGCAAACAATAAAAAATCACACTTAATTAAATTCAAAGTTTTGTACGCTGCGGTGTGCGTATTTAATTGCATAAATTTACCAAATGATGCAACGCTTAAACCTGTTTGTATTAAATGACATCTACATGAAATTACGCTTTATTTTCGCTGTAATGGCGACTCTGAGGCAGCAGTTGTTCTATCAAGGACCTGTTTCATCAATGTAAATAGTTGTACTTAGTTGTGAATTGTACTTAACATAAAATATTTCTGCAAACATAAATCTACCAATAAATTAATTTTACTAATAATATTGGATTGATACTGTTCCATTGTATGTATTTACTTATGAAACAGTGTTATTCTTTACTGATTAAATTTTATATAATTGTTATGGTCATTGGACTTTTATTCGGGCGAAAATAAAATTTCTAGTAAGTTCAGTTACTTTGTTGTGATAAATATAATAACCCTTTGTCGTGATTAATTTATGTTAAATAAATTGGACACAAACCAACATAATCTTGGGTTGTTTTAAACACAGCGCCTTTATGACAAATAACGCTGCTTTGTATGTAACTATTCATTTCATTATCCTTTCTTACTAACGTTACAAGATAAAGTAGGATAAATTACAAATAATAAATTAGCTACGTCTGAGAAACACTATATAGTAACCAAAAATGAACAAATTCTACATTTAGAATTATGTCTATAAATAGTTATACAAATCAGTATTCGGTTTAAACTTGTATTAGGTACTACTGAAGCGAATGAAATATTTATGTTTAAAATTTTATTTATTATTTATGACTAAGGCGGAATTGAGGATTTCATTTGTTAATCAGTAACAGCAATCAGATCGACGAACGAATATGAGATAGAAACAGAAAAACAAGATAAAAGTGCAAATAAAGCTGATGGACGCAGGCTGCGTAAGAGCTATGCATTTTGAAATTGATGGGGGAAGCCTTTGTTCAGCGGTGGACATCATAGGCAGATAATAATATGAAGAATAGCAATTAAATTAAATGCAATAGGATGTCGACTTCAAAATTTTATTGTTTTTTTATAAAGTAGTTGTTATAACATGAAACAGATGAAACAGTCTAGGTCTTAGACTATTTTTAATTAATAATTCATAATATGTATGTGGGTATTAAAACAACAACAGTATTATCAAAATAGGTCTAATATATAAAAAAAATCGGGACATAAAAATGGTAGCGTATACCGCAAATGGGATATTTTAATTTTAAGTGCTTATTAATATTCACCATTCGTTGCTTAGACCACCAAAAGCGAATTATCTTGAAGCTACGAGCTGATAACTAGATATTCGTGTGTGTCAATAATACATTCATTGTTATTCGTCTGTCTCATTAAAACGCACATGTTTTAATGAGAGACTAACACACACAACACAAGCGAAAAGCCTACAATATTTGAAATATGACAAAGAATTTGTATTAGAGTATGTATTTTATTATTTTTTGTAAATAAAAGGCGTTTAATAATACGCACGGAAATAATGCAGACGTAATAAAGTGAGAGAGGCATTTATAAGTCTTGTCGTGACGTCAATGTGTTTAAAGTTTTGGGCAATCTTGGCTTAAAATAAATAATAAATTGTTTGTCACTTATAAAACATTGTTAAATCTTTTACGGCCAGTTAATGAGTTTACAATTTGAAGCTAAGCATCAATAATTACATTTGTGACTCTGAATATTTGTACCCTATATTGTAACACTCTCATATACAGAATAGGCACATAGGTAGGTGCACACCTACTTTATAAAATAAACATAATCACACTCCCATTTTATTCTCATTAATACTTTAACATAAGTATAGTATAGGTACTTGTACTTCAATCAAGTGTTTCTGCGAAAAAATAACGAAGCCTTACAGAAAGCTCGCCAAGAAGTTCACGGCCACAGCAGTATTCGAGAAAAGTCACAAATTACGTCAATAGGTAGGTACATATACTCTTGAACTCTGGCGTATATGGTACTCTGGACCTTTAATATGACTGCAGAGCTTTTAATCAGCTTGATTATGATGTTGAACTTTCCGACAGTCACAATCTTGCGAAATACCCACCCAATTAAAATGGAATAAGCATACCTTCAACCATGGACCCTTCAACCCACCGACCCGCATTATGCCAGCGCGTTGCTATTATGGCCCAAACGTGTTTCTCCCATGTACGAAAGCCTTTGTTCAGTAGTGGGACGTTTCTATAAACGTCACTACAGATGTATCTATCAATTAGGCATCCTCAACATCATAGGATGTTGATGATTAAGGATACCTAATTTATTCTATCTTCATAAATTGATAATATTATTTTTGAAAGGTACCTACAGTACCAGAGATTGTCCAACCTGTGATTTGTATTTAAAATTATTTTGTGATAAAAATACTTATATTAAAAATTGATTGAATAAAGCTGCTGCAGCTGGATTATCAAAAATCATACATTTATCTATATTAAATAAATTCTTGTCAATCATCTACATAAAAACAATGTAACAAATATTCAAATTCGATACATAACTCTATAGTGTTTTAGCATAATAATATAGATGACAAAATTAACGGTTAAATGTGTAAGCAACTCAAATATATAGGGAAGATGGATAAAAATATATAATATAGTCTTAGTTTATAAGTACACAAAGATTTACGAATCTTGCATAATAAAAATATCATTATCCCTCAACATGTCAAAGTAGAAAACATATATCAATTATAATTAGGTACCGATCATGCTTACCTATCAAAAACCTGTAAAATACGTTTTCAACCAACAAATAAAACAAATATTATATTAACATCGCGATAATTCATGGCTATCGGTAACTAAGAGATGGTGATAAAATTACCAAACACATTTTATTTAAATAGTAGGTACCTATAATAGATTCTATTATTTCTATTTGATTTTTGGAAAACTGTATAGCAATATAGAAATGGACCGTTCGTTGCCATAAATATTTGAATCTATTGCAGCAAATTAAACACCTAAATAACACATTGTTGTACAGTCAACAGCACATCAAGCGTAACAGTTTGACCTTGAGACCGCCCTTACCAGTTCGTAATAGAGACGGCTTTCGTAGTGCAACTGTTACACTTGAAGTGCTGTCGTTTGTACCTACTTTCTAACAATCACGAGACAGTGGCGTTTTCACAACGAAATAATTAAAATCATAAAACGTATGTGACTTACGATACGTGATCCTATTTTGTTTATAAATAGTTTATCTAAATACTTTGTAAATAATTAAATTGTATTTATATCAAGTAAACTATTTACAACTATAAAAAGGATAATTTAAAAAATTAAAAAATTTTACTTTTACTCCAAAGATGTTATTAAAATCAGATCCATTATACGAATTTCGATTTAGAAAGGCCGAGTACTCAAACAAACATCCTTTCTCCGGGTACTTACAGTCCGACGACGGATGGCCAGAACATAATATAGATGCATTGTTTTTCAAAATGGCTATAGTTATGATATGACGTCACGCCTTTGAAAGCAATATCGTTTTACTTCACTATATTCAAAATAGTATTAGCCCGCACAAAATACGTGCACTATGGGTTTTTAACTGTCACATGCTCCCGGGAGTCTACTTGCTCATCAAATAAAGAAGGTAAAAAAAACTCCTTACCTATTTTCTTTTTCACTTTGGCTTTGACATTTCAGAAATGTATTTTTATATACAGGTGACCTGTCGAGGAGGACTGTGGATAACTTGGCATCAGACAAAGAGACTTTTGCGAAATCACTTTCATTCTGATACACGCACTAAAGATGTATCTACAAAAAAGAGGTCAGTAAGCGACACAACTTTTGGTTGAAATAATTAACCTCTACGTCCCTCATTAGCCCGCGGGAGCATCTCCCCACCAATAAAAAAACTATTGTTAAGTGATACTTTACAAATTAGGTAAATATAACAAAATTGTGTAGCCATTTTATGATTCGTAGACATATATTTTATTATATTTCTAATAAATTTATTTATATAATAATCTAATTGTGGAAACTGGTAGGTAGACCGCATAATTATTAGTACATACATGTATACATACCTGAATAATATAGTGGATCCCTCCCTACTAAAATACATAATTTATGTATAGGTATCTTTATTCTGTGAAGGCAGTATATCTACCTATAATATACATAATAAGCGACATTAAATATGGATTTTTTAAAGAACATCTATAAATAGATGATTCCTTGCCAAAAATAATTGAACCACATTTTAATGTTTTACAGTAAAGTAGGCGTCATCTCATCGGTCATCATTTGTTACAATTGTAACAAAGATAGGAAACGATGAACGATGAGATGAAGATGACGGTGATAAGTGCAGGAGACGCGGGTTCGAGTCCCGCCTGGAGCATATATTTTTTCACCCTTTTTTTCTTTATTTGTAATTGTTACATAATTATTTATTATCTTAACCATCATACCTTTGTTATCTCTTAAATTTCCTAAATAGCACTGTATGTTAATTGAGATAAACTCTAGTTTACTACTACGACTGCAACATATCACGGTACCACCGCCTTTCTTATTTCAGCCGTGGAACAGTTCGCTGTGTTTCGGATTGAAGGGAAAGGTAGCCAGTGTAATTACTGGTCATCTACGGCATTTCATCTTAGGCCCCAGGATGACAACGCACCTGCAATATCAAGTGATTTTTCCTTGTTATTGCAGGTGCCTATAGGCGGCGGTTACCGCTTACCATCAGGTGGGCCGTCAGCTTGTTTGTCATCTAGTTATATAAAAAAAACATTATGTGTCAGTAGTACTACACCTCTCCCTAAAATAGACATAAAATAAAATTACTTTATTGCAATGTAATTTTCATATACCTACATAATATGTATATATTACTATGGTATAATCTGCCGGGTTTAACACTTAAGGTTCATGGCTACACACCTGTTACACGTGCCCAAGATTTATTTTTATTATTCTATCATGCATATGAAAATTACACTAACAATACGTAGGTACTTTTATTTGCATTTAATTGCTGTATATTAAAATGAGGAATTAACATAATCGTTATTTCGTGATTGTTCTTCTCTTTCACCTAAAACCCCAATACGCATAGTACCTATACTTATAATATACGCATTGGAGTTTTAGGATACTCGAATAGATTACACAAATGAACCAAACCAATACCTCGCGGAGGGAAACTATAAGTATCTACTCTAAGAAATCCTTTATTTGGAACTTTTTTGAATCCGTCAAGCGGCGTTATCCCATCAGGGGGCTATGACACTTGAAAAATCAAATGTGTCTGGAATCTAATGCTTGGCGGGTTGAATTGTTTTTTTTTACTTTTACTAAAATAAATAAATGTTTCCTTAGAGTAAAAGCTAATTTCATTACTTAAGATACCTTTTTAAATAATAATAGCCACTTCTTGTTGTTCGTGACACTTAAAATGTAATAAGAGTCACGAACAGAACATTATTATAAATGTTTGAATTATATTTTAATTACTAAGCAGGTATACATATTATTATTTACATTGCATAATTATATTTGTGTATGTCCGCTGCGCTGTCTAGTAATATTAAAATTTCGTTGTCAAGTATTAATTTTTCATAACTCTATTGTATTGAATGATTAATTATTATTGATTATACAATGTCATTAAGTTTTTATGTATTTACCAAAGTGTAATTAGCTTCTAAGATCTCTTTTAGAGATAATTCCACTTTTGTTAACTAATTGTCATTATGTATTGATAAAACTATGTTACAAGTGCAATAAAAAGCAATCCCTTAATATCCTTTGTCACTTACAACATCTTTTCATAAAATACTTTCCTTAAATTATTCCCATGTCTGATGTCAAACATTTTGTAATATTATTCAACTTATATGGGCAACATACTCAGAGGTCGCCGTATCAGCGGCCATATGAAATACAACATTTCTATTGAAATTTTGAATAACATCACAAGACAATCAATATTTTCATAGAAAGCGGCAAGACAGTGGTTAATACGGCTAAGTGGGTGATTAAACTCCTTGCTACTATCACAACTTCTCCGCGAGGAGACAGACGACCTTACCAGGAATATAACTTACAAAATATAGAGTACTATTTTTCTGTAAGTTGTAGGTTTCGGACCTTCAGGAAGTCGATCAGCTACATCTTTTTTTATACATGACAAACAAGCTGACGGCCCACCTGATGGTAAGCAGTTACCGCCACCTATAGATACCTGCAATAACAAGGTAAAATCACTTGAAATTGCAGGTGCGTTCTCATCCTGAGGCCTAAGATGAAATGCCGGTGTCAAGGGTAACCCGGAGATTGCAGTTAGCATTATTTGGTTACGATGTTTTTTTTATAATCATACACTCACACCTATTATCTAGCCCAAAGTAAGAATCATTAAGAGCTTGTGTTATGGATACTAGATAACGGACAAATAATGATAATAATATGTATTTAGATATTAGAAATATACTAAATAAACATATAAACATCCATGACTCGTGAACAAATGGTCGTACTCATCATACAAACATTTACTCCTACCGGGATTTGAACCCGGGACCTCCCGACCAAGTAGCCCGTATAGTAAGGGGCACAGACCACTCGGCCAGCCACTCACTACAATCAGGTAGTCGCTACAATCAGGTAGTCGCTGATTGTATTAAATAGATACATAATTTACAATTTATTCTATAGAACTTTCAAAGAGTAAAAACAAGGAGATCAGTTAAGGGAAAAGTACAATAATAGTTTATTATGAATCATAGTCTTTGTTACTGGTGTGCGATCATAATAATATAACTACTTACGCCATCACGGAATAACTGAGGAGCTATGGACGACTTCATGATGTTTATATTTATAGACCTTAATGAAATTGTAACTGAAATATTTGTATGCAGCACTAAAATTACCTTACAATACTCACTTAGATCACTTATTTTACAAATTACAATAAATTGTTTAAACAAAGCACGTCAAATATGACTCAATACCACTTGAGGTAAAGCGATAAGAAGAGTCCATATGCGAAGACAGCTAGTGCAGCTTGTAACACTCAGCTCTAGCCGCCTTCACCTTGCCGGTCCAAAAGATGCCTTTTCACGCCTCTTCTTACCATAAAATGAAAATTAGATCAGGTACATTCTTTTCAAAAAGAGTTTAAGATGTCGTATTTTCAATTTAAATTGATCGCGGCGATATTAATTGTTAGCGTCATAAAAACTCTTTGCATGTTTCTTAATTTAAATGTTTTTTTTTTACGTTCTTTTGTTTTTTGACATTGTCAGATAGATACAATTTTCCATTCTTTCAATACGTTTTACAATAAAATAATCACATTACAATTTACAGTTTTTTAATCTACAGCCTAGTAGTATTAAACACAGGCTCTTACATTAATTATTTGAAAAGATTTTCATCTGAAATATTTGGCTGTGAGTAGGTAATACTGATCTGATCTGCACTCAGTTTTTTATAGTGAATGCCTATAAACCTCAAAGTGGGCCTAGCAAAATTAGTCTTAAAAAAGACTAATTTTACTAGGCTGGTCTGAACTCCTTTAAAGAATCTGAAATTAAAAATCTGGGAGAAGAGATATAGTTTAACAAAAGAGGTAGGTTTAAGATACCTTTTTTCCTAGATGTTTAATACCAAAGGTTTCGACCAGAGTCAAAATCACATAAGACGTTTTTGTAATAAAAAAACACTGGACTTATGTGATTTTGACTCTCAAGATATATAAATAACGAAATTGGCTAGTAATAGTTTGATATGCCAGATACATTATTTTAGTCCAAATAATAAAATAACCTTTTTTATTCCTTAACTAAATGTCAAAAAATGACCACGGAGTACAATAAAATGGCTGTTTTAGTTATTGGCATGTTTTATTTATTACGGAAAGAGTAAACGGAACGTTTAAGAAAGAAAACGATAAAAAACCTCGCCTTTTTTATTTGTAATTGTTACGCTAAAGTTGTACACAAGAGTACTAACTATACTCTCTATGCCAATGTACACAACATTGGTAGAGTAGAGTAGAATACTAACTAAAACTGGTAGAGCAAGCATCCCCAGAAAAATCCTAACAAAATAGTCGCACCTATATAATTTTTTTAAGCATTGCTAGAAAATAAAATTGAGCTTATACATTTTCAAGTAAACCCTATCTGATGTTTTTCTCTAAAAACGATATTTTGAAATATTTTAATGAGTAAATACCTATTCTTATTAGTAAAAACATAAAGGAATCCATTGTTTATTCTTCCCCATAAGGTTCATAACTTTAAAGGCGTAGCTGTCATCACGTATCTTTAATAATGCTCGTTCAATATAAATAATGTATTATTAATTAGGCTGGTTAATTATTCTTAAGCAGCTGTTGGATTCCTTTTCTATAAATATGTATAATGTCATAAAGAACAAAGCCGTTTAATTAATTAAGTTTTACAAATAGCGTATTTAAACATCGTCATGAAAAGGTAAATAACATCTCCTATGCATATATGTATAATCAAATTACTGCGATCACTTACCCGTCTGCCAAGTGTGGTGATTATGGCAATATCCTCTCAAAATAGCTATACTTACACGAGTAACACAACACGGTATCGGCCGCCAGTTCCCGGCGGCCCCGCTATTCCGGACTACGGTAACGGTCAGCGGTAACGGTGGTGCAGGGGGTGCTAAGGATCCCATGCAGCGATCCGGCTACCAACAACGACGACTGGACCTGGCAACATTTAATACGCCCACATTGAGGACTGACGAGAAAATAGTAGAGCTGGAATAAGGAATAGAAAAGTTACACTGGGATATTTTAGGATTGTCTGAAGTCCGAAGACAATGAGAGGACACGATAATCCTCAAATCCTGTAACTTGCTCTATCACTGGGAGAGCGACCATCTTTCCCAAGGTGGTGTTGGGTCCCTCATCAACAATATTGTTACAATTCAGAGTGTGTCAGCGAGTGTCAAACGGTGATGTCCGTTGAAGGTCATACAGATGCACGCGCAGACCTCGACACATCCTGATGATGAGGTATAAAGTATGTATGAGGATATATCATGCGTACTTTCAAAACTCGTTTCAATGTTGTTATGGGTGATTTCAATACGAGGCTCGGCAAACAAAGCAACATGGCGTTGGACAGCGGAACCCGAGGGGACAGCGGCTGGCCGAATTCATGGAGAAAGAGGGACTCTTCATGATGAACTCTTTCTTCCAGAAGCCGCCGCACAGGAAATGGACCTAGATGATCCCCGTTGGTTCCACAATAAATGAGATTGACTTCATCATGATCACTCAAAGATAAATATTTAACGATGTCTCAGTGATTGCCAGGATGAAAACCAAATCACCGTATGGTGAGAGGCAGGTTAAATATCAATGTCAAATTAGAAAGGTCTTGTCTGATGAAGTCTACGCTCCGACCAGCACCCGTTCAAGTCCCAAACCCTGAAGGCTTTCGCTTCAAATCGCTTCGGATGCCTGAAGTTGCTGCGTTACAGTGCAGTGGCCTCTAAGTTCTGTAAGACTCAACGCAGAGAGGTACCTCAAAAACTATCCGACCACACCCTCAGATCATAGAAACTCTATGATCTGAGGTTGAGTCCATCAAGAAGAAAGTCGGTAAGATAGACAGCGACAGTCGGTCTTGAATTGGGCCGACTAGCGACTATCAGGCCTAATCAAGATCAGCGTCTCTCCCTAAGCACGAAAAGAACATTAACAAATATTAACAACCCACATAGAACTAGTAACTAATTAAGATCGTATGTTATGGATACTAGCAAAGTATGCCACATGGAATAAGATCATACCTAATTCAGAACTTTTTTTATGGCTACTAACAAAATACGGGTGTAAGGGAGCGCTTTTTAAAACGAAGGCAGATGGCAGTGCCAGTGACCATTAACACGACTTGTTGAAAAAAAATGAAGACGCGAAAAAAAATTAGGTGTTTCATACCAAATTGTAATACCTACCTCAATTGGCTCCCTATTAGCCGGCGTAGGGGCTTACACGTTCTTACTCTCCTTTATTCTATTATTTTCCTACCTACTTCTCTTTGCTATTTTCAATACACTTTCTCCTTCCGTTCCTCAACATTGAGCCGTACCTTGCGTAGCTCATCCACTCTAATTTTAGATATTCCGCCTCATTTCACAGATTTTTTATCCCACTCTTTTTCTGTGCACGCTGTCCGGAAGTGGAACTCCCTACCTGAGGATATTAGGAAAACCCGGTCATTGGAGTCCTTCAAGATCCAGGTTGAGAATCACTTCCTCAACTCTAGTCCTTAGCTGTTCGTGTTGTATACTGTCGCATTTCTTTTTTTTTATTTTATTTTTTAAGTACGACTTGATTCCTATATAGTTTATTTATACTTTTTGTATATGTGTAGGTATATTTATTTTATTAATTTCTATTTTATAGCGTTATATCTTTCTTGCACCAACTCTCTTTTTTTCCTTCTGTAGTATATTGATTATTATTATTGTTTATTATGTCACTCCTGGTTGCCTGGAAGAGATTGCTGCTTAGCAATGAGGCCGCCAATTGTATTGTTTTGTTTATTTTTTATTATTTATTAAATCTGTGTTCTTATGTGACCTACTAGATGACCTGTTTGTATGAAACAGAGCCCCCCTTACACTCTGTATGTTCGTATTTATTGTACAAACATTTGACCTTGCCGAGATTCGGACCCTTGGTTTAGTAAATAGGAGGAGTACTGACTTAGTCAACACTGTCGGAAATACAATAAACCTCGTCAATAAACTTCATATCTATGTAGATAGAGCATTTTCCGATTAAATTTAGAGATATTCGACTCTGCATTATGACACCAACATATTACAGAAAATTATAGTCAAAGAATAATCTGTCCACACTACTTGTTATAATGTTTTGTTCTTAGAAACTCTTTTCTTTCATAAACAGGGTACCAAAGAGTTTGTTCGAAAAGTTTATTACTACGGCCAAGAAAACTTAATCGCTAAGAGTAAAACTGTTTCTTCTGCAATCAATGGAATCTGCGGCAGAAAGTACCGTTACTAGAGTATTAGTACCGAGGGTCGGCAACGCACAAGTGATACCCCTGGTGTTGCAAGCGTCCATAGGCTACGGTAACCGCTTACCATCAGGTGGGCCGTATGCTTGATTGCCACCTTAGTGGTATAAAAAATAAATAAATAATAACTTTCCAAACCCTATTGAAATTTTTATAATCTATTCAAGCATGTATAATTTCTAAAATCCATTCCATGCTATTGAAATATATACGTGCGACATAATTTATTAACAACAAAGATACAACAGGCTTGCTTGACGACTTGTCTGTAACATCCACGTGTAGAAAATGATGTCATTACGTAATTGTTGTTGCAGACATCGTGTCGTTACATCTTTATGTCTTAGAATATAAAGTAAAAAATTGAACGTTGGAAATCTAGATCTGCCAATACATGTCAATAGAGTGCCTACCAAATAATTCATGTCAGTACGTCTACGTAGTGATTACATTCTCTTTGGTACGTCTCGTCAAGCACGCGAGGTAGACACTGTGTCGTCTCTACAGGTGCTATTGTTATTCTACTATATTAAATATTAATATACATTTGTTAAACCTAAGTAGTTTCAACAATGCAACATCACTAACGGATAAAATAAGGAATCTAATATGTAGTTCCTTTATCAATATTTCAGCGCCATCTTTAAAGGATTTCGTAAAAGATATCAAACTTATTCACTCATTTAAATAATTCTAATCCTCCTTTGGCGAAATAAATGTTAACCTACAGACATACTTCCCTCCATAATCTAATCAATATACATATATGTATATTCCTCCTATAGTTAAGTGTTTTATATCTGTATCGGAAAATAATTAAACCGTTACAGTGTCCAGTTTTTGTGTAACTATAATCTATGCTACGTGATTTTTAAAAATGACATAAACCTTCTTGGTTTTTATATAATAAGAACACCCTGAGCACTTTAATAATTTGAATATGACGTGAGTCAAAATGTGTGTCACAGTTGTTTTGTTGTCTATTAATATACACCGTTTACTTCAGAACTCAATAAAATGCTATGCAAATAAAATGCTATAATTTTTTTTATAATTAAAAATAACTACCTAAGTACCTATTACTTGTTCAAAGAAAGCATAACACAGACAAACGGAAACAGTGCATTGTTTTTGTGCTATCATTTTAAATTTATTTGATATTCATTCCTTCCGAGTTGATAACGACAATTCTTTTATGTAAGCACTAAATATAGTTTTGTCTTGATCTTACCCAGGTGATACTTAACAGTGAAATATACTATGTTCAGTCGTGGATCTATCAATGAAGTTTTTCAGTCAAGGTTTTGTTCAATTTTCATTGCGCTAACTTCCATTTTTTCCAAAGATCATTCCAGATGCAGGTGCAATAACACCGAGAGATCTAATATTCTGTGTACGAACGTGCGCATTTCAATTTCCTTTTACATAGTAGTCTTTATTACTAAACGCACACGATTCATTTAACTTTAAAATGGTTACTAAGTGCGGATGTTCATAAATGCGTTTGAGCCGCCAGCCTGGATAGTTCCCGAGGTCGCTTGCTCAACGCGTTGCTCAACTTGTGGTCAATCTGAATTATCTAACTTGTTTCGTTCATAAATTCGTACTACTATAAAGAAGGTGTGTCTAAAAAAATTAGCAGGCACATTTTGCATGGCATCTTGAAATGTTCTCATCGCGACACAAAAAACGTCACTTACCAACTTACTTAGGTACTTACTATCAATAGAATACAGTTAAGACCCGTTTTTTGCGCTGTTCAAAGTATCGTAAGTATCAGATTAGGTAATTTAACGAAAAGTAATCACAAGATGATGTAATAAAGAGTTTATTATTGAAAGTTTGTTAAAATGAGATGATAAACATTTTGGTACAATCACATAAACATAGCTGTATATTAAGCGGGATAATTATTGGTAAGGTTTAAGTAAATTATAAGTGTAAGTGAAGCTTGATTGACTTTGGAATATTAAGAAAGCTGGTTACCTTTGTGTTGTGCTATACAAATAGAGTGCCTGTAGAAATCTAGACGTAATGCAAAGTTATTGACTTGCGGCGTCTTGATAGAACTTTCACTATCTTTCTCGGTCTTGTGATGATTCGACCCATAAGATTAGACTAAGAAAGTTTTTTGTTATTGTGACAAATTATGCAATGCAATATTTACTCATAGTCCTTACTGCTAATACCTAATGGTTTAGTAATAATTCACACTTACCAAATCGAAACCTAGGGGGGCAATTGATGAAATGACATAAAAGTAGAGGTAGGCTACATACACATACCTACATACTTTAATATATATTAATTTTTATAATTTACTTATATAAATTAGCATATTTTGTAAAATCACGTATAATTTTTGATACTTTCTATTATCTCGGAAACCTTATTTTTTTAACATTGTAGTTAATAAATATTTGGAAGATATTTAGAAAAAAATACTAAGCATTAGGTACTTATTGCCTTGTTTCTCTGCATGAGAATCACAAATTGTCAACATTTTCATTTTTCTATGTAAAAATGAAAATGTTAACAATTTGTGATTCTTAGTTAATTGATCTTATTATATTTAGGGTATCATTTAAGCTATCGCCAATTTAATTTTTGTGTTTCTTAAATAATAGGGTATTGCCCGCAAAATAGTAGATTAGTCACCAAAATGTAGTTACCAAACAATATAAAATCAATTCCACAATAAATCACCTAAAATCATGGAGACATAGGGTCTAGTACCAAATAAATGTTTTTGTATGTATTAGGAATAATGGGTTTGTCCTAATAAGTATTTCAGCAAACTAATTTCAAGAGATCGCCAATAAATCCCAGGGATCTTAATTACCACAGGTAGTATAAATATATTTAAATAAATTTCTAGCAGGTTAGTAAATAAACCACTTAATTAAAATCTAAATAATCAATATTTATTGTTAAAAATAATAATCACTGCGAGTCCCGAACATGTTTCGGAAAACCATTTTATTATTTATTTTATTTTATTTATTTATTTCGAAAATAATTTTACCAACTAATAGATGCCATAGATTTATTTCACTTTTATAACTTTCATCGATTGAACTATAGACCAATGCACGTTTTACCAAAAAAGAAAGAAATAATAATGCGATCGCCTTAGACAACGCTTCCACTTTTGATGAATTTTAGCGGTTGTCAACACTTTAGCTCCCGTGTTAGCTGCAATTAATAAAAGGTGACTATTTAGTTGCTTGTAATATTTCAAAGATGCATTTATATGTGCTACATCAACACTTCAATGCAATTTGCAGAATTGAAGAAAATACTGAAGTCAATGGCTGTAATTTGTTCCCCTTTCCTTCTCTGTAATAGAGACAGCTTAAAAACAACAGGAAAAAAATGATGGGAATACAAGAATAATTTGAAATTATTTTCAATAAGCTTTTGTTTACTTTCCTCGCATTTGAAATGAAAATAAAGTGCTTACCTCGGGTGAAAGGCATCATTTATCTCGAACTATTGGCCTCTCGAGCAATCTGCAGAAATGGCAGAAATCGGCAGAAATGGGTGGCTTTAATCACAGAATACTGGCTTTAATCCCTTGGTTAACAATCTACTACTGTTATTGTCTTTTTTATCGATTAACACTTCAAAAAAGTTAAACATGTATAATTAGTTTAGTTTAAGCGTTACATAACCTAGCCCTACGTTCAAAGTGCTACTTAAATAGTAGCACATCATAATCACCAGCCTATATTACATGGGAGAAAGACACATATGACCCAAACTGGGTCATAACACCACCACGCTCTGGCCTAATGCAGGTTGGTGGGTTAAAGAGATGCAACCGGGTAACAACCGGGACCAACGGCTTAACGTGCCTTCCGAAGCACGGAGGAGCTCTAGATTGCAAATTTTGGTTGACCCATCCCGGGATCGACCATGGCGAAAGTTGCTTTGTTTGCATAATTGAAACCAGTGCACTCAAACCACTACGCCACCGAGTTCCTCAAAATAGTCAAATAGTAGTTTAAATTAATGTGATGCTGCTGTAACCAGTAAAGTACCAACATGTCAGATACAATAGATTATCAATAGTGCGGTGTGCTGTTAAGGGATAAAGGGTTGAAGTGAAAATTGGTGAAAAGAACTTTTTCTTCATCTAATTTAAGCAAGTTAAATCCTGTAAAGTTATTTTATTTTAAACTTTGTTTATTCGACTCAATCGTTATCGGGTATATCATATTTTGTAATTAAGGAAAACCAATCCTGTTTCTTTAAAGTTTTGAGTTTTATTAAGTTTTGGATTACAAGTTAACATGTCTGTGCAATATTTGTGCTCAAACAAGTTTAAAGATGGCGGAATAAAGAATCGCTTTGCATTTGCATCATGCAACTTGACCAGGTTCCGTTTTTTGCTAGACTTGACTACGTAAGTTTGTACATAAAAAGTTCACAAAAACATATCTAAGTATGAGATCAATCATCTTGTTAACATAAATCTGTCTACAAAGAGGTGTGTCACTAACTAATATTTGTTTATTAATTGCGTAAGTGACCACGAGCTAGTCACGTTAGCCAGTTCGATGTGAACTTTGTTATTACGTCTGATAAAAAAGTAAACAATTCCGATTCCGTCTGGTTCGGCAGACGTGCACGCCGTCATGTCGTGGAAGATTAAAAAAGTAAGTTAGGAGGCCGTTTATATATTTCCAATTATAATTAGATGCAGATGACTCGGAATTTTGGAGGTCTTCGTTTAGCATATAATTAAAAATTACCAAGAGCATTAAATCACCAGCCAATATACTTCCCACTGCTGGTCACAGGCCTTCTTAGATGGGAAGTTTGGTTGGGCCATTTCACCACCACGCTGGCCTAATGCTGGTTGGTGGGTTATAGCGGTGAAGTAACAACCGATACCAACGGCTAATTGTGCATTCCGAAGCACTAATTTATCAAATCAAAAAATTTTGGAAATCAGGTGTTCGTCTTTTTAATAATGTTAACTATAAAGCAGCTGGTGATTGAATATTTTATTAAAATTCTTTGTTATAAATATAAGGGGACTATATTTCTTGTCACCAAAATTTATATTTGTCATCAAGTTGTATCACCTAATAAATAGATCTATCGCCACGAAATATTTTCGTTCTCAGATAAACAAAAAGTGTTCCCAGGTATGAATATAAATCGAATAATTTTATTCGAGAGTCTCTATCATTGGGGCAATTGTTGATAAATATGATGTCTACTATTAATGAGAGGAAACATTATTCTTTGTTTTATCTGAACTAAAGTTTAATTAAAGATTCCAAAGTTCATGTCCGTTTTCACTAAGCGTTCCCTAGGCTTAGGTGACTCTTAACGACATCTGTGTCTTTCTTACTCCTTTAGATAGACTGAGAAAAAATCGTTAAGAGACTCTTAAAACTAAACAAGTGTTAGTAAAAACGAGCATCAGAGTCTTAAGTTTTACTGATAGATAAAGAGTTTCTAACTCTTCAACACCATGTCCGAAAATGAGACGACTTAATTTGTTCAACCGTTACAATGTCTAGAAAAATTGTAAGTAGGTATTCTAAAGTTTTTAAAATATCTGTATGTAAGTATCATTAAATTAATATGAAATTATTGTTTTCCGTCTAGCGTTATAAATTAAACTATTATTTATCAACTAAAACCGGTTCATTTAGAGTAAATCCTAGATTAGCATTCTTAGATGACTTCCGCGCTTTGAATTTGCCTTTGAAGTACCTGTCCACAGAACACGAGAACCTTCATAACTCCGGAAAAGCAAACGACTAGTTTCATAGATCCCAAGACGACCGTGGTTTCAAATTCCTCATTGTAAGCCTTTGCTTAAGTCATATTTAAGCAAACTAAGGTGTTCCCATAAATTTTTATGTTAAGTATAAGGAAATATGGCTAATTTACTGTACTTACTGTATTGTCACGTTTTAAAAGATACATATACCTACAACACCATATTGCTACTACAATGGAGTCCATAAATATATACCTACGTATTTTGAAGTTTTGAGTTTGTACATCTTTTTAGTCGCGACTGTATTTACCAACCAGGAATTCAGTATATTTTCACGACTATTGTGTGCAAATTGGAGTAAATTCAATTTGAGGAATACGTCCCCGAACGTGACGACTAGGCACTCTTCAAGGCTAGGTAAAGTGAATAAAACTTTCTAGGCAACATGGTACAACGTAAGTAGACCACATCGTCCTTTAACGTCAGGTGATATAGTGGCCATATACATGCTTATTTAATGTATTTAAATAACATCTTAGAGAATGAAACTATATTTTATAAATAAGCTTGTTTTATTTCTGAATACTTCAATGTCTTCAAAGTTCCCTTGAACAAATTAAAAACTATTTGAGACAAGAAAACACTACGCAACTCAAAGTGCTCCGGTCAGGTGGTTCATTATTCATTTCAATAGACAAAGATAGCTCAAAAAAAATTTTATATCAGTGTGTGTTCACACAGGTAAGTATGTAATAGAAATACAGATCACAACCAAAAATAAACGATTGATTTAGTTATTAAAACACATATCATTAACAATACAACAACAAAGCCGTCAGTTAAGTAGCGATTTTGCCGCAGTGATACAATTATGTGCATACTCAGTATTCTTGTCACTCTGGGAACAACATATTAATTTAAGCTTATTGCCCATAAACAATATTGGAAACACGTGAAGAACGGACTCTGTGAAGGTCCAATATCCATCCTGTTTCACTCCTACGGAACTTACCACAGCATAATCTTACAACCATACAGTATTACTTAATCGCCATAATATGTACAATCTTTTACAGAAGTAATTAATGTTACTGCGCACCTCAATGGACTTTGAACCCTCAGCCCTTGATCGTTGCATTTATTTAATAATCTTCCTTGTCTAATCTCATGGTCTAAAAACAATATCTACCTACTTCGATAACTGAGATCTTGTGATATTAATACTGCGCCTTAATTAATTTTAAAATCGTACCGTGACATCTATTGATAAAATAAGAATAACCTATTGATAAATAAAGAGGAAAAATTTAAAGCTATATGATTACAAAGTACTAAAGTTCTGAAGTAAAAAAATCTGCACAACTATTTCTATCTTAAATTTTCCTCTTTGGTAAAAGCAAAGGTAAAATGAGTTGCCCGTGGTACTACCAGTAGGACTACGCAGTAGGACCACGGGCAAAGAATGAAAAAACAAACATACGGCCCGTCTGATGGAAAGCGGATAGCGGTTATCGATGTAATAGGTACCAAGGGTTCTACTGCATGAATTAAAAAACTGCTTTAAAACAAAACATTATATTCGCAGCACAGCAATTTGACAAAGTAGTTACAGCACGTACAATATAAAAAGTAATCACAGATTGAACCACAGACGTAGGTAATAAAATTATAAATAAACAATATGTTTAGAAAACGGAATACATTTTATTTGAAACTATTGGACGACCGGCTGACCGAGTGATCTGTGCCCCTTGCTATACAAGCTACTCGGTCAGGGGTCCAGGGTTCGAATACCGGTGGGAGCAAATGTTTGTACGATGAGTACGAGTATTTGTTGACGAGTCATGGATGTTTAAATGTTTTTTCAACACACTTCCTCATAAAGTGGCTCTAATCCCATGGCAATTAGGCACATAATGACACCTATAATCAAACTGTGACTTTTTCATTACTATTATTCACTAGTGAGTAATAGTTTTTTTTTTAATAATTAAAATTGCCAATATATATTTTTTTTCTTTTTTTGTTGTTAAATCTCCTTGTAATGGGAAGGCAAAAGGAACTAATGCCCATACAGCCATGTCTGATGTGATTGAGTTTATGTCACTTATCTATATGTATATGTGTAAGTATATGTATTTTTTTTGTATTTATGTATATGTGTAAAGTATATGTAGTTTAAAATCCAAAGTCACGCCCAAGGCCCTATCATAATAGCAGCGCTTCTGCGACGTTTTTTATAATGTCGCAAAAGTTTTATGCTGAGATAGGGCCGCCTTGTTGACTGCTCTTATTGTTAAGTATAAACTGTTTGTATTTGTCTATTTTTTTTTTTATTGTATAAGCTTCTTGTTGTTGTTTGTTATGTGCATGTCAAATAAAAATATTTTTCTTTCTTTCTTTCTTTCTTTAATATTATTGGTTGAGTTACGCTTACATTTGCGCTAAAAAGCTATCCGCGAAAAGCCCAAAAAAAAGAAACCTCATTTTTTAGTCTATGGCTGATGCGCGCGCATAGGAAAACTGATTAATTTTTCCCGCCATTACGAAACATTTTTCACAACTCGTCTCGTTTTCTCTTTTGAAGTTATTTAGTTAGTTATTAATTAAGATGTCTGCAAATACAATTTATGAAGAAAATGATTTATGTTGTACACCGCCCGATATAAGATGTGAAGCCCAGAACGTTATGGAAAGTTTACTACCAGAAAACTCAAAGGAAAAATATCTATTAGCGTACCAAAATTTCATACAATGGCAGAACAACAAGAATACGCAGTCTTTTTCAGAAAATGTGTTCATGGCGTACTTTAAAGAATTATCTTCTAAGTACAAACCTAGCTCTTTGTGGTGTATTTACTCAATGTTAAAAAGTACAGTCCGAACAAAGAATGGAGTGGACTTAAAAACATACTCGAATTTGTCAGCTTATCTAAAGAGACTATCTGATGGATTTAGAAGCAAAAAATCAAAGGTTATATCATCTGACGATATTGAAAAATTTATTAAAGATGCTCCAGATAACCAATATTTGGCTACAAAGGTTAGTTAAATTAATTTTAATTAAATATTTAATAGCAGCTTGTTGACCTTAATTATTGGTTCTTTTGTTTCAGGTTGCTTTAATATTTGGTGTAACTGGTGCCTGTAGGATACAAGAATTAACAAATATAACTGTAAAAGATATAGAAAACCATGGCCAGATGCTTTTAGTGAAGATACCTATCACGAAAAATAAAATACCTAGGTCATTCACCATACACGGTCCATTCTATGATATTGTTAAGAAGTATGAAAGTTTGCGTTCACCAAAAACAAAAAATGACCGTTTCTTTCTAAATTACCAGAATGGTAAATGTACCTGTCAGCATATAGGTATAAACAAATTTGGTTATATGCCTAAAGAAATCGCTAAGTTTTTGGGTTTAGTAGATGCTGAGAGCTACACTGGACATAGTTTCAGAAGAACTTCAGCTACATTGCTGGCAAATTCAGGAGCTGATATATAATGACTTTGAAGCGACATGGCGGGTGGCGATCTAGCAATGTAGCAGAATCATACGTAGAAGATTCCATACAAAACAAGAAGGAAATTTGTGCGAAAATCACAAAAAGAATTAAACTTGATTCTGAGACGCATCCTACTAGCGAAATACCAAGTACATCCAATGATTGGATTTCACCTACCTACACGAATAATGAACCATCACAAATAACAATAGAACATGAAAGTATTTCAGTAAATAATCTATCTGATGAGACCGCTATATCATCAAAAATAGTTAATTATAATTTTACTAACTGCACATTTACTAATTGTTTCTCTAAATAAACTTTTTATCTACTATGTAAAATGGTTTTTTATTTAAGTATTATTTTATTCAGAAGTGTGTTGAAAAACGTTGTATGATACACGTGTGTATTGATGATTACCGTCCTCGGCTCCTTAAGACCCTCGCCTGACGGCTCGGGCCTCAATGCGCCTCAGCGGTAATCACCAACATTACACACTTGTACCATAATGTACTAATTTAGTAAATTTCTTATATTTATATACATAATACTTATTATTATCATTATTTTTCCGTTATCTAGTATCCATAACTAATAAATAGGTATGAGTGTATGGTTTTTATATTAATGTTTGTTATAATAATTTCTATTTTCATTTGTTATGATAATACCAATATTAAGAGAAGAAAAGTTGAACGTACTTAAATGTAACACAAAACTATTCGCGATCTGAATAATGTGTTTTTTTTGCAAAATCTCTAAGACAATCTTACAGAGTTCACATCCACAGTAATATATTATTATGTTTGTTAAAAAAACCTGCCTCAATGTCAGCTGACTGATGAATGAACCGCAAAAAGTCCCGTTAAATCACGCGAGATCGTTTCGTGGCGCACTATTGAGGTCGCTGATAATGATGCCTGAGTGGCAAGATTTAATGATATAGAGTTTCAACCATGATATTTTTAAGGTATGGCTAATCCTTTTTTACTTTATTTAACAAATACTACTTATGAACTTATGAAACTATTAAATTTGGAATATCATGTCTACTAAATCTGGAATTTTTTAAACCAAGTTTTTATTAGTCTGGCTTTCGCTGACGGCCTTTGCAGAGTGTTTTAAGGAGGCGAGAACCTTGCTGAGTCTTTAAACCTTAAAGACTAATCTCTGGAGAATTTGTAATGGACTGGCATCACCTCGTAGAGAGATGCCCACTATGTATCTTTCAGTACCCCTAGTGTAAGTTACAATCGAATCAAAACGAAAACGATCATCGTCGTGTTCACCTCTGATCCATATAATCAAATGGTTTCCAATAATTCACGACAGAGGCGTTGCGGCCATTTCTATACTATGTGGCAGTTGTCATGACGACGATCGTTTTCGTTGCAATTCGATTGAAACATACACTACACTAGGGGCACAGAGTTTCCAGAACTCGAGCCATGGGGAGCAACAGACCTGCCCCTTATTCACAACTGTCGGAACAAAAGTCACTTTTTATCACGGTGCGTCTAAGCGAGACGGCATGTGGCTTTTCGAATCGAATCCGTGATCCCACAGTTTCTGAATAAGGGGTCTGAGGGCGCCTCTAAAGTCTCGGACCTCGGCTCTCAAAGCATCCAGGCTCAAGTTTAGACTGGTTCTTCGCACCCTTGTTCGACCCGTGCAGTATATAACAGATGTGTGGCTAGTGCGTGACGTGATTGTGTGCGAGGGCAATAGCGCTCGTGATCGGTTCGTAGAACGTAAGTTCAAAGCCCGCTAAGCCAAGCACGCTCATACCAGGTAATCTTCTGTAAGGGAATCAAACGGTTCACTTGAAGTTGTTCACTTTTAGTAAATGATGAACATGATTTTTTTGCTAGGATAGTGTCTTAAATAAAGAAGACACACCAGTAAGGAAATATAAAACGCTGTAATCTGTCAAGCGGCGTTATACCTCTGGAGTTCTATGTCAATTGAAAAATAATTTTTGTTTAGAATCTGATGCTTTACTGGTTAATTCGATATTACCCACGTTACGCTTGGTGCGTCTTTTTTTTATTTGAATGCAAATAAAAACACGTGATATAAGATATTTTACCACTACGGTCACCTAAATCGAAAGGAATATTATCAAATTGGGAATTGCTTAGGTATTGTGTACATCGTCGGTTATCCGCTAAACACTATGTAATACCAACATTGGTCGTGTATAACGCATGCAATTTTCGAAGGCATAAAGCATTGTAGAATTTTAATTACGCTTGTTAGTTTATATTACTCCTTTTGTCGTTTCCTTGCAAAATACTGCAAGACATTGAAACTCTTGAAGAAAGAAGGAATTATTTTGCTCTATAGCCCACCATTATGCTTAGAATAACCCCGAGGTGATCTACTAAGTTAAACATAGGCCTCCCTCTATCGATTCCTGCACAGACCGGTTAGACTGAGTGTACTATGCAATTACGTTGTCTGGAAGAAAATTCAGACATAAGGTTGCCTTTTGTTGCTAAAAGTAGAATAAATTATATTTCTTGTCTCCAAGTACCTTATACAGTAAAATATAATAATAATATAATGTTCATACACTCACACACCAATTTATCTTGCCCAAAGTAAAGAGTTTCTTAGAAAGAAGAAAACAAACCACAATTATTTATCTGTTGTAAAAGTAATAAAGTAAACTGTATAGTTAAAAAAATATGTGTATGCTTTCTAAGTGGCAGATTAATTAATAGGGTGAATAAGTGAGCATAATATTGATTTATTTATAACGTTTTTGTTTTATGATCTTATAACTTAAATAAAATTTATAAAAATGTTCTAATAAACATAAAAACCGTACCTTTTTATGGTTATTTTTTGTTATTTAATTACGGTTGTTACTCTCTGCACATTTTTTCTTTCATTACGTTTTTTTATCTCTTAGTCGTCCAATTACTTACTATATTTATGATTAGAATTAGAGGTATTTATTTTATTACTTTTATTTACAATTGTTGTTTTTGGATATTGTTCTTAGAATTCAGTTACTATATTTCAAAAAATTACATTACGAACCTAATTTTCATCTGATTAGTATTTGTAAAGATAGTCTAAAATTCAATTTTGACTATTGTGTATGCCTTGCCCTTACCCAACCTCCGAATATGTCTCCTTTCTTAACCGAATTCAAAAAAGAAGGAGGTTATGTTTCACTGTATGTATTTTTTTTGTATGTATGTTCATCGGTTTCATGGTCAATTGTAAACCAATTTTCATAATACTTTTTTTATGATAGAGTATTCTCCCGAGGTGGTCCCATTGTCACCAAGTCAAGATCTGATGATGGGATCCCAGGAAAATCTAGGGAAAACCTCAAGTTTTATAGGCACGTATGACATTTTTTACTTTTTTTCCAATACTATTCAAGTTTTACTAGGTGGTAGGCCCGTATGTAGGGTCGTCTGGGTAGGTACCACCGCCTTTTTTATTTTAGCCGTGAAACAGTTCGCTGTGTTTCGGATTGAAGGGAAAAGGTAGCCAGCGTAATTTCTGTGCATGGACGGCATTTCATCTTAAGCCCCAGGATGACTACGCACCTGCAATATCAAGTGATTTTTCCTTGTTATTGCAAGTGTCTATAGGCGGCGGTAACCACTTACCATCAGGTGGGCCGTCAGCTTTTTTAACAGCTAGTTGTATAAAAAAAGTATTTGCGACTGTTAGCTACCATCTTATGTTGATGAGCTGGTGATGGAAGGTACAACTCCTTATCGGTTAGGAGTTGGAAGATAATTCTTTAAATATTATAGGTACGTATTAACGAATAGTAGTATTCTATCGGGTTATTGGGGTGAACTGATGATGGAAGGTACAACTCCGTAACGGTTTCGGTTAACGGAACAATATTATGTAGGTATTTCAAATAAAAACTGAGAGACAAACATGTCGATAGACCTGGCGGTAACCCATGTGGCTTTGACTTTAGACAGTCACTTAAAAATGTGTAAAAAAAATTATTACAACAAAAATAAAACCGACTTCAAAACACTCATCATCATCATCATCATCACCAGCCTATATACGTCCCACTGCTGGGCACAGGCCTTGCTACATGGCAGAAACACATGAGGAGTTTGGGCCATAACACCACCACGCTGGCCCAGTGCGGGTTGGTGGGTTAAAGCGGTTGCAGTAACAACCGGGATCAACGGCTTAACGTGCCTTCCGAAGCACGGAGGAGCTCAAGATTATAAATTTGATTGACCCATCCAGGGACCAACCATGGCGAAAGTTGCTTTGTTTTCGTGATCGAAACCAGAGCGCTCAAACCACTACGCCACCGAGCTCCTCTAAACACAAAATTGGAAAAAATAATTAAATTTAAGTACCTAAGTCCTTATCTCCTAAAAATGTATTTTTTGAGTTGGTGCTAAGTTGTTTCCAGAAACAATAGAAAGTGAGGCACCAACTCCAAAATATACATTTTTAGGAGATAAGTACCACTTCGGTACTTAAATTTAATGAATTTTTCCTTTTTAGTGTTTTGAAGTCGGTTCAATTTTTTACTTTTTGTGAAACAATTGAAAGGTACTTGGATGCTAAAGGTGTTTCTTTTGCAGGACATTTTTAATTTAGTCCAGGGTGGATGGATTTGTGGAAATCATCTTTTGCATTAGCATCTTTTGTCTTCAGAATCTCTATTAGTAATGATTAGCATATGTACCATAAGATTGACCATTTGCTATTCTTTGAAGTGTACAACGTGTTCTGCGTTAAAAGTATTTCAATGTGTATTTTCTACTATCTTAGGCATAGACTAGAGATAATATATCTTAGGTGTGTAGTGCAACTTAGATGTTGTTATTCGCATGTAAATTAGCAATATACTATAAAAATGTCGCTGTTTGACACGTGATTTTTTAAATAATTATGTTAGATGTAGGTGTGCCGTGTATTTTTTGATTATTTTTTTAAGTTTATCTGTGTTTTGTTTTTAGCGGGAGACCGTGTATTGTGGCGCAGCTTTGGGGAGGCCTACACCTAGCAGTAGACTGCAATAGACTGATATAATATGATGATGATGTTTAATTTATAGTAGAATAAAGTTTCATCAAATAAAAAAGACAGAATCTGTGTTTCAGGGTCTATTTCTTTATATACCACTAAGGTGGCAATCAAGCATAGACACTTGCAAGTTGCAACATCTGAGAATTCACACATGCGTTATTGACAAATGCCTTATGATTTACCACTGAATGACGGCAATAAGGTAAAATTAAAAGTTAAATTCACACTGTCAGTCAGAGTGAATTTAACAGGTCATGTAGGGGTCTACATGAATTATGATGAAATATTATGACTAAAATGGAACTGAACGACACGATCTCAAATAAGAGAGGAAGAGGAAGGACCAATAAAATTGGAAAGGAAGCAATACGACGTTTTTTTTAACCTTAACGAGATAACTCTTGGCCTTCATCTCACCTGATGGTAAGTGAAGATAAGGCCGACGATGGAAGCGAGTTACACCCGGATTCCTTAATCACAGAGAAACTGGCTATCTTACCTTTTACTGTGGGAACACATCAATGCTGTTAACATTATTGCTATGGCGGCAGACTTAGCTAAAATGGTGGTAGCTAGCCAGTCGGACTTAGAAAAGCCCTACTACCAACAAACTAAACCAAGCAGAAAAAACACCTCTAGATCTGAGGCAGGTGGTCTCAACCACTAAACCACAGAGGCGGTTGGACGTTTACTTTTCTCGACGATTTCGAAATATGTATATAGCTTTAGTTCTCAAAAAGGTAAAACCTTTTTAAATAGAGAAACATTAGAAGACAGGAGACGTAAAAGAGAAGTAACCAGAGACTAATCTTAATATTCTTAGTCCTAATTCACATATTACAATAACGTATAAAAATGTGAAAGTTTGAATTTTGAATGAATGTTTGTTACTCACTCTCACCAGAATAGCTAAATGGATCTACATAAAATTTGGTATAGAAATAGACTACAATCTGGAAAAGGACATAGGCTAGTTTTTATCCCGGGAATATGCTCCCACGGGATAATGCTGAATAAGTCGCGGGTGGATACTAGTGATATAAATGTATCGAATCGAAGTGACTAGAAGTGAATTGAGGGTTAGGAGCTTTATAAGTAAAGACAATTATAAAAGTACTTATACCCTATATCTTTATTATAGCATAAAAGTAAACAGTCATTGACAATAAATTTACAATCTCATTTAGTATTTTTTTGCAATACGAACCTATGTTCACACAATGAAAAATAACGTGTTAGCCACACATTCATAGGCAATGTTGGTAACAATTAACACGTGAAATTAAACAATTTTAGAAAAATTGTGCAACACTGTGTTTAAACTTAACCTACTCTAACGGTTTACATAAAATTATTAATAATTAAGAAATGTATCCACTTAAATCTCTTCTTTAGTGTAACTGTAACTTCGATTATCTTTGATATTATCGTAAGGTTGTGTTAGCTTAAATCACAAGAAATATGCGTAAGTATATGATTTACTGTAGCAAAAACGACGAAATGAAACGCGGCTTGGTGCAGTCACCCCGATCAAGCTTTTTTCAAGTGAAAAAACTATAACCAGCCCTAATAATTACCTGCCCTTGGGTCGTTGACTCGGCCGTCGAGTTTTGACATGCCGTCTTTGTGAAACCGACTATTTAAACCTACCATGGACATCAGCAATCTTCGCTTGTACGAACATTTGTGCCACTTTATGTGAAGTTAATTACATTATCTACACTTCGAGCTACAGTGAATTTTGTCAAACATCTGCGTTTTGCTTATTTTTTAAACGACTTCAAAAAAGAAGGAGGTTATATGTTCCACTGTATGTTTTTTTTGTATGTATGTTCACCAATTTCTCTGTCAATTGTCAACCGATTTTCAAAATTCTTTTTTTATTTCAACATTAATATAAGTGTTTGAAAAATATACCTTTTTACTTAGAAAATTATCTTAACCAGAAGAATTTTACGTCCCCTGCCCCAGGCCGCGATTTTTTTAGCTGTGATATTTTTCTAATTATAATTGTTACTGGAATCAATTTCAGGTGATAATACTCTCGAAGTCAGATATTACGATGTTTTTGGTATGTGAACGTAAAGTTTCGGGCTTTGCTTAGAAAGTTAATAAGCTACTTAGTAAGTGGATAAGATTTCTATGAATGAATGGACATGAGTCATTATTTACTACGTGTCGATAAATGAGAATGTAATTAGACTGTATTATCTAAATGACACCACACTATCCATGTAATGTAAACAATAGCAATCTACCTATCTAATGTGACGGCAAAAGTTAATTCTCAAGTTAATTAAAAAATAATTAGTGGTTTTATAAATATTTTGTTTTACAGTTCTTTTTGTGTCGTTAATGATCAATTAAAGATTTGACGTCTCGCAGTACCTAATTCTAATTTTTAGGACATTTCGAAGAAGGATCTCCGTGTCGTAATGGTTTCTGCTCTTGAAATAACCAAATAATTCACCGCTATCGTAATCAGAGATGTGTGAAATTATGAAGGTCTCGTTCTTCTCTGAACTTTGAGCTATTGGCTTCGGTTCTATTTCTATATAGTCATCGCAACTGTAAGCAAGATCTCACGATGGTGTTATCATAGCATTGGCTTCCCAGGTGTAAGTATATCTTGCATGGAAATGATGGGGTTAGAAATTATGCTTATACTGTAAAGAAAAATTTCTGTCTCCTCTGCTGGAGCTTGGAGGCGAGTTTAAGCAACCTCGGACCAAAGAGTATTGCAATTGCTTTTTTACTAATGTTATTATTTCGGTAAAAGTATAAAGATAAAGATTATTCTAACATAAAATCGATCGTTGCTGTTTAACATCGAGACGGTGTTGACGCGGTATAATCCTGTATACCTGCACCAAACATTTAAGGATAAATGCTTAAACAGGTATTTGATACACATAACTTGGCTATAAGGTATCATGTGATCAGAAAAATGATATGAACATGATATTATTCACTATAATGCCTTTATGTTATTATTTCTTGGCCACTTTGAGATAAGAAAAGCAATTGTTGTTAACAACTGACTGCAATTGAATGTTATTTTTGTTGAATGTCATACCATTTTACTCGCGCATTAAAACTATGTCAGAAAATTACAAGTATCCACTTTTATACCTACTTAACTATAAAGTTATATTAGGTACACAGTTCAAAACTATCTACTGTTATATAAACTTTAAGCCAAACGGAGACGAGAAACGAACAGTCGATTCGAAAATGTAAGTGATTTTATTTAAATAAGAGGGATCAACTTGATGCAATTATACCTACCTACTTCCATGAGCGCTGGTTTTCCGCAAGCAAACGTCGTCGATTGGGATAGCGAGAGAACGACTGCGTCGTTTTCGCAGACGTTCTCTAGCTATCCCAATCTCGTTGACAAATCGCTTTGGTCTGATGATGCTTGAAGTTCGGCGAAAACAATATAAACTGATTGTGATACATAAAATTATTCACTCTGAATTGGGTTCATCTGTGGGCTGACCCCTCGACAACAATGTTGGTTATATAAAGACATAATCATTTAGTGATAATGATATTGACATTGACATTTTTAAGCCAAATCTCATTAATTTCAAATAATGCGTTTGGTCTGCCCTCCATCTGTGCCTCCATCCCCATTTATGCATTTATAAAAGTTATGCTGGGTCCAGATCAAACATTAACTTTAATGCTTGAGGTTGTAATAGTTTGAAAGTAACAATTGATGTATTCAACTTTTTATTAATAGCACTGCTCTGTGTGTACATACCTTGTTTCTATTCTCTGAGGTCCATTACCTAATTAGCATTAATGTAATGGTGACTGTAAGCTGTTCAGTGTACAAGGTGTTTGGTAGGTACTCGGTTCAACAAACGGGAACCTACTCATATTAACATAGTTATACAGGTTGGTGACAACAATACGACAATAAATTAAAACATGGACTATATTAGTTCATAGATATTATGTTTCGCATTCAATATTGGTTATATATTATATAAACAATACGTTGGCTGCATTATAGAAATGTCTTGAAATTATCAAAAATTTACAAAACATGTATATGAACTAATAAAGCCCATGTGTTACCAAAAGATCAAATTTCTAAAATAATTTTGATTTCCCTTACATTTTGATTCACTGACTAAACTGTGTATTTGTATGAAAAAAATTTAAATTTATTTTTCAATTTTGAATGTTTGTTAACACTATAGTATTTATATGACTATGTTAACATGCGTAGGTGCCCTCTTGTTATGGTGAGTACCAAACACCCTGTTTATATTAAAATAAATATCTAGCATATTTACTCGTTTCTTTTATGGTCCTCTCCGAAATTCCACTAAATATAGAACATTTTTTCATACAATTAGATGGTAAGCAAGCTGACGACCCAGTTAGTGGTAAGTAGGGAATTCAAATATCGCGAGATTGGGGCTCAGGCGAGATCTCGCGAGTTTGTGAATGGCAGTTTTGTGTATATTTTTGCAAATAATCACAATATTTGAATAACTTAGAAGAAAAAACTATATGTTTTATAAGATAAACATTTATTTTCACGATTTTTTCAATAGACTTTTATGCATTAAACATTGTTTGTTTTGTCTATAATTTCTTAATAAACTTCTAAGTAGTAAACTTTGACGTACGTATCTATCAAATAACAAATGAAAGAAACAACCAGTCTTCTCTTCTTATAAGTATCAAACAAAAATCTTTTAGTAATAAAATTCTTTTATAACAAACAAAACAACGAGAAGTCAAAAAAAAAAAACTTTTATCTAAGTTGAGTTGACTATAAAACTGAGATATTATACCCGTGACAGTCGGCGCTTCGAATAAGACGTTTTTATGCTCGAGTGCAATCTCGTTAAACTCGCGAGATCTCGCCCTTTTTTCGTCCGAGATCAATTTTGCTAAAAAAGGTCGAGATCTCGCGAGAACTATATTGCATTCCCTAGTGGTAAGTAGCTACCGGCAAACTATACCTGCAATTACAAGGAAAAAATAACTTGATATGTTGCGTGCATTTGCCATCTTGAGGCTTAGGATTGAAATGTCTTTCATGTCCAGTAATTACACTGACTACCGTTCCTTTAATCGGAAACATATGCTTTTACGGCCTGGGTTGCTTCAAAAGAGGGTTAAATAAGCACCTTTTGGGCCGGCAAGGGCGGCAAGGTGAAGTACAAGAGCCGTGTCTAAACTGCAGTAGGTAGTTATCTTCGCATGTGAACTCATCTTACTGCTTCACAGATGGCTTTGAGTCATTTGCCGTGGTTTTTATAAAAAAAATATTAAAGTCACAAAATAGCGGCGAGAGTCTAAAAATAGATAAGTAATTGTTCGAAAAAGAACAAGTAAATCAATAGAATTAGGTTGCCGAAGCCCTGAAATTTGCTAATAAAACATAGAAAAAAGATGACAAAATAATACTTACACTACAATTGAAAGATTGGTTTCAAAAGGTAATAGGAACAAGAAAACGAAGCTTTGTGAAGAGATCAGTCATGCACAAAACAATCACAAAGGTTCCATTTTTTCACTTCGTTAAACAATGAAGCAAAACAATAAAGGAATGTGCCTGAACCATAGAGGTTGCCCAATTGATGCAAGTTGCGACGGAACTAATAGGAAGTGAAAACTCGTTGTCATACTGTATATGGCGTAGGTAGGACATACACATATTGACGATCGGCTGGCCGAGTCGTCTGTCTGTACCTTTTGCTATACAGGGTACACGGTTAGGGATCCCGGGTTCGAATCTCGGTAGGAGCAAATGTTTGTATAATGAGTACGAGCATTTGTTCACGAGCCATTGATTTTATAATTATAATTATTTAGGGTGGGTAGAACCAGAGATACAGCTTGACAAATCCGTAGTACCTACTAACCTTCATACAATGCGGCGGGCTTAAAGGCTAAACTGTCATTAAAACTATTTTCACGAGGATGACGTTGCGGGCAAAAGTACGTATACATTTGAAATGATACCACTTTACCGTATTGAACTCGCGTTTAATTGGACGTTACATTATTAATACCGGATACGTTTCGATAGCATCTAATTATATTGTCAAGCCACAGATTCCGACAGAATTGGTTATTAATTGTCGAATGCCAAAGGAAACGCAAGAAAAATCAAGTAAAATAGTTTTATTTAAAATGCGTAGTGCTTGCAAAAGTATAATACTAGGTAGGACATACGTAACTATATTTACAATTTAGAGAAAACTAACTTTTATGGAAGGTTATATGCTTGTTAATATGAATATAAGCAAGGATGATTTATTTGACAACCGGCTGGCCGAGTGGTCTGCGCCCCTTGCTATAGAGGCTACTCGGTCGGAGGTCCCAGGTTCGAATCCCGGTGGAAGCAAATGTTTGTTTGATGAGTACGAGCATTTGTTTACGAGTCATGGATGTTTATATGTTTCTTTAGTATATTTCTAATATTTATATACACATTACCATGTACCAATACCAAATAAAAATACCAAAAGTATCCATAACACGAGCTCTTAATGATGCTTACTTTGGACTACATAATAAGTGAGAGTGGGTGAATATTATTATTATTACGTTTATTATTTGGTCTGTGATATAAGAAAGAGGAAGACCAAAAAGATGGAAAGACTGTGTGAATGATGACATCACTAAGAAAAGAGTGAATGTCCAAATATCGAATAATTGAGGCGAATGGAAATGGAGGTACCTGACTATCCTCTTGCGTCACTCCAAAATAAAATTGGGAGCAGGAAAATTATGATATATCAAAATGAAGGTTGGTTAGGCTATAAGAGTTGAAATAATCAGTAGGTAGTAGAACGCCCGATGAAATCTACGAGAAGAGACCAAACATCATGTTCTCGAGCTCATCTGCAGGTAGACTTTGATCTCATAGGCATTTTTTTTTACAACTAGATGACAAACAAGCTGACGGCCTACCTGGAGGTAACCTATAATGTTATTTTATATAACCATTATTTTATATAAACAGCTATCTATTATAAAACTTGGGTTTATTATTTTATCTACTTTTTCTTTTGCTACAGCCTACTATACTAATATAAGTTAGCAAACATTATAACTATCGCCACCATTCTGAGCAGATTAGAGATCTGGTAGTCATTTTGAGCATTCCTTGGAGTTTTAGTTTTAATTTAAAACCCTAAGGAATTTCAAGGCCGAACGTTCCACATACTGCTTGCTATATTGGGCCTCCACAAATTATCCCTTTGATGATTAGCTGCAGAATGACTATGTTAACACGGTTAATGAGTTGATAAATTCGATTTCAATATTATTATTAGCTCCAGTGCTTGGTTCTTTAAACGCCCCAATTAGTATATTTTATGATAATCATCGATTTATCATTTTAATAATCTTTATAAAATCTAAACGAAATCACCGGAAAATAAAACCAGTTACCGAATTATCGATATGCCAATAAGTGTAACGTAATTAATTTGTAAGTAAATATTATGAAACTATGTTTCATAACTTAATTTATCAAATATTGATCATTAGCGAATAGTTTGATTACAAGTTCGTTGGTGAATGTATTCATTGGGAACAGAAAAATGGTATTACTTTGGCCATTAATTTCAATTGGAGAAGTGATTATTTATTCTAACAAATAAAATACAAAAATTTGAAAAATACGATCGTAATTTCATTATCTGCAATAATTCATATTCGTTAAGATTAGAACATTGCTTTCTTTTTTAGAATATCAAATCTTCAAGAAAATTACAAATAAATGAAAAAATTTGAAACGGATTATAAAACACTCACACTTTAATATGCCCTTCGCGCTTTGAATAATATATTTTACATCAATGTTAAAACTATCAAAGCTTCATTAATAATAATAATAATAAATTTTCTTTATAAGACACAAGAGACAAATTCAACAATACGAAGTAATAAACACAAAGCAGTACAAGCTCCAATTTCGGTTATAAGTAAGTAAGTATATAACCATAATTCAATCCTGAGGCCTCCTTGGAGTAAAAGTATTCTGTGCCTGAGACTAAATTGGACGCAAAGATTTTTCTTAAATCTCGTTTTCTGGACAGCATCAAGTCACAATGAAACGTCACTACACCGGAAGAAACCGGTAAAACAAGGCGATAGCACTCAACACATAACGATTGTCTACAAATAAGTCTGACTGAGAATGAATTACTTATTCTATGGAATTTATCCAGATACTCGACCTTTCTTGTCTTTTTTTATAACGACTTTGACACAAATATAAAGTGAAAATTCTGTCGGGTATCGCAATTCATCTCTTACGGTACCTTAATTAATTTTATAGTAAATTAGTTACCGCCCGCGGCTCTGCGCTCGTTGATGTCGGTACCCGCGCCAAAAGGTAGCCTATGGCCTTTCTCAGGATGTCTATATCCATGCCAAATTTCATCTAGATTGGTTCGGCGGCCTGAGAGTGAACACGTAACAGACAGACAGACAACAGCGTTACTGTCGCAGTTATAATATCTAATTCAAACAACGTGTCAAATAAATTGATAATTCAATTGAATCATATTTGTAGGAGCTATCGCACTTTATTAAGTGTGCTATTTTGCGATAACAAGAAAAAAGAGATAATTTTAAGAAAGTTTTGGGCCAGTTTATGATCACCATATCAGATTGTAGACAAAAAGGTACAGAATAATATAGTTTTCTTAAATCAACAGAAAACTTTTTTATTTTATTGCAAAAATAAAATAAATATTGCATATAAATGGCAAAATAGATGTCATAAAAGTGACCAAAAGTGTTACTGTCCATAGCCACAATGACGCAGTTAAAATTTCTATTTTACTCATGTTGACATTTAAAAATTGACATTCTTTGTTTAAACTACTAAATGTTTTGGATGCCCATAAAGTGTTTTTGTGGATTTTCGTAATTGTTTGTACCTATGAAGAAATAAAACGACAATTTTCAATGTAAAGTCGTAAGAAACAAAATTGTATTTTGACATTGACATTTCGTTTAATTTAAAATGGCTGCCTTTGTCATATTTTTCAGGAAAATTAAAATATTTTTTTGCCACTGTAAGCAGTCAAATTTTATGGAATCGATAAGATAAGATGGTTTCATACAAAATAACTGTACGAAAAAATGGTGCTCATGAACTGGCCCAAATCCTATACAAACTTTTATTATCTCCTTTGGTTCAAACTATTAAATTATATTCTATGGTTTAACATATTTCCCGTAATGTTCTAGATCATTTTATACGAATTCCAAACTTTGTTGTTGTTTTGACATAATAATGCTTGGTCAATATTTACACAATTAATGCTGATGGCACTATAATACTGTAAAAGGCTATTATAAAACAATCATTAAATATTAGGTAGTAAGTACTATTATTTGTTGTCTAATATTAGTATTGGCATAATGCAAGTAGGTATTTAAATTAGGATTTACGTAATAGCTTCTCCAATATTTATAAAGTCGGCGATGACATTAATTATTTTAGCCCGATGACCATGTGATCTGAAAAGGTTTAGCTATAGGCTACCGCCTTGGTAACCGTTTACCTTAATTTTTATATATACACTAGTAAAAACGTATATCATCATTGTCATCATTTCATCCAAAAGACATCCATTGCAAGACTATTGTCTTCGCCGCCCCTAATGTTTTCCACGACGTTCGGTCCTGACGCCTTGCGGGATGATCTTGCTATGGGCCCAGTTGCCCACGAAAGGCTGCAGTACACGCATCCAGCGGCTACCTGCAACATTCACGAGATCGTCGGTCCGTCTTGTTGGAGGCCTGCGCACGCTACGTCTTCCGGTCCGTGGTCGCCATTGTAGAATCTTTCCGCCTCAACGGCCGTCGATTCTGAACATTTTCTTTTGGAGTTTAGCAACTCTTTGAGCTATGCCGGTTGAATTTGATTCTCCTATACAAACCTGTTTATTTCTAATTCGATCTAACGGGATAGCTTTGTCTCACCTGATGGAAGTGATGATAATGTCTAAGAGGAAGCGAGCTACCCCCGGGTTCCTCAACCACAGACCTGGATATTTTAGCTCCAACTGCCGGAACACAACAATGCTGTTAACATTATTGTTATGGCGGCAGGCGACGGTGAAACTCCGAGCATTACATAAACAAAACAAAAAAATGCCTACGTCCTTTTTGAAGCATTCCAATCATAAATATTTACATAACGAATGTTTGCGAAAGTTTTAACCCACCGGCCTTCATTAGATTATACTTTATTGTTTGTCATAAGGTTCAAGTCCACATAGTGGACTTTGACACTTATTTATCCACGGTTATTCCGATCAACCTCAAATGGGCGTGTCGAGATAAAATCGTAAATTCGGTCCTCTTATCTTACGTATAATGAAACATTTTTGTGAATAACTGCCACTAAAGATCATTAATATTTTTTAAATGGATGTACTTCCCCTTGTATTACTAGAAATGGAGTATGAGCTTTGTGTCAAATAATAAAATACTTACGTTAATATCTTCAGACATTTAAATTGAGAAATGAAGTGAAAATTGATTCTTTCTGTGTTTTGAATGTAGAAAATGTTATTACTGTCAACACAGGTTCTCGGCTTTGTTTATAAAATTTAAAGAAATATAAAATTTTTAGCCACGTGATGGTGAAATAAAGCAACGCCTTTTTTTGGACTAACTATTGCTGTTGGCCGCAAAACATCGATGAGTCCACAAGCCTTAGGGGTCGAATCGGCTCTAGAAGAATTCTATTCGACAGCATCTCCTCCCAGAGAGGTGTCTCGCTGTCGCTTATAGTCTCCAAGATTTAACTGTGATCGTTGTTTTGATTACGAAATATCCTCTAACAATCATTTATACAAGCTTGGCTTGCTTATGAATATAAAAGTCTTATTGGAATCAGTTTGTTAGTTTCCAATATTTTAGACTTGAAAGTAAAGGCTCTTAAACAAAAAAAATGTTATCTCGAGCTCTCTCGTGCTTCGGAAAAAACGTTAAGCCGTTGGTCCCGGTTGTTAGTGCAACCGATTTAACCCACCAGAGGCGTATTGGGCCAGCGGCAGTGTGGTGGTGTTATGGCCCAAACTCCTCATGTCTTTCTCCGGTGTAGGAAGATGATGATGAAATAAAACCGTTACCACAAAGACATAAAAAACACAGAGCAAATCCAACTACTTCCTATGACCTCTATCAGGCAATATAATTGGAGGACATCCCTAATCACATCTTCCTGCGCATGGTCTCCGTTCGAGAACATTTTACCCCAACATCCATCAGCTCTACGAGCCGTGAATATGAAATTTGGGATAAAGGAACGTTTTTCTTTATTTATTTTTTAACATTATTATATATCAATGTTGGAACAATACTTAGTAGAAAAGTATCTAAACTAGAAAAATATCATAACCTGGGGCCAGGATCGAACCCGCGATCTTTTACAATACGGGCGAATGCTCCAACTATTACTCATTTCTTTTGCAATGTTTGTCATTTATACAGTTAATTATTACACAGGCACAAAATATAATCTGCTGTTTGTGTGCGCCGCCGCTGGTTGGCTGGCAAGGGACAAAAGGTTAAATGAAATTCCAAATAAAATTATTAAGTTCCAAACTCATTGAACCCACTTTATCAGTAATTATTTTGCCGGATTTTGATTTTTATTTGAGAGCTGACGTCAATATGCAAGCCCGACCATTTTAAGTTCCGCAGCTAAAGACAAAAAAGAAAAAACCTTATTATTTGCGTCAGTTGCACGAATTTAAGAAGATGATACAAATCAAATTTACGTTATAAAAAATCATTATCGATTCAGTCAATGATCAGGAATGAACATACCACAGAATAGAATTGATTTAAACTTGGCAGTGATTTATTAGGAACTAAATAATTATCATCAAGTAAAGACAATACTCTAATAATGATGGTTTTCGTCAAAACTCATAATGCTGGAGGGTTCTGGGTTCTATCGTTACTGCTATCACTGCATATAAAAATTGACAGATGAAACCCGATATCTTGATAGCAGTTTTCGTTTTATACATAGTTAAAATGTAATCTGGTTTAATACTCTTCATAAGGAAATATACAATATGAATAGGTATCCCTATACATATACCTATACATATCCCTATACATATATATAATTGTTATTATTATTAATCCTGACCTCTCTCTTTATCTTATCTTGATATCTATACTATGTCTTCTTATAATTCCTAGTGCATTTAAACGCAAACGATAAAAATCCGTTAAACTTAATACCGTTACGACATCCTGCAGACACTTGCACAGAATGTTAATCATTTATTTAACGTCTTCAAGCGTATAATACTTAAGTTGTGTATATTCTTCTTGAACCCTGAAGGCAACGAGATGTATATTAGGGAAGGTCGGCATGGGCAAATATTTTTTGGCCTTCATTTTAATTCTTCGTTGTTCGAAAGGAGGTTAAGTACAAACTGTTAGATCAAACTATTAAATTCAAAATTAGGCACGACAAAATAAGCATAAAGCAATTGGTTATCATGATTTACATTATTTAAGCTAGCTCAATTAACGAAAACAAAATGATTTAAATTTGACCGATTTGATTTCTTAATTATAAAGTTAACAATCCGTTGACATTCCCATAAGCTCATTTGCTCACGTCTTAGATGAGTGTGTGCCCCAGATAATGACACAATGATATTTGTAACAAAAATAGAGTGTTATTTATAAATAAAGAAATAATATTATAACCGTAGTCGAGGCTATCAGCAATCCGCGTCATATTCGTTTACCCTGGTGATCCCCTCGAGAATATGTAAAGTATCCATATATCAACTCAATATATTTTTTTACTGTTTATGAACGCCAGGTATTAGTAAAATACGAAATTAATGATAACGTCACTTAGTGGCACTTCAAAAATGTAACGGTTAATTAATGTAATGATTAATGATTGGGTCCTTATCAAACTATTCTTGTATTCTGACAACTTATAATGATAAGTAGTCGGAATACAAGAATAATTTGTTAGACTGCTATGGTAACCATTTCCTTCCTGCTTAAAGTTTGAGCTTAAAAGGAGAAAAGTTAACGAAATAAATCTGGCATACATACATGATGAATATGATACTGCCAAAAATATGTTTGTTGCCTAAAATTTTATTATTAATAGTTTCTTCGAAATCTAAGTAAGTATCTCCACATTGAAGGCTACTTTTGTATTTTATTTATTATAGATTTGACTAATAATATTAGATTATTTTTATCTATTTAAACTCTTTGGTGATATTTAAAACTTACACATTTTTAAAGTATTAAAACATAATGACGTGCCCACGAAATATACTTAGCTACAATAATCATAGGTAGAAACGTAAGTAATAAAAACACATCTTAACCAATTTGATAGTATTTAAATAAGTACTTTAAAATCTTCTGATAGGCTTCGAGTTAAGTAGTAGGTATTCTACCAACCTACGTAAGAAAAGTTAGACCGAATTAATGGCTTTACAATCCATGCCAATTTATTAAAAGAAATGACGTTGATATATAATATATTTGAACCTTACTTTGCCTTAGTTATGTTGAGTAATTTGTAAGTAATAATAATAAATAAATAAACCTGCTAACACAGCTTTTTCAAAAACTCTAATATCTTATGTGACAGACACGGAAACACGCTTTGGCATAAGTATTTGCTCACTTTAATTCGTTTTCGCAGTCATATAGATGTTGACAAGAAATACCGGAATTGCCTGTGAAATATATTTACACATTGTATTTAACAATCCTAATGAACTTGTAAACCATAAACATCATATATTTATAGAAGACACACCACAATAAATATGTCAAACGTATCTAAAAATAATACAGATTGGTGTAATAGACGTAGGTGACTACGTTTAATACGCGCTATAAACGATACTTTTATGTAAATGTCGTCAAGTAATCTAATTTTGCATATTATTTTTAGAATATTCATTCGAGTTTATTTTGGTGTAGTAAATATTTGATGATTATGTAGGTATGCATTTACTTGTCGAATTAAAAACTATGAATGCTAGAGAGCATTTAATAAATAAATAAATATTCATACATTCACATCTAGCTCAAAGTAAGCATCTATAAGAGCTTGTGTTATGTAAACGATATTATTATTTGGAGCATTGTTATTATAATTTTCCACATTTCAGGGAAAGTGTTACAGATGATTGCAGTAAGTATGTAAGGAGATACAGCATAAAAGGAGAGAGCATGCATTGGAAGATTAATGAAGCCAACAACCTATGCCTTTGATACCGAATCACATAGAATATACATAGCCACTACACAAATAATGGAATATATCGAATTGGTGTATTAAATGGATGGCTTTTCTCATCATCGCCTGTAGTTCCTGCATTGTCAGTTAATTTCAATAATTAATATTTTTTTTATGGATCCGCCTTCTATAAAAACTATTGACGCATAACGTAATCTTTTTGCAGTAAGAATAATAACAGAAATACCAAAATAGGTTTAAAATAAAATCTTTAAATTAAAATTTGTTTCTAAAATCAGCATAAAGATATCATTCTATGGATAAAACAAAATAAAAACTAAAAAATAAATTTTAGTGATTAATACCACCAATTACAACTTGTCGATGTTTGTCGAGTTGATAATTCAATGGTCCGATTTTAAGAGAAACTTAATCTGTCTCGCACTCAAACATAATTGAGCATAGCATTCGCAAAAACTTCATTCAATTCAGATGGTGTATGATTCAATTACAAACATGTTAAAACCGTCATTATTTTTACAATGCAACGCATTGCACTGCGGGCGATTGATAATTGTGGTGGATAGACAATCATCGATGAGCAAGTCAGTATTTCTTCATATCCTTCAGTTGTACTTTAATTAAATCTTTACTTTCAATCTTCTTCAATATCTTTCAATATCTTTGAATGTGGCAATATCAGCCGTGGTTTTAGTCGAGAATTTATTTTGAGATAACCATGAAAATGAAAACTTTTTCGTAGACTTTATTTAAACTTTATTTAAACTTTATATATATTTATTTATATATATAATTATATATATATAAATAAATATTTATTTAAATGCCTAACAATATTCAAAAAAGTTACTAGACTAAAAAGGAGCAGGATGCGTACCCGCGATCGGGTTTATAATAAGTCCATCCACGCTTACCTACTAAATTAAATGTAACCGCATAAATAATTTTAATGCTTCCACATTGAAATTAATTAACTCTATACTATTTTTCTTATATAAACAATAACACATACTACATACCTTACAAAATAATTATTTCCTTTGCTGACTGGTCAAAAACTTACCTATTGGACTTTGTACTTACCTTCTTCGTACAACTGTTGTAGTGTAAGGAAAATGTCATACTAAAGAATATTCACGACAAAGTACGTGTACTAATTGCAGCATCATGTAAGGTATGGTGGCCTTTGACATAGGTAGAGAACAATATAAAAAATAATTTGTATGATTATTTGATATTAGGATAATTATCATACTAATATCATAACTGCGATAGTTTCGACTGATGGAATTTGGCACCTCTGTGCCATTTATTCTAATCTCGATGGGTGGTACGGATGAAGTAGCGGTTGGAAGCTGTAATTAATAAAATAAAACTTGGTCAGCATAGAGCCATCTAAACAAAAAGGTAGAGATATTATATCATGAATTAATTCAAAATATGTTCACTTTCCGATCAAAGACGTATGCAGACGATTTGATGATGATTTGATTATTAATGGCATCCTGGATGCTTCTGAATTAATAAGGTGTTTTAGTTTTAGCACGTCGAAACGCGATCAAACACACTAAGGTTAAAGATTTGGAGCAGGAGGGCTACTGTTACTTTAGCGTTTCTCTTATTTTGTATTTTTTTATTTATTTTGTAGAGCCTTTTTATTTTATTTTTTGTTTTTAATTTTGTACAGCCTTACTTTTATTTTTATTTGTTTAGTTTTGTCAATGCCACCATTAAAATATACCTAGATACGATACCTTATGCTTTTATACAGGGTGGTGCCGTCAATACGACAATGAATTAAAACAGGCTATATTAGTTCATTGAAATGGTTTGTCACTTTAAAAAACATCTTATTCATTTGATAATTTCATGACATTTGTATGAAATAATATAACATTGGCTGCATTAATTTATAGAAATGTCATGAAATTATCAAATGAATAAGATGTTTTTTCCTAATTTCATTGATGTCAATTTATTGTCGTATTGACACCACCAGGCACCACCCTCTATATTCATTGTTTTTCAAAATAAATTAGACTGGTCTCATACACAATATATAAATATCAAGTTGATATTTAATTCAAATGTACTTTGAAAAAAATGATTACTAAACTATCGACTACCTGTAGCTCAAAAAAGTGACTACATAACATATATGAGAACACCTAGCCAAAAATAAAGTTGCATAGAGATGCACCGTTTTGTGAAATTAAAGAAACTGTAATTACATCTCGCAAATTTTGTTAAAAACTAATATAACCAAAGTAGTTTGGCTAAATATTGTTTTTCAGTATAGGTAAACAAAATTTGATGTAGAGCAGGCAATACTCTAAACTTGATCCCAAAAAAGAACAAATTGCAGCAGCATTGAACAGGATCCTAAACTTGATTCCTAAAAAAAGAACAAATTCTTAAGAATTCTTCTACCTGGGGCGCTTGGAGTCATTTACGTATTACATTGATTTTAGGTTGCGCAAACGACTGCGCACACGCATTCAATAGAGCTAACACATACTTATCTGTTGATGATAATAGAGTTGTCATCGTGGGCGTGCCCAGTAATCCTATATTTCCTTAACAAAAACTTCAACATTTTATTGTAAGCTTAAATAATTAATTAATATCTGACTAGGTGGTAGGCCCGTATGTAGGGTCGCCTTTCTTATTTCAGCCGTGATATAGTTCGCTGTGTTTCGGATTGAAGCGAAAGGTAGCCAGTGTAATTACTGGACATGGACGCCATTTCATCTTAGGCCTCAGGATGACAACGCACCTGCAAGTTCAAGTGATTTTTCCTTGTTATTGCAGGTTTCTATAGGCGGCGGTTACCGCTTACCATCATGTGGGCCGTCAGCTTGTTTGTCATCTAGTTGTATGAAAAAATAAAAAAATCTGAACCCGCGACCTTTGACGAAGTCAGCCGATTTCTCTAACCTCTGAGTTATCGAAGATCTAGATGAACTCTTTTAGTCTATTTTTTTCCGACCTGAAGTCTACATTCTCACAATATCGAAACATTATATTTCGACATCCGAAAACCTTTTCAGTAATAATTATGCCCAATATCGACAAAATATCTTCGCTGTTATTGCAATACTGGGGAGAGATATTTAATTGTATGTAAATAGCAGTTTTTTTAATTATTTAATTTGGAATTTCGGAAATTTTAACACGAAATTCTTTTTTATTTTTTTTGGTATACCTATGGTTCTCTATATTTTGGTCATAAAATTATGGTTCGTTTAATATCGAAAGCTCATAATTTCATTCAGTTCGCACGATCACATTCTGATAAAAGAGCAGACATGCAGTATATTGAAGGGCTTGTTTAAAAATATATAATATTTTTTCCCAAATGCAGTACACCAGATGTACTTTTACAGACTTACTTCAGACAGCTTTTTTGTCTATACAATTAGATGACAAACAAGCTGGCGGCCCACCTAGTGGTAAGCGGTTACCGCCGCCTATAAACAACTGCAATAACAAGGAAAAATCACTTGATATTGCATGTGCGTTGTCATCCTGAGGCCTAAAATGAAATGCCGTCCATGCCCAGTAAATACACTGGCTACTTTTCTCTTCAATCCACAACACAGCGAACTGTTTCACGGCTAAAATAAGAAAGACGGTGGTATCTACCAGTTGACCCTACATATGGACCTACCACCTAGTACTAAGATTGCAAATTATCTCGATTACTATCGCTTAACCAACACAGGTTGGGACAAGGCCAAAAATAAGGTATTCTGGGTCAACGTTTACAACATTCTACTAATGGGAGACAATAATTATTTTAAATATTGCTCCTTGCAAAATGTTGTCATAAAATGGTTCGCTTCGCATCCCAGCCCAGAAAATTCCATTTTTCTAGTCAATTTACACATTGCGAAATATCTTTAAAACATTTCAATAAATTGTCATCTTTCATTTACAAAAAGGTTTTTATGTCTTTATAGCTTGTTTATGTCTTTATCTGAACTTCAATGATTTTTTTCCGATAAATTGCATAAAACGAAATGAAATCTAAATTGCGTAAATAGCGTAGAAAACACGACTCACAAGTCACAACATACAAAAGGAATAATCGTTTCCTTTGGCATCAGCCATTATCTGCACCGTTTTTAATTAAATTCATTTGCCGAGAGATGCAGATTGGGGATTGAAAATAGCAGATACTAATCAATAGAATTTGTAGTGAACTGTCATTCAAGCTATCTTACTTACCAGAAATTACCAGTGGATTTGTTGGACGGTCTGGTGGCGCAACGCTCAGACGTGCGCGCACGCCGCTAGCCGGCCTCACGCGGAGGTCGCTCTGTGACCCTTGCGACGCATTAGAATACGCCTCGGGATTCACCTCGATAAACAAATAATCACATTAGCTAATCATAGAGACATCCCAGTAATTACAGAAAAAAAAATTGATTACTTATAACTACACACACAAAATTTACTTCTGAGGCCAAATGCTAATATTGTAAAACGTTACTATCCTAGGAGAGCAGCAGCGCCTTTGTTGTGAAGTACCTACTGAAGTCCTTCCGATGAACGCCTTAGTTATAGTCACTTACCTACAGTTGATCTTGCATTAGAGGTACTATTATCTAATCTTTGCTAGAGGCACTGAAGACAAAGATTAGATAATAGTCTGAAGATTATTATCTAATCGGTGACTTTCAAGTTACTTTTAGTGTAGGTGAAGTACCCACACTAAAAGTAAGTTAAAACACTCAAACATTATATTAAGATTACACACTCTTTTGGACTCATTGTGCTGTCAGCTGTGTCAAATAGCAGCTGCACCCGTACCACCATCTTTTATCGCGATCCAGTTTAGGACCTAAACTGAGTAGAATCGTTAATTCGTACTACGACGCTATCTACGACTATGACAGCGATGCAGTTTAGGAACCAATACTTATTCGAGCGGAATATGAATCGCTTTCATAAAGATGGTGGTAAGGCCCCAGGGGCCTTACCACAGCAGCCGTGATTTATCACTACATAATTTAGCGCACCCATTTAATTTAACACTGGTGAATCAAAAAAGACACAGAAAACTAAAGAAGAAATTTTTGTTTTCTAAAGATACCATAAAACAGTATCACTTTATTAGAAGATTATAGAAGTCGTTCTATTTTGTTATTATCATTTATCAGAAAGATCTTATTCCGATCTTCTCGCCTGTGAAAGCACAAGCATATAACTCTCAGGATAGGATAGGCTATTTCGATACTATACAAAGAATTTGAATGAGGAGCTCGGTGGCGTATTGGTTTAAGCTTTCGAATACAATAACAAAGCAACTGTCGCCTCGGTCAATCCCGGATGGTTCAATCAAAATTTGTAATCTCGAGCTACTCGGTGCTTCGAAAGGCACGTTTAGCCGTTGATCCCGGTTGTTGCTGCAACCGCTTGAACCCACCAACCCGCATCAGGCCAGTGTGGTGGTGTTATAGCACAAAATCCTCGTGTGTTTCAAATCCCATGTAGTTAGGCCTGTGCCTAGCGGTGAGATGTATACTAATAATTTAATGTCGTAATTTATTGGAGTATTGACGGCACCACCCTGTATATAGGCTAGTGAAAATGATGACAAAGAATGTATTGCTGTGAATAAATAACCTAGTAATGCTTATCAGGGGTCTTTTCACAATACTACTCTGCTAAGGATTCATAGAAATAGAAAACTTTATTTTTGGCACAAATGTACAAATAAGCTGTCATAATTTACAATGTTAAATTCAGCCTGTGATGACGACTGCTGAACAAAGGCCTCCCCCATCGATTTCCAAATGTAATGGTTCTGCGCAGACTGAATTATTATGGAATTTCCATTCAAATTCCATTTTTTCATTCGATATTTTATTTCCACAAAACTTCGTGAATCTCAAATAGGTCCTAGTATGATTCCTAATTGTGCAACATTAAGGAAGGTGGATAGCTAATCTATAACAAAAATGAATCTATGATGCTAAGCGCAAATGTCGAGAGCAGCAGAACCGATTTCGCTAATTTTTTTTTTTTTAATTCCTTGAATTACAAGGATGGTTCTTACAGAGAGAAAAATTTAAAAAATTGCCTGAAAAAGTCTAAAAGAAACACTTTTATATACTCCCACACAAAAGATTCGTAATATAATACTTAAAAGTCAATTTGAACTTTAATACAAACCATAATGTTTAAGTGTTAGTGAATGGGTTCCGGGAAGGCAAAACAATTGAGTGACGTTAGTACCGTATAAATGTTAATGTCAAAATAAAATGAAATTTGAAATTTTTAGTGACTATTAACAGAACTTTTAAGTGTTTTATAATTTTTATTTTTTTACATAATGTAATTGTTGACTTATTAACTTTTTTTACTGACCCGGTGTCCCGAATAGCAGACTAAGTATTTAAAAAAAAACTAATCGACTGTTAGACGGTACGAAGTTCGCGCGGGTCAGCGAGGTATCAAGTATCTCATAAATTTTGGACCAAAAAGTCGAAATTGGAATAACAAGCTTTATTTGTTACGGTGCCGTACAGTTATCAAGGTCAATAACAGTGTTGTTTGTATTAATTTCAAATTAACGACCAAAAACTATAAGACAACCAGTCCATTGAATCAATACCTGCTGACTCACATGATGTAGAGAATGAATCAGCAAATCTTTTCTTTTAACCATATTATAGGTAGTAACTAGTAATGTGGAATTTTATCTACCTAATATAGAATTACGCTTGTTTTTTTTAAAAATTAAGATGGTGCTATCTTATTTTATCTTATCACTGCCGCCGCCGTAACTACGCCACGGTGCACTTCGACCCTTCGGGATGGCAGAGGAGGCAGAGGAGGCACAAAAGTGTGCCTCCTCTGCCTTTACTCCTCCCACGTCCTGAATATGGCTGCCATAAGCTTCACTTTATATTTGGGGTGAAAGAGCCTTTAGTCTTCTGGCCTTGGATATGCCACTTCCAGAAGACTTATTCTGGTCCTAGCCAGGGACAAAATAATTCCTGACCTTCACCATATGCCCGTTAAGGTTGTAGGTACAGGGTAAATTTGCATTTTGTGGAACATGTAGTTGGTGGTAAAATATCCTGTGAGTGCTCCAGTTAGGAAGCGAGCCGTTCTACCGTTTGTACAGATATATTTACTCCATTCTGGTCATGGTCTTGCTCTTGATTCCACTCTTGCTTCTAGAGGAGTTACACCGAAGCAAGCAGAGCATTCCAATCCCTGGCACAGCCATGCGCATTACAAAATTATTTAGAATTAGATTTGGGATATTTACCATCTATATAATGCTATATCACATGCCATGTTAGAGTTCTTAAAGCATTACAAAATTTATAAAAGATGACGAAAAGCGCTGAGTGCGAATATTTGGTACAGTCGACAGCACATCAAGCGTAACAGTTTGACATTGAGACCGCCCTTACTCCGCTCGTAATAGAGGCGAGTTTCGCAATGCAACTGTTACACTTGATGTGCTGTCCTCTCTACATTGGCAAGCAGCCTTATTCGCTAAAAATGAGAAGTGCCGATACCTACCGCCTTCTTACTGTTTCACGTTACAATGAAAAGAAACATTTCGTTGTGAAACATCAAAGTATACGCTAGAACACTGAAAATGTTATCCTTATCATGTATTTTTTTTATCGACACTTGTTATTCGATGGAGGGCGGGAGACCAATGCACTCTGGATGATAAAAGGCATAAAATATTTCAAGTACAACGTGAAGGATCAAAGAAGATAATAGCTTTGTAAATTTCTTTTCATAGTATCTAAAACATATTAATATTTTAGTTTTTTTATTATAATTTCGCAATATTTATTTAATTTTCAATACATACAAATCAGATTTACTAATGTTTAGATAAATAAAGTTACGTGATCATGATGACTTAACACAAATAAGTAAATACCCTAAAGGATTCTACTAATAATGAGTAACATCACTCCGAACCGAACGTAAAGTTATGAAATCGTAGGTTCATCTTATTGCGTAGTATTATACTGCCTGTTTATGGTAAACTAATAGGTGCGGATACAGCTTAACAAATTGTTGATAGTATACCTAGTTTTTCCTTTCTATTAAAATTTATTTATTAACTTGACGCATATCGTCAAGTTAATAAATAAATTTTAATAGAAAGTTAAATAAAAGTAAACAAGAACACAATGAAATTAATTTTTAGTTTTTGATATACATTCAGTCAAAAAAGTATCGGGAATGGATGATTTGTTTATGGTTCCAAATTATTATTTTTGTTGTTTTTAGATTGGCACAACTATTTTCTATTTTGGCGTAGAGTTTGAGTTGCATCTGTTATTTATATTTGCTGTGCTGTTTTTAGTTATATCATATCTATATAGTGTGTATTGCGAATTTCATAATGGACAAAAACATCTAACAAAGAGTTTGTCTTAAATTTTGCATCGCCAATGGAATTTCGTGTTCGGAGTCTCTGAAAATGTTACAGAAGGCTTACGGTGAATTGAATTTATCAAAAAAAAAACCACGCCGAATTCGATCAAAAGTCAAAGTCATGTCGACTGTTTTCTTTGACTCTCGCGGTGTTGTGCACTCGCAATTCTTGCCGGAAGGTCCAGCGGTAAATAAAGAATAATATTTTAGCGTTATGCGGCGTTTAAGAGTGCAAATTCGACGAAAAAGGCCAGATTTGTGTAAAGAAAATTCTTGGCTTTTGCACCACGATAATGCGCCTTCGCACAAGGCCATCATTGTGAACGAATTTTTGACCAAACACTCAACAAATACCATCGAGCAACCACCATATTCACCAGATATGGCTCCAGCCGCCTTCTTTCTTTTCCTAAACTCAAATTACCACTTCGTGGCACCCGTATCCAATCAGTAGAAGACATAAAGGAGAATTCGTGGCGAGAACTGAACTCCATTCCGAAAACAGCGTTTAAAAATGTTTTGATGATTAGATTATTCATTGGCGTAAGTGTATCGTTTCTGAAGGAGCATACTTTGAAGGTGATAAAATAATTTTGGATGAATAACTAACATTTTGTGTATTATTGATCTTTTCCCGGTACTTTCTTGACAGAATAGTAAGTATACGTTTATTTACTCCAGATCCAGAGGTTCCACCAGCTTATGTAGTACAGACGAGTGAGTGAGGTGCTGTCGACTGTACATTATACATACCTACATAACATGTAGCTGAATATAGGTTCCATTATTATTTTGCAACTTGATTGTTCATTGGAGTAAGATAAGGTTGTGTATAGAACCTCATTGATGCATAACGGATACGCAGCTGATCAGTATAATTATAACTTGACTATTGTTTTAAGCAACTATACATGTAGTAGATTATAAGAAGGACTATATACCAATTGATGTAAACTTTCCTACAGGGAATTTGAAATGTAGGAGTACGATATTATGGGCTATTCGTATGTTTTGTAATGGCCTTAGAGGTTTTAATCCTAAATCCGCGTCATCAAAAAAGAATTTTAAACAAAAATTAAAACCGACTTCAAAAAACTGAAAAGAATAAAATAATTAAATTTAAGTAGGTACCTACTCATCACCTAGATACATATTTTTTGGATTCGGTGCTTCACGTTCTATTATTTCTGAAAACAACTTAGCACCAACACCAAAAAATATGTTTCTAGGTGATGAGTAGGTACCTACTTAAATTTAATTATTTTATCCTTTTCAGTTTTTTGAAGTGGGTTTTAATTTTTGTTTATTTTTTTGTACAATTTTTAGTGATAACTTTCTAAGGTCAAAGCTAGATGGGTTACCGTCAGCTTACATTGTTTCCTACTATCGTATCGTTCGATTCACTAAAAAGTCATAGGAAAGCAAAAATCCGCAATTTTGCATTAGTACGTAGACAACTTTCTCATTGCAGTTTTTTTTTATTTAATAAGGAAACTACCCAAATGATTTTGAAAAAAAATTAATGGGCCCAAATGGCAACTATTCCGCATCGAACAAAAAAAGAATCACATAAATCGGATCAGAAATCTCGGCGTAATTGGTGTACATACATAGAAGAAGAAAAAAACATTAACCGAATTAAGAACCTCCTCGTTTTTGAAGTCGGTTAAAAAGCTATAATCCACAGGAATTTATTCGCAAGTCACGTCTGTTTTTAATTTGTTTATGTACCTGCTGGTTTTATTATGCTTAATCTATTGGGCTATTATCTTCATTAGATACACTCACTCAAATTTAATATAATAATATACGCATCATAGGAACAGCCTTAGTAGTGAGGGTGCTATCAACAGCGGAACGATAGTAAAAAACATAATAGCTTCAAACCACATCAACAATATAATTAAAACATACGAATATAAAAAAATGTCTACATATATTTTGGTTTCTCCAACGTTTGTTTACAATAGGTCTCGACGTTAAAAAAAACTTTAGCATAGAATGGAATAACAAGATCATTACCATCTCGAATCATCAATTTGTAACTTTCTGGTAATCTGACCTATTTCTCCCGTGCTTATTAAAAAAGTAATGTTCTAAATATAGCTACTAGCGAATTTGGTTTGAGCACCAAGCGAACTCCACTTAGTCGTCGAATTATCGCCGCATCGTATGATGCAGCACAAAAGGAAGAGCATACAAATAGCTAGGGTTGCCAGCATCTTTAAAAAAAATATATATTGTTATGACCCGTCTAGCATCAGATTCCATACACAATTGATTTTCAATTTTCATAGACATCCAGAAGTATAACGCCGCTTGACAGATTAACTAATGAATTATTACATGGATTATGAATCTTCTCAGTCAGAGATTATCAAACAAATGCTGTTCTAGATATAGGACTAAAACATTGCCGGGTGCAAGAGATGTTGGGTCATCTCTTCAAAAGTTTGGCTGCATGCCAGCAAAATACGCTTATTGAGGTATGATTTCCAGTGAGGTATCATCCCAACTCAACGCTCATTTAGATAGCTTGTGTTGGGAATAGAGGAATTAATCTCCTATGTTTTCCACATAAAGTTTATTCTTTAATATTAACAGATTTGGCAAAATGTGAGTCACTTGGTGTCATAGTATCAATCAATAGTCTACCTACGGTAACCACTTTTAATCATGCAGGCCGTACCTATGCTTACGGTAAACGTGTTGTATAAAAAAGATTTTCCAAAATGTTGTAGCTAAATCATTTGACTCTTCCAAAACGCTACTGCCACTTGCCAGCCGCATCTGCTTAGACTTTAGCTGACAAATTCTACGAATTCTTTATCATGTTAGCGACGTCTCTGCTAAGAAGTATTAAGACCATTTTGCCTGTTGAACTTAATGTGAGAAACACACTCGCGGCACAGAACTCCTCGATGAATAGATACGAACGATATTAATTGACAATCGGCATCAGGGGTATCTAATTGTCCCCTTTTCTACTAGTCGATGGCACCCACATAATTTTAGGGGGTTCTTAATACACAGGCGATGTATGTTATCCCGCAAGCACATAAGATTACCTATTAGAATTGAGAACCTATAGCGAAGCGTATGCTTGGAGCCATTTTTATGAAGAAACTTAATTTAACACTTACACTTACACTATAATGTGTGGTAGGTATTAAAATATTATTATTGGCATCCCTGCACAATGCCCACATCCCTATTACGACCAATCCCGACCGACAATACCGGCTAGCCCGGCCAAACTATTATAAAACGTGGAATGATCTGGACCGATGTCATACGATGTGGTTCGATTGCATAATTCGCGTTACCGCATTGTTGATAACGACTGTAACACAAGACGTCCGATGCAGGTCCAGTTACTTTATTTATTGCGACTTAACTATTCCTTGCGCAAAACATGTCAATATCAGCGTGACTTGCGATTTTGTTCTAGATTAGCCTAAACATTTATTGGAAGCAGCCGGGCAACTTTTTACAAAAACAAAATCAGAATTGACATCACTTTTTTATTAAGTCATCGTGAGTATGAAACTAAAATACATACATATTTATTGTAAGTGGAACGCAAATATTATGAAGAGACAAATTCTAAAAGCAGAAATTATACTATTTAATTATATCCCATCTCGCACTCAAATATCTAGAATGCTCATTTAGATGTACAATCAAGAGCACATCATGCATAACAGTTTACCCTTGAGACCGCCCTTTACTACACTGAAAAAAATGACAACTAAACTTATTATGACTACCTGTAACCCAAAAAAGTGACTACATAACTAAGTAACACCTAGTCAATAATAAAGTTGCATAGAGATGCACCGTTTTGTTAAATCAAATAAACTATATCTAATTATCTACATCTCGCAAGATTTTTATTGTTAACCCCCGACGAAAAATTAGGGGTGCTATAAGTTTGATGTGTCTGTCTTTGTATCTGTGTGTCTGTCTGTGGCATCGTAGCTCCTAAACGAATGGACCTATTTTGATTTGTTTATTTTGTTTGAAAACTGACATGATTAGGATTGTTCTTAGCTAAAGTCCATGAACATCAGTTCAGCCCGCCTAGCATGACCACCGAAACGCGATATGATACGATATGATAAAGCTATTTATCGCTTTGAACTGTCAAAAATCATTGGATATAACCGCCATATTGAGATTTTATCGAAACTGCGAACTTGTATTGTATATATACATGTTCGCAGTTTCGATAAAATGATAATAAGATAGCGGTCCTTCACCTTTAACCTGATCCTGATCCTGGCTGATCCTTTACCGTCAATAAGTCTGGGGGATGCTTTATTCTTCAGAAACTTACAGCAGATATAGTATGTTTGTGTTAGATAAAAGATTAATGAGGCCGGGGTAACTTAAAATGTTCAATTTTATATTTTATTCTAATGTTAAGTGGAGTTTATCATTTATACATGTACTTTTATTGGGGCAAGAATTAAGCACGGATACGTATCAGTGAAAAATACGCAATAGTCGTATAAGTGTAACCTTCAAACTTACCCCGCGTTATACCTTACCCCATTCTCCTTTATATTTTTAATTAAACTGTCAAAAAACGATGGCCTTGTTGCGTACAAAACTCCCAAGTACGCAAAAACAGGATAAAAATTATAATAACAACCGTGTAAGTAAGTACCTGCGTCGATTAAATCTGTTTGCTACGCCATTATTTTAGGTTTACCCACGACTGGTCTTCCTTGAACACTGAATCATTCTGAGCCACTAAAGGGAAAGGAAAACATTGTGACAGATTTCACTTACTGACTACTTACAAATAATTTTACTTCAGCATCACCTACAACAAACACAGTTTTTTTTTATACACTTACACCTATTATCTAGCCCAAAGTAAGCATCATTAAGAGCTTTGTGTTATGGATACTAGATAACGGAGAAATAATGATAATAATATGTATATAAATATTAGAAATATACCATATAAACATCCATGACTCATAAACAAATGCTCGTACTCATTATACAAACATTTGTTTTGTTCCTACCGGGATTCGAACCCGGGACCTCTTGACCGTGTAGCCTGGGGTACAGACCACTCGGCCAGCCGGTCGTCTTCTTGATAAATATATAGATTATTGATAAATATATAGATACAATATAAATAGTACTAAAATAAAACTAGGCAAAATCATTTTTTTTCAAAAAACTAGCACCAACTCTGTCCATATACTCATCCATATTATAAATGCGAAAATAAAACTCTGTTTCACGCTTATGACACTGAACTGATTTACTTAGACGAAATTTGGTATTAAAATAGTCCCTAGAAAGGACATAGGATCTAGATACGCGGCAGCATGTCCAGCCAATTACAAAAAAAGGAACTGGCAGCGCGCCGTGTGCGCACCCAAATTACCCGATAGAATACAACTATTCGCCAATACGTACCTATAATATTTAAAGAATTATCTTCCAACCCCTAACCGTTAAGGAGTTGTACCTTCCATCACCAGCTCATCAACATGAGATGATGACTAACACAAGCAAATAATACTTGAATAGCTTTGGAAAAAAGTAAAACATGCCATACCATTTCCCTGGGACCTCATCATCAGATCCTGACTTGGTGACAATGGGACCACCTCAGGAGTAGGTATACTCTATCGAATAAAAAAAGAATTTTGAAAAGTGGTTCACAATTATCAGAGAACTCGGTGAACAAACATACAGAAAATACATACAGTGATGCATATAACCTCCTTCTTTTTTTGAAGTCGGTTTAAACTACATTTTGCGATAACCGATTTCTAGTATGTCCTTTCTTGCGATGAAATTCATCTAAACATGAATACCATTTAAACAGTTTTTGAGAAAACGTAACAGACAGACAGACCTAGTTACTGTGTCATTTGTAATATTAGAAAGAATGTATGAGAAAACAAGTCCGGTAATCCATTAAAATATTTTTAAAAGTCATCGTCCTTTAAAAAACCGCCCAAAGTGCGAGTCGGACTCGCACACGAAGGGTTCCGTGCCATTATCTATAAAACAAGCGTCTACCAATTGCCAGTATCAATATCGAGCAAAAACAAGCAAAAAAATCACATTTGTTCTATGAGAACCCCCTTTAATATTTATTTTATTATGTTTGTTAGTATTTGTTGTTATAGCGGCAACAGATTTCTGACAGACAGTTAATACTATGACGGTTCACATGAAAATTTTAACTGGTGACAGACGGACGAACGGACAGAGGAGTCTTACTAATAGGGTCCCGTTTTAACTAAAAAACTAACACATATGTTATACAATAAATGGCGTAGGTATGGTATTGTTTACAGAGATCAACATTTAGTAATTTTGCAACTTTTTCCAAGGACAAGAATTATAGTATCATGGCATGACCAACATAATGTTCAACTGCTATAAAATTCTAAGACGCAGTAAGTTAAGTGCGAACTTTGTATCCACTATGCCGTTTGACGTCATCTGTAAGTCTCGGTGGCCGTTCGAGAGCCTGATGAGCCGTTGTTTTTATCTGCACACTCACATTAATCGATGCAAACAAAAAACGTTTGACGTTACTTTAAAAATCTACAACAAAAACTGCACAAAATATCTCAGCCCACGTATAATGCACACATGATATATAATACGTAGATGTACAAGGTGTTTGGTACATAGTATAACAAGGGTAGGTGCCCGCTACCCATGTTTACATAGTTATATAAATACTGCGGTAGTATCAAAAGAGGAGCTCAGTGGCGTATTGGTTTAAGCGCCCTGGTTTCGTTCGATACAAAAAACAAAGCAACTTTTGCCATGGTCGATCCTGGGATGGGTCAATCAAAGTTTGTTATCTCTAGCTCCTCCGTGCTTCGGAAGGCACGTTAAGCAATTGGTAACAGTTGCTCCTGTTGCGTTGCGGTTGCTTTAACCCACCAATCCGCATTGGGCCAGCGTGGTGGTGTTATGGCCCAAACTCCTCATGTGATTCTCCCATGTAGGAAGGCCTGTGCCCAGCAGTGGGACGTATATAGGCTGGTAATGATGATGATCAAAAGTTTAAAATTCTAAAAAATATTTTGAAATTTCCCATAGATTTTGTTAAAGCGTGTCAATACTAACCTAACCAACGAAAATACTAAAAATCCGATTCGAGCATTCTTTTCTTGTCCTTTTGTTGGCTTGTATATAACTAAGCATCAGATTTATTTTACAATTTTGGATTTTTGATAACACCTAGTCTTAAATATTGGTAATAATATTAACACACAGTATTATGTAATTTATGTAGTGATACTGAAGTACGAACTTATGTTTTAACTAAATGCATTTCAGACTGTACAAGTATCTGTACAGTGTTTTAATAAACTTGTGATGTATGCTCTAATAATAAATAAATAATTAAATAACACAAGACTATATTAATAAAATGAAAATAAAAATAATAATTTATAATTTGGATAACTTGTTAACATAGGTAGGTGTGCGCTAGATATTATACTATATACCAAATATCTTGTATATGTAATATTCTTTATTGCAATATAAACATCATACAGTTTATATAAATTTACTGTTCGTGAGCCATAGTGGAAACTATAGTTACTTTACCACCCTTGCTCACAAACTGTATCTAAATTTAAATGTAATGTCTAAAGTGCAATAAAGAATATAATAATATGGAATCTCCGATTAAATTAAATTTTGATAGTTGATTTTCTTAGAATTAATCATTTCATTGAAGAATCCATTGCCATGAAATAACGGGAATACTTTATCCACAGAAAAAATAAGTATATCTATAGCTTTTTTTGTAACATAATAAAACTCACTTTGGTGTGGCTCGCCAGTTTCAAGTAATGAGTGGTATAAATTCAAATAGCAAATTCTTTTACTTATTCGTTACCCCTTTTTTTTAAAGATTATTCATTCATTTCTTTATTTACTTATCAACTTGATATAACAATGCTAAAGAAACTGTTTCGAGCGTGATTTCAAAGTCGTGATGTAAAAATTTTTTTAACTTTATTATTTATTGTCAACTAATAGGTAGTACACCTACTATTTATTACTGTCTGTTGCAATGCAAAGTGGTTTCGACTGTAATTTGTTATTTAAATATTTTCAATTGATCATTATTGTAAAATGAATAAAAAAGATGAAATCGGAAACACAACCTGTTATGTGACCTATGTCGACCCGCGTGTATACTTACCTACTATGAGCACTAAACTTAGTATTTAGACAAAAAAATGCACTTAATTATTCTCAATTTTTATTTTTTTCTAGTCTAGGTACTACTACGACTACAAAGAGTGTGTGTGTGTGTGTGTGTGTGTGTGCTTTACCACATTCACCGTTGTGCTTTGTGCTCTTCTTATTTCCTCTGTGATCTAGGTATACTTAAAAAAGGTTTTTCAATAATTAAATATTAATGAAAATATTAAGTACTATATTTCATATTGCATATTTATTACAATGAACAAACCGTGGATAAACCCTAATAATGTTAATAATAGAGAAACACAATGGAAAGTCCGCGTGATCCGCAAAATGATGATATTTGTGATCCAAGAGTATATATTATAACAGGATATGATATACCTCCACATAAATATTTATAGATAATGATAAGATTCGATGATTTTAGTTTAAAAAATAAAAATATTTCTATGTTTTGTTTCGGCTGCTCTACATAAAAGAATTTAATTTATACATACAATTAAAAATTGTAATTGACTTTTATTTAGCTAAAATATACATATATAAATAACCTAGCAACACTGATAAATGCGACACGATTCTCGTCACAGAAATAGATAAATACAAATTTTAGTGACATTAGCTCAAGTTCATTTGCATGTTTATTTGTATGCAAACTAGTTTTATTTAAACATAAAATTATCATCTATTTCACCTTCGTTTTACGTGGATCCTTAGTGGGTCTCAAGAAATTAGATAGATATATATAGTAAGTATGTACCTGCTGATAAAACAATACACTAAATATCATATCATATCCTTGTTAAACAAAAAATAAATGTTTTTCGTACTTTAAGAAGTTTTGAAAGAAACTGTTGTGTTTGAATAAGAAACTATAGAAAAGCTTAAGCAATCTGACAACTTATTGACATACTTAGGCATAGTAGACGTTCAAAGTTTAACTTCCTCGTATAATAGATGCGAAATACAAGTAAACATAATGTAAATAGCAGACAAGACAATGCAGTGTCAGGGATCCTGACACCGTCGGGGTTCTGACGAAATGGCGACCTTTCAGCGCTAATTTGTTAATTACCTGTTTTAAATTGATTTCAATTAACAACTTTTTGTTGATATGCTTATAGATGGATAGATATATACTTTAATGCACAAAGACACAAAAGAAAAGTACAAAAAGAAAAACATGTAATAGGCGGCCTTATTCCTTAGGTCGCAATCTCTACCAGTACCAGGTAACTTTAGGGTTAAGGAAAGCATGATAAATAAAAGTCGAGATGCAAAGTATAAAAATATATTTATACATATAGCGATACTATTGATTATAATATATGTACGTGTGTGTGGTATAACTGTGGTATATCGTACTATACGCATAAAGAACGATTTTTTAGGGTTATCATGGGCAGGACAATGTTTATATTATAATAAAAGTGGTCTGACATGTGTCATACTTTTAGCGATAACTCTTGACAAGGAACACAACCCAACCACCCCCTTCAATTTTATTTCGGACTTTTGTGATACATGAATACTTTAAATATGTATATGGTAGAAAGGAAAGTAGAGAGATCAATATATTAAGCTAAGCGGTATACTCCAACTTTAGGAAGAAGTTATTAATCTGTCACAAAGGAGTCCTGCGACGGGGATCGCCTGATACTCCCAGGCAAGGAGTTCCAGAGAATGGCTTTGATAGCGAAGGACTTAGCATAACAGTCAGAAGAATGAGAGAGGGAATACTTAAATAAAGATATGGAAAGAACGCAAGTCACGAGTAAGGATCAGACATCAGATTTTGACAAAATATGTTTTTTCTAAAGATCTACTTAAATAATTAATTTCACGACACAATTTTCTTTCCAAATCAAAATCAGTAAAGTTATCGTAGAGCTAACATAATAATTGACTATTTAGAAGTTTCCGGGCAAGTCTGCGCCTAAATAAGTAAACAAAAACTTCCTAAATAAAAATAAGGTTGAATGACCTCACAACAAAGTACACAATTGTAAAGTGAACCTAACACTCTACTTGCATAATTACAATATAGTATTTGTACATAACTTCGCCGCCTGTTTCTACATAGGAAGTTTATAATTAACATACTTAAACAAATATACGGTGCCGTTCAAATGCACCATAATTATGTACCAGGTCACCCGTAATTGTAATGTTGCTCACTGCATATAATCTATGTCATAGATAATTAAAATGCTATATTATGTTCTTCCTAATAAATATACCTTTGATGTCTTTTAAATTATTTACTGCAATTTTAGTAAAAACACAAAATTACTACGAGAGCATCGATGCAATCGACAGCTGCGTGGTTAAGGTAGATCCTATTGTCCAATAAAAGCTTGTTTTTTTTATATACTTTGTATAAAAATATATACATAATATTTTCCATTACTTTGAAAAAAAAATCAAGCAAGCTCACCTGGATGATAAGAGTTGCCGTAGCGTTTGCAATACCAAGGAGTACTACTCGCACGTTCCCGATCAAATAAAAACTTTTTTACGCCCTTTTCAGGAAAAACAAAAATACAGCTGCAAAATGTCCTAGTTTTAATAACAAAATTAGAAGGTTTCATTGCTGCTCTGCACTGCTCTGCACCGACTTTCCTACATGGGAGAAATACGTGAGTGGTTAAAGATTAATTATATTATCTACCGGCGGACTTAATAAAAAGATTGCTTTTGCGTACATTATTATTGAATTTAACACAAAAGACTATAAAGTATATGTTGCTCTTTGTTTTATTTAATGGCTTAGTAGGTGATATCAAGAACATTATTGTCGCTTTAATTATGTTTATGACAAAGACGTAGCGTACACTACGGTATTACTTTGTTATAAAAATAAATGCTCAGGACATTGTTAATTTTTTCGCAATTACTAGACAATAGATTCAATGTCTAGAAATCTAGATTATTTTGTCTACCAGGTAAACATAGCATAATTATGTTGTGCAATGTAGTCTACTCTCTGCGTCATGAAAGTAGTTATGTTGCATCTCTGCTAAATATGTAGAGACTTTGCTAGTAAATTAAGCTACTGGATAAATATCAAACATATCACTTAGCACTTGAACAAAATTGAAATTTTCAATTGACGCTGATTCGACTAGAACAGATTACTTCGATTCTTTTTAATCAACAATATATTCATCATACATATATTAGACCGCCACGCCTTTACTCTGGCACAATGCAGGTTGGAAGGTGAATATGTGTACATATCGTCTAAGCCCCATTATGTATTCTATGATTTAGCATAGGTAATAATGGACAATAATATAATAATATCATTAAATGTGAATAAAAAATGTAGTTTTAAACATTTATATGACGTAACTATTTGTACCTACTATTTAAAAAAAGAATGGGGTTTAGTAATATTTATACTTAAAGATTCCTTACTTATTTTATCTAATTATTTTTTTCTTAAAACTACCTAAATCCGGAAAGCAAGAAAGTTTTAATAACTAGATGTAGGTACCTTGAAAATGACCAAATATTTGGTATTCTTCAAGAATCATGAATGGAATAACTAATATACCTAGATACTAATTTCATATGTAAATGAACTACAATTATTTGCGTTCTATTTATCGAACACTTCACAAAGGCGTGCATATGACACGCATCGAACACGCATTCTGTGTGTGGCTGACATCATCATAATAATCTCGGAATAGTTGTTGTCGGATGCACGTCACATAATAAAAGAACTATTTAATAATTTCAGCTTTTAAATTATCGGGGGTGTAACTCAGTGGTAGAGTGTCTGCTTCGCATGCTGAAAGTCCTGGGTTCAAATCCCAGCTCCTCCACTTCTAATTTTTTTTATGTCAGCTAACAATAATTGATATTTATTTTTTTACTTGCGTTTTTCCTTCAAAAGATTTTGTTGTATATTTACTAGATAACAGTCCTGTCATAATTATACAAGTAGGCAACTTGTTAATAATCAGGTACCTACTTATTTAATGTCAAAACTACTTAATATACTTAGAAAAAATAATTCAACTAACAAATTAATCAATTATTATATTAATAAGCTGACCATTAATACATATTGCAATATGATTCCTCTAAGTTATATATTTTTTTATGTTAAATAAGCCTTAACGCCATCTAGACTATAGAGTTCGTATTAAATTCTCGAGCTGCCCTTTACTTGAGTACAGTACTAATTACTATGATTCTTTCTAATAAAGTTTAATTTTTGAGTATCGATCGGATTATATTCGAAAATCAGTAACTAAATGTGATTAGAAATTCGGGCGCCAGACTCACCTGCATAATGCACACGGATGCAAAACGGTAAAGATTGAGAGAATTCTAATCATTACCTAATTTCAGTGTTGGCTGCGTACCGCCCTACAACAGGCAGAGTGTATGTAATTATTACATGAACTACTCTGCCTTGTTGCCGTTTTGGTAGAATTAATAAATTATTAGACATGATTGACGTATTTAAGATAAACTCTGGTTACGTTATTATGTTTCATTTGGAGCCAACTAACCCTACAGTCAAAATAGTGAGGTAGGCACCTAACTAAGTCCTGGCTAAATATAGATACCGAGATATACTATACATATTGATGTGTTTGTTTTGAACTATTGATTCAACCAACTGTGTTTTACTTAGTTAGCCTGATGGTGGAGTACCTACCTACAGATATCAGAGTGATGTTTTGAGGACGGTATCTGTTCTGTGTTTTTGAATAAAATAACTGAGGTATGTACCTACCACCTACATAAACTCCCATAAGTTTTGAGGAAAGTTTATTGACACAGGAGCTTCAATATATATATATATATATATTATATATATATATATATATATATTTAATTACCTTATTCTATTCCGTGTTAAGAAGTATGTATTTTCTGTTATCGGGCTTAATCACGTCATCTACCAAATTAAACGCAATTTCCATATTCATATTTTAATGAAAATCAACTAAACGTATAAATCTTATTTATACTTACATTAAACAATAAATTGGATAAATATTTACATTATTTAGCTGGTGGGGCGTGATACAAGGCGCACCCTCCAAAATTGCACTAACAAAATATGACCTATCAGGGCCATCATATTCCGAGTGCTCGAAAATGAAGTTTCATTTAAAATTATTTAACATTATACTTACTTACCTATTATTAAATAATCGGTCGCTGATGTCTGAGGTACCTTATAACTATCAAAATACTTAATAAAGTTCTGGAACTGTCCATCATTGACATTCAAATATTTTTACAAACCGTATAAAAATGGATAGAAAAATTGGCACAAAATCTCACAGAAGTGTTAGAAAATATAATATTGCAGGTATATTTTGATTAATTTATAAATTATAAAAATAATCCCAGTAGCTTAAACAAACATTTTTAAATTTTAAATCGTAATCCTATTAATATAAAAAAACTTGTTTGTTTTTTCTTTTTTTTTTTATTAAAATGGGTTCACTCTTAATCCCACTCTTGCTCCGAGAGAAGTTACGAGGGGGTTGACGATGTAGCGAGCTTACCCAGAAGGTGACTATTTCTTCCAGCTTTGAAGGAATTCAGGTTATATGCGGTAGGAAATACCGAAGCTGGCAGAGCTTTCCACTCCCTGGCCGTGCGCACTATAATAAGATAATAAGATGACTAAAAGCGCTTAGTGCGTATATTTGGTATATCAACTAGATGTGCGTGATAGCTCGCCGAACGTTTAGTAGTCCACTGGTGAAATGGGTTTGGCGGAATGAGCTCATGAGGCTCCTGAGCACACTCTACCTTTAGAACCGTTAGAAGACCGACAATATTAAATCCCCGCACCCAGCAATACTAACGGTGGTATGGTTCAGTCTAACAATACCCCCAGGGGTAAGGCTAGGGGTATGGTGGGTCTGACATGATAAATTGCACCAATAATGGATTACATGAAATAGGATCAAATCAATACTGGACAAACTATTGTACAAGAGGATGTCGCTATGTCATGGACTGTACATGTCCTGTCCAGTTGCTAATCCGTCCAACTGAGAATCTGTACAGCTGAGAATCTGTCCAGTTGCGAATCTGTCCACTTGCTATGGAGGGAAGAAATCGACCTTGCGGCGGTGGTCGAAGCTATGAAGCTCAGTCTCCACCAACCTTTCGTCGCCAATAGGTCTCTTGGTTCTGCGTTTCGCCGAATCCAAGGTGGCAAGTTGGTATTTGGCTGAGCCGTCCCACAGGTGACAGCAGTACTCTATGCACGTTCGGACTTGTGCTTTTTTTTATCTTAACGGGGTAACTTTTGACCTTCATTTCACCTGATAGTAAGTGAAGATAAGGCCGACGATGGAAGCGAGCTACACCCGGATTCCTCAACCACAGAGGAATTGGCTTTCTTATCTCTAACTGCCGGAACACAACAATGCCGTTAACATTATCGCTATGGCGGCAGACTTAGGTAAGGTGGTGGTAGCTTGCCTTAGAAAAGCCCTACCACCAACCAAACCAAGCAGAAAATTTCTGCCACCACGAAAATGGTCCACGAGAACCCTGGACCTCTAGATCTGAGTTCGGTGGTCTCAACCACTAGACCACAGAGGCGGTTACTGACCACAGAGGCGGTTAAGTTTACAAAGGATAAGATGCTGTCAAGCAGTGAAGTACTGCTTCACCGTAAGGATACCCAGTTATTCGGCCGCAAAGCTTTGGGCTCAATGGTAACACTGAAGTTAAGGTTAAATCAACTCCATTCCCAGAAACTCTAGATGGTCGGTAATAGGAACGTGAGCTCGCTGTAAAGTAGGAGTGAAGAGACACGCCAAAGTTTTTGTGGCGTTGAACGTCACCACATTGTCGTCTTCCCAGCGAGAAACAAAACTTAGAATCTCTTCCGTACGTTTCACCATATTCTCCCTGAGGAAGTGAACATTCGCCGAGATGTTCTTTGCACTGGACATGTATCTCATCACCGTGACAGTGGCACGTTACTCTATACGATGACGAATCGAAAGTTAAAAATGTTTGTGCTATGGGTACTGTCTTAATCCACGCCGCTTGAGCGTCGGGCACCTTATTTTTATTTCGGGCTGTACGTCGAGGTTTTCCGCGACGTACAAAACGCGGGTTTATATGCAGAATATCGTAATCCTAGAAATACCCAATATATTATTGATTTTTAACTAATTACAAACGTAATAAAAACAAGTAGCGCGCCTGAGTATTTCAGGAATTCGATATTTTTTTTGAAAAGTAGAAACGAATGCACAATATCGCTAAGGTTTCTTATATCTAGCTGTGTCATAGTATGCAGCTATCTAACAAACAAATTGTTATTACTCAGTACTTAGCTGCATGGACAGATAAGTTTTATTAAATAAAACCATTAAAGAAACAGATTTTTTTTTCTAATTGTAGGTAAGTTGCTGTGACCGTTTTAGTAAAAATGCTATATTAAACTTATCAACGGGTTTATGGAAAGAGAAATCTTACTGTTTTTTTTTAACTGTAAATAAAATACCAGAAAATACTATTTAAGATGATAACAAACATTATATTATTGTTTATATTATATTGGGCCTAAGAATCCTATAACTAACCGCCCAAGTCACAAGATAAAGATGCAGTCAAGTACAGAATACTTAGTACAGATGATGCTTTGTCTTATCCCCTCGTAATTGGAGCTATTTCGCGAACTACAGCACAGCTAAAGTGTATCATAACTTTCGAAACAAAAGTACTTGATAAAATTGTAAATTCAGTACATCGAAATACTGAACAAACCCTTAATAATCTAAACAAAACAGTCATATTCAAGCACAGCCGGAACACGCAATATAATACCGAATTTCCCAATCAAATAAAGAATGGGGCTAATGACATCCGATGTTTATTACTTTGCATAACTAGATATCAGTCAAAATTCAAACCATTTCACATGCACATATGATCTGGTAACGTTTCTATTGTTTGTATTAAACAACCTATGAAAAGGTTCTCAGGGGCTTCAAAATTGAAGTTTGTGAGTGTACAGCTCAAAGCCCAAGAAGAATAGAAACTCCTTCCACTGCATTCTTTATATGATAGAGTAGTAATACAGATGTGTATACCGCAGTCTTTCTCGCCTCACCTATAGCTAGACCGCTCTACTCTACATAATCACTACAATCAACTTCTAACCTGTATTTACGTCCTACAAGTTGCAGCGGTTACGTTGGAACACTTAGAAAAACTTTTTTTTAAATCAAGTAGGTGGATAGATCTGCAATGAATCCGGAAAAACTGCACGGATTTGGGTCTGCAATCATAACAATAAGAAAACCTACTTCAAATCCAATTCTATTGAAGATCCATACTTAGAGTATAAAGTAGGGAAATTAGAAAAGATATTGCTATCTAATATTTCCTTTCCAACATCCCGCTACAAACAGACTGATCTAGCCTAACTACACTAATAAAATGACACTACGAATATAGTGGAAGATGCAAATGGCCTTGCCTATAGTAAGAAAACTGCAACAACTAAGTACTCTAAGACTAACAGAGGGACTACTAGGATGGAGGGACTAGACAATGGAAGAACTACTAAGGTATCATAATCAACGGAAATTGTATTCGTATCGTAATTTTTACCAAGTTTCTACCCATTGAAAACATAATGGATTGGATTTTATATATACAATTCTGAACTTGCTAAATTACCCCAGTATCTCAGGGCATTTCAGTCATTTGTAAAATGTATAGGTTTATTTTTCTAAAAAAAATTCAAACATTATTACAGTAAGATTTGAGAAAATATTGAAATTCAGATTCGAAATATATAACGCTTACGATACAATTACGATTTCTGTGGAAAACATACCCTTGGCCGTTGCACTCTTGTCAGAAAGTAAGGTATTTAACAATAACAATTACCATTAAATTACTTTCAATAATAAAGTAGGTAAGTATGTACTTAATCTATGACATAACATTAAAATGAGATCAATATAAAATATCACCATACAATGAACAACATTTCTTTTGGTAATCAGAAACGAATGATACTTTGGATTCGAACACACGTTTAGCAGGTTTGTATGACTAATTTATTATTATAAAAACTTAACAGTAGAAAATATTAAATCTTTATTCGGTTTTGCTTAATTTTATTAACTTTATATTATACTTAATGCTCATAGTTTTAAAGATACTCAAGGAAATACATAAGTAGGTAACTAATAAACGCAATAAGTCCGTATAAAATGTATCCGAATCATTTACTGTAAAACCTAATAATACCTTCAAAATATGCAACAATTCCCATAAGGCTTCCAAATTGACTAAATGCTTCTAGTTAAAGGTTAGATAAATTATTTGTATAAAACAATCGCTAACCTCAACGCAAGTGCACCGGCCTATTCGCTAAGTGCTCAGATCATAAACAATAATGATCTGAGGCTAAATGGCAACAAAAAGGGGTCTAGAGCTAAGGTTTGGCAGCAACCCTATTCACAAACATTGTTCCGTTTCAAATATGGATTTCAAATTCTATCTCCTTCTAAAACCTTTGCAATGATAGTGATAGATAATTTCAAAGTGTTTGTGAACAGGGAGCAGTTCGATAGAAGGCTATAGCGAGTCGAGCCGCGTGCGCTGCACCGCCAGCAGCGCGGACTGCTGTTGCAAACTCTTACGCAACCCTTCTAATGTCTGGAGCACCTGAAAATGAAAGTAATTCTTGCTGTAGAAAAATATTTAATATCCTTGAACCTGCAAATTTTTACAAACTTGTAAAAAAACAAGATCTATTATTCTAAAACAGACCTCAGTTACGTGTTTTTATATTCCATTAATTCAAATAGTTTAGACTTTAAATAGATAATATAAGTAATCTAGTAAGTAACATTTATAAGTATAACAGTACCAATCATCATCATCATCACCAGCCTATATAGGTACGTCCCACTGCTGGGCACAGGCCTTCCTACATGGGAGAAACACATGAGAAGCTTGGGCCATAACACTACCACGTTGGCCCAATGCGAGTTGGTAGGTTAAAGCAGTTTAAATAACAACCAGAACCAACGGCTTTACGTGCCTTCTGAAGCACTCAGGAGCTGGAGATTATAAATTTTTGATTGACCTATCCCGGGATCGAGCCTAGCGAAAATGCTTTGGTTTTCGTAATTGAAACCAGAGCACACAAACCGACACGCTACCGACCTCCTCAATAATAATATAATAATAAGAATAATATAATATGTTCTGAAATTATTTTAAAAAATAAAAACAAATGTTTGAAAAGTATTTAAAACAATGAAATATTTCGATTTCTCTGTGGTTATTTTCTCAATGGGTAATGAGCAGTCACGGAATTGTGAAAGGTCGTGGGAAATAGACCAGAATAGAGACATGTTTTTTTTCTAATAAGATATTTATTTTTATTTCTTTAATAGTAATAAGGCAGATATGACAAACAATATGCTTCCTAACATTTAAAACCGAAAGATAATGTACCCATTCGCACACCCAGAACAACACTATATTATGTCGAAAAATTTCTAAATCTACTTTCTTACATATTTATATAGTCAAAAATTTGCCGCGCATACCACGAAAACAGGCGTATTTATATTTACAAAAATGCCCATCAGACGGTGCGGTAATTCTCTATTGGTGATGATGACGCACTGCCAGAGTCATACCGCGAATATAAAATTAATTCTACTGCAAATCGTGTGCCTTGGGGAACAGCACGAGGAACGAATAATTTTGTGATAATGCCGTGTTGGTGAATACAAGGTATTTGAAACTATTTCAAAATAGTACTCTGTGGTTGACGAAGGTATGATATTTTTTTTATTCAAAAATGGTTCACTATTGTTCGAAAAAGGTGAAAATCATTGAAATGATGCAATATTGATGGTATATAGGTATAAGATATAAATTATGTCCTAATTTTGTTAAAAATTATAATACGTATTTTTTATATTTTGAATTGTTACATAAGTCATAAAAATAAAGTGGATGATATAGGTACAACACTTGTTAATGGAATGTGTCAGGAATGAAGCTGAGAGAAGCTATGTTTTGTCTACTCTTAATATGAATAGAAGCAATATAGGTGTATTTCAAAGCATCTTAGCCAGTCCTTTATCCGAAGAAGCTGGAATGCTTTTTAATATGGTGATGAAGATATTGTTTCCTTATTTAAGTCAACTTTATTATTGTACGTACAAAATAAATATAAGGTAACGATGGGACTGGCATAAACAGCTAAGTTTAAAAGTCCCTTTACAATTTAAGAATTTTAAAAAAATACGTCATATGTAAAAAGAAACATGTTTACAATTTATATTTTTCTTTATATACAAGAGGATCAATATCTTTTTTTCAGATAATGCACTGTTGTTTAATTTATTAAATTAGTTATTGTTATTTGGCAAATTATGAAAGGTTTTTTACTTCTATTGCTGAAAAAGGCAATGGAGGCCACCACAAAGGAAACCACACCTTTCATTCAACAAACAGCGTGAAATAGCAATGTCGAAAATACAAAAGTTGCAGCATCAACCGACGAGACGCCAGTGGCGGCAACTTCAATCGATGAAGTATCAGATAGGGAGGTACCCCGGTTCCTGTTTTATCTGACCATAGCGACGAAGAAGATTTTATAGATGATATGGATAAGGATACTACTTTTGTTGTCCCTTTAAACAAATATCTTGGCCTCTTGTTGTCCCTAGGAAATTATATTATCCTTCTAGAGCTTTTCGGGCTCTAGCTCAGCATCGTAAAGCTTTATCAGCTCAAGTATCTGATGTTGAATCCAATAGAATAGATTCTTCTACAACAATTACTCAGGGAGATTCCAATTCTACTCCGATAAACGCTATTACTTCTACTGCTTTATCAGTTAGTGAACCCAAGTCGATAGAGAATACGAAATTCTTCTGGCTAGAATTTAAAAATTGCTTAGATATTGCGAAGTACCGAAGAAGCGATATGTTTCTTTAACAAACTCTACATAACTTGAAATTGAAATAAACTGTTTTTATTTAGTTCAAACGCACTTGAAATACTTTTGTGAAGGTCAATTATGATCATCACTGATTTGAATCGCTTGAAAGATATTAAAATACACAAAAGTAATTATTATATTAACGATTAAAGCAGATTTATCGTTACTGATTTAGAAAACATCTTTCATTACAAAATAAAACACTAATAGTTTCAATTTTTATGATTCAAATACTAATTGATTTATTTTTAAGTTTTTAGGGTTCCGTACCCAAAGGCTAAAACGGGACCCTATTAGTAAGACTCCGCTGTCCGTCCGTCCCTACTAGTATAGTGACTATACTATAGTTAGACAGTTAAATTTTTCACAGATGATGTATTTCTGTTGCCGCTATAACAACAATCACTAATAAACAGAATAAAATAAATATTTAAGGGGGCTCCTATATAACAAACGTGATTTTTTTGCTTGTTTTTGTTTGATATAGATAACGTCAACAGGTAGACTTTTTTTTTAAACATAATGATACAGAACCCTTCGTGCGTGAGTCCGATTCGCACCTGGCCGGTTTTTATGATTTATATGTTTGAACGCTATGGATCCAAATGGTACTACCTTCTATTCGAAATATAAGTAAGTACCTACATGCTGACATTAGAAAAAAAAACGTTATTGTATATTGAATCGTAATAAAAAAAACATAAGGATATTGGTTGATTATTTCAGAATGAATCAGTAAAAAGCACGTAATTCATAAAGAATAATAATTAAAAAAGATTCTTTTTATTTTTTTACTAATGCGTTTTAAATCAACTTAAGTGTACAGATACTCATGGGATTCTTAACACGAAAATTTCAGAATGTTTAATTTATCTATTATGACATATAACACGGTACGAGATAACAGTTTTTCTTCGATTCTGAAAAATGACAGATTTTGACTTATTGCATGCAGTGTTGTTCTGGGCGTGCGATTTATTCTGTGCTATAGCACAGAAATTACGAACCTAAACTATGCCAGTTTCTCGATTCTGGAAGTTGATTTCCAAACCTAATTTTTTCGTAAAGTCACTGTAACTATAATAAAATTGGTAAATAAAAATTGTTAATTTCGAAATAAATAAATACATTACAAGAACCTTTTTTTACCTTCTAATTTTTTTTTAAATTACATGGACATATTTTATTTATTGCATTTCCGATGTTGTGATTTATCTAGTTTATAAATATTACATTAATATTTTCATTAACTGATGAAACAAACTAGTAGTCAACAAACCTATTGCTCTTACTGACTTCCTGTCTACGCATGCACTATCTTTACTTTGATTGAATACTTATTTATGAATTTATTATTATATTCTCTATACTTTTAAGATAAAGAACATATTTCATGATAATACTAATATTAAAATAAGTAAATAAACACAATGTTACGCTTAATAGCACGGCATAAGAACCAGATAACGAAATATCTATCCAACACTGAAAACCAAACACTTTTATAAGACTATTCTAAATGATATGCCAAGACTGCTTTAAGTAGCCAAATTAAACGTTACTAAAATATAAAGTAGGTAACTAGGTAAGGTTTAGTATGGCTAGGCTAAATTAACATCAAATTAATGTGTAAGTATTTTTTGGTCTGAATTTAACTTCTCCTTAAAATAGTTTTATATTTCATTTGAATGTCTACATTTCTAGAGCCCTTTTTCTATCATCCTAGATAATACAAATATGCGAGAAATGCAGACACGTTCATCTGACTCTTACGCCGAGAAATACGTAGATAGCAGAGAGCCCACCATTCATTTTCACATAAGAATAAGTACCTAACTAAGAAAGGAGCATTTTCTAAGGTTTTCATTTCAGAGAAAACCAGATAAGGATTACTTTTTAGAGGAAACTCCAACAAAAATCCTCTTCATCCTCCACCCCCAGCATTACAGGAAAACTTACCTCATCCCGAGCATACGCCTTTCTTTTAGGTGGTTCGGAGTGCGGCCTTTCTGTAGGTGAGGGTGGGTGCATCTGGACCCTCGGTGCTATTGGGGGCGGCGGCGGAGCAGCCAGCGGGGACCTCCGCGCCATCGGGGACAGGCGCCGAGGCTCCGGCGAGTTGGCCCGCATGAAGTTTGTGATATGTGTGCGCTCAGGGCTGCGCCGAGGGGCTTCCACCTTCCAATTGAAGGTGTTATGGGTGGGGTTAAATACGGGGCTCATTCGCGAATGCTAGGAAAGATACTAGGCTATGAAAAAAATTTCATACTTTGGCGTAACTGGGACTTTCAATTTATAATATGCAAAAACAGCAAACGAACCGAAAATTTTGAAGGGCTTTACAAGACAGCAGAAAAATAAATCTAATTACGCCAAAGTTTCCGAAGACATATCTTTTCAATGCTATCACAAAATTTATGGAATAAATATTGTATCATCATAATAATTATTTTAGGATATGTTCATGCATATAGTAAATATAGCTTAAATACGATAGTAGGTACATTTTCATGCATAGACAAACGACCAAATAGTTTTTTAAGAAAGTTAAAAAGGATGAGGAATCGGAAAATCTCCACATTTATAAAAAGAAAGGTTTTCGGAAAATCTTAAATTTTACCTCTGTTGCTCTCAGTTCCCTGACACGCGGATTGTGTGGCGGCTCCAGCGGCGCCCTAGAAACGGTGACCAGCAGCTTCTCAGCCTCCCTGATCAACTCCCTGTACTTTCTCTCGGCCTCTCGATCGGCTTCGAGCAGGGGATCTCTTTCTCGTACTGGTGGCGCCGATGGTGCGTGGTTGCGACGTCTAACACGCGGAGGTGTGGCTCCTGGAATTGAATAACAATAATACTGTGACTAAATTTTTTAACCCCCGACGAAGAAAATGGGGTGGTGTAATATTGTCTATGTATCTGCGTGTGTCTGTGGCATTCGCAGCTCCTAAGCTAATGGACCGATTTTGATTGTTTTTTTTGTTTGAAAGCTGACATGATCAGAATCTTAAATTTATGTGGATAATTTAGGCATTTGATGACTATCAGCTTATTTATTGGTTTACTGGTACCTACTTCGGTGGTGTTTCCAAGACCTGCTAATCTTGAGTTGATCCTTTACTATCAAATAGACTGCGGGATGCTTAATTCTTCAGAAACTTACATCAGATATATAGCGTGTTTGGGCTCATAAGAGTAGTCTGCATGAGATGATGATAGATGAATGATAGATAGATGATTGATGAAGCCGGGGGTTACTTAAAGTTTTTAATTTTATGTTATAAAACCCTTTGAAGCCCGATAAACCAGACACAATGAATTTTAATTGTTATGTCAACTTAAGTTGCCGTCTGTGCATTAAAGGATTAATACATAAAAGTATTAAGTATAAGTAATTTATTTCTAGAATCCTAAAAAAGAGACAAATAAAGTCATGACTTTCTGTCCACAAATGTAAAAAATATTTCACGAGTTTTATTTACTTGGGCCATAATTTTAAGCAAAGATGTACTGACCTGCAGAGCGCGGTGGTCGCCTCGGTGGCCTGCGCCTCCTCGCCCTTCGTCGACTAGGGGAAGCAGTCTCATCCGGTTCATCTTCGTCTCCACCGTCTAACCCTGTATCTCCGTCTGAGTCTACGTCAGCATCTGATAGTATCGCAGTCTCTCTCCCACGTGGCCTAATCCCACGACACTCTTCATCGCTGGACGCACCGCCGCGGTAGATCCTGTGCGGTTCGGGAGATAAGCGAGGGGAGAGATGCGGTGACAGATGCGGCGAGAGGTGTGGTGACCTGGAAGGAAGAAAATAATAAAAGATTCAACGTTGAAAAATTTGTGACTAATTTTATCTTTTAGGTGTTTTATGCGGTTATATGTGAAATCAAATAAAAACAAATAACGTACTATTGCAACGGTAGACAGTACTATTACAACGGTAGTCAAAATCAACACTTATTATTTTTATTTCGTGGTTTCTTATTTGGTTATCCGAACAAGGTATAAAGTATTTTTATTTTCGTTTAACCAAATAAGAATAAACACACAAAAATTAAAAATACCTCTGTAACGGCCTGGCTACGACTATTAGCTCAGGGGCGACCGGCGACTAAGTGCTTCCATGCCACGACCCCTAGATTAGAGATATACTAGTCTGACCATTCAGTAGCGGTCAGCGGCAATGACTGACATGGGCGTATCGAAACAACTTAAAATTTAGGAGTGATTGACTCAAAAGATATAATATCCGCCGCGCGGAGAGAATATATGCCTAACTAAACCTATCATTTGTACTCCGGCATAATTTATCTTTTGCACACTAAGTATATGGTACGATTTATTAGTGGTACTATCAGTGATGTCTTATGATTTTAACACTTTTTTCGAGTGTTTGTTTACATTAGTGTAGGCAACACAATATAAGGTTTGTGATTATATTGCTTCGTTTTAGTTTGCAATTATTCGTATTATTATTATAATTACAATAATAAATGTGTAGACCGGACATCAAGCAAAACAAGTCAGTTGCAAGTAAAATAGTGAGCTATAGTTGATCTGAATGATAATTATACTATACCTAATTACCTATACTTAACTCTTTTCTTCTCAGTGAATTTAATCAGCGCTACAAAACCGGTCCAAAATCGTCTAAAATATTTTGTTTAGAAAGGCGCCGCGAGTTCGTCCGTCGCTCGGAATCGCCCTAAACTGCCGCTGATAGCGGCATGGGCGTCAGGGTCCGTAATATCCGTTACTAGGTGGCCGGCCGGTGGTGGTGGCCGGCACGCGCCGTTTTCTTGGTGGTAGGCCCGTATGTAGAGTCGTCTGGGTAGGTACCGCCTTTCTTATTTCAGCCGTGAGACAGTTCGCTGTGTTTTGGATTGAAGGTAAAGGTAGCCAGTGTAATTACTGGGCCTTAGGTCCCAGGATGACAACGCACCTGCAAAATATCAAGTGATTTTTCCTTGTTATTGCCGGTGTCTTTAGGCGGCGGTAACCGCTTACCATCAGGTGGGCCGTCTGCTTGTTTGTCATCTAGTTGTATAAAAAAAGGCGTTGAATTCGACTACCATAACAGGATTGTTTACGTTATGTTATTGAGTTACCTCATTACAACATTTGGTTTCAATGCCGAAACTCGGCGCAAAGCTACGAATTAACATGGCTTACTCGCTAGAAACGACGTAAACCAATTATTCGAGACACACCGGCTCAGCGTAAACTTAACCCACTAACCCAAAAACCTGCCACTAGGTATTCATACATACCTGGTAATGACGTTACGTGCTATCAAAACAATAATATTGTGTAAGCAAAACGTGATTTAATGTAATTAATTGACTTACATAATATTTGATATTACAAAATATTTGCTTCAACTACCATTATACCTATTTAAAAATGAGAGCTGTTCTCATTTAGAGATCAAAAACTTTCTAAATTAAACCTGATAAAAAAGGATAATCATAAAGAACGAATAAGAAATGTAAAGCTTAAAATATTATCTGTAAATTGTTTTGGTATAAATAGTAGGTACCTACAATAACGAATTATGAAAGAAGCCTTAATAATATTAAAACAAACCATGTGTATTTTGGCATTGGCTACGAACTCAGATCATAGTGATCCAAGACTACGACGCTAAGACCTGCCTCAAGAGGCGGTGCACCATACTTTTAAAATGAGTTTCATCAAAAATTATATTTAACTAAAATTTTATGTAATACCTACTAACCTAAACCAAAAACTACCTAGTATTTTATATCATTTTACTTTAGTATCCTTTCCCTTGATAGTTTGGCTTACCTAGATCCGTATTTCGCCGGGTATGAGTCCAACGAGTATGGAGCATGGTGTAACTGTGGGTGCTGCTGTGGGCATTGAAGCGACTGCTGGTGCAGCAGGTGGGGGGTCCTGGTCTTCCTGGGTGAAGTGGCTCCGAGCCAAGGGTTTGTCCTGATGCGGCATCGGGGTCGGGGTGACGGGGTCGCACACACCACCAGAGTAGGTTCAGGCAAACATTTCCTAGTGCTAGCGCTGGATCGTCTCTGGAATATTAGACGTAAGTAGGTACTTAGTTACAATTATTAAAGTCACTTACCATTGGCTTATTTATGACAAATATCAATACGGTAAATAGTAAATTACTATCAAGTGTAGTACCTACAACTACATCCATCACGAATATTTTTAAATTTCGAATAAATTAATAGAAAAGTTAACGTAACCTACCTACTACATGATACGATTGCGATTCTAAAATTTTGAATACCTGTACCCCTAGCACGAACATTTTTAAATTTCGAATCGTTATCGTATCGTTCACGCACGCTTAAAATTTCAAACAAAAGCCAGATAAAAGCAACCTAATTACTCGATACGATGGCAATTCGAAATTTAAAAGTGTTCGTGCTAGGGGTACTGTGCTACTGATACAACATCACAGTCGGATCACGGATTGGATTCGAAAAGTTACTACTTATTGCTTTGACTGACTGCGATAAAATTGACAAGTATGGAGTTTCGTTATTTAAATGTTTGGTGCGATTTTATTTAAATACTTATTTGCTTCTATTTACTGTTTTAAAGTGTGTGCATGCGGATTGAGTAATCCTATCTTTAATCTTTACAATAATCGACGAGGATTTAGTAAATAATTGTTGAATTCGTCACAGTGAAGTAAAAAAATTGAAACACACCCTACTCAGTCGTTTTCTTCAGGAATTTACGAAACGAGATATTTCCTAAAGTATTGCACGTACATTAACAGAAAATATGCCAAATTTTAGTAAATAAAATTTAACAATTTTGGGTATATCTTCAGTTTATGTAGGTGGTATACGAAAGTAAATAGAGGCCGAAATGTGGATCACTCAGACGGCATGCTGAAGGAAACGGGAAACTTGAATTTCTTCCATCTGTTATAAGTTTTTGTCAAGATCACTGTTTAACAAATTCAACCTCACGTTTAGCTATAATGTACAAAAAAATTATATGTATTTATTCAGTTTAAGGTGATATTTTTAAAGAGTCACTCATACGGCCACTATGCGGGTTGAGTGATCCAAATAAATCGTTATAATTTTTAAACGGGACATGCAAACTAATTCATAATTTGGTAATGGTATTTAACATTTTTTTACAATTTTTTGATGTATAAATAAGAAGCAGAACTGTTATATATTATGAGATATACATTATGACATTTTTATAATGCATGCGGTATGGGTGATCCACTTTATTGACTATATCTGTTTTATCTCAGGTTTTACATTTTTTTTACTTCACTGTGACGAATTGAACAATTATTTACTAAATCCTCGTCGATTATTGTAAAGATTACAGATAGGATCACTCAATCCGCATGCACACTTTTAAAGTAGGTTTGATTTTTAATTATATTTTTTCTTGATTTTTTAAATTTCGTTTAGCTAGAGACGAAAATTATGTTGTTAGGCCAACGACACGTTTTCTTTGTGATTGATACAACTCTCTATCTAAAAACTTATAAACCATAATTTTAATAAAACTTACACAGTTCTCTAAGTCACACTATATGAAGTCCAAGAAAAAAAGGTTTATTGCTATCCAACTTATAGCTTTCGAAATATACGCGGACAAACATTTAAACATACATACAAACACTTATGAAATTTGGCATCAATGTTCATAAGCTGTTATAGACTGACATATACAAAAACTGTGCAGTTCTGATAATATTATATTCTTACATACGAATCGAATTGATTACCTCCTTTTCTTGAAGTCGGTTAAAAATAAAGAGTATCATATAAACGACCCATACTATTATTATTATTATTGTAAATTTTTGTGAAATAATTTAAACTTTCTTTCTATTATTCATTAGATACATTTCAAAACACTCGCGTCAACTTTGGAGAAACAATCAATACTCGTATGTCTATCACATATTTCACGCAATCCAGATGCGCCACAATGTGAATCGCACGAAACCCTTTGGAAAATCGGTGACTCGAACCGTATGATCCGATTTTCTTTTACTTCGTCGATTCGCACTATGGTTTGAAACTTGAAACACCGAAGAACTATTTGAGCTTCATCGATTTGCACCAAAATGGCATATTATTACTATGCACAAAGGTGGTATGAAGGTGGGCCCCGATTTTCGATATCGTTAATTTCTTTATAAACTCACATCTATTATTCAGCCGAAAGTACTGTCACTAGTAATATGAGTAGTAGTAGGTCGATAATTACTGTAATTTCATAAAATACTAGCTAACCCGGCAAACTTCGTACCGTCTACATTCATGGGCTAGGTGTTACAGATTAGCTGAACTTAATTTATGACTTTACTAGCTGTGCCTGCGACTTCGTCCGCGTGGAATAGTGACTTTCGGCAGCATATTTAATTTTTAGGCTCATTATTTTGCAAATAAAAGCCAGACAAACATTAAAATAGCTTATTTACAGTATTTTACTGCAAATAGCTTATTTAAGTATATTTTTATACATGACGTTTTTAGTTTTTCCATCGTTTGCTAAAACGTAGAGTTTGCGGTTTTGATACACGTGAGCATGCCACATAGAGTTGCCCATTGGAAAAGCTTTTTTTTTTTATAAATGAACACCTGCAACTTTAAGCGTCTGTCCTTGAGTTTTATTTATTGTAAAGGTGCTGCCACACTGCTGTTTAAAAATGTTTACAAACGTTAGTAAACATTTGTTAGGAACCATACGATCACAATGCTAGAAAATGTTTTCGTGTTAGATAATGTTAATAAACAGAATGTAACTAATACATTTACTAACATTTGTTAGTAAATGTATTAGTGCTAGAAAATGTTTGTAAACATTTTCAGGGGAAACTGCACTCTTTTAAACTAAAATGGCAAATCAGTCGGAATTATTGGAATACGGGGAATCAAAACGTTATCTCCTTTTGCCATTCCAGTCATCATTATAGCTTTTATAATGTTGTGTCCCAGATGTGTAATTTGTAGTCGTATACCATTACAAAGCCTTGGCGCGTCTAGATTTCTCATTGATAGGACTGGAATACCAACTTTCAGCCTCAACTTATGGGAAGGCACTCATAAAATATTTGACGACCAATAATATATGTCAATCCTTTTCATTACTGGCATTATTCTACATTTTAAAAATTTAAAATACGCCATAATTAAAATATTGTGAATAATATATTGTCAATTATAAACCTTAATTTAAATACGTTCTTTGTTATGAGGAAAGAGTTTACCGTATCGACGGGATGAACATTAAATGTTTGACAGCTACAAAACCCACGTACATTATGTATGGGAAAATGAAGGGAAATCTTTATTTCTTTTATTTTATTTTATTCGTCAATTTTCCAATGTTTTTAATAGTTATTTTGCTATTCGGAACGGAGACAAATACAACAAACCAAAAACCATGAAAATCGGTCTAGCCGTTAGATTTTAAGTGTTCGAACAAACCCGACTTTGTTTTATATAGTTTTTGTCAAAACATTATAATCTCTGGTAGCCAGCCATACAGAAAAGGCTTACCGGTCTGTAGGATGTAGGATGAAGCTTTGAGCTACATTACAAACTCATTAATATGAAGTTCGTCAAAATTATAACAACTTGTACCTCCTTTTTTCAAATTGTATTGAATTGAAAACTTAGCTTTAAAATTAAAATATAAAACTAGAAAAATTTCACGTCCTGAGGCGGGAATCGAACCCGCGACCTTTCGCAATCAGGGCGACTGCTCGGGCGACAACAAAATTTTTCTAGTTTTATATTTAAAGTTAATTACTATATAAGTAAATTTTTAAACATTTATTATAATGTTAAAATCAAAAATTAAGAATCAGCTTTAAGTTTGCATGGCATTTTTTTCATTCAAGAGAAAGGAATATACCCTCTGTAGAGTAAGAGAGTATTACAAAAATTGCGCTCGGACTCCCTGACGGCAGCCGGGCGCGAGCAAGTAATCTTGCGGGTGTCAGCATAAGTGCTCTCACTTTACGATCATTGCGCACTATGCTCCCCAAGACAAGGAAGTGCTCGCGCGTAGCACGTACTGGCTATATAAACTCACGAACAGTGCGCGTTAGCGTGATTCGTGATACAACTAGCGCCACCTCTTGGTAATTACAACGAAGTAAATGTCATTTTTATAAAATTAAAAATAATATTCTATTTCTTAAAAATAATAATCTTTATTTCTCTTCATAAAATACAATTCTCTAAATCGTTACAATTTCAGCAATTTAAGAAAAATATTTCAATCTGTCAAGCCGCAGAATACCCTCGGGGGGCTTATAACAATTTTAAATCAATTGTGACTGGAATATGTGACTTGACAGGTGGAAGTGAGGATTCCGTACAGTACTGGGCATGGACGGCATTTCATCTTAGGCCTCAGAATGACAACCCACCTACAATATCAAGTCCTTTTCAAGTGCATAGGCGGCGGTAACCGCTTACCACCAGGTGGGCCGTCAGCTTTTTTGTCATCTAGTTGTATAAAAAAAAACTTAAGTGTAAATATCACCCAACATATCACGGTCAATTTTTTTCTCCGACTGCAAACTATTACATAATAAAGGCTTTGTTTGAGTTTTGTCGTGTGTTAAAAATATGCGGCATGATCGTATTTTTTGATTGCACTGACTTGGGGCTATCACCCATTTGGCGTTATTTATAGCCCTTAATTCCTTAACCCGCAAGTATCAGATTCCAGACACATAAAAGCTATTTATTGATGATAAGGCAATCAAACTTTAGCAAGCTCAAATCAGGCGAACTCGGAAACCAAGAAATGAATTTTGATCGTAAATAAACATCCGCAAAAGCTTGTATTATTTTGTTACAAACATAATACAAAACAATATTATGCTAGGGAGTATAAATTATAAAGGAAATTCAACAATTAAAACTTATCACTAAATATTTTGGTCCGTACTTCCTCTAAAGCTTTAAAACAGTGCAGGTGCGATCGGTCTTTATTTAGCCCGGATAAAGGTTCACCCCCATCAATTTGTACGGTCTAGTTAATTAATAAAGTACCGATGTGAAGCCCGGTTGACGCACAATGTCGACCCCGGAGAATGTAACGAAATTATCACAGAGGGCCGACCTTTAACAGAACATAGAGGAGTGAGAAAGCGTTATGATAGCAGCAGGGACTTACCTTCTATGCTGTCAACATAACACATGGTCTGGATTTAGATTTTCTTAAATGTTTAATTGAGAAATGAAATGAAGTGAAAATTTGCTTAGGTTTCTTCAGTATTATACCCTAATTTAATATAAGACATAATTTTCGCAGTAAACTTGAATTTTATCATGTTTTTAGTTAGTTACCTACTCGTTTAGGAGAAATACTCAATACTCAATATATTTATTGCACTCCACAATGTATAGTAGGTGTTACATTATTATAATTAGATCATCATGGACCCTGTCGGGCACGGCAACTTAGGCGAGAGGAACATTTATTTAGAATATGATATTACACATTTTTTTATTATTATTATTATTTCAAAAATATTATTATTAAATTGTTAATTATAATTGTTAGAATAATCGTGTTATTTATTAAATTTTATTAATATGTAGGTACTAGTATATTTGAGTAAATATAGAAGAAATTTAAAAATTATAATGTAGTTGATTTATCATTTTAATTTATAGATTATCATTTAAATATTCATTTAAGCTATAGTAATGCTTGCCAAGCAATAGTTGTTTTATTTGTTTTACAAAGTCGAGCTCCTTGTGTATATTTTTAATTGATTGTGGCAATTTATTATAAATTTTGATGGACATGATTTGAGGGCCTGCTGAATATAGCTTTTGGCGGGAGGTTGGAAACAATAGATTGGCGTTATGTCGTAACATATATCTATTATTTGTATGTTCACGCGTTTTATAAAACTCCTTGTATTTTTTTACAAATTTGCATATTTCCAATATATACAAACATGGAAGAGTAAGTATTTTATGTTTGACAAAGTAGGGCTTACAACTATCTGTATTTTTTATATTAAATATTATTCGAATTAGTTTTTTTTGAAGTATAAGTAAATCAGGAGCGTCCGTACTATTTCCCCACATGATGATTCCGTAACTCAGCCATGCATGTGCGTACGCATAGTATGTATTTAGCGCCGTTTGTATATTTGTCAATTTTTTAACTTCGTAAAGGGCGTAAACAAAGTTAGAAATTTTACTTTTAAGTTTTTGGATGTGCGCTTTCCAATTAATGTTTGTGCCTATGATTAATCCTAGGAGCGTGAACTCATTAACTACATTCAATTTTATATTATTATACGTAAAATTAAAATTTAAACGGTTTTTATGGTGAGGGTGGAAAGTAATTATTTTTGTTTTTGAGAAGTTAATTTCTAAATTGTGATCATTCATCCAACTATTTATTTTGTTAAGTATCAACTCCAGTTTAATATTTAAGTTGATATTACTATGCCAAGAAGTCAGGAGTGATACATCATCCTTCAACATCCAACATTACGCAGGGTTCCTTTGTAAGCTTAGGGAGATCATTAATGTAAATTAAAAATAACAAGCATCCAGTCACGCTTCCCTGCGGAATGGAAGCATTTGTGATTTTACGATTAGATCTAATATGTTTTATTTCTTTGGAGCTATAGTTGAAATATTCTAAGTCTACAAATTGTTCTCGGTCTTTTAAATAAGATTTAAACCAGTTGTATGATTCTCCACGGATGCCTATTCCGTAGAGTTTATTTAATAATATATTGAATTGCACTTTATCATAGGCTTTAGTCATATCTAAAATCAATCCAATTGCATATTTTTTATCATTTTTTATGAAACGCAAAGTTTGTAAAATCTAAAGTCTTCAAGTGCAGTGTAAACTTTAGAAAACCGAAAACGAATCTTATCACGCAAGTAATTATGTTATTTATTTTTTATTTTATAACTTAATATTTCAACATACGTAATATTTTTTCATGATCGTGATAGACGAGCTTTTGCCACTCCAAAGCCCTGCAAGTCTAGCATAAGCTCGTGTTGGCTGTCTGTCATCACTCATAACATGAAGCTTAAAGCTCGTCGACTTATCTGACGTTGATGGTGCGTTGACATTGTTAATGTCTACTAATTTGAAATAAACAGTTATAGAGATTGCAGATTTTTAATACTGCTAGTTTAATATAAGGTTCATATGTTGCATTCTAATTCAAAATTCAAATTATTGTAATTTATGTCAATAAAAATTCTCTTTTTACCTCTTCCTTTTTTGAAGTCACCTAAAAATTAGTTTATTCATTTGTTTTTTGCACACCGCACAACTATTTAAATTACAGGAGGTTCAACTAGAAATTCCTCCATCGTCGCCTCCTACCGTACGGTGAGTAGATAGCTAGTTAGACCCTATGTACTACCAAAAATCACTAAAAGAGTTTACATAACAGTAATCCTAACCCGGCAAATACAAAACAATTTTTGTTCGTCATTTTAACGTTCAACCTAACCGTTCAAAATATCATTCATAATACCCAATAAATAATAGATTATTTATTCTGTGATTATATTTCGTCGCTTCATTCTTCAGATATAATTATTAACAACATGTAGTCCTTTTATCTTGCAGGCAACTTCGCACGTAAAACAAAAAGTATCTCAATTTATTTTTCCTTCCTTCGGGTAGTTGTCATGGCGGCTCGTCATTCTTTTATCGTGCGCGGCAACTAGCACACACATTTTTAAAAACTAAAAATGCCGAAACGCAGCGCTGACGATAAAATTAAGTATTATAGTGCTAAAATTAAAAAATTAGAACAGAAAAAGTCAAGTAAAAAACGACGTAGCTTAATTGTGTACTCTTCGTCCTCGGATTCCGAAGAAAATATTGGTAAGTCGACTTAGTCTTACGTAGCAACAGTGAAGTGTTCAAATGATATTTTACGTAACATGTAAATATATCATTAATATAAATGTTCAGGTGTCTATAAGCTTACCGGGAGGTTAACTGCGGGTTGACACGATGGTTAAGCATGACGCTAAGAAAAATAGCCTGGAGGTTGACTGCGGGTCAACACGAAGGTGTTAAAACGAAGTAAATAGCTTCGGCAAATAGAAAAATCATTTTTTTTTTTTAAGTATCCTCAACTACAGAAACATTACTACATTACTACATTTCTTTTTATCTATAAAATAGCTACAAGTGTGGTTTTTCTTTTATTTCCGATTCAGATAACGGAATTCAAAGCGTTGAGGAATACAATGTGGCACCGCTGTTACCGGCGCCAGTAGTGGCGCCAGCGCCAGCTCCGCCGTGTTCCCCCCTACCGCTTGCGGTTGAGCCGCCCGCGACTCCGCCGCCGCATGAAATTTCTGACGAATGCATACTACCCGCCCCGGAAATAAATAACGAGCTCGTGCCCGATCTTGATCCAGAGTTACTTCAGGCTTTGGGGGATGCTTCGGATGATGTTCCTAATTATGGACCTGCCATACATAGTACGCTAGCTCAACGTTGGCTTCCTATCCTTAAAAAAGGCATTCAACATGATGCGAAAGAAAAACTTTTAAAAGAATATTCAATTCCTGACAATTGTAAATTGTTAAAAGCACCAATATTAAATGCCGAAATATCTGCGGCTGTCGCAGACATAGTTAGAGGTCGTGACAAAAAAATACAAGTCAAGCAAGACCAATTAGGTTTAGGCATATCCGCCATTAATAAAGCAATAACCCTGTTACTAACTGGCGACGATAAAGTAAACGCCATTAAGGTTTTATCCGATGGTTGTCGAATTCTTAGTGACCTACATTTTACTGAGACGCTAGTGAGAACTAAACTTATTACGCCGGGACTCGATAAATCATTCTTGTCCCTTATACAAGACCAAGACAGAGACGAGACACTCTTTGGAAATAGTTTACCAGAAAAAATCAAAGCCTCAAAGGCAATAGAGAAACAGGGGAAACAAATTAAGAAATCCAATATTATAAAGCCACAACCAACAGTAAGCACTACATCGTCAAACATCCGACCTCGCTACCAGGGAAACTGGTCAGGCCCTCCTCGCTATCCTTCGTCGAACCGGGGGGGGCGGACACTTTCATACCGAACACCGTATCAACGGGCCCCACCGTCGACGCCACCATCGCAGATGCGCCCGTCGACTTCAATGGTCAACAAGCGTGCCCAATCGCGGCAGTAGTACAGGTACATGCCGGTAGACTATACTACCACTATAACTGTTGGTTAAGCATTACAAAGAACCCCCTTATTCTAAAATGGGTACGTAATGGTTATTCTATACCTTTTGTAGAAAAAGTAGTTCAACGCATTATCCCTCGTAATTCTTTTTCTATAAAAGAAAAACGGGAAATGACAAGTGCTATTCAAAAATTAATAACATTAGGTGCTATTACACAATGTAAGCCACAAGTAGATCAATTTATATCTAACATATTTTTAGCGCCAAAATCTAGTGGTGGTTATAGATTTATACTGAATCTTAAAAAACTAAATAAGTTTATTGCACATTCCCATTTCAAAATGGAAGATTATAGAACCGCATCAAAAATGATACCAAAAAACGGTTTCATGGCTACTATCGATCTTAAAGAATCATACCTATTAGTTCCAATAGCTTCATGCCACCAGAAATATTTAAGATTTCAATTTGAAAATGAAAATCTACAGATTATAACTTACGAGTTTAAAGCTATGCCGTACGGCTTATGTTCCGCACCACGAACCTTCACGAAGATCATGAAAGAAGTGATAGGATATTTAAGACTTCGTGGTTTTAAATCTGTTATATATCTCGATGACATTTTATGCCTAGGAGATACTTATTCAGAATGTTTAACTAATGTCCATGAAACTATTAAATTACTAAATTGCTTAGGCTTCATTATTAATTACGATAAAAGCAATTTAGATCCACAACAATGTTGCAGATACTTGGGGTTTATGTACAACTCTGTGGAAATGACATTATCACTTCCTTCAGATAAGCGCACTAATATATTAACTTTAGTACAAAAGTTTTCAAAATTACCTATTTGCAGTATTACAGATTTTGCTCACTTGATAGGAGTTCTTACTTCCGCTTGCCCAGCCGTACGTTATGGGTGGGTTTATACAAAACGATTAGAGAGACTAAAATACTTAATGCTTAATAAATATCAAAACTATGAAGCAAAATTTAGACCTAACAATGATATATTATCAGATTTAAAATGGTGGTCAAATAACATTCATTCTACATTTAACCCTCTCTCAGTTTCAAATTATGATATGACAATATTTTCGGATGCGTCCAAAACTGGTTGGGGTGCGTTTTTTGAAAATAAACGAGTAAGTGGGGGATGGAAAGATAGCGAACGTAATTTTCATATAAACTACTTAGAATTACTTGCTGTCTTTCTTGCTTTAAAATGTTTTGCTCGCGAAAAGTATGGCTGTAATATATTATTACGCATAGACAATACGACTGCGATTAGCTACATTAATCGTATGGGAGGAATTCAATTTCCACATCTAAATAACTTATCTAGGAGCATTTGGCAGTGGTGCGAGGAGCGTAATATTTGGCTATTTGGGTCTTATATTAACACAAAAGATAACGTAGAAGCAGACCGAGAGTCGAGAAAAGTAAACCCTGATATTGAGTGGCAGTTATCTGACACGGAATATCAGATGATCGTAACATCACTGGGTGAACCAAATATAGACCTTTTTACTTCTCGCACTAATACCAAATGCAAAACATACGTTTCTTGGAAACAAGATCCAGACGCCTTGACAATAGACGCGTTCACTCTAAATTGGAAACCTTTGTTTTTCTATGCTTTTCCACCATTTACATTAATTCTAAGATGCATTCAAAAAATTATTAATGACAAAGCAGAGGGTATTTTTGTATTTCCGTTTTGGCCCTCGCAACCCTGGTTTCCTTTACTAAAAACTTTACTCAAGTCAGAAATTATTTTTCTTAACCGAAGTTTAAGCATTGCTTCGTCCTCTTCCAGGACGTACCAAGAGTCGAGGCAGTTTACTCTGGGTGCAGCGTTACTCTCAGGACGGCGTTTACAGCAAGAGGAACACCAACTCCTGCACTTGACTTAATCATGGCGTCACTTTCAAAAAATACCCTACTCCAGTATAACGGAACTTACAAGTTATGGTGGCAGTTCTGCCACAATAACAGTATGAATCCTTACAAAGGTTCTCTTTCATCCATTATGCTGTTTCTAACGGAACAGTATAATAAAGGATCCGCGTACGGGACTATGAACAGTCACCGCTCTGCGTTGACACTGCTTTTGGGTAGCGAGATAACTTCTAATCATCAAGTAAAACGTCTCCTTAAGGGCGTCTATAAATTGAGACCTGCTACCCCTAAATATACTTATACCTGGGATCCTCAGGTGGTATTAAATTTTGTTGAAACCTGGGTGCCCAATAGAGAACTGTCTATCGAGAAGATCACAAAAAAACTAGTAGTTTTACTGGCATTGTGTACAGCTCATCGAGTTCAAACTCTCGCGGCTATAAAATTAAACGATATTAAAGAAGATTCCACCGCCATACAGATAGGTATTTCAGATATTATTAAAACCTCTGCCGCTGGACGCGAACAGCCTATTTTATCATTACCTTATTTTGCAGAAAATATGGCCATCTGTCCCGCTACTATTATACGAGACTACATATTTGTTACTAAAAATATTAGACCCGAGATTACAAATAATCTTATATTAACGTATAAACGCCCTCATAAGCCAGCGACCGCCCAGTCCATCAGCAGATGGATCAAGCAAACGCTGGGCGAGAGCGGCGTGGACGTGGCGACTTACAGTGCGCACAGCACACGGCACGCCGCCACGTCCGCGGCGCGAGCCGCTGGTCTCTCGCTGGATACAATTAGAAAGACTGCCGGCTGGACCAGCAACTCTCAAACCTTTGCTAAATTTTACCATCGCCAAATCATAGACGATAATTTCGCAAGATCAGTATTATTACCAAATGATTTATAATAAATTATGTAGGTACCTTTAAGGTTAATATTCTTAACCCTAATCAATTAAGTACTCCTAAAGAATTAAAAGAAATCGATTCAACAATGATTAAATTATAAGAAGTAAATATAAACATAAACTATAATAAGACTGATTTTATAACGAATATTAAAAATTATTCGTTAGAGTTACCATTTCTATGTAAAAGATATTTATGTTAATAAATACTCTTTTTTCCTTTTGCAAAGTGCTATTTTAATTTCACAAAATTTTCATCTCTGAACATCTACATGTTGTTAATAATTATATCTGAAGAATGAAGCGACGAAATATAATATACGATCAAACGAACTTAACAAGTGAAGTTCGATCAATATTATATGAGTACGCTTCATTCCGATACCCGATAGAAAATTTCGTGCTCCTTTCTCTAAAGAATGACGAGCCGCCATGACAACTACCCGAAGGAAGGAAAAATAAATTGAGATACTTTTTGTTTTACGTGCGAAGTTGCCTGCAAGATAAAAGGACTACATGTTGTTAATAATTATATCTTCGAATGAAGCGTACTCATATAATATTGATCGAACTTCACTTGTTAAGTTCGTTTGATCGTATATAATACAGTAATTAAAACTATAAACTTATCGTCACATACATTTATAGACATGAAAACTAGAACGGTAATGAAAAACGAAAGAAAATCGACAATGGAATTGCTATGTTGCGTGGTACAAAACAAGAGTTTATACCTGCAACAGAGTCAAATATTCATCATGGCGAATATTATAACACTGATCTGTGGACTATGTCACTTTGGTGACGTTTATTTTACTTCTATGTCCACCGCCATATTGCCATACTAAATAACTGTGAAATCGACGAAAAATTTTAACGTTCGTACAAACAAACTATGCATGAAAACCTTTACTTATTAGTATTTTTCCCGGATTCAGGTGACTTTTCCTGATTTCTTGAGATAGTGTACATAATGCTTGGCCGGATATAAAACATGTTCTTTTACAATCTGAATTGATTTTTTCTAAAACACCACACGACTAACATTACTATTAATCAATTCTTTTAGCGCATGTGAACGCATATTAACTAGCATGGAATAAATTATATTAATATTTATTCTACGCTCTTCTATTCTCTTCTGTATTTTAGCTGCCAAACCATACCAAGCCCATCTTTTAGTTCTTTACGCGTACAACGTAGACTTGCTTAGAAACTACTTTGCTTCGTAAGGGTTATTTATGGATGTACCATGTTCTGAAAGTCTGTAATTGGCTAAGAGTCATGTATAAGTTCTATTATTGTTAAAAAACGCTGTTGAGTTTCCTAATAAATAAATAAAACTAGAGTCCAAGAATAAATAATTTAAAGGTGAATATATTATTCCGATATGCACATTTTTCATTTTAACTTTACTGACTGACTTACAATAATGTAGATACTAACTTCAGGTTCTAAAAATATACGTAGATATACAGGTATTCATCAACGACAGTAATCAACGCCTGAAAAGATCTGGCTGGTTGACTTTACCAATTTGCAAATCTATCGAACCGTGATATTAAAACCTACATTGACACCGACATCGAATGGAGGGGACAATACCTCCCGATTGACTCAAAGTTAAGTTCTAATGAATTTTAATTTTGCGCTAAAGATACCTAAATGTGAGAATAGAAACATAGAATACAAAAATAGGATATAGTAGGATATTATTAAGTAGCAGTCCAATTGGATTAAGTAGTAATACTCAAGTGTCCAAAACTAGTAGTAATACAAGTATACAATGCCTATAACTGATTGAGCGGATATGTCGCTGTAATAAAAGTTAAAAATATAATATTATTACTTTATTTTACCTTTAGTTTTTTCATCACCCCTACATTTGACGTACTAACGCACCTGTAATATTAAGTGATTTTTCCATGTTATTGCAGGTGTCTATAGGCGGCGGTAACCGCTTACCATCAAGTGGGCTGTCAGCTTGTTTGTCATCTAGTTGTATAAAAAAAACATTTAATCCGCACATGGCACATGACAATGGTTTTTTTATTCCCATAGCTTCCCGGAAGTCTAACGTGGCTCCACAAATTAAATAGATATTTTTTGTTACAGTTTGCTACAGATACCTACATATGCATGTTTTCTATATCCTATTTTTAGTACCTCCCTCAAAATTATCAAAGATTTTGTGTCACAATCTACGTCTGAAACAAAAGAAAATAAAAATTCCCAATGCCCTGTGGAACAGTTAGGGTAGAACCCACGTAGTCGTTGACTTTTGCTTACCTTAGCAGGTTCATGATATAGGTGCGTGGTGGGCGGGGCGGGCGGCGGTGGTGGGGCCACAAGCGGAGCGGCAAGCGTAGCGGGCGGAGCGCCAGGTGACGTCCCATCGGTACTATAGCCTGTGCTGTATGCACTCTCAGGGGACGAGAGGTGCGGTGGCGGTAGCGGAGTCGCTGGAACTGGCGCCCGACATTGCTTCTGTTTACGCTTCTTCGCCCGCCCCAGCTGTGCTTCCATCCATGATTTGAACCGCGCCCCCAACATGCCGGTGAAGGCACCTGTCAGATTAATTGTGGCTATTAATAACATTATTGTCAATTGATTTACAACTGATATTGTAGGTTGTAGCTCATATCATTATTAATGCTCATGGGATGATGGCTGAATTAGTCATATTCGCTAATTATATAAAGTTGTTATTTGAGTATTATTGGTGTACTCTAATAGTTGACCATAAGTATTACATACTACTTATAAGACTACATGATGTGCGCGGTAGTAGGTCAGAAACGGACTGCAGGCTTCAAATTTTTGTTACATACAATTCAAAGAATTTTTCGCATCCGACCCAGGATATCTTTTTCTAGTCTAGAAGTCTACATTTTTTTCTAAAAAGCTCACGTATTACTATTATTCTGTAAATCATAATAAAAACAATTTCCTAACAGCAGTGTAAATAAATGACTAAATGTACGTCTAGCCATGCGACCCGAGTAGGTATTTGTTAGAGAAACATTCTGTCACCTAAAATACAACACGTTTATATTGAGTTTCCCCTCCCCAGAATGGATGTCAAACAACAGGGTCTTCATTATAATAATAACTCATACGCAAACAAAAGAATTCGGGAAAATGCGTTAAACGCTACGCGTGAGACTACCGCCCCTGCGAATGCTCCACATTTTCCTGCTGAAAACTGATGCTTTCAAATAAACAAAAGTAGTGACATAAAATGTTATATCGTCTCGTCATTCTATCGTGATAGCACAGTAAAAATACAATCAGTAGGTGCATTTAGTTTTGAATTATTTCTGCTATGTTGTGTTAAAAATTTGTATCTGTAACACCGATTGCGTTGTAGATCCATGTTAATATTATACTCACTCGATTTTATTTAGTTGCAAATGTCAGTCAAAATACATAATACACCATCTTAAAATCAGGTATGTGTTGAGAAGAATAGTAATCCGAAAGAAGACAACATTAATTCTACTCTCATATTGTAATTAATTATGACCTGAAAATGGAACGTCTACAATATTTTACTACCCAGTAATTATTTCTCTGGCTTGCTTTTTACTGTTCAGCTTGTAAGTAAATTAAACTGACCAACAAAAGAAAATAATTCAGCAGCGTAATATCCAAACCATATCCATAAAATTTTTGATTTATTTCTCGCCGTTAAATTATTTCAATGATGATGCTAATCTTGTTTCATATAAGGGCTTTTGACGATTCGAAAACATGTGTTTAATTTCAATTAATATTTTTTTTTTCATCTTCATATTCTTTATTTTTCAATAATTTTCTTTTACATTTTGTGTTTTTTTTTGTACCAGTTTGTTTTTCATAATTTCAGTTACACTGCTGACTGTTTGTTTTATCTCGGCGACAGAACGGCCGTTA